>CM061919.1:255993442-256716987 GCA_031002005.1 Vandiemenella viatica
ATGATTACTTCTATAAATACTGTTGTCGAATTCCTTTTCTTTCTTAGTCAACCAACCTTATCAACACCTTTGCGAAATATACCACACATAATAATAACTCAAATGAAACCTAACAAGGAGCAATTTTCTCATTTAAGAGATAAAGCAGTTACTCTATTGCTAAAGCGTTTTAGTCCATACAAGAAGAAAATAACACTTTTTTAAGATCAATCATGTGCGATGCCGAACTCGAACCGTCTACCATCGGAGCGCAAGAGCTAGGCGCTAGCTACTCTACATCCGGGTCCGCATCTGAGACCTCTAACCGAAATCTAAAAGCGCCAGCACGTGAGAACTGTCAAAGATGGCAGCTAACAGCCACACATATGGCTGTATAGCATTTCCTTTCCTCATTCATCAATTTTCTGTTTATTAATTTAAATTTTAAGTCTTACAGACTACAGTACCCAGTGATAGAATAAAATGGACATGAATAATCATTATCATTATTAGTCAGTTCAATCATTTTCTGATGTGGTCTCTTAAAGTCATTATTTCAGATATAAATTAAGCAGTCTCCTCCAAATCGCACGATCTTGGGAAATCCTCTGCCAGTTAACTCCGACAACCCTGCGAATGTCCTGATCCCATCGGTCTGATATGAATAATAGCTTGCATTAAAAACAGCTTGTTTAAGCGTTGTGCATTGGCAAAAAAACTAATAGGATCATATACCGCAGATTATATCTAAACCACAATAGCTTGAAAGATCAAATATCAAACAACCTCAGATTTACAACAATATAGTTAGCATCCAGAAAATCTTGCTATCGCAGCATAGATCAATCACAGTGCGTCGAGGTAGAGAACCTGCTAAGTAAGACAATTTTAATTACCGATATGTATCGTCATTGAAGAATGCGCACATTGTCACATGCATGCGGACAGGTGAAGTATGAAATAACATTTTTTTGTATAAGATGGCCGAGGAAAGCAGTTTGTTAGAAGGTCTCACCGCAAAAAAAAAAAAAAAAAAAAAAAAAAAAAAGCAGACCGCGTTGTTGTAATAGGTTTGCGGAGACGAAACGATTAGATCGCGACAGAACTACAGTATAGAGGATTACAACCAACCCATTGGAAGACAGAAAACGAAAGGAGAAAGTCATTTATTTTAGTGTGGAATTACAAGAATTGATCCTAGATTCCAAAGGCTTCCACTCCTACTAAGGTAAAAAGTTTGTTCATTTATAATTTAGGACGACCTGTGTGATTTAAAGAGTTATTTCCAGTTTTTAGAGTACTTAGTTTTAATTGTTTCAACAAATACCAAAATCCTAATTTCAGCGATAAGAATGAAGGTGTCTCACAATTCATAATTAGGAAATTCGTCAGTCCTGTATTAGTAATGTCCAAGAGTCTGTTCAACTAGTAACTTATCCCGAGGAATGATTAAATGCTAGGTCACTAGCTAATCTTTCCGCTTTGCGGAAATAAGAACTTCCTTCTTCCTCGTTTCTATAAATAACTTGTTTTCACCTTTCCTGAAACTTCTGCTTACACGAGACATAAAGTCCCACGTTACTTCACTCAAATATTCAACTCTATCTTTGAATGAGAAACAAGTGCTGGAATGTTTTACAGTCGTCACCTATTTTAAAGCTTATTGTCGGGATTGTGTATAAAATAAACCCATAAAATTCCATACAAATATGCTTTTCTGTCTGAGAATGTAAGAAAGGTACTGAAAATTATTTGAAGCTACAGTGTAACGAGCAAAAAATAGACTACATTCAAGCTACGACAGGGTTTGGCTGTAACGTTAGGATGTGATAAATAGAAGAGTTAAAAGTTTGTCGCTAGTTGTCAATACTACACCTGATAAGGGCATGGTCGCGATCTCTGGCAAACCACTTTCTACATATTGGAAGGAACCACGCAACAGAGTTCTCTAAACAGAAAAATATTGAAGTCTAGGCTTATAGCTCTGTAATCTCCTTTCGGCGGGCTAGCAGGATGGAAAAAACAATCAACAAAATGAGTAATTTTCTGGATTGTCATTAGGATCCTTAATATTGATAGTTTTTAGAGGAACAACAGAAAAAGAGGATTTTTTGGTAGAGGTTAAGCTTCTTGGAATATGCTCTGTAGTATATTGCTCGAGTCCTTTGTATTGATCTTTCATTTTTCAGTTAAATATACTTCTTAAAGAACACACATTTGCTGTGGTCTATTATTACTGTAACATATTTATGTGAGGAACCGTTGGTATATGACTAAATGAAAAGTATATATTTTCAATAATAAACATTAAGCAAAATGTTAAAGGAGGGAAAAAATGAATTTGTGCAGATTCGAACTCGGTACCACTCGATCGCTTCCCACCTGACTACGGATCTCTTATCTATCATCTGAAGGTATTTTTGGAATGTACAGGGCTTTCTCCTGAAAATCATGTGTCTTGTTCTTTCTCAAATAACCGTGAGCTTACGGGCAACTATTTTAATAGTTTTAAAATTAATGATTTTTTTGTTCAATTCTTTATCTAGTCCGAGAGTGATACGGCGGCATAACTATTGACTCTGTTTTGAGTGATTCTCTGTATATGATTCCATTTGCTCAAAACAATAACTATATTGAGACTGTAATAGCCCACCTGGTCTAACACTACATTGGAAGAAGAAGAACAAGAACAAGAATGATCTCAAAATCAGGGAAGCTTCAAAATGTGAAACCTTTTAGTATCACACATCAACTCATATGTAACGTCGACGTCGAGGTCATTATAGACGGGAAAGTACTTATTGCAAGGATGAAGTTCGCTCATGGCCTTTTGATTAAACCATCCCGACATTAACCTGGAGTGATTTGGTGAAATCATACATAGCAAAAATCTCGATGACCGAACAGGGATTGGAATTTGCGTCCTCCCGAATGTAAGGCCAGAACGTTACCGCTCACCTATCACACTCCGGCATTGCAATATACCGTCAAATAATTGTGGTGGATAATTTCTGGTGACATAAAATATGCTTGGCTTGAGAAGGTTTTAAAACAGACTGCAAGCCACGTTTTAAAATATTTAATGGAACACTGCAACTGTAAGTAGGAATGTAAACCGTTTTACTGCTTAAATATCTGAGTCTAACTGTCGTAGTTGCACCGCGAAAAATCCACATAACAGAAATGAGATTACAGTGCAGCTACTGAGAAATCACTCAGAATTATTGACTATATAATATAACTATGCAAACATCGAAAAACAATTATTAATCATATTACGTAGCTATCAGTCATCATCATGTTGCTACAGTAATTACAAAATTCAATCGTTTGTCCTCGGTTATCAAATTTTTCACTACTCCTTAGCTACTAGTTTTATTCGAAACTAGCGCAGAGACATAATGATGATACTCTCAGCAATAGTATCATAACAAACACGCAGTTCCATGAGATAAAACACTGCGAGTTGTTAAAGCAGCTAGAATGTCGTCGCAGGAAACGAATTTCGGACGAGGAAACACTGAGTGGTTTAATGCTCCATACAAACAACAAAATATCTGCTTTCGATGACAATTTCCATTTCACACACCACTTGTAGAGAGTAAGAGTGATACATTATAAAATTGTATTACAGTTTATTGCTCTTCTCATCTGGCACAGTAATCTTTACTGGATTACACAATATTTCTTTTTCTATCCAAACTTACAAATAAAGCAAGACTCATTGTTTTAGCAAGTTCTTTTACAATTATTTTTTTTACCTTGGGACGAAATCTTTTTTGTAATTTGGTAAACTGACAAAATTTTGCTCCAAATAAATTGAACGTAAGATTCGTTATACAAGCGCCTCCTCTTTTTTTCCAAATGTTATTGGTTAATATGACTACTGGTTGTATAATTTTCGCTCTTCTGAGACAGTGGAAAACAAATCTTTTAGTGGTTAGTCTTAGATAAATGAATACCAATCAATAATTTACTTCCAGTCTGAAGCGTACTTCTTTCAGTGTTTTTAAAATAAATATAAAACAGATTGATCACTGACACTACAAACCTTTACAAGCTGATTTTTATGAAAAGTTTAAAAGTTTTTACAAATTCCATGGTGATGTAATTAATTAGGTTTATAATTAGGCTTTAACGATACATCACCATACACATGATTCAGTGTATCAAAATCTACAGATACAAAGAGGTCTTAATTGCATTACATTCAAACAACTGCTAAGCAGACGAGTTTGAAATTGTATCAAAACATTTCCCTAAGCATTCCTCAGTTAAAAGACTGAGTTATGCCTTCGATGGAATCATTCTTGTTTTTTTATGGTTTTTATTATCATAAAAAATTCAGAGCTCCACTTTTCAAAACCAAATACAGGAATGAAAATCCCACCGTATTAGGTGATGCATAACTATTTTGCATCGAAGTTAGGTAGTAACCATTTTAAATTCACGGTTCAGCCATCGGAGGACTTCAGCGTTTTTTCGTTAGAGTTCCCAGAATGACTTTAGCGAACGTGGAATCGATCCTACTTACATAGTCGTTCTTACACAGCTAATATCTTCCCGCGTGTCATTAGAAAAGACATTCAGTTTAAAGACTCTACTGAAAAAATTAACGACGAAAAGGAACTGTTGGATTAGGTTAATCGGTTCAGCAACAAATCTGTTATTTTAACTTCCCAATCAAGTGGAGTGAATCATTGTGCTGTTAGTCTCCCGATGTACGGGCAACACGAGGAGAACGTAACACTTCATTAAACCACTCGTGCCCGAAGCCCGACTCGAACCGCACCGTTCTTCCGCGAGACAGGGCGCATCCTAGCAACAAATCTTCCTGCTCGGCATCGGCCAATCTGAGCAACCCATAGCGTTAGAGACTTACCAGCTCATAACTACTCGTTCGGCAACATTTATCCGCGTCGCAGAACTGTCCTGTTACTTCCTTGAAGCATTAAATTCAATAAACAACATCTACACGTTAATATAATTAAACTAGATGTTAGAATCAATTTGTGAAATTTCACCCATCCACTATTGATGTTTTTTTCTTTTTATCTTTTGCTCCGGATTGTAGTTTTATTTTTTTACTTCAGTGAGAATTTTTTACCGTCTACCTGTGGCAGGAGTAGGAGTAATATTAGCATTAGATCGGACTAAGAGGTTGGCCTACAAGAATAACTTGATGCCACAAATAGAACATAATACATGATATACATCATTAACTCCACTCGTGACCACCAATAGCCACACAATATTGTTAATTACGGAAACTTCCAGTCCATCATTTTTTGATATACCTTCCACCTTTACAACAGCAGTCGAATACGGAAGTGAAATGTGTAATATTTTTCTATATTCACTTATGAAGTTGATTTTCAATCAAATACTGAAAAAGCTGGATTTTTCTTTTTTATAACAATTTTTTTTCTTATTTTTGAAAAAAGAAAGTAGGAATTTTCAGTGTTTTAAGGAGCTTTTATTAGTTGCAGTGAGAGAAAATCAGTTTTCTTTCCCTAAAATACATAATTCTTTATGTTTTTTTTGTTTTTTTTTTACGTTTTGTCGATTCAAAAACAGACTTATGAGTAGAACCGGATAACAGAACGCTAGGGCAAGCAGATTGGTTTAATTAATGCTAAAGTAATTCATTTTGTAAGTGTATTATGTATTCGGGAGGACGTAGTTTTCGGAATCCCCGTCCGGGCATCCAGATTTGCAGATTTGGGTTTTCCATGGTTTCCCCAAATCACTCCAGGCGAATGCCGGGATGCTTCCTTCAAAACGCTATGGCCGAATTCCATCCCGTTACTTGTCCCCAATCCCATTACTCCTCTAATGACCTCGACGTCGACGAGGCGTAAAGCCAAAAGTAAAAAAAAAAGGTCCACTTAGTTTTCAGCATCCTTCTATAGCATCCTATTTCGAATACTTCTATTTTCCTTCTTTCTGGCATTCCTGAAGACCATGCTTCGCTACCATAATGTTCAGTACTCCATACATAGAGTTTAAAAAGTTATTTCTGATTCTTAGACCAATATTTTCAACTAAAAGATTTCTCTTTTTCGTGAAGTTTCTTTTTGCTAGTGCCATTTTGCATTTAACATCATTCCTGCTTCGGCCATCAGTTGTAATTTTAGTTCCTAAATAATACAGTTTATTTACTTCTACTATTTCCTCCGATCCCATTTGTATATTTAATCGACTATTATTCTATACCAGTGAAGACTTCGTAACCATTATTCCTGATATTTCTTTTACACTTTAGTCTTGCTTCGATTTGTATTTATTACAGAATACTCCATCAGTATTTTTTTTTTTTTTCATGTCTTACAGTAATTCTTGCTAACAGGTCATCAGCAAATCCAATTAATCTGGGTTTGTTTTTGTGAACATCTAAGCCAAATTCAAATTTTTCTTTTGCTTCTTTTATTGCTTCCTCCACATATAAGTTGAAAATTAGTGGGGATGAATGACAACCATGTATGACACACTTTTCGACTGATGCGTGTCTCTCATGATTCTCTACTTATATAATAGTCACTTGATTCTTTTATAGATTATAAAGTATTCTTCTATCTCGATATTTTAGACTTGATTTTTTTTTTTTTTTTTGTAGTTTTGAATATTTTGTCTCCTCTAACATTATTAAAGGTTTTTTTTCTAAATCAACAAACGCCATAAAAGTTTGGTTGTTTTTCTTGGTTGGTAAGGACAGAATTGATTCTCTTACAGCACGGTTTTCCCTAAACCCAAACTGTAGCTGCTGTTTACATTATAATGCATGTCTCGGAATAATCAGCAACAATTTATTTTGCAAGTTTAAATATTTCGAAGTCTTATAGGCATTCAATGAAAACATGAGGAAAACTGAGGCTTAAAATAGAAGTTCAGTGCAGGAATGTCAGTGTGGCAAGACCAGTGTCAACAAGGAAACCCGTATTAAACGCTTTGTGAACACGTTTTAGAACTGGGACATGTATCGGTGGTGGTGCATTATTACTAATTACCAGATGGTGCACGAAAGTACTGGGTTAAATCCCAAACCTCTCTGTAGCGCGTATGGAGTGAAAGTATAACATCCTTTTGACAGTGACTCGTTCGCCGGATTTGGACGTTAAGCTGGCGGCCCCATCGATGTGATTCGGACAGGAGGCAGTGGTCTCAATGGGCCGGCACTGTCGTTTCACACTCTCGCTTTATTTCATCTCTCATCTCTTATTTTACTGTCGTCAGTCGATTGGTTTGATACAATCCTCGGATCCCTTCTTATTTTTTGCACTAACCTCTTCATCTCAAAACACCCCTCTCGAAACACGTCCTCCGTTATCTGCTTCATACATAATCAATCCCGCATGTCTAAAAAAATCACCCACGATCCTGTTCTTGTGTAAGATTTCTTTCCACAAACTTCTTTCGTCAGCCATCATTCCCAAAAAAATGTTCATTTCGTGGTTTAAAGGTCCACCAAATTTTCAGCATCCTTCTATAGCACCACATTTCGAATGCTTCAATTTTCTTTCTTTCCGGCATTCCTGAAGTCCATGCTTCGTTACCATAAAATTCTGTACTCCATACATAGAAATTTAAAAAGTTCCTTGGTCAATATTTGAAACTACTTTTCATGAATGTTATTTTTACTGTGCTATTCTGTTTTTAACACCATTCATGTTTGGGCCATCAGTTGTAATTTTACTTCCTAAGTAACAGAATTTATTATTTCTAATTTTGAATTCATTCTCTTCTTTTATAAATTGAACCTACTATTATTTATTTCATACTTTTGTCTTGCTTCGATCTGTATTTATTACAGAGTCCTCCGTCATTATTTTGTTCATGTCATTCAATAACTCCGCCATATACTCAGTCCCGTCCTGCTCTCAGGACAATGTCATCAGCAAATCCAATTATACCGGCTTTGTGAACACTTAAGCACATTCAAATTCCTCTTTTACTTCTTTTATTGCTTCTTCTTTTGAAAGTTTAATCTAGGCTTCAATCAGAACACTGTAGGAGGAAAACTGAGGCTTAAAATTGAAGTTCAGTGCGAGCAAGGTCAGTGTCAACAAGGAAACCAGAATTAAACTCTTTCCGGTCTAATACGACATTGAGAATTACACTCTAGCTGCGGAGAGTAATAGAGCTGATTTATAAAATTTTGTATCAATTGGCAGTGTTATTGCTCAGCGTGATAATTTCATTCCAACTAACTCTTAATCTTTACTGAAAGACATACCTGAAAAAATGAGAAAACATTATAGAGAATTAGTTCATATCCATATTGAAATTTCTTATTTTACCACATTTTATTGAGACAGCAAATTTTTGTAGTTTAGCAATCGATGTGAGGTCTTTGCTCAAGTAGAATGTGAAGTAGGATTCATTTATTTTTAACATTTCTACGAAAAGATTGAAATGATAACTGTTTGGTTACTAGCAAACCGATCAATTTCGCTCATCATTCTTAGTTTAATACAGATAAGAGGGAGCTTATATTCAGTTAGTAATTTGATTGCTGCTAAAAATTGAAAAAAGAGAGAGAGGGGCGAAAAGAAGAGAGAGAAAATGAAATTTGAATTGCGTTTCTGATTTCAGAGATTGTTTTGAAACCTCCTCTCTCATCAGATCAAATCACTTCTGCACATATATTTTCATTTACAATGTTTAACTTTGTTTTAAGTAAATTATTTTTAAATAATTTTATGGATGTCATCATAGACCAAATACGAAAAATATTGAAAAAGTTAACCTAATGGCTGAGCGTTAACGCTATGGTTCCGCATTCGGGAGGACGCGGGTTTGAATCCCCATCCGGCTATCCAGATTTGGATTTTCCTTCGTTTCTCCAAGTCACTTCGGGTGAATGGCGGGATTATTTCTTCGAAAATCCGTGCTCCGAATTCCTTTCCGTTCCTTGTCTCCATTCCCTTCCCATCTTTAACGACTTAGAAGTAGACGAGTGTTAAAGCCAGAGGAATAATAAGAAATTGCTACAGTAATATTATTTAGTATTTCTTCTCGTTGACGACTGTGCGATCTCGTTGTAGTCCACCTAACGTCACCAGATGATGCGATTTCGACGAGGTTGAAACCCGAGGTTTCTTCCAGTGTCACCTCCATGAATGCTTTCATAGTTACGTGTGCTGTTTGTTAAGAATCACTCAGTTCTGAGTCTTTCCTTAGGTATACTATTCCCTGACGCAAGTAGGTAAGAGTCGACGTTATATTTTACGGATAAGTCATTGGTAGCTTCGACTTGTTTAAAATAAATGCAAAAAAATAATCGGAACGCCTGGAATCGAACCGAGGACCTACTGTTCACAAGACTAGAGCGTTAACCATTAGCCAACTGAGCTCGTGTAAACAGACAGCTCGTGCAGTGTGTAAACAACCTTATCATGTCTCGCAAATCAGTTACATTCAACTGGTCTTAGACAATTTTCCGAAATAATCTCTTTATAATCATTTCTATAGTTCTGGATCTATGAACATTTCCACCCAATGCTTGGCCCACACATCTCATTACGTGTAGTATTATTGGAAGGAATTAGCCAAATCAATATATAAATAAACATCGTTATAGTTTTACGCAAATCATTTGGAATAAAATAATCACTGAACCTCATGTTTGCGGCGCTTTATTGCAATTTTGTTCATTGCAACTTTAGCGACATGTTTCACGATCTGAATTTAACAAAAGTATAGCTGGAACCGAATTTCGTTCGATTCGATGGTCGGCCATATCTTGCCGAATATGATAGCCAATCCCGGGACTGGAAAATGCATTACTTGACTCAGGATTGGTCAGTAGCCTTTTACTGAAATGTAGGGGAAGATTGATGATCTACCCTGCCAATAAGAATCTTCGATGGGCGGAGTCTTCCTGTTATGTTACAGGCATTGATTTAAGGAAATGAATTACAGATGGCGCTGAATTGAATACCCGCCAATGGGATGGTTTGATGGGCGGAGCTAGTAGATGCGCTAAAGTTTCCTGGGAAGACAAACTCTCCATTGATGCCACATTGTGCAAAATAAGGGACTTAGACGCAGGCGCCCACGATCAATTTTTTTGCCAAAGAGTGTACAAGTAGAACGTTAACGGAAGTAGACTACAAACTTGTCTTTTTAACTCATCCATGTCTATTGTGATTCTCTACTTTCATTATAGCCACTTTATTCTTGTATAGTTTATAAAGTATTCTTCTAACGCGACACTTTAGACCCGACTTCTTTAAAATTTTGAACATCTTGTCCCACCTAACATTATCAACAGCTTTTTATACTCGTATATCAACAGACGCCAAAAAAGTATCTTTGTTTTTCTTGATCGCCCTTGAAGTATTAACCTTAAAGCCAGAATCGCTTCCCTTTTACAACGATTTTTCCTAAACCTAAACTGATCTTCACCTACTATCACTTCTACTACCCTTTCCATCCTTCTGTATATTATTCAGGTCAGTAATTTTGAAGCATGTGATGTTAGACTAATGGTGCGATAATTCTCACATTTGTCGGCTTGTGCTTTCTTTGGAAGTGTGAAGATGATATTTTTATTAAAATCAGTTGGAATTTTTCCTGTTTCATAACTTTTTGATATCAGTTTGAATAATCTTTCGAATCCTTCTCCTCCTAGGGATTTAATACGTTCTGCAGGGATCTCATCAATTCCAACTGCCTTATTTGCTTTCAAGTCTTTCAGAGCTCTATTAAATTCTGTCCTCAAAAACAGGATCTCCTAAGTCATCAATGTCGACATCACCTTCCTTTTCCATTACGCTATTGTTCAAGTCGTCCCCATCATACAGTATCTCAATGTATTCCTTCCATCGGTTAGCTCTATTGTCTGTGCTTAAAAGCAGTTTCCCATCGGCATCTTTAATGCTCATACCTCTATTCTTCATTTCCCCAAAATTCTGTTTGATCTTCCTATATGCAACCTCTACTTTACCTATCACCGTTTCCTTTTCTACTTCTTCACACTTTCCTTTTCTACTTCTTCACACTTTCCTTCTAGCCATTTTTCTTTTGCTTTTTTACATTTCCTGTTTACTTTATTTCTAAGTTGCCTGTACTGCTCTCTTCCTGCTTTATCCTGAGCATTTTCTTACCTTCTCCTGTGATCCATCAGCTCCAAAATTTGTTCTGTGATCCAATGTTTTCGGGCAAATTGTTCCTAAAGCCTAATGCTTCTTTACCAGATTTCATTATTTCGATCTTTAGTCCATTCCATTCGTCCTCGGTTGAGCATCTTTCACAGTTACTTCTTAGACCTAAGTCTACCATTTCTGCAAATTTTCCTCCCCTTTCACATATTGGATTAATTCTTCAATTTCGGTGCATGTTTTCTCTATTTCTTCGTCATCTTTCTGTGACGCTGGCATATGCACTTGTACTAACGTGGTTGGGGCAGGCTTAGTTTCTAACTTCATCAAAATAATCCTGTCACTAACCTGTTCATAATAACTCAACCGTTTCCCTACTTTCTAATTCATTACAAATCCTACACCAGTGACTCCATTGACAGCTTGTGTGTTAATTATCCTGTGTTCTGCAGACCAGAAATCCTGAGCATCTTTCTATTTGATCTCACTAATCCCAACAACATCTAAATTAAGTTGCTCCATCTCTCTTTTTAGGTTTTCTAACCTACCTGCCATATTCAGATTTCTAACAGTCCACGCTCCGACTCGTAGAATGTTTCTCTCCATTGTGATGACTCCATCCTGAGCAGTCCCCACCCGGAAATCCAATTGGGGGACTATTTTAGCTGCATAATATTTTACCCAGAAAGAAGCTATCATGTGCTTCAGAAAACTTCAAAATTGAAACTTATAAAAAATCTTGGGAGAAATTAATTATGTGTCCAATTACTGGTAGCCCTTTACAGCTTACTGCAATGCCTTAGGAAAGAACAAAATGTGAAAAGTGACATTTATTTTTTACGACTGCGTAGCAATTTGACTTGCCTCCTAATTAATTTAATTTAGTTTTTGCGATGCAACCAACGCTCCGGTGGAAATTTCAATAACAACCATCTTCCCCTTTTCCTGCAGCCTCCTGCATTTGCCCTCTAAAAATTTCAACTTTGATTTTTTCCAACGTTTTTGGTAATTTATTCATCATTTCTCTTGGTAAGTTATTCCAATCCATGACCCCCTTACCTACAAAAGAAATCTTTCCACGGCCTTATGCCTGAGATCGAGTGCCAGTTTTTTCGTCATGGTCATCTCTTCCTTTCCAAACACTACTCCGAATTATTACACCTGTAACTTTGCCCACCTCATCACCAATATACGCCTTGTACACTCCTATGACTCTCTTCACCCTCCTCCTGTCTTACAAAGAAACCGCTTCTACTCCTTTATCATATCAGTTATTGCTTGAGTTTTGCGGTAAAATCCAGAGACAATTCAGGTAGCTATCCTTTTTTTACGCCGTCCATTCTCCTGTATTTTGTACCATAATATTAGACCAATTGTAAGTTTTTTAACTCAATTCTTTTACTTCCTCATACATGCCTTGATCACTCTTTCCAACAACTGCAGAATTTTGAAATTTTTAAGTGCTAACTCTTCAATGTGTCCTGCCCACTTGAGTTTGTTATCAAATTTTATGCCAAGGTATTTACAATTTAAGTCTTCAACGAGAAATTCATTACCCACCTTATAATCATAATAAGCCTTTACTTTTTATCTGTGTATCTAATAAATTAACTCTTCTTACTGCACAGTTCAGTAGTGTATAAACGGCTCATGCTATAATAGTATATGAAAAGCTTTTAAACTAATAGAGACTATCGTAAACTACCCGTGGTATTGTAGTCAGTTGCACTTATCGTTATTGCACGTACTGTGTAGCAATAGAAACATAAGATCTTTCTTGTACCTTGCATTGTTCGATTTTTTCCATGATATAGTAAACTACAGTCAATCCTACCCTCCACCGGCTGGGTGTCTCTCGCAGTCGGAAAAACACAATAAGCAAATATCTAGATTACTTTAGCCAGTTTTTTTTATTTCATTGTAAGATGATTTCTCTAGGTTGAGGATCAAATTCGGTTTGAAATGTTGGCGCTGTAATTAATTTACACCGTGCCTTATGTATATGTATTGTAATGTATCCAATGTAGTACATTCAAATTACAGCAACGCAGGTAACAGAATGAAACCTGCTTTGCAATGGAAATATTTAAACATTACCTGACATGTTTTGAGAGCGTTTATGATCAGTTTCTCAGTTTGATGAACTAACTGCAAATAGGGATGGGCAATCAAAAAAATATATCGATAAATATCGAAACGATATTTACAAACACTATCAATATATATCGGGGAAAAAATATCGATATTTCGATGTATCGATATTTCGATATTTTTGTCTAAAGGGAGTAATTAACTAAAAAAAATCATAAAATACATCAAAATATTTAAGAAAATTCTGAAAATTAAAGACACAGGTAGAAATTATACAAACATTTATTAATTTATTATTTTTTTCAATCAATCAAACCAGTATTCGTCTGATATGGACATCAAAAGGACTCTCTGTTTTATGTGCTCCCCCGTCAATCCACTCCTGTTGTTCAGTACATCTCAGTTGACTGCAGTAGCCACTCTCTTGGATGACACAGAAGAAGCTTGACATATAAGGTATTTCAGCGCGCTGGAGCTCTGGCAATTCACCCAAAACTTTACTGGGTCTGATTTTCTGTCTATTAACGGTTGGTACAGATACTGCTTAAGCTCATTAGGAACTGAGCCAGAGCTTTGAACCTCTTGCATAACAGTAGTGCTAAGGGATAATAGTTTTTAATGTGAGGACCAAATTGATGTTTTATCTGCGATATATTGTTTTGCTGCTGTAGACCTTACTTCTGGAGAACTTTGTCCTCGTCGTCTAAGTTCCAAGCGAATATCATTACTTATTGTAGATATCGCATTTGACACACCGATTGGAGAAGTGAAGTGTATACGTTTGAAACGCGGATCCGAAATGGTAGCTGCTGCAAGGAATGTATTTCTTTCTAAAGGACTTAATTTCTCTTGAATTCTTTGGAGTAAAGCCTCTTTTACCGTGAATCCTAAAGTGGTCGAAGGAGTAGCTTGTTCCGTTACTTGTCGAATCAGATTTGTAACAGGAAGGGCTAAGCTAGCAGTCACATAATTTGTACCACTAACCTCTTCAGTGGCATCTTTGAAAGGACCAAGCAGGACAATGAGGTCACGTATTACATTAAGGTGTTAAGTTGCAACCATATCAAGTGTGTTTATATTTGACTGACTTTTTGTAGCTAAGATTTTAGCTACAATTGCAGAGAGTCTGACAAAACGCTCTAACATATTAAAGTAGGAGTTCCATCTAGTGCTAACAGCTTGTGTCAAAGTCAACACCTCTCCTTCCTTTTCCCCAGATGCTTCTTGTTCAGATCTTAATAGATCCATAGCATTGACAGATTGCTTAAAATAAGTCACAATACTTTTTGCGTGATCGCAGAGTGCTGCAAATGAATTATTTTCACTTAACACTACATCAACGTTTTTCATCATCAGGGCTTGACCAGTAAGTTGCAATTTCTAATCACCAAACCTCTCTGCATTGCGTATGGTGCAAGGACATTGTTGATGGTGATTCATCCGTTGGATGGGAATGTTATGCTTGGCGCTCCCTTTAGAATATTTCGCAAAAGTAGGCCTGAACATGCCAACTCCGGCTTCCACCCTCTCCCTTCTTTCATCTCTCATCCACAACACTCTATACCGAGCCACACAGTGTCACTGTCATACACATTTAGGAGCACTGTCACACTGAGGAAGTAAACGGGGAATTTTTTTTTAACTGCTTAATGTCTCTTAACATTGACGTCTTTAGAGACGGGAAAGGATGGGGGACAAGGAATGGGAAGGAATTGGGCCATGGCCTTTTGAAGGAAGCATCTCGGCACTTTGCCTGGAGTGATTTGGGGAAACCATGGAAAACCCAAATCTGGATGCCCGGACGGGGATTCGACCCACCCTTCTCCCGAATGCGAGGCCAGAACGCTAACCATTACACCACCATGTTCGGTGAAACGGGAAACCACTCCAGTTCATCTTCCTAGGACTTTCCTTGGAGGGATATACATCACCCATGGTAATCGCCTACAACCTGACACGGGAGAGGCGTTCGAAGAGGACCTTACTATCAGTAAAAACCATTGGTGTCTCAGTGAATAAAAAATTAAAACCCGCTCTCACTACATCAATCGAAGACAGCAATCACAAGAAAGTATTCTTTAGTGGGGCTGCAATTCACGAGAAAGCTATATGCATATTTTAAAGAGGATTACAATGAACTTTAGATTAGAGGATTTAAAGCTATCCAGAATTGGTCTATTAAGTTCAAAGTGTGATAATCACTCCATTACATAAATTTTTTTCTGTACACTTGGAACGTATTCCCTATAATCCTATATAAACTAACATTCTGTATTCAAGGTTTCCGTATTCAATATTTTCGTATTTTGCGGCAAATTTACGGAACGTATTTCTTGCGATTAAGGAGTTTTGACTGTAGACTAGATTGTAAACATTTAAATGAATTAACAGTCATTAATAATGACTTTTGGTTCGTCAACCCATTAATTGTTATTCGTAAATGAAAAAAAACAGTTGAAAAGATAATATTTCAACTACAAAGATAAAACAACCATTTAATTGCTAACATAAAAATGACGTTCACGTAAAATTGTTAAAATTTAACAGCTTTTTTTAACCTATCAACCGCTGATGAAGCTGTTATATTTCGACGAATTCACTTTTTAAGACACTATCATAAGATTGTATAAATACGTATATTTATCCCATAAACATGTAACGATTAAATTGGATACTGAATTGCGTTCGTAGGAAAAATATCGAATTGGTGCTTAAAATCGATACACTAAATACAATATCGATGTATCGATATATCGAAAATAAAAATATTGTGGATAAATATCGATATTTTTTAGAAAAAATATCGATATATCGATACATCGATATATTTTGTCCATGCCTAACTGCAAATCTAGAGGTTTGTCTTGGATAGGTTGGCTCAAAACGTACTTTGATCCCTACTCTAGACCAGTGGTCCTAACGAGGGCGTTCACGCTCCTCAGTGGACATTGAAGAGATCGCAGGGAGCGTTTGAGGTCCAATGAAAATTTAGGGGGCGTTGAGAAGCAACCATCACGTCATGCTTTTCAGTATTATATCCGGCTTTGAGTGCTGCATCAAAGAAATTTTTAATCGCAGTTTCCTGATCAAAAGAGGATTTAGCGTATTAGTTAAGAAAGTAACTATCAGACTATCAATTGTCGACTGCGGTGGTTTAAGGTTGCAGATGATGAATAGGGAACAGGTTATCGAAAAATCTGCGTCATTACAGTGGTTCAGGTATTGGAAAACTGTGAATCATATTATTCATTACTAGAAGGGGATGCAGTGCTTTTTCTTTAAAAGGGTGGCGTTGAGTAATTTTTCATGGAATAGGAAGGTGGTGAGTTATTTTTTTTCGAATAGTGGACGGTGAATATTTTTTTTTTTCGAATAAGGGTCAGTGAGTATTTTTTTTTTTTTTTTTTTTTTTTTTTTTAATAAGGGGCGGTGAGTAATTTTTTTCGAATAGAGGGCGTGGAATATTGTTTTCGAATAGGGAGGGCGGTGAATATTTTTTTTCGAATAAGGGGCGGTGAGTAATTTTTTTCTAATTGGGGACCTAAGTAATTTTTTTCAAATAGGGGAGCAGTGAGTAATTTTTGTCGAATAGGAGACGGTGAGGAATTTTTTTTCGAATAAGGGGTGGTTAGTAATTTTTTTTCGAATTGATGGGCGGTGAGTAATTTTTCGGAAAAGTGGGGCAGTGAGTAATTTTTTTCTAATAGGGGGCGGTAATAGTTTTCGAATAGGGGGAGGTGAGTATTTTTTTTTTTTTTTGAGTAGGGGTGGGGGGGGGTTGCAAGAATAATTATTTCTACCTAAAAGTGTGGATTGACCTAAAAAGGTTGGGAACCTATCCTCCAGACTAGTTCCTGCTCTTCATTGAAGCTCATTTTCGACGATGTTTAGCGTGTCTTCACCCTGTAGCTGGTTCACTTGCGCCTGCTCTCATGTGATCAGTGTTCGGCATAATTTTTCTCATGGCTTTTTCGTGACACCACTCCCCAGCCAGAAGTGATGCGCGTTGGGTTACCTTGACGGTTGACAATTCCTGCTCGACATCAAGCCGTGCCATTCTGACATTGGCTACAGGAACATCCTATATTCCAGACACAGAAATATCAGAGAATCCAGTGGATGATAATTCAATATGTGTGCCGGGTTCGAAACCCGGTCCGGGCATCAATATTTGGGCTCTCCATGGTTTCCCGAAAACTAGTCCAGGCGAATGCCAGGATACTTCCTTTAAAGGACAATGGAGGAATACCTTCCCGTTCCTTGCCCCCCTCCTTTCCCTCCCTTAATGATGACCTCGATGTCAACGAGGCGTAAATACATAAGCAAAAAACAATTGACAGTCATTGGGGACTGCCATACAAGCAACACCTCATACTTTCAGCTACAGATATACTAAATAATAATAATTTTGTGTGGTCGTAATGACCCGGTAACACGGATTCTATTGGTTGTGCATTCCGCCCCTGTCTTAGCCCCCGGTAATGCTACCAGGTACACGGGGATCTACAGTTTAACTTGGAATCCGAATCATGAAAGCATTCTGGCGTACTTCACATTACATAACAAGCAGTGCACAGAGGTAAGGCGGACGAAAATCGCCCGCTGGCAATCTCAATTCTCTTGGCAATTTATTCCAGTCCCTCACTCCCTTTCCTACGAAAGAGAATTTTCCCACATCCTTGTATCTGAAATCGAGTGCCAGCTTGAGGTCATGGTCAACCTTACGCTTCCAAGCTCCTCTCTTAATTTTCCCACCAATATCTTTCCATGCTTCATCACCAATATTGGCTTTGTACACTCCCATGACTCTCTTCACCTTCCTTATATCCTTCAATGAATCCCATTCCAGCTCCTTTATCATGTTAGTTACCGAAGACAAACCTGGCAGGCCTCCTCTGTACTCCCTCCAACTCCTGTATTTGATACCCAAAATGTGCATCACAAACTACATCACCATATTCCAGCAGTGGTCTGACCAAAGTTTTGTACCCGAATTCCCTTACTTCTTTAGTGCATTCTCTCATCGCTCTTTCCAACAGGTGAAGGATTTTGAACCCTTTCCCTACCACCTGACCAATGTGTCCTGCCCAGTTAAATTTGCTATCAAACGTAATGGCAAGGTATTTACATTTCGAGTCTTCAATAAGTAGCTCCTTCCCCACTTTATAATCGTAATCAACCTTTAGCTTTTTATCTGTGTACCTAATAAGCTGACTCTTCTTTGCATTTATCTTCATCCCATGTTGACTCACGCAGCTTAGTTATCCTATCACACTGCAGTTGTTTACAGTCTTGTATTGATTTGTTCCTTTTATATAACATTATGTCATCTGCAAACAATCTAACTTCTAACAGTAAACCATCAACACAATCATTCATTAGAATAACGAATAACTATGGTCCCAATACACTACCCTGTGGGACTCCCATGTTCACTTCTACTTCTTTTGTTAAATATGCATCTCTTTCCTCATAACACACAACATATATTGGCACAGCTTAACATCACTTTTCCTTGCTGCCTACTAAACTCATAGTAATAATAATAATAATATTTATAAAACATACAAATGCTTGAAAATACTTTAAAAATTGTCCATTCCTTTCATTTAATTGGTATATGTCCGTTACAAACTGACACAAGTTCACGTCAAAAGCTTTGATCTTCAAAAGGCTGAAAATTGAAAGTTGTAGAAAATTATTCTGTGTCAAAACAGCTGATGGGATTTTTTAAAGAAATGAGTGAACTCAGTACCGAAATGAAGTGCGAAATCTCTAGGTTGGGCTTTATTTTTTTAATAATACGTAGTAATTTCGCTTGATGCATCACTGTCGAGTTGAATATATCTCCGAGCGGTGCTTAAATCGGTCATCGGTGATTACCACCCCAAGGCCATTACGGCGGATTAAAATATCCGGTGTTTCGCAACCTACGTCATAAACGTCGATATCGATGTTTCGCAACCTGTGTAGCACGTAATTACGTAATATAAAACAAAAATTTTCTGATTTCCAGAAAAATTTGTTCAGTTGTCGAGATCCACGCGGACAGTCAATAAAACATCATAATATAAAACATCGTCATATATAATACAGATTTTATAATATCTCAGGTTGACCCTAAGTCTGGTCGAAATACTTCTTTTACAAACGTGAGGTTGTCAATCATACGGTCTTTGAATTTTATAATTAATTCGGAGTATTCGTTGGTTACTGACATGCTTCGGCGATAATGTAATAGCGTTGTGCGATTAATTTTTAACGGTGTTTCCACCTGGATATCCCGCAGTGCATCTAATACTAGCCAAATATTCGGGTGAAAGTGATAAAATTTCTAATTACAATGTGCGTGGAACGATTCAGGACCATTGGTTGTGATGGGAGATTGCAGTTCACATGAAGCCCACATTTAGGAAGAAAGGGGAACAACAGTATGTAACATTGTAATAAGTAGTTGGTGAATTCCACACACTCAGGGATGTTGTGAGGTGTCTCATTTACCAGCGCAGAAAATGTTTCAGAAACATGGCATGGTGCAAGATACTGTAAACCGAAAAACCATTTGAGACATCCTGCCACCTTAGAATCCTTGCTCAAATATTCACGACCGACTATTCTAAATTTTATTTTTCAGTACCACGACTCTCCTTAATGAGATTAATACCCCCTCATCGAACATAAATGAAAAACTGTTCTGACTGGATTGTGCATCGTAAATTGGAAGTTTACAGTGTTAAAATGAGGGTTAAAAGTTACCACACTTTCCTCACACAAACCTTGTATAAAAATCAAAACATCGTTGTACTCTTTTTTCACTTTTTCCCGGCAAAAAGACAAAACTAGAGGAAGGCATTCGGTTATTAAATGCGTGGAACGTGTACATCTGATATAAAAGTTCTAGAACTTAATTAAAAGACCCATCACAAAAAAGTTGGAGTGTACGTCACAAAGACACGTCAAATTTTCGGCTGTGGCAATTGCAACGGTGGATTCTCTGCGAATCACTAACTTTTCCTTCCTAGCAATGACGAAAACCTTTCCATCCATCATCTGCAGGAAATCATCAAATAGACCACTTCAGACTCTTATATCGCGACTTCTATACCGGCAAACAAAAAATATGTAATATCAAGTACGCACAGTTAAGGTTTCCTCTAGGGATTTAGACGTTGTTCCGACTTTTCTCACTCTCTGTCGATAAATATTGTCTGGAAGGTTTGCTAGGACATCAATATCTAAGTGGTCTAGTTCGTCAAAGGCGTTTCTAATTATATTCTTTTTTCGTGCTGAAATGTCGTCAAGAGGCTTTTGTTTTACAGTAGATCTGACCTAAAATGATAGAATGGTAGAATAAAATCCTAATCCAACACCAGACACACAAACAAACACAGAAAAAAAAATGTGGCTTTACATACCTATAATAGTTCGACACATGCACTATCAGAGACGACATGGTGAAAACTGATAAGTTACGTTGTGTGATAATGACGAGTAGACAGGCAAACAGAACTATGTTCCCGTGTTCGCCTTCTCCGTACGACTGCTTGTTTACTTGGTTTGCGAAAGACCGGAAATATCTGACCACCGAGAACAACAGCAGGTTGCGAATCGCCGTACGCCCGTTTAAATGTTATATAAACCTTTCCAGTATTAATGGCAATCGTTATTCGTGCAGCTACAGTAGCATGTCTCTCGCAGTCGGTTTAGTGACGTCATGGATAGATAAACATGTTAGTGGTGATTAATTTCTGTCTAACCATTTACTCAAATCCTACCTTTTACCTCCATCTTTCCATAAGGTGATTTTTTTTGTAGTAATTCATTATCTCACTTCATTCTTATCCGAAATCAATAAATGAGGTGTCGTTTTAAAACTTATGATCTCCGCTTAGATCACATCGTATTTTAAGAAAGATTTTGTTGGAAAACTTGGAAATCAACCCTTAAAGGGAAAAAGTCTGCTACGCATTTTTGTGTCACGAGCTATTTATCTTCCTTTGTATCTAACCGATATAGATAAATAAGGTATAACTCTAAATCTTATGGTTTCCGCTGTGGTCATATTATATTTTAAGAAAGGAATTTTTTGAATTGAAGCCTTAAAGGGCAAAAATATAAATGCGTTTTTGTGTCTCGAGCCAATTATCCTTCAACGCATTTTTGTGTCACGAGCTATTTATCTCCATTAATATATAACCGAAATTTATAAAGATTAAAAGTCTCCGCTGTACTCACATCCTGTTTTAAGAATGGATTTTTTCTGAATTTTACCCTTAACGGGCAAAAATTTCAGTATTTCTAAAATGCGTTTTTCGTGCCTCGAGTAATTTATCTCCCTTGATAAATAAACAAAATTGATAAATGAGATATAATTTTAAAGACTAAGGTCTTCGTTTCCATTACACCATATTGAAAAATATGAATATTTCAAAATTCGACCCTTAAAGGGCAAAAATATTAATATTTATACAACGCATTTTTCTGTTACGCGCCTTGATACCTAACCGAAATCGGTAAATGAGGTATCATTTTAAATATTAAAGTATCCATTTTGGTCACATCTTATTTTGAGAAAGAACTTTCCCGAAATTCAAACCTTAAGGGGCAAAAATATCGTAAATTCTAAAACTTTTTTTTTTTTACCCTGCTTTATGCCTAACCGAAATCGATAAATGAAATATCGTGTTAAAGATTAAGGTCTCCAATAAGGAAAAATCATAGATTAAGAAAGAATTTTTAGGAATTTGATGCTTAAAGTGGTCGCGCGTATGAGTATAGAGCCAAGACCCTAGACTGCAACAGCAGGTATCACAGAGATGTCAATAATCTGTTTTTTTTTTTTATATACAATAAGTAGCTTTTCAAAAACAAAAATCTGTTACGAAAACATTTTTGTTTTGCTACACAATTCCAATGTAAACATTTTATTCGCACAGCAACACATATCACAGATATGTTGATATGCTGTGTGCATTTTGTTCAGGTTGGTTGTATTTTGTTAAGGTCAGTGACAGTTTGTTGTTCATACAGAGCGTTTTAAATTTTCCTTACTGTTCCGTTACATGTAAGTATTTTGATGCGTATTACACTAAACAAATACTACTTTTCATTATATTACAAGCATTCAACCTCACTATTCATCGAATTTTCTTAGCGAAATTTTCGCATTGGTCGTCTAATATACAAATATTAATCATCTTTTAAATTATTTATTTCATGATAGATTGAAGAAAGAAGTAAATATTAAAAGTGGCACATTTGAATTACACGGATGCAAGTAACATAATTAAAAATATTTCTAATGCAATCGAAATTTTAAAACTGTCCATTCTGTATAACGATGCCTCGAACTAATTTTCAAACATTTTCCTCATACTGATCTCTCATTCCAAAAACACTAATCATGGATGAAATCGTGCAGAATGATTCAATGGTTTTCCTTGTGGTAACATTGAAACAGTAAAACCTAAGCTAAGATTAATTCAACTGCTTTTAACTGCAGTTGATACAGTAACACATAGAGAGCATGTGTATCGTTACAGTTAACCACACGAAAGTTGACAAAATTATTAGTAAACTTAGTTACTTGTATGTGAGGTACAGAATTCACTAACTAATGTTAAAACTTTATTATAAAAGAACAGTTCAAAAACGAAAATTATTGGTCATTCTCTTTAACTTATTCTACCTCGATTAGGGACTTCACCACCTTTACCATTGTTGATTTCCCTCCATGGCAACATATTGGAAGATGAAATGGGACTGTTATCCGTTGCTTTTCCCAGTGTGATTGTGTTTGTAAGTGTTTGGATGGCCATGGTAGTAATAGGTAGTGGTAGTAGTAGTAGTAGTAGTAGTAGTGTTTGTGTGTGTTGTTTGTGTTGTGTATGAGAGATGAAACAAGGGGAAGGGTGTAACCCGCTGCCGGCAATTCAGGCCTACTCTTCCGAAAGAGATAAGACGCCGCCAAGCTTACGTACCCAATTGACGGACGAGTCACGGAATGAAGAACAAATCCCCATCAACTGTGCTCACTCTGTACGTAACACGTAGAGGTTTGGGATTTCACGCAGGAATTTGGTGCAGTCTAGTTGTAGCATTACTGCACCACTAACTCTCCAACCACCCCCATCAAGTCGTGTTGATGGAAACACTCGAACCACGTAACCCAGTGTCAACGTAACCAACTGAGCGAAGGGATGGTCTGTTTTTGGCACACTACCTACTTTATGTTGAGTCTAAACGACGGGACATCCTGCCCCAAAAAAATCACTGATATATTTAATGTGTAATATAAAATATTATACTTTTAGCAAGCGTCAATTTTGTAAAATTCCATTGTTTATTCATTCCGTGACAGAAACATGCAAACATATCTGGTGTGAAAGGATCAGCCGTCAGGTCATTTCGATTAATTCTCTGACGTTGCCCAGGGTACGTCCGATTGTTATTCTTAGCTTGATCGCTTATTGCTTCAATGATGTCGTTACTACAATAAAAGTAAGTGGAATTTAGTTTGTGAGTAGTTTGATTGGTGTTTCCGTGCACTACATTATAATCAGTGAATTTTTTTTGTCACTGAGCGTACGTAAAATCACAAGGACGACAGCATCTGGCAAATTCTAATAGTGTCTGTAGTTATTAGCCTTTTAAAGATTTCTGTTTTAAGGTCGATTGTGATCTCCTGTTTCACCTTTCCAGATTTTTACCATCAGCGTTACAATGACTATGTATACTTGCGAATGTTATTGTTTATTTTTGTGATCCATGTCGTTAAGGATTTGAGAGTTAGTGCGAAATTGCGCTAGTACTTAAACAAAAGAATATATAACATACGTACTGTAAGCCCTAATGACTGTGTCACCGATTACAATAATAATAAACAGGCCAGAAAATAATTAATACCGTTATCGATTAACGTACTCGCAATATTCTGCAAAGCCTGCATTTGCGACTCAGCAATAACTAACTGCCTTTAGATGAAGGATTGAGCTGTTATTTGCAAATTATCTGAACGTTGTGATCTTTATATTGTTACCCGGTGATCATTAATTACTTGAACTTCTTAACCAAAGATTGACTACATTCACTGTATCTTTTTTTTTTTTTTTTTTGCTTTAAGATTCGTCGAGGCCAATAGAGGCGGGATGGGACTGGGGACAAGGAACGAGAAGAAATAATTATGTAATGGCCTTTTAAAGGAAACATCCCGGCATTCGCCTGGATTGATTTGGGGAAACCATGGAAAACCGAAATCTGGATGCCCGAAATGCGAGGCCAAAGCGTTAACCGCTTACCCACCACGCTCGGTACACTACCAACTTGATTACAAACCGCTGGGTAAATGGCAGATAAATTTACTGTAATAAGTATTTATCATCATATCTGTGTTAATGAATACAGCATTCAAATTTGAATGACCTGGCGGCTCAGTGGTGAAGGCGCCTGATTGGAGTTCGAAATATCCCTACTTGGAATTCATGCCTCGGCGGAGATCTTCGTAGGCGCTTAACCAGACCTTAACGTCTACTACAGTTTGCCGTGTAATATAAAGTACGCCAAAACGCTTCCGTGGTTCGAATTCCTCGATAAACTGTGAGTCTCCTTCACGCGACCAGATTAACTCTTTAGGTTAGGTAAGGAAGAAAGGATCAGGCCATCCTACCTGCAATGCCAGAACAATCAACCCTGGGGTTGAATAGCAAAATTAGCTTTAGCATTCAGATCTACCTTTCCTGACTATGTAATGTGTTTGTGTGTGTTTTTTACAGCTTTCGGCTATTGAAGTGTGATTACGAATCATCCAGCGTTTCCAGTTTCTCCAGACTACGTATTGTTTACAATTAACTAGCTGGTGCCCATGAATTCGTTCGTGTTTCTAAAGAATTTGAATTAACAGCTACCAACATCTAACCACCATAGTGCTCAATGGGAGACTCGATGCTATTACCACACACAAACGCCAGTCATCTGCGCTATGTAGTTCAGGCAGCAAAGTAAAATATACGGACACACATGTCTTTGGTCGAAATACGAAAATATCCTTGATCGGCCTCTTTCAACAACCATATTTGCCACATTCGCACAGTTACCAAAATTCGGCTAACGTTGTTATCGACGGGTGACTCTGTGCTACTACCACACGCAAACACCAGTGATCTGCGAAATACAGTTTTGGTTGAAAATGACACACTATGACACATACGTCTTTGGTAGAAATATGAAAGTGCCGCAGGTCGACCACTTTCAACCTCTATATCTCCCACACCTCCTTAGCTACCGACATCTAACCACCATAGTACACGATAAGAGAAACGATACCACTATCACACACAAACACCAATGACCTACGCTATGTAGATGTAGTTGTGGCAGCAAAGTGACATATACCGAGACACATGTCTTTGGTCGAAATACGGAAATATCCTTGGTCGGACACTTTCAACCACCATATCTCCCACACTCCCACAGTTAGCGAAATTCGGCCAACGTTGCGATCGACGGGTGACTCTGTGCTACTAGCACACACAAACACCAGTGATCTGCGCAACAAAGTTTTGGCTGAAAAGTGATACACCATGACACATAAGTCTTAGGTAGAAATATGAAAGTGGCGCAGGTCGACCACTTTCAACCACCATATCTCCCACACCTCCATAGCTACCGACATCTAATCACGATAGTGCACGATGGGAGATTCAATGTTATTACCACACACAAACATCAATGGTCTATCCTATGTCGTTGTGGCAGGAATGAGAAGTATAAGGATACCAAGCCTTTGGTCGAAATATGAAAATGCCCTACATCGACCACTTTTAACCATCATATCTCCCACATCCCCACAGCTATCGGCATTCGGCCAACGTTGTGCTCGACAGGAAACTCCATGCTACTTCCACACACAAATACCAGTGATCTGTGTTAGGTAGTGTTGACTTAAAAGTGAACATTGGGGAAACACCCGTCTATTTATATATGTATATATAAGATTAGAGATATCATAGGGTGGACTCGACATTGACACAAACAACACGCAATCATACACGTTCTCAGTCGGAATCGAACCGGCGATTATTGGTTCGCAGAGCCAGTACTCTGATAGTAAATGATTATTAAACACTTGGAAGTGGTAAGTGAATTTATCATCGTAACAGCAGTTTGATGTGTCCCACCCGGTATACCTCGGGATTCACTACTTTGTCACACAGCTTCATTAATAAATAAATAAATGATTGTGGGTGTCGTTCTCTGCTAAATGGTCATTTACATCACAAAGTAAAACAGAATATAGTCAAAAAGGACATGCTACGGAAGAACATCGAAAACATAAGTAAACAGTTCAAGAATGAAGTAAAAATGGTCTGAAAATGCTGAATGGGAAGGAATTTGTAGAACATTATGATAAAAAGAAGAGGCAGTATGGTGGGTTACACTTTAATACTTGTGTGACTGGGACGGACGTGTAGAAGCGTTCTGGAAGAAGCAAAAAGCAGAATATACCATGCAGTAAATGCGTAGGTATAGTACTAGGTGTCTACTGACGAGAAACACTCACCGTCATCAGTCCCCTCCTGTGCCTGGGAGAGCAGAGCTGCACAGTTTAACAGATCTGTAATTTTCATGAAACAACATACATAAATATTAAAACACCTGAGTGACCGATCTTCTCTCCACATCTTTAGGTTTCTGTTCAGTACGCAAGATTTCTTCAAAATCTTTAGAGACATTTGTGAGAAATTAATTTTAGCTGTATACAAGAGTTGCTCATATAATAGTTTTAGATTGGATAGATAGATATATATATATAAAAACCTAACTTAGTCAACGAGATAGCGTTAGAGCCGTTTACAAGAAACCAAATACAAGAATTGTTAATTTTTTTTGTTAAATCATGTTAAAAAAATTAAAAGCAAATCGTTATCTACATATGAAATTTCATCCATATCGCTAGAGCTGTTTCAGAGATAGTTCGCTTTACCAACTCATAAATTGCTTTTAAATTAAATTGCTATTATTATGATATAGAGAAAACAGGGATTAATTGATGGTGCAAGATTAGTAATAATTCACTTAGACGAGTACATCTTCAGTGCTAAATTCGTCCCCTCGGATAAGACTATGTTCATACCTGGCATTATCCACATATGTTCTGATCCAACCGTGTCTTTCCAAACGGCAAGAAAATAATTCCCAATGGAAGTAACTTTTGTTATGACCATTAATAAACCACAAGGTCAGGCCCTTCCAAGCGTAGGATTGTATTTACCAGAATCTGTTTTTTCGTATTGACACCTGTAAGTGACGTTTTCATGAGTACATAGATTCAGTTATATTTATGATTATGTTAAAGACACTAGCGTTCAAAAAGTAAACGATGATCACATTACAACTGCTAATATTGTCTTCAAAGAAGTATTGTAAAGAAGATTGAAAAAATAACATCTGACAAAGCCAATATCCATTTTTAAATATCTTCTTTTTTAAATATTTTCCAACTATACATGTAGTGTTTATTGATAATGACTTTTTACAACAAAATTGATATTTATCACTACTCTTCGAAGTAAAATACCTTGTTGTATTTAATGATACAATAAAAGTAATATATATTACTACTCTTCAAAATAAAATACCTTTCATTAATACATATATTTGCATTTACTTACTACTCTTCAATATAAGATACCTTTCATTAATAAATATACTTGCATTTACATATTTCCACAATTTTAAATTACCATTCAGTGACTGACCATGAAGAATTATTCATTTAAAGATATAACAGTTCCTTGCCGTAACCAACGAGAATCTTAACTAACATCAGTTGGCTTGATATGTAGTACCGGGAAAGTTTACAAGATGGCGTTAGAGCCATTTCTGAGATTCCAAATACACGAATTGCTCGTTTTGTTTAAATCGCGATTTTGTAGGGAAGACACCTATTTAGATAAACTTGAAATGAAAACGTTATCTAAATATGAAATTTCATCAAAATCACTAGAGTCGTTTCCGAGAGAGTAGATACAAAAATTGCTCGTTTAAAGATAAAGATATATACATATAACTAGACGTTCATAACAAAACATCTAACTTCATAAGCTGTTACTTTGAATCTCTAACGTCACCTATCGGGAATTAGATGACACCATTATGCATGACTTGTAGTTTGCAATTATATAGTTCAAACTAAGGCCGTTGGAACCAATAGTCGCGGAAGCAAAAAATTCAAGCCTCACTCGCAATTAAGTGTCAACACAATCGTTTCAATGATGTGCGAAAGCATAAATTATAAACAAACGGCCTCTATACCAGCTAGTTGCAGCAACAAATCAAAATAAAACCTCAAATCGAAACATCATTCGTATCTAGTTTTAACAGAAGCGTTTTCTCGGTGTGATATTGAGGTTTTTTTTAAAAATTATTTTCACCTTGATTACTTATTAAAAATATTTTGTTGGATTTTTATTAGTTTTTTGACGAATAGATAATTAATGAGAGAAAAACATTCTCATGATGAAGACAGAGGCGAAGATACTTAAGTAAACGTTGGGGAAATACAAGCAACAAGGATGTTTGAATCCCAAAACAAGAAAATACGATTCATATTTATTTTATGATTCACAAATGGCTTTGAAAAAAAAATCTGTCTACTTTGTATGAAACAGAATGAGACCAGGCAAATTAAAATGTCTTCTATAACCTATGCATCCTGAATACGTTGTTCGTAAGTTAAAATAATTGTTTCAAGGAATATCAGTTAAGTGAAATAAACAGAAGCAATCAGTAAAACAATAGTTTGTATCATCGAGATCATTGCTATCGTCATATCAAGTTTCTTATAAAATCGCGAAATGTAAAAAAATAACACACACAATAAGAGAAATTCTAGTTTGTTACCAGTTATGTTTGATGAATCATAGGCTTCGCATTCGGGAGAACGGGGGTTCGATACACCATCCGGCAATACAGATCTTGATTTTCCATGGTTTTCCAAAATCATTCCAGACTAATGCCGGCATGGTTCGCTCAAAAGGTAATGGACAAATTCCTTCAAGTTCCTTGTCTTTTCCCATCTCTAATGATCTCAAAGTCGGCGGGGCGTATAGTCAAAGAAACAGTTAAGACAAAAGGCGTACTAACACAGAGTTTGGAAATAACTGTCGTAATATTTCACCGAATTCACGTTGTAGGATATATTATTGTTTAACTTAATGTCTAACGTTGTGATTTGCTGTTCGCATGCAAGATGAAGATAAACATCAGAATTGGAGAGTATTCTGTGTTCTATTTGAGCGAACGTTAAAATAAATTGAGTTGCGGGCGATTGCTTCACAAAAGAATGCCGAAACGACCTGTCGGCAGTGGTTTGTCATATCAGGTCAACATTTGTCCAAGCAGTGAATGAAAGTGACGGCTTCAGTCTGGAAAACTGCAGAACGATTGTGATTCGGTCCCACTAGTCAACAAATGGAACCTTCACAGCAGATAGCATATGTTTCAACTTGTTCCCCGTTTAATTTTGAAAGCACCTATTCTCAATAATTGGATTAGTTTCATCTCGTAAATAGATTATTTCCATCAGTAATCAATGACCCGACCCTCCAACGGTAGTAATAAAGGCTGTTTGTCACCCATAGTTCACAAGCCTTGTTCGTAAAAACCATTACTATTCTATCTGAATGATTTTTAACAGTATCAGTCACATTTCTGTATATTTTTTCAACAACTTTAAAGATTTCTTTGATAATTTTTACGTAACGATTAAACAGTAAAGTACTAAACTTTTACTGTTTTCAGCAATTACTGAGTTAATCTATTATCAAGATACCCTAGCAATAGCCCGCCATTATAATCTCCCAAGAACTTATTTGCCGCTTTACGTTTTTACGAACATTATTCTATTATCTGTTAGTTCCAAGATTATTCCAGCTAATTTCAGTTGTTAATTGTAATTTTACTGTTCAGACTACAAATATTTTGTTCCAGGCTTCAGCGATCAACATCAGGAGCTTGAAATTTATACGGTGTTTTTCAGCTGTGTTCACCGGTATGTCTGATGTTATTAGCAAGCGTTATTGTATATATACACGACAGAATTCCTTGTGTCTTTTAGGGTAAAGTTCTTCTTCATGCTGTATACGAAGATGAATTATGAGAGTTTTTAAACTTGTTAGGCAATACCTTATATTTGTGTTTCATTTTAAATTAAATGTTTATCATCATTGTGAGATAAATTTTTATTTGGGTAGTGAGCTAATCTCTCTGGAAACAGAAGAGCGATGTAGACAGTACCACAGAGGAAGGAACTATATGGAGGAGAAATGACGTTAAATCTGTGACGCCGCCTCTAATCTCTCGTCTGATACTGCACATGCGCGGTGGTGGCAGCTGCCATATTGCGAATCCATACAAATGCAAAGTTTACATTGTGTTTGATGCTGTGATTATTTCATTCTCTAATGTGTTTAAGTGTTTTATAATGCCATCTTGTGTTGTATAAGAGACAGAGAATTTATCTATTATTGTTATTAATTTCATGAGAACCATGTTAGTGACAAAACGTGTATCGCGATGGAAACTACTTCCAGCTATTCCCAATTAAGCTTTCGATGTATGGTAACAAGATAACTATTTTTATTCTGGTCTAGGCCGCATTTCAACCTAACCACAAGTGGTAGTAATAAAACTGAAATATCCATTCTGCATGTCCACCATGTCCACCATGTAATTCATTGTGGCTTTGGCAGAATTAATTTTTGGTCCAGGCCGCGTCCCAACCCAATCCCCTCAATTTGGAGGCAGTATATCCCGCAAACTAAGCAAGATATCGAAAAAATTTATTCTTTATTTTTTATTTATTTCGTCGTGTTACATAAGAAATTTGACTTTTACGAAATTTTTCTTCTGCATTTCAACTCACTTTTGAGACAGTATATCTCGAAAACTAGGCGAGATATCGAAAATTTTTATTCTTTATTTTTTATTTTTCTCGTCTTTTTAAATAAGAATCCATCATCAAATTTGACTTTGACCAATTTTTTCTTCTGAATGTCAACCAAAAGCATCTCACATTTGAGACGGAATATCTCGAAAACTAAGCAGGGTATCAAAAAATTTTAATCTTCATTTTTATTTGTCTCATTGAGTTACATAATAATCCATCACCAGATTGTGGCGTCACGTTTATCCTAGAGTCCCCTTGAGGTTTTTGTACATATTCCCCGTGTCTGTATGGATGCGGCCTAGCCCCCCTCCCCCACTGCTCTTCCGCCCGGCGTCTCTTCAATGCGTGGGGAAGGTCTCTTGCGTTGTCTCCATATATTTCTTTCCTCCGTGGACAGTACCGGCTGGAGTGAAGCAGAACCTTTGTGTGTGCGACAGAGAAGTTATGCGAATTGAAGTGCAGCCAAGCACATATTATAAACACGAGCAAATCGATAATAATATTGGTTAAGGGTATTGATAGGTATTTGGTTGCGTGAAGAAACTCCGAAGAATCACCTTTTCTTAAGTTTATTTTTCCATGCGCTCTATTAATAACGATACAGAACAAGGCTGGCATCTGATCCAAAGATATTAAGTACAAACATACAAATGTTCCAGCGAAAAGTAATACAACTAACATTTAAGTTGCAGACTCTTCTAACTGTCACGTCTCTGCGTCATATTGCGTTAAAACTTGAGACGGTGGAACACGTGCAACTCGCTGAAGCACCAAAGATTGTATCGCGCTCGGGTGCTAAGATAGTTTGCAAGTGCACTATGTTGGGTAAACTCCCTGCTTTACAGCCTGCATGACGTTTTAATGTAAGATACTCCTGGAAGACGTAATGCGTAGCTTGCAATAAACTTTATTCTTCGAGTACGTTGGGTCATGAATGTAGTATGTAAATTGGTATTAAAAGGTACAATGTTTTCAGTTGACTATGCATCATTCATTCAGGTCACTATAATTATTAAATCTTGCTTTAACAAATTTTAGCATCAGTACATAATTTCTTTGTTTTTCAAGTGCATAGCGTTTTCGGCTTTCTAGAATTAGATACTGGTCAAAGAAAATTAAGCGAGAGGAGAACAAATTTGGGGTAGGCCTTAGAGACAGCATCCCAACAATAAAATGTGCAATTAGTCTGAAATTTCGTACACATTTTCTCAGCGTAAAATATGTGCAAAAAGTTGTTTCAGCCAAAGCCATCAAATATTTGTCCGAAATATGGGTAGAACATTACAAGTAATTACGCTACAAATACTTTCATTGCAAGTTTTTCTAATGTTTCATTCTTAGAGAGAAAACTGTATTTCGCTTCCACATGGAAGGTAGGGAAAGAGTAGTAGCACACATAATTTTACGAAACATGCTATTCCACCGAGATACACATCAGTCATATATGACAGAGAGATCGCCTTGAGATGTTAATATTTGCTTGACTGCCATCTTAATTATTCGTCTGAATCTAATGGAAACAAATTTGGGTTTATGTCGAAATGAACAGTGTACCAAGTAGTAAAAAGTGGATTCTACGATAAGCATGGCGCCGCAATTTGATGATGAATTCTTTTGTAAGTCAACGAAACAAATCGGAAGTAAAGGATAAAATTTTTCGATATTTCGTTTAGTTCTCGAGATATCGTATTTCAATATTGAAGTCGATAGGTTAAAATATGGCGTGGACCATGGAGGAAAGAAGGTAGATGAGACGAAATAACGCTAAATCGGTGTAACCTCATACACAAACTCGTCTCCTACTGCGCATGCGCGGCGGCCATAGGAGTCACCCCAAAACATTGGGCTGTTTGTACTGCGTTTGCTGCTTTGAATAATTCATTTTCTAATATTTCAAACTTTTTTATAATGCAAAGTTGTGTTGCATACGGTTGCACAAACAAACAAGATAGGAAACAACCTGGAATAACGTTTCGTAACTGAATCACATAGTAATTATTGTTCTTGAAGTGTTTGATAGATAACTGCAAGATTAGAGCCTATCGCTATAAATTTATTCATTTTTCTAATAGGATGATATCGTTCTCAAATATTTGATGGTGTAGTGTAGACAATCGACGAATGTTACTACTGTACTTTACACCTAAAAGGCTAGCCTTATTGTAAACAGGTGTGAAAGTCTAATTTAAGCGGGTCAAGTTTACATCGCGATACAGTGAATGTGCATGCTTTAGTCCAGTTTCAGTTTACACTGAATGTGTACGATGAAATTAATTGTGCTAATTTTTGCTGTGTGAACTACTAAACTTGATGAAGCAAATGTTTTTGTTGCCCGAAATGTAGTTCGCGATGCGTTTCATGTGTTTGGACCTGTCTACATAGTTTGATTTTGTAGCGGCAATATTAATGGAAATGTGGGAAAGTTGAAATGCGGCGTGTACCAGAAGGGACAAACAATTTATTTGTTATTAGTTGTTAGTAATTTCATGAACACCATGTTAGTAACACAACGGGTATCGCGATATAAACTTCTCCCATTTAACCTTCTGAATTTTTATGTATAGTAAGAAGATAAATGCACTGATGTTGCTAGAAAATTTACGTATTCCACTAACAGTACAATATCTTCTGAGTAAGCTCAAAAGGTATGAGTTCTTTTGAAGGTAGCTTTTTTTTTTTTTTTTTTTGTTTTTTTTTTTTTTTTTTTTTTTTTTTTTTTTTTTTTAAATTAGAGACAGCATATCTCGAGAACTAAGCGAGATATCGAAACAATTTCTTCTTCACTTTCGGTTTGTCTCGTCGTGTTACATAAGAATCTATCATCAAATTTGACCCTGGAGAAATTTTGTTTTTGAATTTCAACCCGAAACTCCTCACTTTTGAGACAGTATATCTCGCGAACAAAGCAGGATATCAAAAAATTTATTATTTATTTTTGATCTGTCTCGTTGAGTTACATAATAATCCATCATAGCATTGCGGTGCCACGGTTGTCGTATGATTCCCTTGAGGTTTTTGTGCATTTCCCCGTGTTTCTACGGCCATCCAGTATGGCGGCCTCCCCACCCCACTTCTCTCTCCCTGGCTTCACTCCAGTGTGTGGTGAAGGTCCCTTGCGTCATCTCCGTATCTTCATTCCTCCATGGCGTGGACCTGAAGAAAAACATCATACGAGGATCTATATCTATTTTTTTTTTGAAATTCCCATTCTCGAGAAGTAAGAGAGATATTGAAACATTTTGCCCTTCACTTTCGACTCGTCGAATTGAGTAAAAATTCATCATCAAATTGCGTACAGAAGAATAGCCAGTTAAAATATACACCAACATATGGAAATATGTACTAAGAAACCTTTGTATAAAAATTTTAGACCAATTTTGACGTCTAACTTATTTAGAAGATAGCGAAAGGTAAGCCATTACTGTAATGGCAACTTCAGTGTGGAATTATTCCTATATTACATGCTCATTCACTTTACCTGAAACATTTCCTTACATATTACGTGCTAAGTAACATATATACCAAATTTCCAACCACCAGCGTATCTTCTTCTAGGGACCCTGGTGATACGGCCAAACTAAAAATTGGAGCACTGTCGCGTGTAGTTTTACAATAACATTTACAAACCTCAAAAAAAAAAAAAAAAAAAAAAAAAAAAGTTTATATACTTCGTAAACTTTTAAGAGAAAGGCATTTAAACAAAATACTTCCTCATCATGACCAAAGTATGGAGAAATAAGCATTCAAATATGACCTAACAAAATATAACCAAATATTTAAATTTGCTATAGATCAAAACATGCTTAATGGTGCATCATTTATTTTATCTAGTAGTGTCTCATTCATGCAGACAGCATAATCTGCTTCCGTGAATTTTAAATCGCTTTGTTGAAATCACTTTAATTTCACATTTACAGAAATTAACTCTTACCTTAACTTCTTCTCATCTATAAGGTCTAGTGAATTCCTTGTACTACTAAAATATTACCAGATTTTTCCTCAAAACATGACCATAAATATTACTGTAATATGACCAAAACTAGGAAAATGGCCTGAATATGCATTTATATGCTACATAAAATACATTTAAATACAATCATAAAAATTCAGTATGTTTAATTGAGCATTACAGCTCAAAAAGAATAAAAACTCATCATAAATAACGGAAGCCTATTCATCAGCTTCTTAGTTATACGAGATGGTCGTTCTGTTCCACCTTTGAGACAAAGATGTGTAAGTTTCAACTAGTATCATCATTTTATCCACTTCATCTCTTTTATCCACGAGAAATAGTTATCAAGTTATCATAATCCATTGCATCACTTCATTTATTCGTGGACTTTATACATCCAAGCAATTCGTTCTAGGCTGGTTTAATCCTATGCTAATTTTTATCCAATTTCGTTCTCATGTGTTAACAGTATTTATTTTTACAGATAAATCAATTTTCATCACACAGTAAAGTTTTGCTGCTTCATAACACGTTTCGAATCTGCTCTTTATATCAAATTTAAACTTCCTTCCAGTCACTTCTCATAAAGACGAAGTTTATCGAATGCTGAAAAAGATTGCTTTCTTTCTGCGGAAGCCAGAAACCTGTGGAGTGAGCCGAAAGTTTAGTCGACTCTCAGGCCTAGCGATATCGATAATCGATTGCTTTAATGCTCTAGCGGCCTCCCATGTGTTCTCTGCGACCGAACGGTTATTACCACTTTAGTCCCCGGATGGATGTCAGTGAAGAGGAAACCATGCTCCTTCTGCGATGATGAATTCTGTGTAATACAGAAAAGAAAAAGTACTGACAAGGAGCTTTATTCAGACTGTGTCTAATTATCACAAAACACATTTTAAGAAAGTCTATAGCACTATGAGAGTTAAATCTTTGGAAGAAAAACATAAACCATTTTTGAAATTATCATTTAATTATAACTCTAACCAGTAAATGTCTAAATTTATCTAGATGTAGGAGAAATGTATTATTGCAAACATAGTTTTAACATATATGGAACAAAAAATATTAAAGCTGTACGTACTACAAAACTATAAAGAACTCTTGTCTGTAGATGAATTTTATTTTAAAAATTCAGTGTTGGTACCAAATTCGTAAACATTGGAATTTTCGTTCTTCCTCTGTGAACATATTACGTAAAAACAACTAACGCATTTTAGATAAATTTACATGTAGTGCTAGATTATGTCGTAGATCCGTTTTATCCAAACAGTTACATATATGTAGAAAAAAAATTATATCTCAATTTACGGTCGAGATATTAATAAAATATAGTTCTATCATAGCTTATACCCGTAGTAAAAAGTTTCTACATTAATGATCGTAAATTATTTTGAAACAAAAAAAATTTAGTAATTGTTTTTTAACTTTTTACAAATACGAGCAGCTCGTTTTGTTTCATGTGTAGTGAAGATGTTTAATTAGTTGGCTACAGGTGACAATGTTGATATCTTATGCGCTCTGACAGTGTATTCATATTGTACAAAATGTACTAGACGGAATCTTCTAAGCAGTTAAGTGGAGACCTAAAGGAAGATTTTTTTTTTAAGTATCTGCAGTTGTTTTACTTCCTCAGAGGATTTATTACAAAATGGAAGCGTATCTTCAAACGGTGTCTGAAGAGAAGCTTTGTAACACTTAATGAAGTGTCCTGAGGATTACCAACATTCATAAAGTCTCTCGAAGCAGTAACGATTAAAAGCGGTGGTAGAAACGAATGAAGGGTGGAAATTTGTTTGAAACATTTACTTACAGCATACATACAGAAGGAAAAAAATAAAACCACGAAGGGGAAAAAGTTTCGGGCTTTGTCCTTTTAGGTAGTGTCTACATGGCTATTGTTTGTAGGAGTATTTACTTCTGCGAACTAACGCACTCGACTTCATGCATAAGCGATTTTTTTTTTTAGGTGGATAGTAAAACATTATCAAGTCAGGTAATTAATAATTTACCAAACAAGCTGAAGGAATTTAAAATTAAAATTTGTAAATCGCATAAGAAATTTAACACTCAAATCGTATGAGATAATCTATACTATTATGAATCTGTAAGCAAGCTGCGTGCGTCTCTTTACTGGAACGGGTATCGTGCAATAAGTACCGCAGCAATTTGGATATGGTTTTCAAGTTTTTAGAGCTAATGGTGCGAGTCAAAATCTGGGAAAATAGCTAAAGACTTATATGTACCATGGGTAGAAGCAAGCAATTAAAAACCTTTATATTTGGAAAATTGTGGGCTGACGATCATTATAATACACTTAAGACGCGCACTCCTTTCGCAAAAATCTGGCAAAACTTTTGATTCAGTTTTTTTTTTTTTTTTTTTTTTTACTCAATTTTCTGGAGTAAACGGAATACGCGAATTAAACGTAATAAGCATTGACATTTAAGTTACCGTGCAAAATGCGTTAGATTACTAATAACGCAGACAGATATTATCTCTGGTAGACAATTTGTCTCTGGAACAATATGTTAACGCTGAACATTAATAAGCCGATACTTCTTCTTTATACATCATTATCGATAAGAAAATTATTATTTTCTCGAAAAAAGATGTCTAAAAACAGCTAACATAAATATCAACAGGTAACAATACATTTTTTCCTACAATGACTTGTGCAGTACTTTCCATATTTCTGTGTACTTTAGTCGGTTAATATATATTTTGTAGCTATAAAGTGCAAATATTCCTCAGTAATATCGCCTAACGAACGTGTGTACAAATTTTAGCTGCTGTTCAAACCACGACCAGTGAAATAAACTGTTATTTCTATTAAATAAGTTTCATAACCCTGATTTTGCAATGTTTATTGTCATACGAGTTTTAGGTTAGTGACGACAGCAATATGCAACCAATGAAACTAAAAATGAATTATACATCTTAAAACTTTATGCCACACCGCGTAAATAACAATAAAATTAAATCCATTATGCTTTACGCTCTAACAAATCGAATCAATTGTCATTCTGGTCCAGGCTGCATTTCAACCTTACCACTAATTTGACTATTGATTACGTTCGTATTTCATAGCTTCTGTCACATCCGCATTGATACATTCACTGTATATTGATCGATTATTGAAACTTTGGAATTACATACATGTGGCTGAAATAACCAAATTAGTTATATGGTGTCACTCAAAACGAAGGAAATTGAGAATAGTTCTTAACGTGTGATACCGCGTAGGATTAGTTTTAGTCCGCGTAAATTTCTATTTTAAAGCAGAATAACTGATCGAATCAACAAATCCTCAAAATAAAATCAATATCCAAACAGCAAAAAAAAAAAAAAAAAAAAAAAAAAAAAAAAAAAAATAATAATAATAATAATAATTCAGATGTTGTTATTATCAATAAAGAAAACTCTTATACTGCAACACACTTCTAAGGGGACTAAGTCGTAGGTAACTGCTATATCTATATAAATTTGCGGCACCACGGTTATCATGCAATCCTCCATATCCGAATATAAAAATAAGATTTCTTTTTAGTTAAGTTAAATATTACGGAAATAATATTTTTCGTTATGTCAACAGATAAATCCTTACAAAAGTTTATGCTTAACTATATATTCCCACACACTCATTTAACATAAAATCCCAGCAAAAATTTACACAGAGTGATGATAATTTCAGCTGTGTTAACTGTTATATATCGATATAAATTCGCGGCACCACGGTTATCGTGAAATACTACATATCAACATTAAAAAATGTGTTTTTTTTTTAGTTAATTTAAATATTACAAAAATAATATTTTTCTTTATGACCACAGATACAACCTTACTAAAGTTCTCTATATAATCTCAGACAAAGTTTACGCATAGTGATGATAAAAGCAGCTGTGACAACGTTTTGATTGTTGTGATTGAAGACGTGAATGACATCAATAAGTATATCCTGGAAATGATCAACACCATGCCGACGAACTGGAGTTATTGAAGGAAAGGAAGAGGGTGAAGAGAGTACTGGTAATGTACAGAGCATGGGGTGATGGGGCTTGATGGAATATTCGTCAAAGAATTAGGAATAGTGCATAAAATTTTCTTTTGTTGGTAAGGGTGTCAGGGATTGGAGCAAATTACCAAGTGAAGTGATGAATAATTTACCAAAAACGCTTAAACAATATAAAATTAAAATTTGTAAATCGGTAAAGTAAATGGGGAGGAATTTAACACTTCAATTATAAAAGAAAATTTAAAAAATAATGTAAAAATAGGTAATCAGATGACTAGGGAAATTGACACCGGAGCTCCATTGCAATTAAAATTAATAATAATAATTACTTACGTAGCCATTAACACGGTGGAAGATCAAAAAGACGAGAATAATTATCCAGCTGAATTTTTACATTCTCTCGGCGCATCTGGTCTTCCCGCGCATAAACTGAATTTATAAGTTGGAACTCCGTTCATGCTCATCAAAAACATATCACCACCACAGCTGTTCAATGGAACTAGACTTCTGCTGAAATCCTTGCACATTGAGGCCATTATCTTAACCGGATGTGGACGAGGAGAGGAAGTTTTCATTCCACGAACACCATGTTTCTCCCACGGCCAGCTATACGTTGCTGCTGGCTGTAGAGTGATAGGTCAGGTCTATAGGTATGTGCACAAAACAATCAAACTAGAAATGTTGTCTACACAGAGGCATTGTAGTTAGCGACCTACCAAGTAAGGTAAAGGTAGCATCTTATTTCTCTTAAACATTGCTTCCCTTACTTATATCGCAAAAATAAAATTCTTTCTAAACAATAACTTCTTATACTTCGAACAATAATTACAATCACGAATTAGCACTGTTAATTTTTCAGGTAGCTTTTCTACTATTTAATTAATTACATCACATAAAAATATGATTGAAACAAACTGTTGGATATTAGTATGAAAACCGAACCTAATGTAATAACTAATACAAACGAAACTTTTTAGTAGACATTTATAACTCATGCCGCTCCACCTTAATGACTGGTAATACGCTACAATAAAATCGATAAAGAATTTTTACACATACGAAAGCACACGCGTGTGAAGCAGCGGGAAAATGCTAGTATTGTAAAAAAATAAAATAAAATGGGGTAATAAGATGACAAAGAATTGCCACTGCCGCAATTAAATTAATAATAAAGAAAATACAAACAGATTTTGTAACAGAATGAGAGGCAGATATTAGAATTTAAAAAGAAAAAATGACAATGTTTTTTTCAAGTTCTTCTGCGAACTAACAGCAAAAAACTTATATCTAATATCAAAGAAAATACAAACACAACTGGTAACAGAATAAGGTGTAGATATTAGAACTTATAAAACAGTGACAATGGCTTTGCCAACGCTTATGTACAAATAATAGCGAGACAACTGCAGCACCCAGTTTGAATTCGGGCAGGACACAGGACCCCCTAATTCACATTAGCCACATGTGTAAAAGTGGGTGCCTTTATCAAGGAAAAGAATCACAATATTATCAATCACCTATTATCAATCACCAAGATTTCTAAACAGTTTATAACCTACACCTTTCGACGTATCCCTATTGCTTTTTATCCTTTCTATCTCGATTAAACAATATTCAGATTATCTCTCTGGTCCTTTAACAACTATTACTAATAATATTACAATTTCTTTTACTTTATTTTGTTCCCTAACATCTTCCACCATAGAGGAAATACGTGTTTCATAATTTTTTTATACTAAGATGCATTTCGACGTTCGCCGTTCCGGTTATCTTCCCTTCTCATAGCCTGAAATTAACTTTTATACTGCACCTGGAATTATTTCAAGAATTCTCCTTTTAAATGCAACTAGTAATGTTATAAAATCTTTCTAAAATTCTTCCTGTACACAAAACTTTACACAGTATGAACAAATAATCTCACAACTTCAGTGACATCAATATTCTCTTTGGCCACCAACCGTACAACTTATTCATAACACATTATCCATATACAGCCCAGCAACTCCCTACTGGCACCATTTCCGATTTCATATCCGCCAGATCCATCCCATCCATCCATTTTCATTCTTCTTATAATCTATCATCTATAATCTTCGTTACCAGTCCACACACTATTTTCTTGCTGTCAAATATATTCTTAACAAAAACTTCTCATTGTTATCTTATAACATCACATTATATTCATTACACACAAAATAAATGTTATACGATTCTTATTTTCTGACATTTTATAAATTAATGGGTCGTATGACTATTACATATTTAGAACATGAACAGCGTCTTGAAACGAACAGTCTGTTTATAAACATCATTAGCAGTGATTGTCAGCTGTAAACACGCGTCGGCAGAAGTCGTGGTCCGTCAGCTTTAGTCAGAGGTCAGAGGGATTCAGTTTTAGTGTCAAGCACCTCTCTCTGATCTCGTGTTACCTCTGAGCTGCTGTTTTCATCTCATAATTACCTCTGGCTGGTGTCTAGGAAATCCGTAAAACATTATGTTGTGTAATATAATTAACCACACTTATAGCATATGATACCAACCCAATCGTCCGGTAAATTGTTTTTATAATTATCTTATATTTTTAAACGCGCAATTCTTGTATGTATATAAATATATATGTTGGATCTCGGAAACGGCTATGACGATTTGAATGAAATTTCTTATTTAAATAACGTTTTGTTTTTTAAGTTTACCTAAATAGTTGTCTTCCCTGCAAATACCCATTTGTACAAAATATGAACAATTTTTACACTTGGTATCTGGAAAACAGCTCAAACGCCATCTTGTAGACGATTCAGGTACCAGGAAGCCAATTAATATTTTCTCTTTGGTTTAAAGGAACTCGTATATTTAGACGAACAATTCGAGTATACTAACAGACCCATGCGAATATTTCGCACAATATCATGATCTACATCTACATCTATACTCTGCAAATCACAAATATTGTGGGTGGCAGAGGGTGATCTATCACCGAATGGTAATATAATACGTAAGTAAATGTAAGTATTTATTAATGAAAGATATTTTATTTTGAAGAGTAGTAAGTAATAAATATCAGTTTCACTGTAAGAAGTTTTTAACATTAAATACTACATAATAGTAAAATTCTGCTACCATTAAATACTACATATTTAATTGTAAAACATTTCTGATAAATATAATCCTGCGTTATGAAGCGTCTGACCTTCTTTTTTTTAAAAAATGCTCAAATTGTTTTCTTATCATTAGAAAGGCAGTGTTGGTGGTGTGAGGTTAATACGAGGCAAGACCATAATTTTATCGGAGTGAATTAATTTACCACTCATGATGTAATCGTCCATGTGAATTACCACTAATATTAAACCATTAATTGATCCCTGATTAGCATTAATATTTCTATTTAACATAATAATAGCATTTTTCTTTAAAAGAAATTTATGCGGTGATAAACCAGGAGATCTCGGAAATCAGATGCTTATCAGTGCTTGAAGGGCGGATCAAGAAAAACAAAGATTTTTTTTGGGAACTTTTTGATTTAGAAAAAGCATTTGTTAATGTTAGGTTGGACAAGATAATCAAATTTTTTAAGAGGTCTGGTATATATTATCGAGTTAGAAGAATACTTTATAAACTACAGTATATGAGAATCAAGAAGCTATAATAAAAGTAGAGAATAATGAGAGACATGTATCAGTTAAAAAGTGTAGAAGAAGGTTGTGGATCTATCCGCTTTAATATTAAATTGTATGTAGAGGAAGAAATAAGGGATGTGAAAGAAAAATTTTGCTTGTGGCGTAAGTGTTCAGGAACAAAAAAATCAGTATGCTGATGACATTGTTTTGATAGCACACCAGGTTGAGGACAATGAGAAGTTACTGACTGAAGTTACTGTCTGCATGAATAAAATACTGAAGGATAATTTTGGACTAAATATCAACCAAAAGAGTGATGAAATGTAGCAGAAATCATACCAATAATTGTAGGTTAAATATAAAAATAGGTTCGGATGTGATTGAAGAAATAAGTGAATTCAAGTGCTTGGGATATAAAATTGCAATTGATGTCCGATGCAGGAATGGTGTTAAAAGCAAAACAGCAATAGCAAAAAGTTATATTGATCTAATTTTTTACGTCTGTGTATATTCCTAACGAATGCTATCAATTGTTAATAGCACGTACTGCAGTTTCTTAAGACCTTCAGCCACGATAAGGGCTTAATATAATGGTTACTATCCTAATCATCTAAAGAACGCTGCTCATTTTGAAGCCGATTGGCAACGTATTGGATGAATAGACTATTATAGAAGCAATCCAGTCATATTCTGGAAATATCAGAATTTAGCTGGATTTTAGAGTATTTGGTTTACATCTTATATTCACTTACATAGTCTTACGAGGATGGTACCCATTTTATCTGATGAATGTTTACTAATTTATTTTTTGTTACAGTACCTTTTATTCGGTAATAATTAATTAAATTTTTAATATTCTGCTGCAAATATTACAAATTTGTCCAGTTTCCACGAAAAAAGATTTTTTTTTTAATATCCATCTCTTCCCTTGTTAATTTATTTCCTTGCCTACGAAAGAAAATTTTCGTACCGTCATGACTTATATCGAGTGCCAGCTTGTGGTCTTGATCGTCTTTCCCCTTCCATGCACCAATCTTAACTCTTCGTCCAATATCTTTCCACACATCATCAATATACCTCTTGTACACTCTACCCTCTTCACCTCCCTCCTGTCTTTCAATGAATCCCATTCCAGCTCTTTTAACACATAAGTTACTGATTGTGTTATGCAGTAATTTTCAGAGACAACTCTAGCAGCCATTTCTTGAACCCAATCCAGATCCTGTATTTCATACCAAAACTGTGGGTCCTGTACTACAGCACCATATCCAAGCAATGGTCTGACCTAGTTTTGAAACCTAATTCCTTGGAGATTATCGGCACAATCTGATTGATTGACAGACAACAGTAGGCGCCGTATTTGACGACAGTGGGTATAATAATCACTACTGATTCTACCTCTGAATCTTGGAATAACTTTCGTCACACCACGTTTTTTCTACTGAATAGCTCCCGAATTTGCATTTTAATAGCACTGCAAGATTACTGGGGAAAAAAGTTTGTGTCTGTGAGGTTCCGTTGTTAATAACCTGTCAGCCAGGAATGTGGCAAGCTGATTAAATCACTCTCCTGAAAGCAATCGATGTCTGCTTTTCGTCTAGCTCTAGGATAGAAAGTCCAGCCAAAGAGTCCGTATCAGACTTGATCCGAACTTTTCCATGCGTTAAACTTGTTCGTTTGAAGTCAGATATCAGCGGTATCTCACCACGACCTCGGGCTGAAGGGAAGGACACTTTTAAAAAGTTTCATTTGTCTCCTATCCTGCACACTTGGCATCTTTTGCCAGTACGTTGTTTTCATACGATTTACAAAATGACTTCCGCTTCCGAAGTTGTAACATTCCTTGTATTTTCATATCTTCAGGCACTGGGAAAAAAAATTTGCTAAAGATTGAAGCATAATAGTATATCACCTTAGCTTTAACATTACCTCAATAAACACGTTATTTGAAAATAAAATTAAAGTTAAAAAAAAAAAACGCTATTTTAGCAGTGTGAACTAAAGGATAAAAATAATCTTTAAATATAAAATTTTGTCCTACAGCGCTAGGATGTTCCAAAATTTAGTATAAACACTTTAATGTAAAAAAAAGTGTGAGATGCCAGATATGAGTAATCTTAAATATTTTAACGCCAGCTGCTCGTAAATGTAGGGTCATTATGAATGAGTAGACAACACACCACGAGTTTTTTTTAATTTTTAAGTTAATTTTTTAATCAGTGACTTTATTCTGATTTTAAGCTTATTAAAAAAAGTTATACTGAATCGTGGGACATCCTAGCGATGTTGAGAAAAAAATTTATATTGAAAGATTATTTTAACCTTTCAGTTCACACTGCTACAAAAGCTTGTATTTTAGTTTTTTAACGACAATTTTTTTTTAGCTACCTTTGCTACTAAAGCGAGATTCTTTTAGCTTTTTAAAACTATAATTTTATTAGTGTACAAAATTTCAAATAATTTCGATACCTTGAAATGAGTTAAAATTCAATTACATTCAAACGCTTTTCTGTTGTTACTGCAAAAGTAATGAGAATATCAGGACATAGCTGAGAAATTATTCTATTGTCATCGGATCTCAATACGTGTGCCAAATTTCAAACAATTCTGACATCTGGAAGGAAACATTCCATTACAGCCAACCACTTACCTATTGTTACTGCCAAAATAATGAGAATATCAAGGCATAGCTAGGAAATTATTGTATTGTCATCGTATCTGTATACATGGTCAAAATTTCAAACAATTTGGACATCTGGAATTGGGTTAAAATTCAGTTGCAAAATTCCATCACATTCAACCATTTTTGATTGTTACTGTTATAGTAATGATAATAGAAGGACATTTCTATAAAATTTTATATTGTCACTGGTTCTTATACGTGTGCAAAATTCAAAACAGCCTGGACATCTGGAAGTGGATGGAAACTGAAAGATTCCGTTACATTCATACATTCAGTCATACATACATACATACATAAACACATACACACACACACACAAACACACACAAAGACACACACAGGTCAAGTTAATATAAAACGTGTAAAAAAAAAAGTACGTAGATACTGCCGAACCGTATGTTACTGTCTACCAAATCTAATCACTGAATACCTCACATTGAACACAGATCCAAAACACATCCATTCTATGATTAATTTTCTTCTTGGTAACTCACGCAACTAAACTTACACTCCGAAATTCACAAAACTGTGGGTCGCAGCGGGTTATTTGCATCTGGACAAGTGCTGATGAAAAATTTCTCCCACCGCCAAGATACGAACCAATTACCGAGCGGGGTGGTGTAACGGTTAGCGTTCTCGCCTCGCATTCGGGAGGACGGCGGTTCGAATCCCCGTCCGGGCATCCAGATTTGGGTTTTCCATGGTTTCCCCAAATCACTCCAGGCAAATGCCGGGATGCTTCCTTCAAAAGGCCATGGCCGAATTCCTTCCCATTCCTTGCCCCCATCCTTGCCCCCCATCCTTTCCCGTCTCTATAGACCTCGATGTTAAAAAGAAACGTAAAACAGTTACAAAAAAAAAAAAAAAAAAAAAAAAAAAAAAAAAAAAAAAAAACAACCAATTAAACTCGTGTCAACGCAGGACAACATACCGACACCGCAACCACCTAAGGATGTTTAAAGTACATATAAATTCAAATTGATTATATACATATATTGATTAGGGAAATGCTATTTCTTCTTACGTCTATATGAGCGAGTGAGCGGTAACGCTCTGGCCTCGCATTTGTGAAGACATCGGTTCGAATCCCTGTCCGCCTACCCAGATTTGGGATTTCCATGCTTTCCCGAATCACTCCAGGTGAACGTCGGGATGCTTACTTCAAAAGTCCATGGCCGAATTCCTCCCAGTTACTTGCTCCCCATCCTTTCCCGCCTCTAATGACCTTCACGTCGACAAAGCGGAAAAAAATAAAAGAAATATTCGTCTATCTGCGTCGTCAATGGGATACTTGACTAACCTGGAAAATCAAATGGAGAAAATGATAAATTTTCCATTTCTATATGCTGATTAGAACGCTCACAACTATATGTCTCGTCTCAGTTATTGCAGCAGTAGACAAAGTGGTTTATTTTGTTGATAAAATGAGTTCTGCAGTGGTTTATAAGAGGTGTGTAGTATCTCAATGTGTAAACACATCAACTAAAACACCAAGAAAATTGTTTATTTACTTTACAAACTAGGAAAATATTGCGAAAAAAGTGTCTAAACCTTACACGACGGGACCCAGCCTATTTGTCTGCAAAATCTTCGAAGTATTTAGGTTAACCACTTTGATGTAATTTTGTAATAGTATTTTATCACGTTCAATAAACTGTATATTGGATACTCTCAAACTTGAAGTTGAGATAATTTTTCGAAATTCTGTGAAGTTGACCCCTGGTGATTTTAAACGTCTTTTTGGGAATGTCCGAACATCGGTTTTCCAAGCAAGAGACATATTTCAAACAACCTATTTTGCCTCTTGCGAATGTGGGTACAACACATCGATTCCTCGCAAGTAACGAATCCTACACATGTCTTTTGCAGCCGCTGACGATTTGAACTTTCAGCTTCTTCATGTTTCTGTTCCTATATTCAGACGCAGAAGCCTTCTTAAGAGAATGAGCAACTTGCAGATTTTCTAGTAGCCTATGAATGGACTCTGTGGTTAGTAAAGAATAAACATTTGATAAACTGAAGAAAATAAATGGTTAAAAAAACACGAATTGATCAAGAACAGTTGCATCGCTTCCCACGCATACTGTAGGCAATTATTGAATGAACTAGATCAGACGCAACAGCGTGCGAGAAACTTTTTTATTATTACTATTTCGCTGCTTCAATGACTGTTTATTTGATGACAATCAGGGAAAAACCAGGGTTATGATCATCTGAGATGGTCTTAATCGTGAAAAACCCCATGTGGTGTTCATGTGCTGTGTATTTCTTATATGCTGGTATAATAAGTACTTGTGTCATTCCATCGACATTACAGTTCCTATTGTTTTTTTTAACAGCTTTACGTCTCTCAACAGCGAGGTCTTTAGAGACGGGAAAGGATGGGGGCAAGGAATGGGAAGGAATTCGGCCATGGCCTTTTTAAGGAAGCATCCCGGCATTTGCCTGGAGTGATTTTGGAAACCATAGAAAACCCAAATCTGGGTGCGCGGACGGGAATTCGAACCGCCGTCCTCCAGAATGCGAGGACAGAACGCTAACCATTACACCACCACGCTTGGTGGTTCCTATTGTTTCGATTCTTTCAGGTCTAGATTCGTTTAGTTTCCTACGCAATTTTACAGTAGTATTGTGGATCTACGTAGTTATTAGTGGAATATTGGTCTCGTCGTGCAGAACAGCTATTGGCGTGTATCTCGGGACGTTGAGTATCATTCTTAGGCATCTGTTTTGGAGTATCTGAATATGTTGTAAGTTGGATTGGCTTGCTACCCCCCCTATTTAGCACCCGTAAAGTATGTATTGTTGTATCTTTGTTTCCGTTCGTAGATTTTTGCTTCGTAGCACTGGTGATCAGATTGAAAATATTGCTAGACCTTTAATCTTCCTATATAGAGTACTAGCTGATACCCGCGACTTCGTACGCGTGGATTAAGAATTTTTTTACCGGAATTGAATATAGAAAGTTGTTGGTAACGAATGATTGGTCCCAACCAACACCGAGTCGGCATAACATGACAGGAAAGCTATCACTATATCACTTTACCGTCGAACCTGTCTCTTGAAGAGAATCAATTTCCAACATATTTCTGTCACCATTCGATAAGGTCTCAAACTTTCGTGACTACAACTGTTAATCATACTGGAAAAACTGTCCTGTGCCCTACATACAGATTTTCTTGTCAAATTCCATCAATATCGATATAGCCATTTAGTCGTCAAAACGTAACAAAAAGACAGAGACTTACTTCCGTATTTATAGTATTATTACTGCGGTTCACACACACACACACACACACACACACACACACACACTGACTGCGAACAACCCCTGAGGGGTCATTATAACGCAAAAAAGTGTATACCTACAGCATTGCAAGACTACCTACGATTTGCCTCGCATTGCACCCCTAAACTTGTGATATCTATAGTTTAACATTCAATCCGAACAATCAACGGTCCAGGCGTGAGTCATACGATCAAAAACAATTTTTAAAAATATTTGCCTTTATGCAGATTTTAACCGGAGACCACAGAGTCCAACACGTCAATAAAGGGGCGCTTTAACCACTAAGCTACCAGATCGCTGTGCTGAAAGGTAGTACCCAGACCTACACATCCTACGCGTTTGTCTATCGCCGTTCTGTAATTTTTCAAAATTGTAAGACAACATGTACCCTTTATACAACCAAATATAGACAGTATTTTTCTCCTTGTTTCAAAGGATAAGTGTGCAAAGTTTCATCGAGATCGGTTTAAAACTGTGGAGAACAAACAAACTAACAAACAAAGAAACTAACTAACAAACATACATTCATCTTTATATATATAGATGTTGTGGGTAAAGTAATTTGTTGTCCAATGTTTTTCCCAGATACCAGGTGAGATTTTAGTCCATGATGTTCATCGCCTTGTTTATTTGTGATCTTTTTCTGGTAAAATAAATGCACGCGCATTTCCCAGTGTTAATTTTGACGGGGACTGCACCACTATCGGAATCCACGAGAAATTGGTACTAACCTCTTGAAATTTGGTTTAAATGCTTCGTAAATATGTTCTCGTCACGTTAACACCAGACTCGCTTATCATATCCTAGTTCATGTAATAAACTAAACCTGTGGTCAGTAACATTCACCTTCTATGTTGTTAGCGTAAGTTACTACTTTTTTATATCTCGAAAATGGTGATTTTTTTACTAAAATAAAATTTTGTCATATAGTTGGACATGATGTTACCTATCTGCATTTGCAGGATTATCCTTTTATTCCAGGACACCCTGTATATTCGTTTCGCAGTAGCAGCTCTTTCAACGTTTTATCCAAGTTTCAGTTTTCGTATAGACTGAATGGCCGCCATGAGCTTAAATTAAATTTTCGGCGATTGGGATGCGATATTCCATTACACAACAAGCAAATCAATTCCCTGAGTTGTTTTTCACTAATCAACAGCACGCCTTGTATCCAATTTCTTTATTTTCCTTCATCGAAACGGAAAGTCTGTGACGTTTCAATCATTAAACAAGAGAGTTCTCAAGTAACATCACAACAGCTACCGTGACAATACTGTTTATTTGTGTCTAAGATGAGTATCGCAAGATTTAATTGTAACGAGCTTTAGCAAGATTAAGTGTGGTAAAAATAATATGTATTGAGGTCGTCGGGGCAACGGGATAGCGTTTGACGAGTCATGTGGAACTTGATCAGCATGGGCTTATATTATAAATGGACACTGAATTTATTTTTGTAGTAGTCTAAGCCCATAAAGGCGTTTGCGTGTATACTAGACTCTAAAAAAGCTCTATTTGTTCTGGTCAAAGGTGATGACAGGTTGGTATGATCTGTCTAAAATTCGAAGTTGATCTGTTTCGCCTTCAGGATTACCTCTGAAAAAAAATTAATTAAAATCTCTAGAGTTTTAAGAGACTTTGAAATAATAATAAAAGTGTAAAACAATCACGCTAAATCCCTAAAGATTGTAAGTAACGTAATGATCCAACTATAGTGAACACGCACCCAGCGCTGAGAACAAAGAAAACACAATAAAATAATCGATGTTTTTATCTTTAATAACCTTAGCATCAAGTCTGATGTAAACTGAAGTCCGATGTCCAGTATAAAAACCTAAGCCTTTAAAGATCTCCGAACAGTGGTGATTGAAGACGGGAAGGGTTTCTTTGAATCGTAAAGAACAATTAAATTCCTCGTTTTTCCAACCGTAAAGTAGCACCACATGTTTCAACTAAATTGTGGTATATAATTTATAATAAAATGATATTAAAGTGCAAACTCTATGAAAGTATTCTGGCAATTCATTTCCTTCCAGGTGCTTAGCTAATAAATTGCGCTCGTAATCTCAAATTTCTAGTAATATCTCTGGCCGCTGTTAATTTGCCAACGAAGGCCGGGAGCGTGACGTCATCGTCATCTTTAGCCAATAAATGTCGAAGTGATCGTACGAAATTATGTAATAGATGTGTGATATTAAGTAAAATGGATTTAAGTTTAAGGACCAAAATTCAAGTAGCCCGGACATGTAGAAACGCTGTGGCGTTTGTTGTAACCAGAGATGCAGCATAAGATGAGAGGAGATAAGGGAGATTTCGTACCGGAGGCATGAATTCGTGTATCAATATGAAATTAAGTAATAAATGTTTTAATTGTTATCAGAGAATTGTATGTATGTGAGAATATTGTACATAAGAAGACAGTTCTTAGTGATTGTATATCAAAAGCTGGAACTATGTATACATCAAGTAATTGTCTATTAAATAATTTCCTAAGCTCACTCATTCACCTCGGTAGCTATTGGCTGGAGAACGGTGTCACGTGCCAGCCTTTGCTCTCAAATTAACAGCCACCAGAGATATCATTAGAAGAAATTCCAGGTTATGTCCACAATTTAATAGCTAAGCAACTGCTGCAAAATTAATTGTCATAATACATTCATTAAATTTTCTTTTCGTAGCATTTTATACTTAAAAAATTATCGACAAACTTTATGGCTGAAAAAAACGTGGAGCTGATTTTAAGCATTATAAAAAACTTTAAAAAAATCAAATTACTCATGGTCTCTGCATTAACCGCGAATTTCAATTGTCAATCAGGCCTAAGCTAAATTTCATTTTAATTAAAACTTTCGCTAATGTTGTTGACGAAAGTTTATACATTACCATTTATTTCATTTACGTATTTTACTGACCACTTTCATTAATGATCTTTGTTAATGTACGCTGTTCGTCATTCTTAAAATTTTGCAGAGTGAACTTTAAGGGTCAAATACAAGTTAAGTTTGTACCTCAGCAATTTCGACTCCACGACCTTTGAAACAATTATACGATAACTCGATCGTCTCTGTCCGTGTTTTATACGTCTATTAACACTTCTGAATTCTTCAAGCGCAAGAGATGTTATCCACCGTAAGAATGAAAAGGAGGTCACGTTCGTATTTGGCAAGATCAGCTCAACCTGTCATAATTTTTTACACTAAAAAATTGGAACTATTCTGGACCCATGACTATACGCAAACAACGGTCACGGCTTAGCAAAAGTATACGAATTTAAAAAGGAAGATGTTGGTACTAAACTGTGCACTGAAATTATGTTTTACACCTTATCACGGTGTGTACAGGAAGAAAGGGCAACGGTATGCCATTGAAACTACTTGAATAATATATGGAATCGACGGTACGGAGAGCAAGAAGAAGAAAAAGTATAAAAATACTGATCCCAAACTTTTTTCACTAATATATAGCCAGCACAATTTACCGGAAAACTTTAGCGCTCTTCCCGGAGTTTATAATTTTTGCAGAATAACTAAATGAATGAAATGGACAAATTTTTCAAAAAGAATAATCAACTGTATTTAAATGTGCATTATTATTGAATGTCGATCCACAGCTGAACACAGTGCTATGCTATTTACTGTGTTCTTCTATTCTGCACTGCCTCGGATGACCATCGTAGGCAAATATGGCGATGACCCAGGGAGTGGTCCCATTCTTCCAATGTTTTGGAGATACACAGCCATGCTACCCTGTCGTCATGGTGTAAGGAGCAATCGGGTATGACTTCACGTCACGGCTGGTAGTGACTGAGGGAACTCTTGAGGACAAAAAGGAACGTCGAGCACATCCTGCGTCCTCGTGTCTTACCTCTCATGTGACAGTATCGTGGTGCCATTTTTCAGCAGAACATTGCACTTCCAACTACAGAACGTGTCTCTATGTACTGTCTGCGTGATGTCGCGGTACTCCTATGCCCAGCAAGTTCCCCAGATCTGCCCTGATAGAACATCTGCTCCACCACGTCAACTCTGACCCAATGCCAGTATCCAGGATATCGTTGACCAGTTAGAAAAACTGGCTCTGAAATAAAAACACTTTCAGTCTGCATTTAAAGTTGTCAGGTTTTAGTGAATAAAATTTTACTGCCTATACTAGGACGAAGCATAAAGAAGATACAGTCATTGTTATCCTTTTCAATACTATCGACAGTGACTTGTAATGTTTTCGAATTCCGCGTTATACGCAAAGTTAGGTATTCTTAAGAATGGTAACTGATGAGAAGCCGGTTTCAGTTCTTTGATACCCACCTACTTTGCTTGTTGTCTGTGATGGTTGTGTTCGGCTGTTGCAGGTGTGCAGTGGCCGTGGTGCACCCAGTGGCTGTGTCTGCTCTTCTCGCTGGTTGTCGCTCCCTCGAGGCCAGGTAAATGACAAATACCATATACAATACTGCGTCTGCTGCGCCTACAACACTCTGCTCCTGATAACATAGTTCTGTGAGTGATGTCACACATTGCAGTGCCGCGCAAGCAGCAAACCGAGCTCTCCTGAGCCGACATCAAATTAGATCGAGGTCTCATGGAGCCATGTTCGAGACAAGCACTGTAAAGCCTTTATACACACTATAGTCCCGGCACCAAAATACATGTATCAAGGTCAATGCATCTCTAAACAGTGTTGCAAATTATCAAACAACTCATCCTCCAGTAATAAGGCCGGACAAAATCTATAAAATTTAAACTGATTCTGTGGAACAAGTTGGTGCGTTTTTTAAATTCTAAACATTTACATGACTATTTTCTTTAAGGAGTTAGGTATACTTATAAGGTTTTAAAAAAAATCTTTTTTTCTTTCGATTCACAAAATTATTTTTTACTTTTGACTTCATGCTGGTGAAAAAATTATTTAAATATCTTTAATAGTGTGGGAATTATGCGTGATTGAGCAAAGACCTGCACGATTGACAGCCATTTAAATATTACTGTACTTGAAGGTAAGCCAAATCTTTAATCTTAAATATCTCAAAACAGAAATTCATCAATTGATTTTAAAAATAACTTTTTTCCAGATGCATAGATCTTTTTCAAATTTGCAGGACATGTTCTATATACTAATTACTACAGTCCCTACCATTACTGTTTATGTAGATTTCACCAATTGAAAATATGTTTTTATAAAAAAAAAAAAAAATAATTTTAATTTCTTTAAATTTTTCTTATTAACAACAAATATAAAGTTAAATGTGTTATATTAATGGTTTAACTAATTGCCTGGATATTAGTTAACAAGATTAAAAAAAGAATTCTGCAAAATTTCAATTATCATGCTATCATTAAAGACCTTAATGATGAGATATTTTTAACTGTCAGTTTGAATGGTACATTAACATATTGTTAAATAATATTTTTATTTTAAAAATAAATTTTTGTATATAACTATAGCAGCTCCACGGAGCTACGAAATTTGAACCCTCAAAATTAAAGAGATTTGGAGAAAATGAAATTTCAATTTCTACAAATATTTGTATGTTTTGGCTGTACCTACCCCCTTAAGGGATACTACGTAGTTCCCATGACAGTTAATAATGAAATTACTTTCTTAACTTCAACTAATAGAAAAAGCTAAACAAGAGATAAAAAATAACTTTTTTTGCTGCTATTTGAAAGTTTACAGATTAGTGCAGAATATGTTCTGTTCCTTATAAAGGGGAGCATGTTTTATATATATATATATAGCACGAATCTCTTGCTTGTTCCTCTTGTGTAATGTAAAAATTATTTCTGACTAACTTCCGTTCTATTTGTCCGCGTAATACCTTACAGCAAGAACATTTTTGAGAAAATATGGATATTAGTTTTAGGCAAAACATCGGTAGCTTCAAATGAACCCTTCTGGTTTGTAGCATAATTTATATTGTAGCGCTGCGCTCGCGCCCATCACTGGCTGACCAGGGCCGGCTCTAGGAATTTCGGGGCCGGGGTATAAAATGGACGACCTTTTTTTTTTTACCTCTACTAAATCGAAATCGACAATGGGCTGATTCTGGGCTTCAAGGTCAAGGCCTGAGAGCCCCTACAGTCGGTGATCGGGGCCCCCAATCAGCCTGCGGGCCCGGGTACTTTTGACCCGCTTCCCCCCCCCCCCCCCCCCCTAACGCCGACCCTGTGGCTGACATCTCCCTTCTCTAACGATGAGCGAGATATTTCCCGTATCTTCACAAAATATTCAATTTGCAGATCTTCTAAGAATTACTATTATAACAGCGAATTACATAACAAAGTACTCATATGAAATTGGTTTCCTGTGAAATCTTGTCACTTTAGTAAGAATAAAAGGAACGGTCTGCGTGAACTTCTTTCTGGTAACTCATTGCATGAAAGATTCTCTTCCACTGCATCACTCATCGTTAACTGTAATATCGTTTAAACAAGAGACACACAGCGGTCACATCCAAAGCTAAGTGACGACTGGCCAACAGAGATAAATACGTCTTGCAACCTCGCCGGCTCAACTAACGGCTAGAAGGGTAGTGCGGACAGGGGAAGAGAGACCTTGGCAGGACTATTCTGGAGACGGCGACTTTGGGAGACAAAGTTACGCGATTTCTGTCTCAGAGACAATATCACAATATCCAGCTATTGTCTCTACACATAATGGAGGCAATTGGGAGACAAATGGGTTGTCTCGTGAGCGTTCAGGGACAAAAATCGCGGAACTTTTGTCTCCCGTTTCATATGCGAACCTGAAACAATCGCTATCAAATGTTACGCAGTATGGCGTATTGTTGACTTTCTGTTATCAGGGCCTTGCGGTAGATTTTCTCAGAATGATTCAGGTCTTCAAAATTGTAGTGGCTAGTTGGTTGGGAAGAGTTAAAACGTTATTGTTTTATTCATCATTTAAAAATTGGCGTATGTTGCTATTTATTACTCTATACGGCTTATAGATGGAGGCGTATTTAATATGAAAATAAATACAAGGGTCTCAGATCAAATACAAAGAAGATCCTCGTCTTACATTTTCAATTAAACACACACAAAACACTAATGAAACACTAAATATTAATGAAACAAATTCAATATTATGAAACTCTACAATGACTGACAAACTTCCACATTTCATCTTACTGATTCTCCCTTTAAGACAACAGGGAATGATCTTCACGATTCCAATGATCGGATGCAATACTGAAACAAATTATATTAGTATGAGTTTGTCGGGCGCCAGGGCATTTTTACATTACCCACCAAATGTGGTGATTGAAAGTTCACAAGAGTTTGTCAACTTTCAAATATAAAATTGTTAAAATAGTTCGCGGCTTTGAAATTTATTTTTTTTTTTTTTTTTTTTTTTTTTTGACAGGGCCGTTACAGGGCTGGTCTCAATCATTTGAAGTACAGTACGTCCTGTTAAGTTCGTTGTGTATTTACCGTTACGGTATAGCCTGCTCCGCCAACGGTGGAAATGTTGCAGCATGTGCTCGCTACAACACTCAAGGCAATATTGTCCTGAGAAATTCTGCCTACTACAAAATCGACGTATATTTCTCTCTCAGATAGAAAAGTACGGAACGTCACCATAGCCTGTACACAGTGAACAGAGCGACTCCAAAGCGTGCGACGTCTACAACTGGAGGTCTGGTACGGAGAGTCTTCAAAAAAATTTCCACCGTGCCTCTCGCGCCTTCTGCCTCTGGCCACGCCTCTCACTACGCATTTTCAACATACCCAGAAATCAGTATCACGCGGAGATTTTGACATCGGTGATTGTTTCTGCTATGGTGTCTCCAACACAAAAAGCCTTGCATTGTCTGGAACTGTTTTGTGGTGTCTCGTGAGATTCCGGAAAAACTTCGTTAATATTCGGGACGTGCGCCTCCCGAAAATTCCAGGGTTGCAAAATGTCACTGGCTGGTCATCCTGCTCCCCTCAGATATTTTCCAAACCTGGCGGGTCCCACGGGGATTTACAGCACCGTTACTCACATTGTCCATTGTTCGCGTCCGTCTAGAATTTCATTCCCTCGCTCGGCCGTCGTAGCTATGAAAATCCAACCCTAACAAAATTCTTCCTATCACTGGTTGCATTTAATATTATTAATCAAAAATTTACCGGATGACCCACTTTTGTGATTCCATCACAAAATGAGCCAACTTAATTGATTTAAAAATAAAAAAATAACCTTTCACTGTGTGTGTGTGTGTGTTTTTTTTAACTGCACAAAATGTATGAATCTTATTTTTATTTTGGAAATATAAACTAGTTTAAAATTTGAAAACTTCACCAGCAAATGGCGACAGACTATTCGATCGCTGAAATATCCAGTGTAAACACGTCTTTATCTCGAATAGTCACTCGAGAACATAATATTAATTCTCAACGTGGATAAAAATTAGGTTTCAGTGTAGTTTAAAATATTTATATCAACTACAACAATCTACTAAAGTTTCACCCTTCTAACATTAACCTTAGCAAATTTGTAGAAAGGAAGCCTATCTACGTTCAACAGAAATTAATGAAAAATTTACAAGTTTACAAGTTTTGCTTAGCTTATTGATTTTCTTAAGTATTATTTTATTAATTTTAATTTGGTAAAATTTCTTTACCACTACCTAAAGAGAGAGGGAGTGTTAGTAAAATTCCGAAAGCTGCAACTGTGCTCGAATACAAAGTAATTAAGTTATTTTGGAATAACTGATTTGAAACATCCAAAGATTTCATAGAATACAGTAGCATTCGGGATACATTCTTTAAGATCCAGTACATTTTTATCTGATTAATTTTCAAACAAACGTTTTGGTTGGACACTGGTACAATAGTTTTCTAGCATTTTGACAACTATGCCCTTAAGTTTCAAAATGTTTTATAAAACCCGGAAATTTTTTGTATGAATTTCAAGAAGTGTGAATTGTGCATTCAGGTATATGAAAGATAATGTCTTGAATTTAATTCCGCACCTGAGGTACACCCACTCCGTGCAAAGTCTTCTTTTTAATTCGAGTGCAGATAGTACTAATCATTTTCAGTGAAAGTAAGTTACTAAAATTGCTGAAGAAAATAACTATCTTAACTGGTCTCATTTCAGACATAAAATACTGAATCAGCATAAATACAAAAATATAAAACTGATTTTTTTTCTCTATTCGGCTATCAAGGACTACGTCTACAATGAACATAAAGGATGGCGCGCCACTATCCGTCGCCCAGTCGTTAAACATCAAACGCCCGCATAGCTGAAATCACACTAGGCAAGGTGGTGGAGAGGTGGCGAGGGCTAACCTGAGGCGCGTGCTGATGCGTACAATTCGACTGCATGGCGCGGCTTTCAAAGCCACGGGGCGTGGGACGCTACCTTAAAAAGTGGCCAGCACGAGTCATGTGAGGGGATGGAATGGTAGGGGGTTGGGTACTAGAATTCCTATTAGCCCCAGCGTACGTAATCTATAGGAGGAAAGTCTGTGTTGACTTTGTCGGCGAAACGTTTAACTCTGACAATTCTGCATGCAAAGTGCGTCTTTTGTATGTAAAATGTGTGGTTTATGAGGCGAATATTGGGGACCGGTTCAGCATTCGCCTAGATCAGTGGTTCCCAATTAGTGGTAAGCGCACCCCCAGGAGTACGTGAGGTTTCTTCAGGGGGTACGCGCGGTAGTCTCTTGGCTAAGGTGATCACTAAAATAATTGAAAAAAATACACTTTAATCAGCCAAAGGAACATTACTATCACCCAAATATATTTTAAGACAAACTGTGTTTGTGTCAATTATATCATTGTAATCCTGTGGTTGTGAGAAGCACTCTACTGGGATGAACGAATTCATTTATTTATCATTTCAGCTGTAAGGGGTACGTGCGGTTGAGCTCCTTCTTGCAGTGGTACTCGGGAAAAAATAATTGGGAACCACTGGTCTAGATAATTTTGAACCTGAGGACCAGTAAACTGACTAAAATAAGGCTGCGGACCACTAACTTACATTGGCGCTAATGACACAGATGTAAACGCGCCCTAAAAAAACCTATATTACAGAGGCCTAATTTTTTACCTATGTGTATATTGGTAACATCTTTTATTACAACATAATAAATCTAGAAGCATATTTTGTACCCCTCGGGACACAGTAACTATTAAAAGTTATGATTAATAGCTTTCTGCTTATGCCGCGTTGTTTATTGAATTACCTGAGCTTTCGACTGGTATCCTACAGCCTTCTTCAGAGATACTGTTTATGTTGACATAGCAACAGTCGCCAGGCATCGCAGAGTTAAAAGCCCCTATCTCCGTTGATGTGCGAATCGTGTGTAATTCTCGCTGCAAACTTGGCCAGTCATTAACCAGGGTAAAAGACAGAGTACACCCACACTAGCTTACGTGTGTTTATGAAATCTCCTGCATCTGTGGCACGATTCGTGAGCTCGCCTACGAAACCGGATCAGCGCATACGACTGTGCTTCGCATCCTGAAAGAACGCCTGGGCATGCGAAAAATTGCATCACGATGGGTTCCGCATGAATTGACGGAAATGCAGAAATGGATGCGTTACGATGCTGCTCAGAAGCACTTCGAGCACTATGAGCGCGAAGGAGAGGCTTTCTTACGCCGTATCGTAACACTGGATGAGACATCGTACGAGCCAAAAGTGAAACGCCAATCCAACGAATGGCGTCATTATGGGTCGCCGCGAAAGTCGAAAGTGCGTCAGAGCCCCAGTATATGCCGGCCTCGGTAGCGTAGGGGCTAGAGTGCTAGCTCCGCGTGCCGAAGGCCGCCGGTTCGAATCCGGCCGCGGGCATGGATGTTAAGTGTTGTGTGTCTGTGTGTGTGTCCTGTCCGTCCTGTGGCGTCCGCACTTTGAAGACTATATAAACACTGGATTTAACTGATTCACTGGAAGCTTTAATATAACACATTGAGCTGGCTGTATGGCCTCAGCTGCCAAAAGCCATTAAAAAAAAAAGCCCCAGTATGGTGAAAGTTATGATGATTCTCGTGTACGACTGTGATGGTGTTATCCTAACGCATTACGTTCCTCCACGGCAGACCGTCAATGCACAATATTACTGTTCGTTTTTGGAGCATTACCTGCGACCAGCTTTGCGAATGAAGCGGCAACACTTTTTGCGGAAGCCACCCATCATTTTGCAAGACAACGCGCGGGCACATACAGTGCAAGCTGTGGCTGCTCTGTTCGGTCGATGGGACTGGGAAGTACTGTACCATCCACCATACTCCCCGGACTTAAGTCCTTGTGACTTTGATTTGATTCCGAAGATGAAGGAACCACTTCGTGGCATTCGCTTCAGAACTGATCCAGAGATTCGACAGGTAGTAGACCGCTCCATTCGCACCATCGACAGAACAGGTTCTGCTAACGGTACACTACGCCTTCCACATCGCTGGCAACGGGTTCTACACAACGCTGGTGACTACTTTGAAGGACAGTAACAGGTGCAAACATGTAATGCTTTTGTATCGGTTGTGAATAAATAGTTGTCACTATATAAGTTCCAACCCTCGTATAACAACAGCGACAAATGGGCCGCAGTTCGCCATACCATTAACACCGATCATGAAATACAATTTCAAGACACGAGGCTGCTGTGGAGAGAAGATCAGTGGTGGCCCTGACTTGTGAAAGAGGCTGCAGAAATTCTAAGGAATACGGACAACATCGACGAAGATAGCGGCTTTTTACTCTGCGATGCTTGGCGACTGTTGCTATGTCAACATGAAGATAAACAATATCTCTGAAGAAGGCTGTAGGATACCAGCCGAAAGCTCAGGTAATTCAATAAACAACGCTGCATAACCCGACAGCTATTAAAACAAAGACGGCCGCGGAAGGCTTATTAAAGGTTAATTTATATAATGACAAGACTTTTAATGTTTAGTAATAAAATGAATAACAATGTCACTATACGCTGTTTACTTCAGTACATCACCGACCTACAAACACAAAATAAAATGAGAAACTAGACTTCGCTCCTTTTATTTTTGTACTTCGCCACTCTTACATTACCAACGATATCACGTACCACAGTCCCTCCTACGTACTACAAGACCCTCAGAAAACAGTCAAACCCTTATACTAACGGCGCTGTCAATGACGCCAACTGGAAACAAATAGTCTGTTATCGGAACAAAGCTGTCCTATCCCGATCCTGGAAATGCCACATTTTTGCTTGGTCAGTGAAATATTCGTGACTTTTCAAAAGTTGTGTTTTTAGTTTATACTCGATACGGTATTTAAATTTATAAAATTCTGCCTGCGGACGATGTGAACCATCGTCGAGGAACACGGATTGAGAAACACTAGCCTAGATGATTGCGGCAACCCGCTTAAAATCCTCAATCAGTACGGCCGGTACATGCATAATGGCCAAGTCAGATCCTCCAAAAGTAAAATTTAAGATCTGAATTGCCCTTGCTGATCTGAGTGTATAAAAGCATGTAGTCTCATTCAGAGCAACTTTTTCAGTTTCCATTTAGTAAACACGTGGAAAATCACAAATATTAGACTTTTCTTATGATTTTGGATGCGTACAAAATTACCTGTTTCTAGTATTATGCGATATACGGTAGAATTTTGTAATCGGGGTGTCGCAGTAATTTTATTATTATTGTTTCACCACCTTCCAAAGTAAGGAGAGGACAAAAATAAAATTTAACAGATTGGTTGAACTTAATAAGCACCGTCTACAATGAAAATCGGAGGCATGTAACGTTATTACGGTAGAAAGCGATTTCTCTTTTAGGCTAGATATTTATTTTATTTATTTCTCGTGTCCAGTTTTTTCCTGGTGGTGGAAGGATCTGCCATTAAGATTGTTCCTAATGTTGCCCAGGGTACGCCTGATTGTATTAGTTTTCATATTTCACTATTCTGCATGATCTTCGAAGAACGATATGTGGAAATTTTATAGCTTTAAACTTTACTTATGATCTGAGAGTAAAAAATTTTATGTGTACCAAATTTCAGCTTTCTACTAAGATTGCTGATATCAATGTATAATAGATATATGAAGCATGTAGCACCGTAAGACCGATGGAATTAAGGTAAAAAATGAGCCGAACCGATTCGAGAAAAGGGTAGGCAGTGCCGCCGCTGTTGACTCGACTTGGCGGGTGCACTGCCGTGAACTCAGATGGCAGTAGTTCCATCCTGTGGGACGTGAAGACATGTCGGAGGGGGGGGGGGGGTAGCTTCACTGCCAGTGTGTATGACATCATAGCTCTACACCGTCATATGTACTATGTCTACTTTGCCGCCCCTTAGAGCTGAACACCTTTATTCGAACATCACATATTTCTTTTTCTTGTTCTTTCGAATAACACATTTGGAGGGTACGATAAATCAACTTCGGTTATGTTTCTTTGTATATAGTTTTCTTTGTTTCCAAACTTCCTTCATTCTTTGAGAGTGCTGTTCCTTTTCTTCCTGGGTCAATTTTCTTCGCTTTATGTATTTCTGTCTTTCCTGAAAACCTGACTCTTGAATTATTTCGCTGAAGAGTGATCTGTTGTCTATTATATCTGTTTACACTCCAGAATTTTTCATGTCCTTTTCAGTTTCAGTGAACCATGTGGGTTTGGATTTGTGTTTATTTAGAAGTTGAAGATCTGATTTGTTAATCTATTACTATCCATTCTGTATATGTGGCCGTCAAATTGCATTCCTGTTAATTTTTCTATTTCCAAATATAGTTCTCGGTTTGGTCTTAATTTGTATTCAGCTTTACTATTACGTTTAGGTACCAGTATTTTTTTCAAGAGTCTCCTTTCTACTTTTTCCAGTTTTTAAATATCCCCATAAATTGTTTGCTTAAGTGTTTTTGCCGAATTCGACGTTTCTAGTCTAATCGCTGCTTGACAGTACGTTAGTTTTGTGTTCCAGGATAAGGATTTTTTTTTTTTTTTTGTCATATGAAATGCTCTTTCCATTTTATTGCCGTCTTTCCTTTTGTGTCACTCGTTATCCATTCTCCTAAATATTTAAAACTATTTGTTTTAACTATTTTATTATACTGTATTTATTATATGAGTATATATGAAGTCAATGGGTAAATGATCAATCATTAATAATAATATTGTGGTAGGGGATGTGTGGGAAGAATTCTTTTGTCGGAAGGGGGCGTGGTAAGTAAACGTTGGAAACCGCTGGCCTATAGGGAGACTTCTTGTCCTAGTGTTGGCGTAGCTTAAAGCAGTGTGTTCCCAGAGCTACCTGTTGGACCCGCGTTGATCCGATGATCTAGTGGAGGACTCTTGTTGGTGCGTGAGTGGGATGCTTGATTACATGTACGAAGTGCTGTGTGTGGCAGACCAGACCACACGTGTCTCTCTCTAGAGCAGAGTCCTACCGCCGAGGGAAATCATACAAAGTGGACTTACATAGTTGTTTATTTTCATTTATATTGAAGTCATTTAACCAGTGATAGAGGGACAACAACATAATACAATCACGCTTTATTTAAAAGTTACTGTTTGCATTCAAACTGTTAGCAAGATTAGAGAAATCAGGGCCAGAACCGATTCTTTCCTGTATTCATTTTTTCCACGAGAGATTAGGGAATGGAATAGAAAGGATTTACCTGGCGAGTAAACTTAAAATCCGACAGGAGTAGCTTTCGATAAAGCACTCCGCCTATCTTGATCTGGGTTTTCCATGGTTTTACCACATCACTCCACGCGAATGCTGGGAAGGTTCCTCACAATAGCCCATGGGCGCCTCCTGCCATATCCCGTATATCCCTTCATAACCACTACCTTTCCGGATAGGTGCAATGCACCCTCCGCCACACACTTTTAGTGAATCGCGGAGTAATAGTAATAGTAATAATAGTAATAGTAACAGTAAGGTTGGTGGTTTGTAATAGGATGAAAGAAGCGATTTTTTATTTGTTGGTACGTAACAAAAGTCATCACCAGTGAAGCGGTTTATTTATACCTCTGTGATATATGCTGCTGCTACCTAGCGGCTTGGATCCGAACTGTCTGAAACGCACGACTTTTACAGTTTCACATATATTACTTTTGTCCTGCAAGGGAGAAATTCCGAAAAAAAATTCGTTCTCAATTTATAATTTTGCATAAGTAGAGACCTTAATCTTTAAAATGATATCTCATTTATTTATTTCGGTTAGATATCAAGGAAGATAAATGGCTCTTGAAAAAAAAAAAAAAAAAAAAAAAAAAAAAAAGAAATTGGAATTATGATAGTTTTGTCCATTGAGGGTCACATTCCAAAAAAATCCTTTTTTAAAATATGCTGTGATCTTTAAAATGACACCTCATTTATCTATGTCGGTTAGATATCAAGGGAGATAAATGACTAGTGACACAAAAATGCGTTGTAGAAATATTGATACTTTTGCCCTTTAAGGGTCGAATTTCTAAAAATTCCTTTCTTAATATACGATGTTACCAAAGCGGAGATGTTAATCTTTAAAATGGTACTTCATTTATCGTATTCGGTTAGAAATACAGGGAGATAAATGGTTCGTCGTACAAAAAAACCGTATTTTAGAAATATTGACATTTTTTCCTTTTAAGGGTTGAATTCGGAAAAAATTGATTTCCTTAAATATGAAATAACAGAAGCGGATACTTTAATCTTTAAAATGATACTTAATTTATTGATTTCTATTTGGTATGAAGGGAGATAATTGCTTGTGACAGAAAAACCCCTTATAGAAATAATATATATGATTTGTACTGGATTTTCTGTACAATTTAAATGCTGAACGTGAAGGACAAATCTCATCGATGCATTTAATTCAAATTTGAAGCGGCGTTTACCATTTTTGATAGGTAGAGAATGTTGTCCGAGGTTCCGGGGAGGCATATCTCTATTTGAACGTGCGATATATCGGTATACATTTCAACATCAGCACCAAACCTGCCTCCTCTCGGACGTACATTCTTTGAAACTGTTTTCAGTTAGGGAAACTGTCTCTGACCAGAGATTCTGCCAGTGCTGTCTCTCAAAGTTCTTGACAGTGACGGCTGTCCGCTCCAGTTCCTCTGTTCCGCCCGACAGTAGTTTCCAACTGTTCAGACAGCGGGATGTCGGCCTAGACACGTCGGAATGCTTCCTACCAACTTCCCGCTGACCGTGCGATGTTATCCGGGGAGTAGCCAAAGTATTAAAGGCAAAACACGAAGGAGTGACGAGAGGCAGTATTTCTTGAAGAGAGGTATAGATTGTAGGGTTTAGGATATTGGTAACTGTATTTATGGTGTATACAAAAACGGGGCATTTGTGTCTCTTCTGACGACAAACACGCCTCATTGCAAACGCCTGAAAGCGATTAATTATATTGGATTACAGTAGATAAGTCTGCTTCGATAAAAGAAGATAAGATCGTTACATGTTGTTACTGTGCAGCATGGAGTTACTTCAGCAACAGATTAGCCTATATACAAGCCTTGGCTAACACCGATTGCATTGCAAACTACTGACAATGGCTTATTTCTTAGCATATAATGAATTTCCAGTGACCTGGCGAGGTAGATGTAGGACGTGGGTTTAAATCTCCTTCTAGCTATCCAGATCTCCCTAGATCATTCCAGGTGAATGCCAGCGAGGGCTTATCCAGGATCAGAACTAGAGGGGTGCAAGATTTGAACTTCAGTATCCTCGTAGCAGCCGACCGGGAAGGTTGTGCATCCGGCTCTCTCATCGTGTGCGCGATCAGCTCGTTCGGAAGTTTTCGAGTTCGCGAGTGTGTTTATATTATTTTATAATACATTCAGTCTGATTCTTCCGAGTGATATAATTAGTATACTACTAAAATATTTCTTGGGACAGCTAAATGATGGCTGACCCGCCTGATACGGGACAGACTATAAAGACGGCATTAGAAACGTGCTACACAAACATCCCAATTCCAGTCTCACAATCAGTGATCTATACCACGAGTGATATGCTACATACTCAAACAGCAAAATCAGCAAACGAGCAGCTATTTACCTCTCACACCTCAGAAGAAGAGCAGCAATGCTATCAACAACTCCAACATCTACAGCAACAACATCAGCAGCGCCAGCAGCAGCAACTACAACAACAGCAGCAGCAGCATCAACAGCAGCAGTTACAGCAGCAGCAGCAGCAACAACAACATCAGCAGCAGCAGCAACAGCAGCAGCATCAACAGCAGCAGTTACAGCAGCAAGAGCATCAGCAGCGTCAACAGCAGCAGCAACAGCAGCAGCAGCAGCGGCAGTTACAGCAGCAGCAGCAGCAACAACATCAGCAACAACATCAGCAGCAGCATCAGCAGCAGCAACAGCAGCAGCATCAACAGCAGCAGTTACAGCAGCAAGAGCATCAGCAGCGTCAGCAGCAGCAGCAGCAACATCATCAACAGCAGCATCAACAACAGAGGCGGTATCTGGAGATGGAAACTGGGCCGGGAGGCGTCCCACAACAGGACCCGCACTTACCTCTAGGCGCAGCCATTCATCACATGGCTCGGAGAGGCGACAATCCTAAAATTACGGGTGAGTCAAACCAACCAGTGAAACGTAGATGTGTGCAGAGACCAGAAATGGGGCAGACCAAGGTAGTCCCACAACTAACAGAACAGACGGAAGAAGTAGATATGCTCGATACAACAAGGTCCATCGAGGTTAATCTATCCCTAGCTACGGCACTAGACCAATCCAGTCCCAACCACACGCAGTCTGATTCGATAGCTCCAACTTACAGAAGCAAAGACAATAGATACAACCCTACAGACAGTGGTCCGTACTATATTTTCGTAGAGAGCCTGGATAGGAATGTCGGAAACTTGCATCCAATGGCTATAGGTAAATTAATATTCCAGCATAATAACACTATAAAAAGGGACATTATCAACATCACCTCCATGGGGAAAAACTGTCTTAGAATTGAAGCTAGCACTGCAGTTGTCGCCAACTCAATAGTACAACTAGAAATCTTCAAAACAAAAAACTTAGAAGTATACATTCCTAACTTCTTGATCCACAAACAGGGAATTATAAGGAATGTGGACACCTCCCTGAGTGAGGAAGAACTTGTACAGGAAATAGTCTCCCCTGTCCCAGTAGTGCGTATTAAACGCTTCACCAAAAGGAGTCAGTCGAACCAAGATCTTGTAGTAGCCATACCAGTTTGTTTGGTATCCTTTCGATCTCAGAGCCTACCGACCCATGTAACGATACTCGGAACCCGATGTGCTGTGGAACCATACGTTTCCCCCGTTATCCAGTGTGCTGTTTGTTTACGGCTGGGTCACCGTCAAGGCCAATGTAAATCTCGTGAGCCACGATGCAGTATATGTGCTGGCCCCCACTTGGCGGTCAACTGTAATAATCTCTCAACTATATGCTGCGCCCTCTGTCGTGGCCAACATCATGCTACAGACAGGAATTGCCCAGTATATCTCAAACACCGGGAAGCAAAACAAGCCATCGCGTTCAGAACAAACGCCACTTTTCCTGGCAGAGAACAACAATTTCGTGGCTACGCTCAGGTGGCCTCTTCTACACCACAATTAAGTAGTCACACGGAATTTCCGCCTCTACCAGCACGACTACAGCACTGTCTGCCTACTCTATACTCAACACAACAGTCAATGTCACCTCTACTACAGGCACAACCACAACAGCCAGTACTACAGACGCAGCATCTGACCATAACACCACAACAACTACCGACCGCAGACGCGGCACGCCAAGTCGCACAGGCACCATCAGCTCCCAGTGGGGGACCCATGCAAACAGTAGTAAATACACCCAGTGCGCTTGAGCTCCCGTTGCTACACAGTTATGAAAATACCGCTGCAGATCCTCATCGATCTCTATATCCACGAACAGAAAGTATGCTCTCTATACAGCCAGAATCTTCAAGCTCTGCTCAGCAAAACATTGAACAAAACCTCATCAATAGATATGCCTGGTCAAAAGGACCAAAGTCCTATAAAAACTCTCGGTTTACTAAAGAAAACTCATCTACAAATCTAAGACAACATTTGTTTACATACAATGGTCCCATGTCTCCAATTATCACGAGTAACCAGCATCCCGCCACTCCAGTCAGTCTGATCGAAAACCCTCAAACCTGCACCCTGCCCTGGGAGGGCGCTCAAATCACCCGCAACATACAGCCTGATGCAGTGCAACAACCAAATGCCTTCAACCAACCTGCCGAGATACATTATACCAAAAACGGAACCTTGTTAGAAAAAATATTTAATCTAATTATGCTTCTGATCCAAGAAGCCAAAACTCCAACAGCGGGTACATTTAATCCAACAATAATTTTAGAAACTCTGTCAAATATTCAACAACAAGATGGGAGAAATTAAGCTATACAATGGAACGCTCGTTCAATCAGAGAAAATAGGGAACAATTTCAACGAGAACTATGTGTTAATATCTCTTTATAAAGAAAGCACTTACAATAATAATAAAAAAGGCCTCCATAAATCATGTAATTTACTTACAGTTATACTAAATGTAACGATCTTTGTTGTACATTGGCTGTTAGGAGATTAACATAAAACGTCGAGTGTTATTGTATTGAATGTTATTGTCCATACCAAGATTATACCAACATTGTTTTACTGATTTATTTTATGATCCATTGTGAAATATGACTTTATTACTTTACTTGTTTAAACTAATGTAAATGTTGAAGCTGGCCGTATGGTCGATAGACCGAAGGCCATTAAAATAAATAAATAAAAAAAAAAAAAAAGATTTGAACTTGGGGGGGGGGGGGGGCAACTCATATTGGTTTCGAGGAAGTGGGGTAGGGGACTGAAACATGACAATTTCATAGAAAATGAAACTCAAACCTATTCAGGAGAATTATTATTATTGTTGATTAACATAGTAATCCAACCACTTAATCTAAGGACCTACTATGTAGTTAATTAAGATCGTAAGTCAGTTAATTGTTTATGTAAACATTAATCATCTCGAATTCACAAAAAAATCAACTTTTTTTGTCAATATCTCACGGAGTTCTTTCACGAAATTTCGATGCACACTCATCAGCCATAATCCAGTCAATCTTTCTCTCCCAAAGTGCTCATGAGCCAGTTCTTCACTCGTCGAATCTTTCTGAAGGCAACTTAATTTTTTATCTAGGGGAGGGGGGGGAGGGGAGGGCAGTAGCCCCTTCTGCCCCTCGCTGGATTCGCCCTTGAATGCCGGGATAGTATATTCAAAAAACTATGCCCAAATTTCTTTCCATAGTCTTTCCCCGTCTCTAATTAGATCGACGTTGGCGAGGCATAAAGCTCGAAGCAATAATAAATCGTTCAATGTTAGGTGCTGTATTTGGTAGAAATTTCCAAAGGTTCTTATTAATTGCTTCAATTTTAAACAGTTAAATATATTAAACGTAGCGTGGTGGGTGAGCGGCAACGCCTCTAGCCTCCCGTTCTGGAATACGCAGGTTCGAATCAACGTGAGGCCATCCAGATTTTGATTTTGCATGGTTTCATGAGATCAGTTCAGGTGAATGACGGGATGGTTCCTTCAACAACCATGGCCGAACCACTTCCTGTTCTCTGCGCCAATCCTTTCCGCCTCTAACTACCTCGATGGCAATGAGGCGCCGGGTCATAAAAATATAATTAAAGCTTACTCCTTATTGACTGTGAATAACTTTGTTCATCTTTCCCTTTCCACAGTGTTTAGCTGTATAGCCCTAAAAAATATCTCAAATTAAATGGAATTGGTGCGTGTCGAAATATTGGCACTAGTTCGATGACCAGGAAAATTAATACCTACAACACTCTCTCCATCTTGGTCAAGAACCGAGGAACTACACTTTGCTTTATCAGCGGGACTCAAAACAAGCATACGCAACTCCAAAGCTTTAGCACTGTACTTCCAGGATCGGCGTTGGGGGGATTGTGGAGGGGGGGGGGGGGGTCAAATGTACTCCGCCGACCGAGAGAAGGCCAGATAACCACCCTCGGCCCAAGAATCTGACCCAGAAAATGACAGAGACCAAAAAATAAAAAAATAATAAAAAAAAATCGCCCATCTGGCCTGATCGAGGTCCCCATCCAATGAATTTCCCCAGGGACCCAACTAGTTACATCACTACTAAGAACGCTTACCCGGGGCCCAAGAATTCTAGCTCCGGCCCTGTGCACTTCACCCCAGATGAATATTGCCTGATATGTGAGGCAACACATTTCCGTGTAATGTAATATACCTGGTACCAAACCAAATGAAGTCGTAAAAATACAACGTTTCGACACCTGGTTCTTCATCAGTCTTACGTCGATTAAAAACCAGCTTGCTTTCTCTTGGCTTGACGCCTCGTCGACGTTGAAGTCATTCGAGGCGGGAAAGATATGGGAGCTAGGAACGAGAAGGAACTCAACCATGGCCTTTTGAAGGAACGATTTCGCTAATCGGAAAACCGAAATCTTGATGGCCCGACGGGAATTCGGACCTGAGTCCTCCTGAATGCGTGGCCAGAACGTTACCACCAAGCTTGGTGTGTGAGCGGCTAACGCTGTGGCCTCGTATTCGGGAGGACGGTGGTTCGAATCCCCGTCCGGGCATGCAGATTTGCGTTTTCCATGGTTTCCCCAAATCACTCCATTCAAATGCCGGTATGCTTCCTCCAAAAGGCCGTGGCCTAATTCCTACCCGTTCCTTGTCCCGATTCCCATCCCGCCTCTAATGACTTCGACGTCAAAGAGGCGAAAAGCTATAAGCGAAAAAAAAAAGTTACCGCTCCAGCCGCCACGCTTCATCGAATGGATTTAATAAGTAAATAAAAAAAATCACTATATATGAGGTAAAAGTCATGTACAACCGTGAACTAATAAAGTGATGTAATGGGAATACACTGAAGTGTGAAGCATAGATCAAAGTTCAAACAAAATGATGAGTACCACGATAAAGAGAAAGGAAGAAAAAAGGTGGAAGACATAAAGGTCCTCATCCAATTTAATTACAACAACTTTTTGTTCTGTCTGAAGACTGGGCTCACCTCAATAGTTCGGCAACCTTCGCAGAGTCTCGATATTACCCGAACTGTTAGTTTCACTGACTGCTATCACAGCGCTGCTTGTTGGCTAACCAGGGATTTACAAACGAAAAACTGCTTCGACTTCATTAGCGATACGTATATTGTTTAAAGGAAGTGTAAATTTTAAATAAATAATATAATTTGGGTTTATATGCAATTACGTTTTTAAAAGAAAGTACAACTGCGATGCCTGCTAAAATGTAATTGTCTGTGGTGTAGCACAGATACAAATTATAAATTCGAGGCAGAGATATAAAAGAATTATAATGTGACTTTAGTTTAAATTTATATGTTGCTTTTTGTTTATTTACGTCGCCTAGATGAAGAAATTCACGTAAGGACAAGAGCATCCGATGTTTTCGCTGTCTTCTCGGTATCATTTACAGGAACTGGGTGGTAACATAACCTAAGAGAATGTTTACGCGAAACGTTTGTAACACCAAGGTGATTCCCGGTAATTTTGACGGGACTTTAATGTAGCGTTACAGATAATAAAGAAAAATGACTCGAAAAATCTGGCAAATGCAGCACGGATCTACGTACGGAACTTGATATATGAAGAAACAGCAGCATATCATGCCAAATATGGGGGTAAGGGTAACTGAATTTTGTTGTTATACAAACACAAGATGCAAAAAAAAGTATTTATTATCCGCTAGCAGTTACCCGCGACTTCGTCCGCTTGAAAGTGTGTTATAGTATAACAGTTTCTGTTACCAGAAAAATTTATCCTTTAGGGATAAAAATATGGTCAGTTGCTTCCTTGGTTTTTTTTTTTTTTTTTTTCTTCCATCAAAGGTGTATCTTAAAGCAGGGACATTGGTATCAAAGGTTTAACGCGCGCCGAAACATACGGTTATACACATTATTCACTTAGCGGCAGTAGACGTCTTGAGCAAATTCAGACGTCATTATAGTCAGAATTCAGCATGGCAGCCACGTTCTGCATTACAAATTCACTATGCGCCATGGAATATTAGTAATCACTCTGCTTCAGGCTTTATTTCAACCTTACCACAACCTTCGTTGATACAGCTCCTTGTAAATCAGCACTTTTTCAAATGTTTATTTTTGACATATATTTCGATACGAACGGAAATACGGTGTGATACCTAAGATGTCACACTATTTCATGTTCATAACTGATGGCATCTTCTAGTGAACTTACCGACAGTACGACTTTAAAAAAAGTTTTAGGTTATGTACAGATTTCTATTTCCTGCCCTGTAAATATTATTATTGATCATGAAAGCAGCTTAAATTACTAATAAAGGTTTAGTTGTCATTCCGGTTCAAGCTGTATTTCAACCAAGCCACAAACTCCGCCAATATTGTCGCTAGAAAATCAAGAGTTCTTGTCACCCGCGCAATGATTTATTCACTATTTTGTATGTTAGTGACATAGTGAATTGCGATATAACCTTGACCCACAATTTCAGATCGTGATATAAAAGCAACAGCTAAAAACTGGTTGAAATGACCTTTTTAATATGGCGGTCATAAAAGCGAAGTAAATAATGAATACATGTGGAATTGCATCCAGCCACGGGAACTATAGGATCAGTATCGTGGCAATTATTAAAGTAACGTAATTTAGAAACGTATACTAAAATGCTCGTAACTTACGCTATAAGACAGAAAGTCCATAATTTATTACTACTGCAAGTCAAGTTTACATCGCGACACTCTGATTACTATTATTATTATTATTACTCCGCGATTCACTAAAAGTGTGTGGCGGAGGGTGCACTATCCGGGAAGGTAATGGTTTGGAAGGGATACACGGGATATGGCAGGAGGCACCCATGGGCTATTGTGAGGAGCCATACCAGCATTCCCATGGAGCGCTCTGGGGAAACCATGAAAAACCCAGATTAGGATGGACGGATTTATTTTTTCTTTTGTTTTCACGTGGCCCTCTCCCGGATTTTCAAGATCCGAGGGGAAGATCGGGACACCGCCGCAACTGCGGTGTTAGTGTGCGTGCTTTACTCCAGCTGCAATTCATACTGAAGGTGTATAATAAAATTAAAATACTTTATGATAAGCTAATAAGTGATCCTGATGTAGAAAATCTTGCTACTACTCGAAATTAATTCCGATGCGTTTAATGTGTTAAGGTGTGTCTGTATCGTTTAATTTTGTAGTGCCAATATTAGGGGAGATAGTGGTTAGGTTGAAATGCTGCCTGGACCAGAATGTTCTTATTACAGCATGAGGCTGCAGGATTTGAGTTATTATTAGTAATAAATAAGCTGCTTCCATAAGCGCCGTTAGTGTCGACGTGTATCGCGATGTAAACTACTCCTAATATGGCTACTTGAAACGAAAAGTTTCTACCTTAGACCATTGAATACATTCGTTTCAAGTGAAAGATTTAATAGATATTTGCAGAATGTTTAAAAGAAATAAAAAAAACACTTTTGTTTATCAAAGGCTGTTATTGAGTTCTATAAAAATTTGGACATATTCTGTTAAGTTTTAAATTTTCGAAAAATAATTTGTAATGTTACAGGGAGTGTATAGTAGGAAGAAAAATGACACACAGGTAATAATAAATTGAACCTAGGTGGAATCGAAACCGTTACATATGTGTCATGAACATACAAAAACATTTCGCACACGACCATTTTAGTGAGCCGACTTTCGTGCGGATATACTGTTAGTATTGCACTATTTTTTTTTCTCCGAGATTTGATTTTTCATATATGTTATGACGCATTTATTACAAACGAAATTACGCTGTGTTACCTGAGTTATCATTCCATTTCATGTACGCGTCTGAAGACGTCTCTTCATGAACTACCGACAGTACGATTTAAAAAAAAAAAAAATAGGGTTAATTACAGATTTATATTTTCTGCTTCCTAACTATAATTTGTCAAGTGCATCAGTTTTCGTGCTTTTAAGCTAATCACACACTTATCAGAAGGTTTTTGCTTTTATTTTTCAAAAGAAGTGTTTGTGATGTGCGTAAAGAACAAAGATTAAACGTGGCACTGCCGTGTACGAAGTACGAAATAGGGATGGCGATCTGAGATCGATTAATCGAAGAATCGATCTTTTGGATAAAAAAAATCGTTTTTTTTTAAATCGATCTATAGAACTGAATCGATCCAGTGAATCGATATTTCACCCCTGAAAATCGAATGTTAAAAAGCACTTTCTTCAAGTAAGGCACTTGCACATGAAATCTGGGTTTAAACGAAGAATCGTAACACTATTTATCGCAAGCAGTTGTGGATCTGAAGTATGATCCTATAATTTACTGGAAAGAATAATAAAAACAAATTATCATCACGTTTACTCAACAGCTGTATATTGGGATCATCAGTACCTTGCGAGCGCCTTTTTTTTATTGCCGGCAACATCGCAAGTGATGAGCGGAACCACTTGGTTCCTAGTAGACTATACAGACTGTTGTTCCTGAGAAGCTTGGACAGTAAGAACTGTGACCTGTAAACTATATCATTTCAAAAACTGATTTATGTAACCAACAAATTTGTGAAATAAATGTCTTATTGCATACCTGATACTTTGATTTAGTTGTAAAAAACTTTAATTAGTTTAAAAATAGCTGGGTGACCGATCTTCGCTCGGCATCTTTCGATTTTTGTTCAGTATGCAAGATTTCATTAAAATCCTTAGAGACGTTTGTGAGAAATTAATTTTATTGGGGACTGCATCATCTTCGGAACCGACGCGAAATTGGTAGTAACCTGTTGAAATTTGTTTTAATTGCTTAGTCATTATGTCCTCTTTGCGTTTTGCGCTCTTGCTTTATGGAAAACTTGCCAGGAATTTAAAATTCGGAAATATGACAGCGACGCACAGCCATTGGATGCCGTCAGCGTTGAAAAATCAGTGATAGTCTCTTAAAATGTTGATTTAATCTTTTATTGTAATGTTTTCTTGCCGTTTCAGCCTTTCTCCGTTGGAAAAAGTCTCATTTAATTGACAAATATACAATTTTTATCCGAGTTGTAATACGGTGATGCCCGCGATCTTATATAGAAACGAGCAGTCAGAGATTGCTTCAGTTGTAAACAAATACACCATTTCCTACAGACGCCGCAGAACGCAAAATTTTTCTCTTGGCCCAGGCTATATTTCAACCTAACCACGAAATCTGTGACGAAACTAAACTTTTAGGTTGATATGATCCCTGTACCGGTAATTTTTTTGTTATTTTTGCAGTGCTGATAGCATTTTGCAGTTGTTCAGCCTCATTTTCCGCAAAGCAAGAGCGCAAAATGTGAAGAGGACATGTTGACGAAGCAATTAAACCAAATTTCAATAGGTTGCTATTAATTTCGCCGAGGTTCCGAAAGTGGTACAGCACCCATTTTATCTATTTTCAAATATGAAAGTATTAGTTTTGATAGAAGGAAGCATATTAAGCATATTAGAGGTAGGACGGTCAGTTCCTTTTCTCTGGGACCTACAATTTAACGCAAATCCCAACCACAGAACGCCCCACCGTACTTCCTATTGTTAAATACATATCTTAAAAATTCTTGCTCCCACCGGAATTAGAATCCGAGATCGCAGCCAGTATTTTTTAAGAGCTAGTGCAGTACCCACCTTTTTCCCCCACTAATTACATATTTGTTATACATTCAATATATTTCCTTCCTACTTACTTAAGAACTGCAGTCGGTTAAATAAATATCGTGAATAATCGTCCGGATTTTCTTCAATTGAGTCTTCACTGGGCGATGTTCGAGTAACTTGGTTGAGAAGATTTTTTATTAGGTTTTCTTGAAATGATTACAGTATAACTGAAATAAAGTATCACTTCTGACAAAGCCAAATATTCAATATCTTCTTTTTAGGTATTTTACAATACAACTGGTAGAAATTAATGATAATCACTTTTTCAATACTTTTTTCAAAGAAATTATGTAAATATAAGTATCACTTCTGACAAAGCCACATTTTAAATATCTTCTTTTGAAATGTTTTACAATTAAACATTCGGCGCTTGTATCCCCCCGAGTCAGTTAGCATACAAGAAATATTCCTTTAAATATATAAGTTCTTTGAAACCAAAGAGAAAAATATTAGGAGCTTCTTGGTACCTGAATCATCCACGAGATGGCGTTACAGCCGTTTTCGAGCCATTTTCGAGATACCAATAGCAAAAATTGTTCGTATTTTGTAAAATTGTGTTTTTTTTTTTTTTTTTTTTTTTTTTTTTTCCCAGGGAGGAACACTATTTAGATAATCTTAAAAGTCAAAACGTTATCGGAATATGAAGTTTCATCCAAATTTTTAGCGCCGTTCTCGAGATCCAATATATATATATATATATATATATATATATATATATATATATATCTGCTCGTTTAAAGATATAAGAAAAAAAATAGATTATTATGGTGTTCTTTTTGTTTTCCATGATTGGAATTATATTGAAAATACGAACACGAAAACCAAATGGAAAAATATCGATTTTTAGAGAATCGATCTTTTTGTGAATCGATTTATCAAATTTCGATTCGAATCGATTCAAGAATCGATCTTTTTTTGAAAGAATCGCCATCCCTAGTACGAAACTCTTTGGAGTTAACGAATGTATAATGGCAATTTCCAAAGGAATAGTTTGTTTTTTGCGATATAAAGATTATCCTATGCCACTTCGCACACATTTTACCAACTTCGTGCCAAATTTGATTTAGATCTATAAAGCATGATTTAAGCAAATTCTACAAAAAAATTCAAATACATTCTCTTATTTAACTCGTGGTTGCAACGTAATAGCTGCGAGAGGAATATTCGCTTGTGGACTCCAGAGTTAAAAGAGGCCAGCGCCAGGCATACGAGTTTGAATCAAGCTTGTGCATTGTATTGGTAATGTCGCAGATGATGCTGCAGTAAGCAGACGGTAAGTACATCCAAAACATGATCTTCTTTTTGTTATTGTATCTGGGTTGTGTCTGTAGATGCTCCTGATTTTATGATTATTATTATTATTCCTTCCGGCTTTACCTCTTATCGACGTCGAGGTTATCAGAGGGAATATCAATCCAAGTAATGGCAGACTCTGCTGCATATACCGCCGTGAAACCCGTCCAGTTGAATATGGCCAGGAAAGTCAAGTCAAAGAAGAGATGCAATAAGTCACTCGCGTTCCCACGAGAAGTAGGCTTCTTTGCAGAAGCTACCTTCCTACCACAAGGAGCCACTGAACGTGTCGTGGAGAGCGTTAGGCCAGAGGACTGGTCTATGAAGTTATGGAGACGTCGTCTCGACAGAGGCAACCCTAAGCAATGGAAATTCTTCATCACCATCCTGCTGGACGACCTTCAGTTCAGCTGGGAGATCCCAACCAGTGACGCCGCCACCTTCGAGCTTGTTCTGTCAAGCCGCGAGCACAGTCATCTCGCAGTGAAGATTCTACCAGAGGGAGTCGTAGAGTGGCCGGAGGCACTTCTGTTTCCGACTCCTCTTGCCAGCGAATTCCACTGGGAGCAATACGTCGACCTCATAAACAGAAGATTCAAAACATTCTGTTTCGACAAGACAGCTGGTCGCAATTTCCTTAACACGCCGATCAGAAACTCACCACAGACATCATCAACTGTTGACTTAGTAGTGGGCCCAGTACCACCTATCTTCGCCCGCTACTCCAAGAACTACTACAATATGCTGGGGTATCTGCAGCGCAGAATGAAGATGCCTACGTTCTGCAGGCCGGAAGAACATGGAGTTAAGCTACTGCTGTCCCGCCTCAATGACTTTGAGGCAGCTATCAAGATCCTGCAGAAATTTAACACCGAATATCACATCATGCTTCCCGGTGAAGTGGACACCATCCCTACGCAGCTGACGGCTGAGAATCACGACGCTCCTACGCAGCAGACAGCCTGAACTCACAATAAGCTCCCGGTGGAGCTACAAACAACGCCACCACGCAGACTACTGCAGCGATGACGCACTCACGCAGTCCGGTCCAATGCTTCAGGTGTCAGAATTTCTGCCAAGGAATGCACTGAACCGGCCAGGTGTGTTCGCTGCGGAGGTGGACATCTCGTCGCAGAATGCAACCAGCGTCGCGAGAACGCCGTTTGTTGTAACTGCGGCTCCTCACACGCTGCTTCTTTCCGTGGTTGCCGAGCTTGGAAGCAGCACTCCAGCAGGAAGTTACCGCACCCGAATCGTGGGTCACACTCGCAGCCCTCAACAAGGCGTCAAGAGAGCGGGTCCTGCCCTACCGCGACCACACGGCCCGAGGAGCGCCGAAAGCGTCATTATAACACGCAGTCAAGACCACAAGAGAGCAGGGCCACCCCAGAAAAGGCAACTAGACATCACACTGCTAAAACCAGAAGGCGTCCACTAGAGAAAAAAGAGAGGCGAAGAACAGCAGAGGAGAATGCAACGGCGAAGTCAGAAAAACATGCTTCTGCACCCAACAAGCTACCGGTCCAAGGGACGACAGACTAGACTCTCTGATCGCCCTTCTTACGAAACTTGTAAACCATCTGACCGCAAAAGAAGATATGGTTACTTCACCGATGCAGCCTTAGCTGCACCACATATAAAGCAGCGGACTACTTCTGAGGAAGATGGCCGCGGCGGCATCTATACAACAAGAAATCATTGACAGCCAACGAGATGATAAACCAACAGAGAAGAAATGTCCACTAGTAATGAAGCTGGAGTAAATGTCTAACGACAATACACTCCACTATACTCTGCTCAGCGGAGCAGTACTTGGCTGTGGCTGCTGTGGTTATCAGAGGCGGGAATGAACTGGCACATAGAATGGGAAGCATATCGGCCGTGGCCGTTCGGAGGAACATTCCCGGCATTTAGGGGAAAAAACTGTGGAAAACCGAATCAGGGGCGGGGATTTGAACCCGCGACAGCCAGAAAGTCAGCCAGAGCGTTACTACTCACCGGCTTGTGGACTGTCCGTTGACACTTGCTTGGCGGTTAAATTAATAATACGTATGGAATCCCACCATTCACCATGCTCGGTGTTTACAAACCAGACCGAGAGTGGACGCCGGAAGGTGAGTGGTGGCGCGGGTTCGAATCCCTGACGGGCAATCCAGATTTTAGTTATTCGTGGTTTTCCTAAATCACTGCAGGCAAATTATGGGAAAATTCGAATTCCTCCCTGATCCTTGGCATCAGTGTAACCCGCCTCTAATGACGTCAACATCGACTAGGCGTAAAGCCATAGCCAAAAAACCAATTGGCAGCCATTGGGGGCTGCCGACACAAGTGGAAACATAAACTGTGAATATCATACGCGCAATACGTCACACTTATAGCTGCAGATAATACCCGGTGATAATAATTCCGTGTGGTCGTAATGACCTGGTAACAGGGTTTCTGCAGGCTGCGCATTCCGTCTCTGTCTTAGTCGCGTTGGTCTAATCCAGCAGTGTTACCAAGTACAGGGTACCTATATTTTAACATGGAATCCGAACGACGGAAGCGTTTTGTCGTAATTCACACTACACACCATGAAGGTCGAGTTAAGGGTCTATGAAAATTCTCCTGGAGACAGGGATTCGAACAGGGGACTTTCCGTTCTCCAGTCAGACGCCTTAACCACTGAGCCTCCAGAGCTCTACGGACATACTCTTAAAATTAGCATGTCGGTGACCCGAACTTATAAGATTTTACCCATCCAAAAATCGCACAATGCGCCTAAAGAAGTTGTCACTTCAAAAACTAGAAAGCTAACTTAGTCCACAACCCGAAGTTTGGATCTCCCGAAGGTGATATACCGGGCTATTGTGTCAGAGGCAGTAGGGCTGATTCCTATCCTCACGGACCTACAGTTTAACGTGGATTCAGAACCATGGAACATCCCATCGTAGCTTATATATTCAAATACAACTCCTAAAACTTTCGAAAGTAAGCGCTTTAACCGCTGAGCTACCAGACCGCCGTACTTTGAAGTGCATATACGTGTGCTAAGTACTGTAAAAACTGGATAAAAACTGTGAGTTTGAATGATAAACGCTGACAGAAATTAAGGTGAGAGGGGAAAGGGGGACACGGTTTAGCATTATAAATCAAACGTAAACAGTATTTTTGTATTTGTTTTAAAGAATACGTGCAGGTTTACAAAGTTCCATCAAAAATCGGATAAAAACTGTGTACTTGTATGAAGAACACTGGCAATACAAACAAACATTCAGCTACAGACATACTGTTAACATTAGCATGTTGGTGACGCAACACAAAAGATTTTACTAGCCGGTCTCGGTAGCGTTGGGGCTAGAGTACTGGTCCCGCGTGCCTAAGGTCGCCGGTTCGAGTCCGGCCGAGGGCAAGAGTGTTTGAGTGTTGTGTGTATTAATGTCGTGTCCGTCCAGTGGTGTCCATACTTAGAAGTTAAAATACACTGGAAAAACTGATTCACATTGAGCTATATGACCTTAGATGCCGAAAGCAAAAACAAAAAACAACAAAAACAAAATAAACAAAAAGATTTTACCCATACAAAAAGCGTCGCTCGCGCATATCATCCATCCATCACCTATCGCACCTATTGAAGTTTCCACTTCAAATATACAAACTAGAGTAATAAATTAAACCACTTTTTTTTTATTAGGGGGTATCCATAAATTACGTGAGGTGAAATAGGGGGGGGGGGTCCGGCGAAATCTCACCAGATCTCACCAAGGGGGAGGGGGGGCAACGGAAATCTCACGTGAGATTTTTTAAAATTGGGCAGGACTGTAGAGCTAAAGGTCTACAATTGACGTGAAAGTCGATTTTAGGGGGGTATTTGACTTAAAAGTGTGGGTGAGACCTAAAAAAAAAATCTGTATGGGGGGGGGGAGTCTCACGGGACCAGATCTCACCACAGGGGGGGGGGCAGATCTCACCAAAATCTCACCAGAAAGGGGGAGACCGGAAATCCGGAAAAACACCTCACGTAATTTATGGATGTCTCCCTATGGCTTTTCTCCTCGTCGACGGCTAAGGTCATTGGAGGCGGGATGGGACTGGGGACAAGGAACGGGAAGGAATTCGACAATGGACTTTTTTGAAGGAAGCATCCTGGCATACGCCTGGAGTGATTTCGGGAAACCATAGAAAACCCAAATCTGGATGTCCGGACGGGGATTCGAACCCGCGTCCTCCCGAATGCGAGGCCAGAACGCTAACCGTTCACCCACCACGCTCGGTAAGTTAAACCACCCCTGCGGGTTACCAGACAAAACGTTATGTTTTCGCTACTGCCTTCGGCTCAGTACCCGGGTAGATTATATTGCAATTGTTAAGTCGTGCAAAGTTGACCTGTAAAAGTCAATGTTGGTACCTTAGCGATTTTGTCGCTAGATTTAGTAAATTTTGATACTCGAAAGCGATTTTCTTAAATATGTTATCGCTAAAAAAATATTTGGTGGTTTTTAGTGATATTCAACCTTGCAGAGTTTTGAAAAACTTGATTGGAATTGGGGTAGGTAATGCCTCTGTGATGACTCAGATAAATAATGGCGTACATAATATATTGAAAACGGAATATGGCTTACCCAATACAAGGATGCTGCAGGAACAAATACCTTTCTGGAGTTATCTGATTTAACCATAACCTATCACTTTCTCTCTCGACTGCCGCAGTAGAAACGATTTTCAGTACAATGAACATTCTTAAAAACAATTTGAGAAATACGATTGCTGTAAATCCTCTTGATAGCATTCTTTTATAAGGAATCAGTTAAAAATAGTAAAAAAAAAAAAAGAAAGAAAAAAAATGCTAAAGTTATCAGCTTCCGGCTGATGTGATTGCTGTAATTGGTAAAGATGCTAAATACTCTTTTAAATCTAAGACTGACGATTCCTCTCTTCCTTCCACATCTGCAAGTTCTGCAACTCCAACGATACACCAAGATGAAGAAGAAATATTAATTAAAGAAATTTGATCTTGATTTTTAATATAATGTTATGTTTAATTTAATGAAAATACTAACTATTGAAATATTTTTATATTACTTACCATACCATTTTCCTTTATTTTATTTAGCGATTTCTAGCGAATCTTTTAGTTCTAAATATCCCGCAATCTAGTGAGTTTTGGGACCATAGTTAGCGACTTTTGTTTTCGTGAGGTGGCAACACTGGTAAAAGTCTCCTACCGACCATCAAACTGTGCAGTGGGACGGAGCGACTCGCGCTTGTTTCGGTACGTGACGTCAGGTGAGGGAGTCGGCACCGCAGAGGCCGCTGCCGACTCGGCGCATTTGGCACGGACAAAGTTGCGTCCAGAAACTGTCTGGCCGCCGCAGCGCCGAAGTTCCGGCGGCCGAGATAAGAGCAGCGCCGCCGCGGCGCATGGGAATGAGGGCGGAACCGCCGCCGCTATCTCCCGCACTCGAGAGCACAGCCGCGTAAGCGACGCGTGCTCTCACCTTCAAACACAAGGAGCTTCATTTATGCAGATGACACGGCTATCACTGCCCAAAGTAAAACTTTCAGAAGATGTAGAAAGGATGCTTACCGAAACCCTTGAGGTTTTATCAGTTTAGTAAGATGACAACCTGCTACGACCAAACCCAAGGAAAACTCTGGTCTGTGCATTCCATCGGAGAAGATAGTACGGAAGGGGACCTGTTTGGAACACACTAGCCACCCAAAATACTTGGGAGCTAAACTAGATAGGTCTCCCACGTATAAAAATCACTGCAAAGAGCTGAAAGGCAAAATATGTGCCAGAAATACTACAGGGCGATTCAAAAAAGCGTGGACAAAATGACATGGTAGATCTGTCATACAATACGGATCAAAAGTCGCATAGGAACAGAGGGTCGCAAACGCCTGTAGAGGGCGCTAGAGCCACGAGAGGCATGGGCACCACGATCACCAGGCCTGTCTCCCTTGTATTTTTTCTTGTGGGCATTTTCAAAAGGACTTGTGTATGAAACACCTGTTGAAACGCCGGAAGACTTGGTAGGAAGAATCGTTACGGCAGCCGGATATGTTCGAGATACACCTGGTATCTTTGAGAAGGTGCGCCGTTCCATGCAACGGAGATGCCAGGCTTGTCTCGATACATCCGGCAAAAACATTTACCATCTGCTGTAGGCTCAACATTTGGCTTGCATTAGTCGCGTGTGAGTGAGTAATTATCAATAAAATGATCTGTAATGGTTTTGTTTCTTCTCTTTGTGTCAGTATTATTTTAGACGCCCTGTAGCGGCTCCGGATCGCAGTTGCGACCCTCTGCTCCTATGCGATTTTTGATTATTATTGTATGACTGATCTACCATGTCATTTTGTCCACGTTATTTTGAATCACTCTGTATACTACGCAAACTAATACTCGCTCTACCTGGAGAGCACACCACGAAGTTTTAAAATCCACAGCTATGGTTCTCTGCTTTTCGGCTGCAGAATATTGCGCACCAGTATGGGTAGCCTCCACTCATTCTAAAGAGGTAGACGTGGTGCTCAATGAGATGTCAGGCTGGTAACTGGGTGCACGAGACCAACCCCAACACAAAAAATATATACACTGGCAGGCATAGCACCACCGGATTTAATACGGAGAGTGGCCACAGAGAAGGAGAAGCTCAAACAAGAGACTGGTCCAAAGCAATGTACAATCAAATCATTGCTCCACCACGCCTCCGCTCACGGAGAAGTATCTTAAAAAGAGGTATGGCACTATACAGAACTCTAGAAGAAAGGAGACTATCCTTATGGGAGGAGTTACTTCCCACACCTTCAAGCATTAGAGCCCAAGAAGAACTGGCCCCCGGGTGGAATCTGCCGTACGAGAAACGGAAGACTTTGAATAGACTCAGAACAGGAGTATCAAGGTGCAGGAGCAATATGAAATAGTGGGGATACACGGATGACGACAAGTGTGACTGCGGCTACATTCAGACACCAGAAAGATATTGGCTTCAAGTGCCAAGATAAAGACCTGTTCTTAACCATTGACAAAGAGACCCAAGCAGCTAGTTTCTGGGAAAAAAACAATTTGAAACAGTCCGGACACGGAAAGTAAGTAAATACCTTCAAACTTCGCCTTTCAAACTGTGTGCGATTTCTTAAACGTCTATACAAATCAAACGCTAATCTTTGGTCACTTGGTCTGTGACGCCGTGATGTCATGGAGCCGACCTTCGCTGCTGGATCATATATGGCCAGAGATATTAAACCATATTATGAGGTTTATTTAGTTAGGGAGCGTCCATTAATTACGTGAGTACAAATATCCAAATATGGTGGGAGGGGGGATCCGACGAAATCTCTACAAGGGGGAGGAGGGTTGGAACTCCATAGAAAGATGATGTCATCATTTCAGTAATATAACAGTAGAGCCAAAAAAAGCGTCCAGAATTACAAGGTGGATCTCGAGGTGGGGGACCGCCCAAGGGAGTTTGTCTGCCCCACCAGAAGTCGCTAATCAATACTCAAATGCTCACCAAGAGGAGGTGGGTGGGGGTGGAGGTGGGGGGAGGCTCCCACCAGATCTCGCTTGCCAATGTTTTCTGATTGGTGGAGGGGGGGGGAGGTGTCCAACTAGATTTCGCTAGTCAATGCTCAAATGCTCAAATTTTCAACAAGGGATTTTTTTGGGGGGAGGGGGGGTGGATCCAGATTTACGAAAAAATATTATTATTTGATTTTTATTTATTTAATACTCGTTCAGTGTAGATTATTTCGATAAATTCTTAACCCATAGATACGTAGGATAGATGATTTAATTTTCGATCAGAAACTTTAGTGGATGTTTTGATTTTATTGCAAAGTTGCCAAGAGTCAGAATGACAACTGACATTTGATATTACAGCAGAAGGGATAAGTAATTTAAGTTCTTTTTTCCCTTTGCTTAAATAATTTGTTTTCATGAGCACCATTACACTCGTTCCACATTGATTGTTTATCAATGTGGCGTAGACAACGATTTAAACTAATATTACGCGGCATAAAGTAAGTTGTTAAGATTTATTTTTAATTTCCTTTGATTTCACTGACGCCATATTTCAGTCGCTTGTAACTATGTCAGCTGTTCAATATGTAAGAACTTGTGAAGGGTTTGGGTCAAATTTATATTGCGATGCATGATGTTACTAACACGGGATGAAGGGAACGTATTAATTCACGTGTGATAGAAGCTTTGCTTTTCTAGCGGCAAACCGAGCGTGGTGGTGTAACGGATAGCGTTCTGGCCTCGCATTCGGGAGGACGGAGATTCGAATCCCCGTCCGGGCATCCAGATTTGGGTTTTCCATGGTTTCACAAATCACTCCTGGCAAATGCTGGGATGCTTCCTTAAAAAGGCCAAGGCCGAATTCCTTCCCATTCCTTGCCCCCATCCTTTCCCGTCTCTAAAAGTCCTTGCTGTTGAGAGACGTAAAGCAGTTATATATATATATATATATATATATAGCGGAAATATTAGCGGAGTTTGTGGTTTAGATGAAATACACTCTGGACCAGGATGACAACTGAAAATTTTGCCACAGAGTATTAAGACAGGAGAAATTGAATCAAGCGTTATTTTAAAACATATAAGCAAGTGGGAATAACGACTTGTAGTAACATACGTTCATACCGTTATATTCGACGGGTTTTGAGGCTAGTTTAGTTAATAAATCATGATACTAATTCATTAATTATTGTAACAAATCAATTTAGGACGACATTAATGATCAAAAGAGATTTATAATCCTTGGACAGATATTGGTAGAAGTACTAATACATGGAAGAGAAGAGATAGGTGACAAGAATTGTATAAGTTAGAAGTTTAGTTCATTACTTAACGGTGTGGAAAAATTTTCTTTTGTAAATATGTTAGACAGGGACAGGGACAAATTGTTAGCTTTAGTGCTGAACAGTTTACCAAACACACTGAAAGAGTTTAAAATTTAAACCCGTAAATGGTCAAAATAGGAGGGTGGTAGTGTGTGGGGTACTTGTCGACGAATCGTGCGCTCCACGACACTGAAATTTTAAGACCATCCTGTTCTCTAACTAGAACCCACGTTCCTCCGCCTTCTGTATGCGGAGAAATCCCTCGCTAACTTACGAATTCAGACGGCGGTGGAAGATCACAGGGCAGACGTTGGTGGGCAACCGAAAGAGTTCGCACAAAGACTTGATGCGGAGTCGCCCCCGCCTTTGTTTACCGCTCGTTCTGAAGATCTTCCGGTCCGCTGCGCCCCGCTGTTTACCGCTTTGTTTGTCTGTCGCCTGCTTCGGGTGCTGATTCTCGCTCCGCCCACTGTGTCCCGTCACCACCGCGCGCCTCGCCCGCATTCCGACGCCGGGGGGTCGTCAATGACGCGAACTGGTCTCCATGGCAACCACCGCCGAAACCCGTAGGACATAGACCGTAAATATAGTATGTCAACTTGATACGTATCTCGTTAATTACTATTTCTTGATGTTTTGTCCTGTCACGGTCACCATGATAAGGTTTTGGTTGCATGGAATAACTACTCCGAAGAATCACTTTTTACTTATGTTTATTTTTCCGTGCACAGTACACACGAAACAGGCATCGGCTCGACCCAAAGGTACTAAACACAATCATACAAATATTCCAGCGATTCCAACTTTCAATTGACTTGCAACTTTCTGTTGATATCCCGTCTCCAAGTCGTGTGCAGAAAGCCCTATACGCGTATGACACCGCGCTATTCGCAAAGAGCCTTTTAATTCCAACATCCTACGCGGAAGGCTACAGCAGGCCTGTGAAATTATCCAACAATGCGCCACCAAATGGAGGCTAACTTACAATGCTCCCAAGAGCCAGGCCATAGTCATCACCAGGAAGAAAGCTCTACAACTAACACCTTTGACTCTCTTCGGCGAAAATATAAGCTGGACGAGGACGGTAACTAACTAACTTATTTCTGCCGCTTGTTTATATAGACACTGAAGAAAGATCCAGAATAATTCAAAGAGTTCCGACCGACGTTTCTCGAATTCTAACAATACTTCAACAATTAAATACACACACAACAAATTAAAAACTGTACAGAATCACCCACAGCCATTAGAAAACGTCTTGAAATGAATATTAATACTGTTTACATGCAATTGTTTACGCTCAAAATTATCAACATAAACCCAGTCGAAACCGTCGCAAATTGTCCTCCAATAATCGCAGCTCACATCGATACTTACAATTACAAGCTTTTAATCAATGTTTCCAGTCTAGCTGTTGCGCTCATAGCGATCACTTCCGTGTTCCGGAGTTTAGCCAGCCTCGTAAACAGTCAAGTGAACTTACAGCCCGCGAGTGCAGTGAAGTGCGAATAAAACTTGAATTGCCTGAAGATATAGGCTTCAATTCTTAGCATCTTCTGACAGCCTGGGCCGTGCCCTAACATGGAAGAGCCCCCAGACACGGGGCAAATAATCAACGCGGCACTGCAGCCGTGTTATTTTCCAGAAACAGCTTCTTCAGCCCCGACGATGATGCACTTCCAACAAGGTATCCAGCCACAGCCATCTCATCTTCATCCGTTCAACTACCCAGGTAACGACGCTGCTTCTGCAAGCTGCCCCTCGATCGCAGTGTTGAACAATGTAAATTCGGAAGAAAGAACTGTTAAACGGTCTCGCATAGAGGGAAACCCTACTGAGCTACCGAACGAGGAAATATCCACTGTAACGATAAACAATCTAGTGAGTGTGCCCCAGGAGTTAGCTTCCATGTCATCAGTGATGTTTTACCCAACTACTTCAGTCCCAGAATTAGAGCACCAATATGATAGCCGTGATCCAACCCAAAAAACATTAAACGAGGGTACGGGCATGGATATCACAAGCATTCCCGTGGATCGTGAAGGAGTTCAAAGTATATTATCAATCAATCGGAACCCTACTAACCAAAATAGTATACCCCAGGTGCCAAGCCCCAACTTAAATTCCAATAAAGACAGAAGTAAGAATAACCGATACAGCCGCACAGACACGGGTCCATACTTCGTCTTTGTAGAAAGTGTGGATAAAAATATTGGCAGACTTCACCCCATGTCAATAGGGAAACTTCTTTATACACATAGCCCAGCACATAAGCATAACATCATCAATATCATAGCGGCCGGGAGATATAGGATAAAAATTGAAACTAATTCAGCAGACTCTGCTAACTTGTTGGTTCAATCTACAGTTTTCAAGGACAGAAACCTAGAAGCATTCATTCCAAATTTTTTAATAAACAAACAAGGTATTATCCGGGACGTAGACACCTCCCTGTCAGAAGAAGAAATCCTACAGGCGATAGAAAGCCCCTATCCAGTTATCGCAGTTAAACGGTTTACCAAGAAGAACTCATACCAAAATAATGATAGGAGAATACCGATACCAATATGCATGATCACCTTTAGATCACAATCCCTTCCGGATCACATAGCAATCTTTGGAGCACGTTGCCCAGTCGAACCTCATGTCCCACAAATTCTCGTCTGTGATAATTGTTTACGTTTTGGCCATCGTATAACTCAATGCCGTAGCCCTCCCCGTTGCAATAAGTGCGGAGGCCCACATACTATGGAGACGTGTGCCAGCACAGCTGATCCACAATGTGTGCATTGTCACGGTCCTCATTTATCCAATGACAGAATATGTCCCGTAATAGTTCAACAACAAAAAGCACGTGAGGCAGCGGCCCATAATAAAGCGTCTCCCACGCCGAACTGGTGTCCCACCCATCGTCATACATATTCGCAGGCAGCCAGCGCCGCTCCGCTGTATTACGACGAAAAGCAATTCCCCCCGCTCTCTCCAATTGCAGTGCAGCCACCTAGTTTAGCCTCAACAAATGCATTCCAAAACTGTCCTATAATCCCTATCCAACAAAATCAAGAGTCACGCCACCAAAGTAAAGCACTCTCTCCAAACCAACCGAAATATACTACTACTACCGTAGGCCACAACAAGCAAAGGCCAGCAACCCCAAAAGAACAAAAGTCCCAATATCCTCCTGTTTATCAAAGAATGTATGTACCCCATCATATACCAATAACACCTATCACACAGAATCCCTACCCTCCTCAACCCAAGGATAAGGAAAAGTCCCTCTCCCCCGAAAAAGTAGCACTCATAGAGAAGACATTGCAAATGATTATGAAGATGATTCAAGAATTTCCAGTAGCTCCATCTGATACTTCCCAACTCGACCCATTTCGTCACCTTCTTAACAATCTAGCAGGAATAAATTAAAGAACCGAATAATCTCTCTAAAACCAGTTAATAGTAAGGAATATACACATTGTAATGAAGAAAGAAAAAAAAAAAAAAAACAACTATAAGGAACTAACAATAATGTATATTTCACTGTATCATTTGTAATTATGTCTGAGCAAGTTTAATTAATCATAATGTGTCAAACCCCTATAGGGGATAAACAAAAATGTTCCCTTCTGATTAATCAGTTTACCATGTTCTATCCTTTATATTTCACTAATCATGTCAAGTCTTGCCCTCTTACCTTTATGTATAATGTTTATATATGTGTGTACAATTGGATGATGGTTGTATAGTGCTTAGGCGCTTAAAGCCAAATAAAAAATAAAAAAAATAAAAAATCAATGTTTCATGCATAATACTGCCCTTGAACACATTATATAGTATTTACATAGTTTCTCTACATAAAACAATGTTGATTTACAGAACAAGTGTACACAAATTCAGAATTAATCACAGGAAAAATATATACGAATCCCTATATTAATCAACTCCCTATTTGCTATAAATAATAATTCAAATTACATTTCATACAAGGAGTGGGTCTAAGGGCTGTTATAACTTCTTCAAAACAGCCTCAAAGGGGCTGTTCAGTTCGCACGATACTAGTCATGCAACAATCTTAGTTTCTTCATTTGTTGTATCCGGAATCTTTTTCTACATTTGAAACGTTGATATTTAAAGCTTTTTCCTTAACTTCTTTACTAATAGTGGGTTTATTGTGCAGGCCTCGCATTCTGGAGGACGTAGGTTCGAATACTCGTCCGGCCATATATACTTGGTTCCTCAATTGTTAAACCGAATCACTCCCGGCGAAAGCCGGGATGATTCCTTTAAAAGTCCATGGCCAAATTCCATTCCATTCTTTGACCCCAGTCCTTGTCAGCCTCTTAACATCTCGACGACGTTCATGAGGCGGTAAACCCAGAAGCAAAAAAGGGGTAGGGGCGTTTAAAGGTTTTATTATATATATTGTCTAGTGTAAATAATCTGGAAAAATTATTTTGGCATACGCGTTTCGATTTCTAAGATCAACATATATCAATGCAAATCAGTTGAGAAATGTCTATCTATCTTTTGTTTACTTACTTTATGTGTTTCACTCACGAACTGTGGTATTTTGTAATACAAAACATTTTTTCTTCTTTTTTATGCATAGTATTATTTCCCACCCGTTATGTTTGAGTAACAACTAAACGTAGATTTGTTATTGTTTGTGCTAATGTACTTTTCCATGATTCTAACCTGTAAGACGTCGAGAACAACAGCTTCAAAATGGGTCAAGAACATCCTACATAATAATAATAATAAAATGTCGTTAAATAAGATAGGAAGAACTCCGTAGGTATTATTTCAAAATTCTTGCAAAAATTTTCAAAGAATGAAAAATGATTATATCATGTGGATCTCTGTGAGGTACACAACCTCACATTTTGTGATTTTGACATTATAAAAGCTATTTTTTATTTAATAGTTATTATTGTATATAAGTTACTAACTCTGAATTTTAAGTTCCATGGTCAAAGCATGTCAAGATGGGTATAATGAGATCTCTGGAAAATAAATAACAGTCAGGAGAATTGAAGAAAAGATTTGGAAGGAAGAGGACGTGTTGGTTGAGGAAAGAATATGGTTTAAGAGAAAAGATAAAACAAAATGGCTAGATGGAAGCCACGAAGAATCCTGGCGGGATTAATAACAAGAAAATAATAAATAGCCTGAGGGCAAGGAAATTAGGGTTTAATAAAGATAAAGTAATATGACTTTGGAAAAGATAATTGTCTGTTAAATGGAGAATATAAAAGTTGTGAGATAAGTAGAAACTGTTTTATTTGAGATTGAAATATAGATATAAACAAATGAGTTGATTTTAAGTTTGTATGATAAGAATTTGATTAATAAGAATTTGATTTAGAGCGTGAGTATCGGAATAAAACCAGCAACGGACAAAGAGGGATCAAGGAAATCCTTATGTACTGGTCTGGTGCAGGAAATATAACTAAAAGTATTAATTTAAAAGTATGGTAAAGTAACACTCACATGTGTTCTCTACGAAATAATAGGTAACGATATAAGGGAACGTTACAAGCTCTATGAATACTTGTTCGGAATTGCAAGTTATGTCTCTTCACCAAGTGTACACTAGAGTAAAGGATTTTTCTGTTTTCGCAGCCGTCATACTGATATAAATTGCTTACGGAATTAACGTTTCGTTGAAATACACCTCCTTCTTCTTCTTCCCGATTTTTCGATTAGGGCTCAGGTCTTCTTCAGGGGTCGTCTATAACAACCAAACAAACTCAACAAGGGTGGTGGTTATGATCTTAGCCAGGCTTGGAAACGTGTGTTATATAAATAACCGACTCTAGAACCACAGATATTAAACCGTAAATAGCATTTCTGGATAATCGATATTGTCAGACAATCGACAGTAGAAATACGTAAACAACCAGCCACGCCAGTCTCCAGCAGATACCAGTAGACGGCCCCTGAAGAAGACCTAAGCCCTGGTCGAAACGTCGGGAAGAAAAAGAAAAAGAAGAAAGAGTATTTCAACGAAGCGTTAATCTCGTAAGCAATTTATGTTAATACACTAGAGTACTTAATACTTCTCCACAAATGTGGCGGGTAGCTTTTAAATGACGAAGTTGGCGATAATTTAGAACCTTGCTTTCATTTCACCGGAATAACACAATGGAAAAAAAAATACATCAAACTTAATAATGAGGCACAAGCTGACACAGTCTCAATTCTTCAGAACATGAGAAGATTCATCACTTGCGATGATCGTAACTTTACACACACGAACTCGGAAGTCACCGACAAATTTCTCGAGCGCAGACAATTGAAAAAAAAACAATGGAATCCACTTAAAAGCATTAAAACTTTCTAAAAAAGCTAAATTAAATCAGATGGAAATATTTTTAATTGAAATTACGAAATATTTACAAGCATTTAATCGGCTTGACGAAATTGAACACTGAAACTTGTCAAAATTGCACTTAAAACACTGCATCATGTTTGGCATAATATTCTCAATACTGTTCTTTAATGAGCGTTCCAGTTATGTAAAACACTTACAAGGGGAAGTTTTCAGTGTGTAAATCGCTATCGTAGAACGAAGAAGTCTGGTAAATAGTACACCTCTGGTTTCTCTTCCTAAAGCAGTTCTGCCTGTAGTGCCTCCATTTAAGAGAAATCTGGGATTAAAAAGTGTAAAAATTGTGCCTAAATCATCTATACCTGTACGGAACCAAATTTGTCTGTAACGTCGGTTTAGCCGCGCTCGTTAACACGGTGTGATCAGATACGGTGGATCCGTAGTTCGATCCCACCATCCACGAACATTTTTCATTATTTCTATTTATATTTTTATTATTACTATTCGATCTTGTAGCATTAAAAAAATTTTTTGAAACAAATTCTACAAAATTTTTATCTTCCTTTGACAAATACGCAAATATTAGGATGATTGATAAAAAATACTAATAAAAAGGCTTCAAAACGGGGCGGAACTGTTGCAAGATAATCGTGAAACGACTTCTCGGGAAGATGCTGTTAAGATACATACACTTATTCACCACATTTTGCGAGCGCCTGTATTTTATATCTTGATAAAATATTCTTAGTGAGGTTCAAAATTAACGAATGAAAGGCCGAAGTTTACAAATTTTAACGAAACTTGTTTTCATAAATTATTAATAAATACTGTATGTGACTGTGGAAAATTTTCCTGCTATGCACCTAATTTTTGTTTCAAATCTTTTTTTTTAATGATTTATATCATCCTAATATTTCCGTATATGTCAAAGGAAAATAAAAAATTTGTAGAATTTGTTTCAGATCAAATTTTTAGTGCTGCAAGTTCGAATAGCAATTAAAAAATAAAAATACAAATAGAAAAAAAATTCGCGTGTGTTGGGAGTCAATTCCAGATTCATAGCATCTGATCACTCTGCCTTAACGAGAACGGCTAAACCGACGTCATAATCATACAGTCTTCCGTTCAAGCATAGGCCATTTAGACACAGTTCTTATACTTTTTAAACCCCGATTTCTCTTAAACGGAGGTTCACCAGGCAGAAGTGCTTTAGAGCAAGAAACCAGAGGTGACGTACTTTTTAGCAGACTTGTTCATCCTGCGATCGCGATTTCCAGACTGAAAATCTCTCCTAGTTAGTATTTTTACATAATTTATTTTATTTATTTACAGCCATTTGTTATGCTATATCTCAAAATACATAAATGCTACATATTAACAACACAAATTACAAGGAAAGGGAAAATGACTCATCACTCTCCAAAGTTGAAGGCAGTGAAGGGAGAAGCACATATATCATGAAAACAAAAATACACAATATTTCGGTCTTAGACCTTCTTCATGTTAAAAAGAATGAGTCATGTGGTTCGCGAGATGTGCACACGCCGAAGTTTCCTACATGACTCAACACAGCATTTCGTTCTGTTATAGTTGCTCATAAGAATGGTCATTACTCGAAAATTGGTTGCTTTTGCTTCATAATCATCACATCGATTTGTTCAAACGTTATTAGTATTGAAGTGGTAATATACGTCTAAAGGTCAGTATCTACAGCAACAGTTTTTTCTCCCCTCAATATGCAACCACGCTTGACAAACATTGGAAAATGTTGACTCGTGCTCACTTGTTTCAAACAGGAATCTTTCGTGTTGCGTCGCGATAGATTCAATAAATTGTAATAGTCTCATGTTTATTCTGCGTTGCTCTTTGCCAAGATTCAGTTTGTTTTAAGGATAAATAATTCACAAATTTTGTTTCGCAAGATATTTTCCTTTATGCACTGTGTGCTCATGTTTCTCACTTTCATTAATCCATTCAGTATTACTTCTCTCTCTTAAAATTACGGTGATAATGCATATAACAAATGTCTGAAATTTATATAAATACTGTTGAAGCCTCACTACCTGTTTATTCCATTGGCGCCAAACATGGACCATTTTTAGTAAAACCGTTCAATAACGTCCAACACTTGTGCGTGTAAATGACCAAGCCATTTCAACACAAGGAGTTCTCTGGACACCGTGAATAAAAACAAATAATTCAGATTTGTTAAGCACTCGCCATAAGCCATCCTTTACCTCTGTCTTCTGATTTTAACAATTATATCTTATCATCTGGTAAATTACGAGATGAACTACGATTGTTACGGTTAGCCATTTCATCGTTTCAGAAATGCGGAAACCGTCTCTACATTAAAAATATTTTTCGTAAATTTTTCTTACCTATCTAAATTTTATGAGTGTAACTGCCGTGAAAACTATTTGAAAAAATATGAATTTCTTACGTTTTGTAAAGAATCAGACAATAGTTTATATCGTAGGCAGTAAACGAAAAGCAAGGATTAATATTACAAGTCATAGGATGTTCCTCAGACTTTAAGCTAGATCATAAGCTGGAAACTATATCCAAATTGGTGCAGTAGTTTTCCCACTGCGGTTCCTCAAAGCCTGAACCAGATGCAGCTTGCATACAGATTATTAATAGCACTAAAGTAAACCTAGACTATATTTTAGGTATGATCACGAGTCTAGAATAGTTCGACATTTATCGCGAAATATGCTTCCCGGACCACGATTAAAGCAATATTACCAAAATTCAATTTGTCTAACAAATAGATAAAAATTACAATAAATAAATACACAAAACACATAGAATTATAGAACAGAGAAACGCATAGATCGACATCTAGGAGAATATCAGGCAGGATTGAGGAAATGACGATCATGTGCGGAACAGATCTTAACTATCAAGACCTTAATGAAAACGAAGGCATAGCAGGGGATAAAAAGGTGATCATGACTTTTGTGGACTTAAAGAAAGCGTATGATTCTGTAGACCGGGTTGTGCTAATAAAGGTTTTGAAAGAACTCGGAATAGACAATACGACAACATCACTAATACGGAAAACTTTAAAGAACACCCGATCCCTTTGAGATCAAAACTGGAGTAAGGCAATGTGATGGGTTATCCCCGCTACTGTTCAACTGCGTCTTCGGAAAGGTCTTCAGGGAATGGCAGAAAGTGATGTGTCAGTCAAACATCATAAACGGAATCAGACTAGGACACCAGAAGAATAGCTTGACATTTAAATGTCTCACTTTTGCTGATGACATTGTATTCTTTGCAAGAGATCTGGAGACTGCAATCAAACAGATAGAAGTCTTGAAGGAAACAGCTGAGAAAGCAGGACTACAAATATTGTTTGAGAAAACTGAATACATGAACACAGACGCAAAAGACCAGACATGGACAGTGAAAACTAAATATGGTGACCTTAAAAGAACACAGAAGTTCAAATACCTTAGTGAAATTTTGACTCCCAATGTTAATAAAAGGGCTGCAATTGAAGATAGGGCGAGAAAGATGTAAACAGTTTTTCAGGATTTGTCAAAAGACATAAAATCAAAATTACTCTACCATCAGGCAAAATACAAGGACTATACTACGGTAGTGAAGCCAGAATGTTTATACGCAGCAGAAACACTAGCCAGAAAGGGATTGACGGAAATAGAAAAGAAAGAAAGAACGTTTCTATGAAAAATCTTTGGACCAAAAAAAAGTGACAGGAAGCGAATTTCATTTCCGTTTGAGATCGAACCAAGAATTATACGACTAGTTTGAAAAGGCATCAAACACAATTAAGAAAAGGAGATTTGCTTTCTATGGACACATCAAGAGAATGGAACCAGAAAGAATGGCAAAGAAAATACTCGAGTTTCAAGAGAACAGGAAGACTCAAGTTCCATGGATGAAGGAGGTCCATCAGGATCTGAAAAGATGTGGGATCAGCATGGAAGACATCCAAGACAGGGAATTATTCAGAGGAAAAATTGCTGAGGTAAAGGTCCTACTGAAGAAGAACCAAAAGGAAAGGAGGGCATTTTGAGAGGAAGAAAAAGCAAGACTGAGCCAGAGAATGAAAGAGTACTGGCGACGGAGGAAGGAAACTCAGAAGATGTATTGAAGTTGCATAGTCGTAGTCCATAGATGGTTGAAACGAAAAGAAAAAAAAAAATACACATACACTTACACACACTGAAAAAATAGTACACTAATAACGAAATGAGCCAGCAACAGTGATCGCACAACCACGGTAAAAATTAAATAAATTGTAAAAAAAAAAAAAAAAAAAAAAAAAAAAAAATCTTCCATGTTTTTACTTTTAATAGCCCTAATCTCACGCCTGATGTCAAATATAAATAACTAAAGAAATGACAACAACGGGAAGTACGACTTAATACCACGTGTTTTTTCAGTCGCAAATATTTACCGCATGTTTCTAACGAATCTTTTTTAATTAGAAAAAAAATAGTACGAAAAATAAACTTAGTGGAAGTATTCTGGTAATTGATTTCTTCGCAGTTACTTACCTGTTAATAACGCTCTTGCTTTGGTAGTAACGCCTTTGGTCGCTGTTAGCGCGCCAAGTACGCGAACGCATGACGTCAGCGTTCGGTGACGTAAGCGTTCGGTGACGTAAGCGTGTGTTCCAGCCAATCGCTTTCTCGGTAACAACGCCCGCGGCGGACGAACGCAACCTACAATATCGATAGTAGATTTAAAAAAAAAAAGAAGATATGTTGCCTCGTTATTCACGACTAAGTGGTAAATGCGTCAATAATCGTAACCACTGATAACGGAATTACTCTCGTGTCTGCTACTTCATTTCTGAGATAAAAGAATGTTACTTGAAATTCTTTGAGCTGCATAAATATCTTATCTCTACTAACACTAAATTACCGTTAGGTTTATACCTCGGAACGAGGCTCCACTGAACGGATTTTCGTAAAACCTGCGATGTGTTTTTTAACACTAAATACTAAAATATTTACCTATTTATTATTGCCGCTTTTGAGTATTTAATTATTCAAGTAAGTAATTATCAATTTTTCGGAGTTTTCATTTATTTTCTTCTATAAATTCGAAATTTTTCCGCTTATAGATTTTACATAGGATATCCTGTTTTTGGGCCCTCAAGGGACCTCGGGTATAAAGGAAAATGAAATAAATAATTTTATTTGTCAAGCAAAAGCTCATACCGATAGGGTAATAACTGAAACGGCGATTCGTATGCCATCCGGAAACACCGTTGTAGTTTCTGAGGATGTTGAGGTACTGATTGTACTCTCGCCAACAGATCCAGGAATTTTCTGTCGAAAACCAACCATAAGAAAAATACCACAAGCAGTATACTTTTCTAAAAGCTTGGAAACAATATTACCAAAGTGTAAACAGCATATCCTTCTGTTAGATGCTTACACTGGCTGACATATTGTCCGCTTTTTTCCAACGGGGAAAAAATGTGTTTCCAAAAAATTTCGAACAGCGTCCGGACTTACAAAAAGCTTCAGCTTTTTTTTAAAAAATTAATGCTAATATGCCAATGAAATTTTAATCACTGGTGTTACACTTGCTTTATACACAGATCCTCAAAAAATAAAAGATCTTAATACACTAAGCATCCTGGCATTCACCTGGAGTGATTTGGAGAAACCATGGAAAACCAAATCTGGATGCCTGGACGGGGATTCGAACCGCCGTCCTCCCGAATGCGAGGCCATAACGCTAACCGTTACACCACCACGCTCGGTAAAGCGGGCGTGCAAGGCGTGCACCATACGCGGGCGGCATATCCAGGGGGGTGGCAAATCGGGCAAATCGAGTGATCGAGGGCGGCAATATTTTCGAAGGGGCTGCAATCTCATGACCCGATTGGGGAAAATTCGCCAAGGTCCTAGGTACACCACTGGCTGTAGTTAGACAGGAGGCGGCATAATCGGTATTGCACAAGGGCATTCAAACAGCTAGCGGTGGGCCTGTATTATATATTCTTTTCCATCTTTGGTCAGAAATGTTTACGATTTTTGAGCGATTTGACTTATCATAAATCTTAATATTGTAAATTTGTTATTTTTACCCGTAAAATTATAAATTAATATTAAAAATATGTATAAAATTAAAATCTTTATTACAAATCTTTTCTTGAGATTTTTTTCATTTTTCAACTAATTGTTTAATAAATTGCTTTAATTGAAAGCAGCCAATTTTGATTTGTAACCTTTCTTGTTTAAGCTTTTAACAATGCAATCCAAAAGGTTTTACGGAAATCCATTCATTGGTGCCGGGTTCCGAGATTTTTCGATTTTTATGTCCCATGGTACTCCATTTTACAGGAGTATCTCCCGCTGATTAAGTGCTGAGAACTGAAGCGGAGCACTGCAGTATTTACTTCTTCCTCTCTTTGAGTCGGGAGGTCTCTAACCACGGAAAAGTCCGACTGAGTCCCTCTCGGGAGAACGGAGCAGTCCTCAAGGCTTCTTTGAATTGCTCCTCCCTCCTTTTTTTTCGTCTTTTATGGTCTGCCCATTCGATTGACTCAGCCGTTTAAGCTCATCAGCCTTAATAGAAATGCCATTAAAAAGAAGGGGCCTTTATTCAATTTCGCATTTATCCTCCTGGCGGATTAGTGCCCCGAGGCACGTAAAAACTGTCAGTCGTAATCTGTGCTGAGAAACGAGCCACGTAGCGGCCATTCTGCCAGACGGACGCATCGCTGCGGAAATGGAGCTATCCGGGGTAATCCCTTCACCTGGACCCTGTTATCCGCTTCGGCTTTGTATACTGCATTTGCTTCGGCAAGCAGCGAAGTGATCATTAAAGCTCGCGTCCTGTTTATCGGTCGCCAAAATCTGTCGCCGATAAAGAGCGAGCGTCTATGTTAGTTTACTGATAGTTTATCAAATTACAGTAAAGCAATAGATGAAGGAGTTTGACATGAATACGTCTTTCAGTTTCGGTAGTGAGGCTTCCCTGAACTACGACCGACAGCTGCCCAGTTTGAAACAGTTAATACTTTAAGAACGCTGAGCTGAGGTCAATGGGCTGAAAAGCGTTCGGTAGAGGGACACGTTGAAAGGGTCAAGTATACTAGACGACATCTCTCCTGCCTTAGCACGACGCGTGGAAAAGTCACGGGAAAGCAACGCGATTGGTCTGGTAACGAAACTATGATTCAGTGCACTGAACTGAGGAAAAATAATATTGTTCTTTTATGATATTATACATTACCATATCAAAATCTGTAAAGGTATTTTTCAAAACAAAAAAATAATATAATACTTTCAAAGTGAAAATGTTACAGTGCGTGGTAAGAAATTGCTAGTCGCCCTGTCTTTCTCCCTTAGCTCTTAGGTTAAGGGATTCTAGTCAGAACTTTTTGCCGTCTTAGCTTTGCCGTCTTTTATTTGCTATTTCCGTATAAGTATCTATTTTAGTCTTTACATATTTCGTTTCTGTTGGGCCCTATTTCAAAAGTCAGTTTTGTTTTATTTGAATTTTTATTATTTTTTCGTTTTTATTTTATTTTTCGTTTTTTATTTATTTATTGATTTTTTTGAAGGAATATTTAGGACTTACTATAAACCAAAGCAAGACAAAAGTGATGAAATGTAGCAGAAATGGTACCAATATTAGTAGATGAAATATACAAAATGAATCAGATGCGATAGGAGAAGTTAGTGAACTTTGCTTCTTAGGAAGTAATATAACAACTGAAGGCCGAAGCAGGAATGATGTTAAAAGCAGAATAGCAGTAACGAAAAGAGCCTTCACGAAAAGGATAAATATTTTAGTTTCAAGTATTGATATAGGACTCAGAAAGAACTTTTTAAAACTCTATGTGGGGAGCACCGCACTATATGGCAGTGAAGGATGGACTTTAGGAATAACAAAAAGAGGGAAAATTGAAGCATTTGAAATGTGGTGCTATTGAAGAATGCTGAAAATTAAGTGGAGGGGTAAAGTACGAAACGAACGAGTTTTGGAAATGATGGGCGAGGAAAGAAGTTTGTGGAAGAGTCTTACAGAAAGAAGAGACAGGATGGTAGGTCATATTTTGAGACATGCAGGATTGGTTAATTTGTTAGTGGGGGGGGGGGGAACAGTCGAAGGTAAGAACTGCAGAGGAAGACAGAGATTAGAATATATGACGCAGCTAATTAAGGACGTAAGTTAAAAGTGGTATGTTGGGGTAAAAAGGCAGGTGCAAGGTAGGAAGCGGTGGAGGATTGCATCAAACCAGTCAAGAGACTAACGACAGCAAAAAAAGAAAAAAAGCGGTTTTTGCTCTCCTCAGTTTTTTTGGTAAAATTTTCTCTTGATTTGTATTATATCTATCCCGAAGTCTCAGGATCCCCGCTGTCTTGTGGAGGATGTCCGTCGGGAATCTCATTGGCAGGTGGAGTGCTCTCTTCAGCACCTTGTTTTGCATTCTCTGCAGCTTCTCAGTATACGTTTTTGCGGTATATCCGCATACAGGGGATGCATATTCCATGATCGGGAGCACTGGCGCCTGATATATTTGGAGGCCGCATCTGGGTGGCAGTGTGCTATTGCAGTTCAACACTGGATACAGTTGCCACAGTCATTGATGAACTCTGCGTCTGACTCTTTCGAAGTGCGGCATCCATGTTAGATTCGTATTTATGGTCACCCCATCAAGAAACTGGAAGCAGAACCCGCGGAAAGTAGGTAGAATTGAAGGAAACCCACTGGCAATTCGGAGAAGTGTCTGAAACGGCTACTGAGAAAGAAAGACGAACGAAAGAAAGTTATGTGTGGCCACGAATTCGCGGTGACCCGGTGTTGTGGGGAAAGGAGCTACTGCCTTAGTTGGTAGTGAACTGCCAGGGAACACATTGATCCCTGAGGTTCTTTACACCTCCTCCGGAACACTTGTTGTAGCAGTTGAGTAGTGAGCAGTTGTTTGCCTTGTGTACTTAAATAAAATATTTAGCAGGCAAATACATACTAGGTAGCGTCCATTACCACGTAGCTCCATTTTAGTCTCCTGTGAACCGCATCTTTCCACCACGTAGCTCGACGCAGCTCGACTTAGCCACCGAGAGTGGTTGGTGAACGGTTAACGTTCTGGCTTTGCATTCGGGAGGACGCGGGTTCGAATCACCGTCCGGGCATCCAGATTTGGGTTTTCCATGGTTTCTCCAAAGTACTCCATGGGAATGCTATGGCCGAATTCCTTCCTGTTCCTTGGCCCCAGTCCCATCCCGCCTCTAATGGCCTTAGCCGTCAACGAGGCGTAAAAAAAAAGAAACCTACTTAGCCCGAAATATCAACAACCCTCCCCCCCCCACCCCCGGCCGCGTGGCATGCAGAGCTTTTATCCGCATTGATTCCAGAAGACATTTTGGGCTGTTTTCTCTTGTCAGACTATCGTAAATTACACATAGAGATAATTAAATGACGGAAATAAATATTTGCTTGCTGTTGTATGTTCTGTACCTCATTTTAACTGTGACAAATATGATGAATGAAAAGCTGCGTGGCTTGGCACGGAATCTACCCCTCCTCCCACCCCTACGTGGACCACACGTAGCCAAGCGTAGCTTTGGGGGCATCTATAAATTACGTGAGGTGTTTTCCGGATTTTCGTCCCCCGCTTGGTGAGTTTTGGTGAGATTGCACCGAACCCCCCCCTTATTTTATCTCACGTAATTTATGGACGCCCGATTTCCAGCGAAACCCCCCCCATATCTCCAAACCGTGCCACGTAGTTTATGGACGCTCCCGTAGCAGTTCTTTTGCGTTCTTAAAGAAATTTTTAAGTTGTAAACAGTATCTGTTGTCTCACTGACTATATAGCTAAAGAAAGCCATATTCACATCAACACTTCGGTACTAGCTCCTAACACTACGTACCGCCACCGTGAGCCATACTGGAAAGTGTAATATCGTTGTGGGCCATTTCTTCGCTATTGCTCAGTAAATTAAATGTTAATAATGAATGCCACTCGTTTTTATTTAAATTCAGTTGGCGTTTCACCTCCCATCGAGGCATCATCAGCGACAAATGTGTATTGAAATTTTTCACTTAAATTACACAAACTTATTACATATTATTTAACGTAGTCCTAAATTGAAGCAATTAACGATGCTGTACAACTTATATTTAAATTGGAGTTATTAGGGTTTGTCGTTGTACATCTCTGCTTTTTCCTCAAAGCATGATCCGGCTGAAGCTATTTATCTAAAACTAGCTGATACCCTCGACTTCGTACGCGTGGATTAAGAATATCTTTGCCAGAATTGAATATAGAAAGTTGTTGGTAGCGAAGGATTGGGCCCAAACAACACCGAGTTGGCATTATATGATAGGAAACCCATCACTATACCATTCTACCATCGAACCTATCTCTTGAAGAGAATCAATTTCCAACATATTTAAAAACAGAAAAACAAACGAAGGTGAGGAGAAGCGGGGGGGGGTTGTTAACTATGAGCAGCTTTATTTCAGCTTGGTCTTTTCTTCTTTCTTCAGCATGAGCATCCGATTCTTGGGTTCTAATAACTTTAGGTGTTCGTGCTCTGCTAGAGCTACAACTTAGGCCAGTTTACGCCCGCAAGGCATGTCAAAAAAGAAGGCTAAATAAACTGGTGCCAGAAACATTTAAGCATACACAAAGTAATAGGACAGAGAAAATCTACATCTATACTAAATAATACGTTTTTTCTCTAAACGAAATTTACTAACAAATTATAGCTACACTAACATAAGGTGCGAGAAGCACAGCTTGAGCAAGCAACGTAATATTACAGAGTAACACACACATCCGTCTCTCTGTCACCATTCGATAAGTTCTCAAAATTTCGTGACTACAACTGTTAATCATACAGAAAAAAAAAATGCCTTGTACCCTCCCTACAGATTTTTTTGGGTCAAATTCCGTCAATATCGGTATAGGAATTTAGTTGTCAAAACGTAACAAAAGACAGAGACTTACTCCGTATTTATAGGATTATTACAGCAGATCACACACACACACTGACTGCGAATCATCCCTGAGGGATCAATATAACGCAAATATATAGATGTTGCCGGCAACATGTAAACGTTGCGTCTTATCGCAACTCTCTTGTTTGCCTTGGCCATCTTGTTTTATTGCTTTCATGGTGGTGTGTTGCAGTGCCCGTTTTGAAAGTGTGTGGAAGAATGATGCTTTGCTAGGCTGTTTTCAATTTATGTGTGGTGCGTGAGTTTATGGATTTAGTAGGCTTTTTTATATTTTATTTATTTATTTACTCTGCTTATTGTATTGGGAAAACAGTTAACTGAGTATCTAATTAATTTCTCTACCAGTAACAAATCCAACAGAGTAACATTATCAAATATAGAACATTGTCTATTGTATTTGTCACGAGCAAAAACTGAAGTTACCTACATTAGTAATCACGTGAAACAGGAATCCTTTAAAGTATGAGACATTTACATGGGTCGAGTATTTCCTGAGAATGATCATACAATTAAACGCCAATTAATGAATCGATTTAGTAAATCATAATTACAAATACGTTCTGAAATCTGTTATAATACTATACATGATTGATTATTCGTCTTGTGATGGTTGTGTTATATACTGTTGAAATCTGATGAAATAACATTTTAAAGGGTGTGGCGTGTGTTATACGTTGGTGGAAAACATGTTAAACATTTGTTACGAGTTTATGAGTTGCTGATATTTAAACAATTTCTTAATAAGTAGAAAATGTCAAACAGTTAATGTATCTTTGTAAACTGTTTTATCAACATAAAAAAAAAACTTACATTGGTGGATTTATTTTTCAGTATTTAGGTGTGAGAAACCCGCCCCGAAAGAAAAAAAAAAATTAAGTGGGTGGATAAAATACGAAACAAATTTGTTTTAAATGTGACGGGATGAGAAAGAAATTTATGGAAAAAATAATTTAAGGAAAGAACTGTAACGAGAAAAGAATTTAAAAATAGAACCAGGAAATTAAGATTGTCATGATTATGTTGAAATGAAGAGATTTGCTCGAAATGGGAAGATATAGATTACTGCATCTAATAAGAGAGACCGATGACAGGAAAAGTATGCCACCGCTCGTGTAAAAGAACCCCACAATTTATGCCCTGACCTTTAAAGTCCGTCGGCTTGATTTCCTCGTTCCGAGTCTATTACGTAGTTCATAACCAGTTACTATCATAATCCCAAACTACATCCGTTAATAATGAAATCGGATGCCAATTCGGACCATATTTACCTGTTTTCTCTGCCGCTAATCTCCGTGATATCAAGTTTAGACTGAACAGGAACACCCAACACAGCATATTATCTCTCAAAATTTACATTTCATGTATAATGTATGAACAAATAAGGAAGGAATCTTCTTCAGATGGGCTCCACGCAACAACCGAAATCAACATCAGCATTTTCGACCCCTGCGGTACTGGTTATAAATTGCAATTAGCGACCTAAATTGGTAGAGTTTAACGGTCATACTGCAGTTAATTTACCACGAAAAAAAATTGCATTTTAGTTTCGTTTGGAGATTAAATGTCGAGAGAGCATGCGGACCGGTGGTAATGAAACATAATTACGTACACGGAATTGGCCTACTCTACGTAAGGTTATCAGATTTGTAGAGATGACTACTTAGTCACATTATAGCAACATCGGGGTACACTGAGAAGGCTATTTTTATTTATTTAATTTCATTGCGTTGGAGCACACGCAACGGTGGCAATTCCTTGTCAACTAATTATCCCTTTTTTATTTTATTTTTTAAAATTACCTTATATAATTTGAGTTTAAAGCCCTTCCTCATCTACTTTTGCGATTTACAAATTTTAATTTTAAATTACTTCGTTTTTGATAAATTAATGATCACTTCACTTGGTAGTTTGTTCCATTCCCTGACACCCTTACCCACGAAATAAAAAAATAAAATAAAAAAATCACACTCCATTATGAATGAAATCGAGTGCCAGTTTGTTGTCATGGTAACATTTCCTCTTCCTAATACTTCAACTAATATACCTCCAAGCCTCGTTACGAACATACGTCTTGTACATTCCTAGCACTCTCTTCACCCTCTTCCTGCTCTTCAATGACTCCCAATACAGCTCCTTTATCATATCAGCTACTGACTGGGTCCTGCAATAGTTTGCATAAACAAATCTAGCTGCAAGCAGGTGGATTTAAAAGCGTTAAGTGAAAAGTGTTGTTTTTTTTTATTTTTTTTTTTTTTGCTGTCGTTAGTCTTTTGACTGGTTTGATGCAATCCACCATCCCTTCCCATCCTGTGCTAACCTCTTCATTTCTACATACCCCTTGCAGAACACGTCCTCAATGATCTGCTTCATATATTCTAATCTCTGTCTACCTCTACAGTTCTTACCTTCCACTGTTCTCTCCACTAACAAATTAACCAATCCAGCATGTCTCAAAATATGACCTACCAGCCTGTCTCTTCTTTCTGTAAGCTTCAGCATTCTTCTGTAGCACCACATTTCAAATGCTTCAATTTTCTTTCTTTCCGGTATTCCTAAAGTCCATGTTTCGCTACCATAAAGTGCTGTGCTCCAAACAAAGAGTTTTAAAAAGTTCTTTCTAATTTCTTGATCAATATTTGAAACTAAAAGGTTTCTCTTTATCATGAAGGCTCTTTTTGCTAGTGCTATTCTGCTTTTAACATCATTACTGCTTCGGCCGTCGGTTGTAATTTTGCTTCCCAAGTAACAGAACTCACTTACTTCTCCTATTGCATCTGATCCTATATTTATATTTAATTTACTAGTATTGGTATCATTTCTGCTACATTTCACCACTTTTTTCTGGCTTTCATTTATAATCAGTCCTAAATCTTCCTTCAGTATTTTTTTCATGCCATTCAGTAACTTCTCAATATCCTCATCCTTCTCTGCTAACAAGACAATGTCATCAGCAAATCGTAGCATACTGATTTTTTCTCCCTGATAACTTATGCCACATGATATTTTTTTTTTTTTTTACTTTCTTCATGGCTTCTTCTACATACAAGTTGAATATTAATGGGGATAGACTACAACCTTGTCTCACACCCTTTTTAATAGCCACTTGATTCATATATATTTTATAGAGTATTCTTCTATCTAGATACTTTAGACTTCTTTAAAATTTTGAACATCTTTTCCCACCTAACATTATCAACAGCTTTTTCTAAATCAACAAATGCCATAAAAGTATCTTGGTTTTTCTTGATCCGCCCTTCAAGTATCAATCTTGAAGACAGAATTGCTTCCCCTGTACCACGATTTTTCCTAACATGGCACATAGATGGCATTTCCATCAAATCATGTCTTTTGTAATGTCGATACACGTGATGGAATGACATGAGTAGTAAAGCAGTATTATTTATTTCTTCTCGTGTCAGTAACATAACTTCCCTTATGACTTGGTATTTATTAAAATCTGTTGGATAAGGTTATGGGTAACCAGAAGCTTATCGTAATTTTTCTTATCAAAACTTACCCACAAGGAATTATTTTGTTTTTAGGATTCGAAATGAGTTTCTATAACAGAAGTCTAACTGTCTCCGTTAAACATTATTTGGACTAATTGTAGAGCTTTATTTGAACAATTTTGAGTAATTGTTTGGTGTTTATTGAATGGTGGAATGTTTGGATATGTCGTTAGGGGAAATTGTTGCAACAGATGGGTTTAGTGGTAGAACCACATTCTCTAGACACATCAACATGTTGCATCAGACCGAGAAGTTTGAGGATACGTATAAACAGGAGTCAGCAGGCAAAATGGCAGCCTTTCGTCGTACACAAGTCAGACAGCGTGTATGATCTCTCTAGGAGTATTGAGAAAGAGCGAACCATGTCTTTACTGGAATTGAATATCGACTTTCATGTCAGCTGAATTCGTTCTTGGTTTAGGGGGAGTAAGTAATGGCGATAGAAAGGAAAGTGAGCGAGAAGAAACTGAAATGCGGCCGAGTATTGTTTTGTTTCGTCGTAGCGTGTTTAAGAATTTTTGAATCCTCAAAATATTTTCTGAGTATCAAACTTCTGTGTCTGAAAGGGCGATTGCTTTTAATGTGGTGTTTAGGGACATTTAGTAACTTTATCGTCTTATTTCAGATCTGAATTGTTCGTCTCACTCCCGAAAAATAGGTTTGCCTTGGGAAGAATAAGAGAAGATTGTTAGTCTGAGCGACGTTTATTATAATAGATTTAAACTGTTCGTTTTCGTTCAGGTAATTGACATTTGTTTATACATAGGAGTAAAGAGAGTCAGATGCATAACTTTGTGTGTCCGCATGAAAATGTGTTATAGAATAAGAGTTTTTGATACTATTCAAGGTACTATCAGCAAAAAACATCTCCTTTTTGGGTTGAAAATATATTTAATTGCTTACTAATCTCTTAAAAGATAAGTGTACCTCGAAGCCAGGAAATAGTTAAGAAATGTGTATCGCGTGCCGAAAGATACGGTTAAACTCACTTATTGCCAGTAGACGTCTCGAGACAATTCTGACGTCATTACAGTCAGAATTCGGCATGGCAGCCACCTTCTTCACTTTCTAAAGTGGTGTGATAAATTTTTTGTGCGGTGGGTCGTCTTTTTGCGTGTGTAAATATCGGTCTGTGAACGATGGAATATTAGTAGTCATTCTGGTCTAGGCTGATTTCAACCTAAACACAACATACAGCTCTTTGAAAATCAGCACTCTTTCCAAATTTTGAAGTATGACGTAAATTATGAAACATACATTAGGAACAGAATTACGGTGTGATAGTTGACGTATTATGCTACTTCATGTACGCTACTGAAGACATCTCTTTGTGAACTTACCGACAGTACAATTCTAAAATTTTTAAGGTTATGTATGTATCTATATTTCTTGTTTCCGAACTACAGTTTGTCAAATGCATCAGTATTAGCGCTTTTGAACTAAACGCGTATTTATGAAAAGCAGTGTTTGCGATGTACGTACGAAGCAAAGAGTAGCACTGCCGTCTACGAAGTAGGACACTCTTTGGTGTTTGCGAATTTATAATGGCGATTAATAAAGGAACTATTCACTTTTGCGAGATAAAAACTATCCTATGTCACTACGCAGACAATTTACTAATTCTGTGCCAAATTTCATTTAATTCTGTTTAACAATTAAGGCGTGATTGAGGCATATAGTACATCCAAACTTTCTCATTTATATATATAGTATATATAGATAGATATGAAGCGAGATAAATTTATTGAGTTTTGCGAAACAAGTCTGCAGCTATTCAAGAAGACGTAATTCAGGCTGCATTTATGGGAATATTTATATGGAACTTCTTCGGTGTGTTTACATATCAGGCAGATAATATTCAGAACCGAAAAGTTGAGTCTACAGAAGACAGGAAATTTTATAAAGTGTTGTGATAAACTTTGTGTTCGGTGGATCCTCTTTTTGCTTGTGTAAATATCGGTCGGTAAGCTTGTGTGTGAGAAAACAAAATAAAGTGTTAAATACGTGAGATAAGACTGTTAATAAAATTTATTTGGTTCGTTTCAGCAGTATGGAAATCCTTGCTGTATCTTATCTTTTTTTTTTTTTTTTTTTAGAGTTTCAGGAATCAGAAGTTGCCTCAAGTCTTTTTCGCATGTAGCCACAGACCGTATAAAGGCGGCATCCCATCAGAACGAGGCAACGCAAGAACGGGACCGAACCGAGGCGAAACGCATGATTCCAGTGTACACTTTGTTTTGTACGAATGCAGTTCGCCGAGGCATGGAATGTGACAGGTATCCGTCCATTCGTTTGTTGTGACGAATTGCCAGTGCTGTGAAGTTAGGACGTGGATATGGAGAGCGGTGACAATTTAACAATGGCCACTGCTTCAATTACAATTCTAGTTTCTAAAAAAATCAGCTCCATCATAACTTCCCCAAGCGAATTACTTAGTAACATAAATGTCATTCTGACCAGAAAATAAATTCCTTTAATTATTTAAAACTACTTTGGAAACGTATAAAACTTAACTTTAAAATTATTACTTAATAATTATTGTAAATATTACTCTGAAATTCATTGAAATAAAATAAAATCAAGTTTTTACATGTTTTCTTTCTTTTTATTTATATAAAACTAAATTGTTTCAAATACTTAACATTATGGACTAACTTACCTTTGCCCGTTCCCACGCCTTGAAGAACTCCATTTTTTTTTTCTCCTGCGCCAGCCTCGAAGACTTCCCTTTTTTATTCGAAACGTCAGATTCTTCTCCAGTAAGTGCACTTATTTCGCGCCAAGTATCCTACTTTTAACGGATTATCTTGATGTTTATCGTCCATCCACAATACGGAACGCCTTTCATACTCTTTAATAAAAGTGAGCACCTTTTCATTGTTCCAACTCATGATTACAATGGTCAGAACAAAACCAAAAAACAATAACGAAAAAATCCTTAACAAAAATAGAGTGATTTTCTTTAATTTTAACGCGCAATGTGCCTGAACAACGACTGTGTGCCAATGTGGTAGTGTGAAAGAAGGAGGCAGACGCACTACTGGAAATACTCGTTCACATAGCATCTATTGTAACACCGAATTCTCTTTGAAATACTGACTTGGGACGGATGGCGTTCGAACCGCCTCTGGTCGTTCGGCTACACATACACATTGGTATGCCCGCCTCGTTGTGATGTGTATTTGGCTAAGACTTATGACTCCTTAACTACACCACAAACTGTAACCAATCAAACCAGATTACAGCACAAAAGGAGTATTAGTTTTGCAAAATGAGTGTTGTATACAAAGCAGTCTACAGTAGGTTGAAAAAGATTCTTTTTAAACGGTCATTGTATCGATCTGAAGCGCTGTTTACACTACGTTTATAAACGCCACGCCACAAATCTCTTTCCAAATCGATAGCCCTGAATAATTTGTTGCGATTGATTTTTATACGTTGTTTATTTAACCTTTCACGAAAAATGTTGTCAGAAATGGCATGTTAAACAAACATAAGCGTTTTGGGTGCCATCAAGCGGAAATTTTCCCACTAAAAACAGACTCGTATTTGTAAGCTAATAAAGTAGTGTTCGTCTAAACATTTTCAGGTTTTGTGAACTAAGTAGAAAGCTCTAGTAATCAAAACTTTAGCAGTAGCAGTTTTTGTAATATCAAGTCGAGCGGCATGAATAAGTAAAACCACGACTAATAGAAATTACACTACGTTTCGTTACCGTAAGTCATCATATTTCTTTTAACATAACTTTCGCTTCCATCCTAATCAGGATCAGGTAAATCTGGTTTGAAGTTTCCTAACTAATGTAGTTGGTGAGTGGCAAAGCTCGGGAATCTCATTTGGCAGGTCTCGGGTTCAAATCTCCGTTCAGCCGTACAGATTTCGGGTTTTGGTGGTTTACCGAAATAACTCCAAGCGAATTCCAGGATGGTTCGTTCATAAAATGTTGGATAATTCTTTCCCGTTCCTTGCCCCCAGTCCTTTCCCATCCCGAATTTCAAATTACCGAGTAGTCGAAGAGAAATCAATATGCCAATTAATACTGAATTTTTAGGACTTAATAGAATATTTTGAGGAGAGCAAAACCCGAAATTAATTTAAAGGGATTAATTTAAATCCTGCGATGAAACATTTTTTTAAGTTTTTGTTATTAGTACTTGTTTTATATAATTTAACAATAAGCATCTCCAGTCGTACAAACACAACACATATCAACTAACCGTTCTTTGATTAATTTTTGAATGCTACATTCTTATTTCAGTTAACTGCCTTGACCGTTTTCTTTTACTGTGATTTTACATAGTACCGACGTCGACATCGTGGTGGTTAGAGTCGGAAACTGAATAATTACTGAAGAACAAATTCCGCATTTAAAAACCGAATTTTGGATGGCTGGATCGGGAATAAAAAACCGAATGCTAGGTCAGAATTTTACCGCTAGGCTCTATGAAACGTGCAAGAATAATTTCACCATCGTCAACATCTGGTAACAAATTACAAAAATTGTAATCTGCTTGGGTTTGTAATTATTGGAAGACTTGAGATGGTGGAGAATGGGTTAAATATTGGTAATGATGTTTGGATCAATATAATAGGTAGAATTACTAGTTCATGGAGAAGAAAAAGACCATAACCAGAATCTGGCACTTGATCTCATGCAAAAAGGGGTGGGAAAATTGTCTTTTGTAGGTAAGGAAGCGAGGGACTGTAATAGAATTAGGAGGGAAATTCTGAACAATAAAAGAATTTAAAATTAATATTCGTATTGGGACAACAAGGCGTCGCACACTGCAAAGCGAAGGTACAACTTTATACATAACAAAAAATATACTTATCTTTTTTTTTTTAGTTATATCTTTACGCCTCGTCGACGTCATTAGAGGCGGGATGGGGACAAGGAATGGTTAGGAATTCGGGCATGGCCTTTTCAAGAAAGCATCCTGGCATTCGCCTGGAGTGATTTGGGGAAACAATGGAAAATTCAAATCTGGATGCCCGGACGGGGATTCGAACCTGCGTCCTCCCGAATGCGAAGCCAGAGCGTTAACCACTCACCCACCACATAGTTATATGTTTCGCAGATAGATGGCAACACATACGATTTCCCATAAGACTGCGAAGCTGACTGTCTGACTGAGAAATAAACTTTCAAAATATTTACAAGCATCTGTAAGGATAAAGTACCGGGATTGACTCGCCAAAGTGAAAAAGTACGCAAAAAAATGATGAAGATGACGATGATAATTCGTATAGAATAAAAGAAGATGGGTTGCGAAAAAAAAAATTGAAAAAGGAAAATGGATATGTGGGAAAACAGCCATCGTAGCAAGCGTTACATTGGAGTTGAATTAAATTGAATTAAATTGTGAAACTGAATGAGTATACCCTAGTCAAGACCTAGAACTTTCCAGGCGATCCTCATAACAGTTTAATTTTGTTGATACTGACCTTTAGCGCTGAAATTTCGAACTGATGGGACGTCTCTTGTGAACTGAATGTAAACACTGTATTTTGTACATTCGGGGACGGTCAGCGTATTCCGCTCGGTTTTCCACAACATTTTGTTCAGCACATTGCTTTCACTCTTTTATATGTTAGTTCTTTTCTTTGCTTCTTGCTTCTTGAGGGCTGCGACGTATGATGGAAATGGCTGTGCCTTGGAGAGCAGCTCTCTTTCTGCTGGAATGCATATCAAAGACAGAGGGCGGGGGAGGCGCGGCCACTTTGGCGTTGCCACTCGAGGGAGTTGGTTGGTTCCCGTCTTGAGACGGTCCATTCCCCTCGCAGGGAGGCAGGCATATGGACTCCAGTGGACAAGTGGACGCCCCTTTTCCCAATAATTTTTTATTATTAGTATTAAGTAGCCTTGCCCGGCATACGATGCAATGGCTGTTTTCTTTCTAAGTGGGTAAGTATTCATGTGCAACGTTCCATCAAAATTGGATAATAACTGTGGGTATGTGTAAAAAACATTGAAAAAAATTAAAGAGGTGGAAAGGGGATTGGTTTTCGCTAATCAAATGTATACAGTATTTTTCTGTTTGTTTTAAAGAATACGTGTGAAACGTTACACCGATATCGGATAAAAATTGTGAGTGTGCATAAAAAAACATTGGCAAAAATTACGGGGTCGGAAAGTGTTAAGGTTACTGAAAATCAAATTTCGACAGTATTTTTCTGTTTGTTTTAATGTATACGTGTGTAAAGTACCATTGAGATCGGATGAAATCTGTCGGTATGTATAAAGAACAAAAATAAGGGGGTGGAAAGGAGGAGAGTGGTAGGGTTTCAGAAAACCAAATGTAGACACAATTTTTCTGTTGGTTTTAAAGAATACGTGTGAAAAGTTCCGCCGTCGATATTGAATGATAACTGAGGGTATGTGTAAAGAACATTAAAAAAAGTTAGGGGGGAGAGGTTGTGTTTTCTGAAACAAAATTTAGACAGTATTTTTCTGTTTGTTTTAAAGTATACGTGTGCAAATGACCATTGAAATCAGATAAAATCCGTTGGTTTGTATTAAGAACGTTTAAAAAAATTATGAGGGTGGAAAGGGGAAGAGGGGTAGGGTTTTCGCAAATCAATTGTAGACAGTATTTTTGTTTCTTTTTGTTTTAAAGTATAAGTGTAAAAATTTCAGTCGATATCGGATAAAAATTATGGGTATGTATAAAAAAAAATATAGGGATGGAAAGGAGGAGAAGTGTTGGGTTTTCGCAAATCAAATGTGTTCAGTATTTTTCTGTTTGTTTTAAAGTATACGTGTGCAAAGTTCCATCGAAATCAGAAAAAAAATGTGGGTTCTTATAAAATTTCATTTTCTATGTGGTTTATAAATATATTTGCTAGTATTCCTGAGATAGGGGAACCCATTGGTAAACCATCATGTTGAGAGTAGAAGTTGTTATTGAACTGAAAGTAGTTTTGTGACGTTAGTAATTCTAGAATTTGTATGGTTTCATTTGTGTGTGTATCAGGTATCTGTTGTGCTTTGACGTGTTTGGTTATTATAGCAAAGCTTTCTTTAATTGGTATGTTAGTGTACATGTTTTTAATATCAAATGAAATTAGTTTTGCTGAATTTGGTATCTGTAAGACTTTGATTTTTTGTATGAGGTGTGTGGTATTTCTGATGGTTTTGTCATTTTGAATTGTGTAGTTCTCAGTTAAAAAAAATTTTCATCTGCTTGGCAAGGTGGAAGGTGGGAGCTATCCTAAAGTTCACTAAAGGCCTCATTGGTGTTCCATCTTTTTGGATTTTGGGTTGACTTTTCTAAGTGGGGGCTTCAGGGTTGGTTTGACACATTTGTTGATTTTGCTTGTCAGTGAAGATGTGTGATATGTTTTTTGGGCATTTTTTGAAATTTGTTTGGCATCTGTTTGTGGGATCTGATTTTAGTTGAATTATGTTGTTGTTGTTTATGAATTCTTCTGTTTTTTCTGTGTATTCAAGTTTGTCAGGTAACACAATTGCATTTCCCTTATCAGCTGTAGTGACTATTATGTTGTTTGTGTCTAGTTTTGCTTTTAAATGTTTGATTGTTTCTCTGTTCTTGTTTATGTGGTATTGTCCTTTGTTTTCTTTTGTTATCTCTTTGAGTTTGTCAACTATAAGTTCCGAGTAAGAACTGTATTAATTTCAGTTTCTTCTTCTTCTTGTGTTAAAATGCAATCTGCTTCTATTATTACAGTATTTACATAGTTTCTAGTACATAGTATGTTCAAAGACGATACTATGGAAGAAAAATTGGTCAAAAGTTTGTAATTCCAAGAATTGAGGTGCGCTACGATGTTTAGAGGACAATTTGCGACGGTTTGGACTGGTTTATGTTGATAATTTTGTGTGTAAAAATATTTAATTTTCATTTCTGTTCATTTTGTAATGATTGTGAACAATTTTGTATTGGTTTTGATTGTTTTTAATTGTTTAAGTATTGTTAGAGTTCGAAAAACATCTTTTGAAATATTATAGAATTTTCTATGAAACTTATATAACAGACCGGCAGAGACGAATTTTTAGTACTGTTTTAGTTTTGTAAGTGTTAGTATTCAAAGTCTGTAGTAGTATTGAGTGTAATCGCTGGGGCTTTTGTTTGCGTATGTAAATAGTATCTTTGGAGTCTGATTTCTTAAAATAAATAAAACATAAAAAAGTTAAATCTGAAAGTGTATCTTGGACTAATTATTTCATTAAAAAATATCAAGATACCTATCAAATGTCAGCGGAAATATATAATATTTTATTTAACCCTTTGGGCATCTGAGATATAATGGTGCCCCAAAACAACACCTACCCACTCCAATAAATGAATTTGGTGTTCTGTAAGTTTCAAAAGGAGGGTGTTGAGTGGAGAATACAAAATGAGAAGAGACAACACATGATCCCTAATATCATTGGATATGAGAACAAATGATAGCCACAAGGAAAAAGTATTACACACAAACATCAGTTACAGGGAAAAGGACATAAATTGATTGTCAAGATGAACGGTTAAAGACAAATGATTTGCTGAATACCTCAACCTGAGCACTCTGGGTTTCCATGCTTTCCATAACTTACTTCAATTAAATGTGCGGAAGGTTTTTCAAAAGGCCATGGCTGAATTCCTTTCCCACCCTGTCCCGCCTGTGATGACTTCGACTCCTAAGAGGCTAAAGCTCGAACTAAAATAAAGATACCACCAATCATCCACTGGCTGTCCATGCTAGTTCCCACAACTGCAATAACAATATCTTCATGGTTAATACTGTCAGTTTCGTTCCAGAAACTACACCTTCATATGCTATACACCTGGCTTCTATATGACCAACATATATGCTTAACACAGGACAATAGTCTTGTCTCAAACCGAGCGTGGTGGTGTAACGGTTAGGGTTCTGGCCTCGCATTCGGGAGGACGGCGCGGCGGTTCGAATCCCCGTCCGGGCTTCCAGATTTGGTTTTTCCATGGTTTCCCAAATCATTCCAGGCAAATGCCGGGACGCTTGCTTCAAAAGGCCATGGCCGAATTCCTTCCCGTTCCTTGCCCCCATCCATTCCCGTCTCTAAAGACCTCGCTGTTAAGCATTTAAAAAAAAAAAAAAAAAAAAAAAAAAAAAAAAAAAAAAAACCTTTGTCTCGACCTCAGAAATAATTATTTGTTCTCTTTCACTATTATAGGTAAACAAATTACATTAATTATTTTTTATAGTTTGCAGCATTTTAAATACTATTTTTCATTTGTTCAGCTTAGTATTATTTTATAATTTTTTGTAATTTATAATTTGACAATAAATTCCTACAATATTGTCACACATTCAACCATGTCCTCAACCTTCATCTATAAAAATGTAATTACTAATTGAAAGGATAACGCCAGTGTAACTGTTTAATTTGTTTATTGTTGCATCGTACGCGTTTCACCTCTCAGCGAGGCATCGTCAGTGACGAATCTGCCTTAAAGTTTTATATTCAGTTTTACAGATATTTTAAACTATATTAATACGTGATTATGAAAATGCAATATTTCTTACGGTTGATTTATACTTACTAGTTACTTTGGTTAGTTATGGTATTGATAGATATCTCGTTTAAAATAATGAAATAGCTTGTCCAAGAAGATTCAGATTCAAATTTGTTTATTTTCCTTTAAGACATCAGACTCCAAAGATACTAGGTTCAAACGTAAACAGATGCTCCAGCGATTATAACAACTACTACTCACAATACTCTCAAGAACTGAAAACTCGTCTCTGCCGATCTCTTATATAAGCTTTACAAAAAATTCCATAATAATCCAAAGACTTCAGACCAAAGTTTCTGGAATTCTAACAATACTTAAACAATTAAAATCACATTAAAACAATCAGAATTAATATAAAAACATTCACAATCATTAATGAAATGCACAGAAATGAAAATTAAAGCTATTTACACACAAAATTATCCACATTAATCAGTCCAAACTGTCACAGATTGTCCTTTAAACATTGTAGCTCTCATCAATACTTAGAATTACAAACTTTTAAACAATGTTTCATGCATAGTATTGTCCTTGAACATATTAAATAGTATTTACATAGTTTCTTACCATAAAACAATGATCATTTACACAAATTCACAATTAGTTGCAAGAAAAATATATAAAACCATTTACGCAACTCCCAGCTTGCTACGAATAATTCTTAAACATACAATTTCATTAAAGGTGTGGGTCTCAGGACCGTTATAGTATGCATCTCCGTGACTAACCCTGTGTGGCCGCTGTGGAGAGTAAACTGTGTCCCGGCGGAACCACTTTCAGCTTAAGTTTTAAACAATGTGTTTTACCCGTAAACTGAGAAAGTTACGTCAGACAACGGATAAAAAAAACAACCTAATCTGCTGATACCTCATTCATCGCTGTACGCTTTATATTAGTACAGAAAAAGGGGATCTTCACAGCATTTATAGTATTACCATTTCCAACCATAATTCGCTTCTAACGCTATTACTTTCTCACTATAGCTACACTTCATTTACGCACTACTGGGTGGAGTGTAGCATCCTCTACATTACGATGTGATTTATTCTCCATCCCTCATGACTGAGGGGTCAAAACCTATATTGCTTGCTTTTCTACATGAAGTACCAATTGTTAAAAACTTTTAGTTAAAAAAATTAATCACAAACGCGTTTCGCCCTTGTGGTATGTGGCATCGTCAGTGACTGTAAATTTACATGACGTTGTTGGGAAAAACTACAGTATTTATGTACGTAACTCTTATCTAAATACACTCAACTTTCACTCACTTACACGCCGGTTGGGAACAGCTCTCTTTGCACTGCTATACGACTTGATTTTGTGCCGCGACTCAACTTTGCTCCTTGTATCTTTGAAAAGTCACTGTTTCACTGTTTTTCTTATAGGCCAAACTTTTTACACTTGTTACTAGCATTGGTGCTGTTTATTTATAAGTATGGTAGTACCAACTTTGTGTTGTTGCTTATGTTATAATACCCGAGTATATCCAGATATATATGTATATTTTTATATTTAAAAAAAAAGTAAAACTGTAGAAACTAAGGGCCTACTTTAGGTAACAAGGTAGTAGGCTATGTAAAATCAGGAAATAAAATAAAATAAATAAATACCCGAGTTAGTGTTTATTAAAACAGTTCTCTGTTTTTATCAATTATCGTATTGCGGTTCACTGTGGGTTGTACTGTCTTCATGTGCTATGGTTATTCTTTAATATTTCGAACAGTGCTCCATTTCTTAAATTAGTGGAATCATTAAGCACTATTCACCTCACCGCTGTGGCTTTGTGTATGTGGTAACCTTCCATTATAAAAACCGATGACATAGTGACTTTCGCAAAAATAAAAGAAGCACCACTCGGTGTTTTGCAGGAGTGCATAAAGAGTTATTCCCGCCCAAAATGTAACTGCTTTTACTGGAATCTCACTGACGATTCTGTATTCCACAAGGACGAAACGGGTCAGTGGTTAAGCAATTTCGTAAGTAGTACACACTTTGATAATAGTTTGTTACGTATACAAATAAAACAATTTTTTTCAACCACATCATTTACAGAACTGAGGATGGCGCACTCCACATGTGCGAAACGTGTCAGATATCAAATAATTAAAAGTAGTTGTTAACAGGTGACGTTAAATTTTGCAAATTTTTGAGAACCAACTGTAGAAGATTGGCTAAAAACCAAGTTGTTGCGTATTTTCTTAATTATCTTTGTCACTTCTCTCATTCGGTCAACTTTGGTAAGTGACGGTTTTAATTTGACTATCTTCCTCCCTGTTCACGTGCTCTTAAAGCAGTTTCCTCCTCATTATTATCGTTAAAACTTGATATCAACTATTATTTTACGGAGCGCGGAGAGTAGATATAATATATACGTAAATTTGGCTTGCGGTTAATGAGTTGTTTGTTCGGAGACAAGCCGGTAATTACGGATCAGCTGCTATTGTCTGATTAATCAGGGTCGTAGAGGGTAATTAGAACAGCGCAAACTTGGAGCTGTCCGCATTGGGTATTACGCTCTAACGAGAATAAACAACACTGAAATATAATTTCAGGATGGACTCCGAGTCTCACAGCCACCTCTACAACTGTCTGTGATATGCTTCCAAACTGATAACAATATCACGACTTCGCGGAGCAGTGAATTAATATGACGATGAACGTGAAGTGTTTGAAAGTAAACAATGCACTTTCTCTAGTAGGTAGTGACGCTTTTCTGGACAACTACACAGTACACAAGTATAGTCCATAAATACAGTATATGCACTAATTTAAATATTACTTATACTTATTACGCTAAACTAAGATATTCTGTTAATTTTAATGTTATACATTTCAGAGAGCCGAATAAATAAATAGCCGAAGTCAGAAAACCAAACAGAATACACAAAGTAGTATGCTGATCTTTTCTGAATATTTCTTGAAAGGAGTGCTCGTCTGAAATTCTCAATGATCTGTGGCGCCTTTTTCCATTTATAAACCGTTATCATTTCTTGCTCCATTTCCCGATCGCATTGATGCTTAAGATATTTCAGAGATTTTGAAATAGACAAAACGATTTCAAAATCTGAAAACATCATCCAAATTTGTGCGGCAGTTTATGTTTGAGGGCATTTCAAACACTGTAAGGAAACACCTTAAATCCATTATAATCAAATGTGAAAATATTTGAATGTTAGCTTCTTATATATTTCGTTGAGTGGGGCGGCTACTTCGTCTTTAGTGAACGAATAACATAAATGATCGCTGGATGTCAAGTCAGAGATGGTATGAGATTGTTGAACTGATTGAAATGAAGGACTAAGAAATGATACAACCAGCATTATTCATAATAGAAGTTAAAAAGAAGTACGTTAATGTGTGATGTTAATATATGAAGTAAACTTGAAAATGGAAAATGTGGATTGTGACCAATAAATATTGAAATACAAGAAGCAGAAGTATTTGAGTATTTACGAAAAAGGAAGTACCAATTCAAATATTATAAATTTCTATTTGTGTTATTGGTTCAAGATCAGTATTCAAGGATTTATTTTAAATTTACTTAATAATGTAATATTATATGGCATGCTACATTTCGTAGAACAGCTTATGTCCGATCCTAATTGGTTATTGTTACAAAGTAATACAATAACACCATAACACTCAAACCCATACAGGCCGCTTACAGATTTATAATAATATAGTATAGACCAGGGATGGCCAACTTTATTAGACCCAAGATCTACTGTTTGCTAACGAAACCCTGTGCGATCGACCAATGACACACTTCTTGAAATTTTAAATGAAAAAGTATAGTTCAGTACACAATTTTGTTGTATTTTTATTTTATTAAGAGGGAAAACATTAAACTTAAAATTATTCTTAGTAACAACCTATTTACATTAGTGCGAGCATTGTGTCTGAGCATCTTCCACTAGTCTAGCAAAATCAGGTTTGTAGTTGGAAATTGCCAACTTTACAGAATCCAATGTCCGAGCGTCTGTCAAGCGAGAACGGTGTTTATTTTTTGTTTGTTTGAAGAAGTTAAATGCTGATTCACATAAACATGTTGAACCAAAACACGAATGAAGTTGTTCAACACATTTCTACAAATTTTGATAGTTCTCGTTGGAAACCAATGCCCTTGCTTTTAGAAATATGTCGCAGCGCACAGCAATAATTTCGTTTTGAAATACAATGTGGTCCATTTAAAATATATCTGGAATTTTTTTAGCCATTTCATGATCAATGGAATTATTAAACGGATAACTGATGAATTTCACCAACTTCTCTCTCTTTTTTTTTTTTTTTTTTTTTTTTTTTTTTTTTTTTTTTTTTTTTTTTTTAAATCACTAAAGCGAATTTCGAAGTCTGATATCACTGCCTTGTTTGCAAATTATTGATTTTTTTTCTTTTCGACGTCAACTATTAAAGACGCTGTTTGACGTTGGAATGCTGCAATAGAACTCATAATTTTTATTAATGTTTTATTTTTGGCTTGTAGTTCCGGATTTAATGTGCTCGGTTTTCCAGTAAAATCTGCTAAAAATGCTAAATCATATTGCCACTTTAAATCAGGCAGTTGCCGATAATCTTATTTTATTATTTCGTCCAAAAGATCTCGAAATCTTTGCAAAACCTTGCTTCGACTTAACCACTATACGTCAGTGTGCTTTGCCAAATCTGGTTCATTCTCATCTAACTGCTGTTAAAAGAACCGCCTTTGCAGAGATTTCCCTTTTATGGATTTTACAATATTGATAGAAATATGCATTAGATGTTTTGTGTTTAGTCTCTGACTAGCCAGTACTTATTGATGAATTGTCCAGTGGTAGCTAATGAAATCTGGAAATTCTTCGTCTTTGTGACAACGAAAATAAAATCATTATGAATACCTGTCCATTGCAGAAGGCCCATCAGTTGTCATTGATACGAGTTTATACAAAGGTAGCTTAATCTTCATAATATATGCTTTGATTTTATTTGAATATATCAAGACGATGAGTTTTTCCTTCCAAGGAAATCATACGTAACAGTTCTTCTTTCGTCGAGAAATCTTCAAAGACCATCCGAATTAAAATACAGGCAATTAATTGTTCAGTATCAGTGACATCTGTTGACTCATCAAGTTGTAGCGAAAAAGCAACGCAGCGGACGATATCTCTTTGTAGTTGTTCGTTTATGTTTTCACCCATCGTTTCTATACGGCGCATCACAGTATTTCGAGACAACTGTAAACCATTCACGAACAGCGAATCTGACACTGCTTCGAAAATTTCCTTGATGTATTCTCCATCGGAAAAGGATTTGCACTTTTGTGCAATTCTGTAGCTTACTTGGAAAGAAGTTTCAGTTGCAGCCTTACTTTGCTCAATAGGTTTAGAAAACACGTTTTCTTGGACTGTTAATTGCGATTTCACTGCTTTGAATTTATTCTTTCTTATTTAACTGTTAGGTGGAATGTCTGTATGATATTTACTATGCATTGTGTTAAAGTGTCTCTCTAAATTTCCTTTTTTCGATATTGCCACGGAATGCATATTAAGCAGCGACAGTTTTCTTTCACCATAGTAAAGGAGTAGTCCTGTTACCATTTTTGGTGAAAGTGGTAAGTTTTTTTATTTCTTTGGAGCATATTATTCAAGGATCTAGAAAAATAAGATATTAATAACATAATTCATATAAATGTGAATTAAATTTATTTTCGTACTGATGGCACAAAGTTAGCGAGTGAACATTATTAAGAGTTTGCCATTGTAACAATATCGAAAATATTATCATACTTCATTTGATGAACCATCAGATGTATTTCTTTCTTCATTTGATATTCCTTCAGCGTTTCTCTTCAACCACTTATCCATAGCGTATGAGGGGCGATGCAGAGTCTAATCTTGATTTGCATTTACGTTGGCGTCGTAACTCCGCTAGTCCCTGTCGTCAACTGGAGGATTGACAGCGTCCTACACGCTTCCCGCACATCGCGTGCCGAAAACAAAAGGTAGCTACCTAGCCACGATCGACTGGTTTAATAGCCGCGATCGACCGGTCGATCGCGATCGACCGGTTGGCCACCCCTGGTATAGACCATTCAACTCGATCCTTGGGCTAAGAAATTTCTAGTGCAGCATTTTTTTTTTTTAACTGCTTAACGTCTCTTAACAGCGAGGTCTTTAGAGACGGGAAAGAATGGGGGGCAAGGAATGGGAGGGAATTTGGCCATGGCCTTTTGAAGGAAGCATCCCGGCATTTGCCTCGAGTGATTTGGGAAACCATGGAAATTTTAAATCTGGATGCCCGGACGGGGATTCGAACCGCCGTCCTCCCGAATGCGATGCCAGAACGGCAGCATAATTCAAATCGAATGGCCCTACCATCGAATTAGCACTTCTGCTTTTTCGCACTGAGAATAAAACTATACCAGCGCTTCCAAACGGTTGTTGGCTTCTTCTTTTGAAAGCAAAAAATCTGGGATATCCTTTGTATCGTACCTTGCTTTATGTTGCATTACAAACTCAACTGAATTTGTGCCTTAAAAGTTACAGACTTATCTACATATGTACTCCGAAATTCACAAAATTATGGGTGGCAGAGGATGTTTGGTACCAGAGCAAATCTCTACTCTGTGCTTTGGAATCAGAGAAGAAACAAATTCGTATGTGTATCATTACGGCACCTTATTTCTCTAATATTATCTTTCCTGTCTTTGTGACGCAAGTACGTTGGCGGGCGAAGTATTTAATCAGTGGGTGAATGCATGTTTACCCAAAATTTCAGATGAAACTTACGTCGCCTGTCTACCAGAAATCCTAGCCCATTCTATGAATCAGTTCTGTGACGCTTTTGTAAAGACTGTGGAAATCAGCCACGAATCGAGCGGCTCTTCCCTTTACTTTCTCTATACTGTCAATCAACCTCTACGAAACGTGTTCCAAACGGCGCAAAGGTAGTCCAAATGTGGACGCACGAGCTTTGTACGCTATCTCCTTTGTTTGAGCATAACACTTTTTCGGCCTATGAATCGCAGCCTACCTACGACTGAATTAATTTTTTTACAACTTACTGTAACAGAATAGAAATAAGCACTTCTGATTTGAATATTGAATGACACAATTGCTGCAGTCAATTACAAACTCCTAAAATTTAAGTGAATTTAATGTTTTTTGCCTTTACGCCTCGTCTATGTCGACGTATTTAGAAACGGGAGAGGGCTGAAGACAAGGAATTCTGCCACTGCCTTTTGAAGGAACCATCCCGAAAATTAGTCATTTTTGGAAACTGTGGAAAACCGAAAGCTGGTTGGTTGACTGGGGGTTTGAACCAATGTTTTCCCGAACGCCAAGCCCGAGCATTACCTACTTATTCTGAGAAAAAAAGTTACATATGTTTTATAGTTTCTGTAAGTGATACTTTATCAAATACAGAAATTAGGTACGTAGTTGAGCTTTAATGTTCTATTACCAGGAAAGAAAATTATGTTGCGCTCATTAGATCGTATATTGTGAAAATTGTAATTGTGAAAATGGTGACTTATAACTGAACTGGAGTTAATGGTAGTAGAAAATGTTATAAATAGAGAACAGAAACATGAAACGATGGAGACACACGTCTATCCCATGAACACTATAGTAAAAACATCTATATGTACGCAAATGTTATAAATGCGAAATAAATTCGGTCTCTCTGACTGTTTGTTACGTTTTCACCACTAAACGGATAAACCGAGCTTCATGAAATTTAACAAGGAATTACTATGTATCAGTGGGAAAGACATAGGATACGTTTTAGGGAAAATAACACAAAATTTTGAAAATCAACCGAACGGTGACAAACAGACGAATAGAGTGTGTAAGTCTTTGTAACGTTGAAACTGTCGCTCAAGCTTTGTTTTTCTCGCATTCAGTTTTTATTTGATCTGCTGATAATCATGCACAGACACGACTTATTATATTTTACAGCTGTGGATTTCATCCAATTCTAGCAATAAAATTGTAAATCAACTCATATGAAGTCGCGGGTAACAGCTAGTACATTTGTAAAATTGTTGTAACTAGAGTTATGGCTAAGGAAGAGAGACGAGTGAAGGTACCATGTTTTCAATACCATTAAATAGTTGACTGTGATACATTCTCATGTCTAGGGCATACAGTAATTGATCATGTCAAAAATGTTCTTGAAATTCGATGTTATTGTTCTATGACTTACTAACTAAACGTATCTTCTTCAACTATCAAACATTAAGCAAAAAACACTCAAAATTTGTAATGGGTGATACATGCTTTAGTCCTTGCTAAGGATCGTATGGAGGTGTAATCGAAATTTCTCTTGGAATAAAACTGACATTTCAGTTAGTATTAGGTACAATAAGAGCCAACCAGTTGCTTAAATTTTTGATTTATTAATCTTAATTGCAGTTTCGACAAACATAAGCTTGTCTTCTTCAGAAGCATGCAGGCAGTGGCTTCAATGACGCAAGTAGTAATCCTCTTTGAAATTGTTGACAAAGTGTAGGTTCGCACTAAAATGACAGGGGTTGAATATTGCATCCGTCTATGAACCCTCAAATGTACTTCTGAAGAAGACAAGCTTATGTTTGTCGAAACTGCAGTTAAGATTAACAAATCAAAAATTTAAACAACTGGTTGACTATTATTGTACCTAATACGAGTTTCACCGTTGCTGTAATGCAACCATGCTCAAGATTTTAAATTTCAGTTAGTATTTCGTTGCATGAGAACAGCGTTTCTCAGTCTTTTTCAACCCGAGGAACAGTAAAATGTGAAAAGTAAAGTATGTTTTGTGGAATGGCAGCTCTGGCAGTGACTTCGTTTACGTGTGTGCAGACGACTCAGCGAGCAGGCCCCCCCGTCGTGGCCGAGCTCGCCGCCCCCGCTGCCGCCCCCCTAGCAGGCCGACGCAGCCCCCGACTCCCCGCCTGGGGGCGCTCATGGCTCGCCCCGGCCCTGGACCAGGCTACTGGACGCACAACGAGTCCGCCTGGATGCCCACCAGGTTCCTCGACTTCGACCACGCCCACTTCGACGGTGAGTCTATGCCACCGCTGCAACCGCTGCCGTAACCCACTGTCCTGACGCTAAAAAACAAAGATACAATATCAGTAATGGTTTCCCGAAAGAAACGACTCTTCAGTTTTACTTTCATATACAACTATCAAGCGTCCACTTTCGATGACCGTGTTGGTTAACTTTTACCTTAATAGGTCGTAGTAATCATTTTCAGCCAGGACGAGAACTTCTTACGTCATGTTTTGATCTAGATGGCCTATAGTGATGACTCTCGGGTTACCATTCCAAAACTGCTAGTTCCATGTTAGGGATGTAAGGGTGCTTCTATTAATGACGTGAGGCGATTTTCAGGAATTCCCGACCCCCCCTTCCCCCCCTCTGGTGAGACTTCGTGAGATTTGGTCGCACCCCCCAATCTAAAATGACGTGAGATTTTGACGGAGACTGTCCCGCCCGCACCCTACCAATAGAACTCGCAACTTTTGGAGACATTTTTTTCATGTCTCATGGTCCGAAGAGCGGATATACCCCCAAAGTACCCCCCTAAAATCGGCTTTCGCGTCATTGGTAAACTTTTTTTCTTTCTTTTAGCTCTATAATTCTACAGGAATTTCAGAACCTCACGTGAGATTTCCATTGATCCCCCCCTACCCCTAGGTGAGGTTTCGTGAGATTTCGTCGAACCGCTCCTCCCCCCCCCCCTATTTCACCCCACGTCATTATATAACTTGCGGAATTTTCAAGTGATATCCTTACCTCCACATTCGCAAGTATTAATGCAGATGTATACCGGATGTTTTGTTTATTTTCCAATGTACAGTATTCTTTTCTTTTTATATGAGATTCTGTCCATCGTCAATTAGCTGATAACAACCAGCTTTTTTACAACCTTGCAATAAAAGAAACAATGAACTGAACGGTGTTATTACCTAGCGACGAATTTACAAGTTTGAACTTGCATATAAAGTAACGCGGCCTATTCTCGGTACATCGGTCTAGAATTGCTGTAGAATGCGCTCACCCATTCACGCCACTTGAAGGAGTCCAAAAATGTTCCAAGCAATCCTTTCCACTCGTACTTTCTCGCCGCAAGCTAATATTCTTATCGCACTCTCGCATGATCCAACGCCATAGTTTGTTGGACGCATGTTGGTTGCCTGATAGTGCAACAACATCCAACACGTCCTACGTGTAGTCCTGTAACGCCTTTCCTTTATCGGAAAATCGGATCATTGTAGGTCTTACAATTTGAACTGTGGAATGGCCATTATGGCGGTGGAAAGGCGGGTGGCGGACACGGAGATGTGCGGTGGCGTGGAATTGTGCTTGACGCTTCAATTAGTCGAGCCGCGAACTCCGCAAAGTTCATATCACGAAGATTGTTTCCTAGACGCGTGCGTAGCTATTTAAGTAATTTAATTCACCTTTGAAATCATCGCACTTTTTTGTTGTTGTTGAAAGATGAGGCAAAAAATTAGTCAATAAAGTAGTATTATATGGAAATAGACTTTACTTATGAACAAAAATTGTAGAATTCGGCATAAAATTATTTTGTTTTTAGTTTAAATTTATTTTTGATTAAATATTAAAATCTAAATAATTATAAACTTGTTTTTCCACCTCCGCATCCACTTCCGCGTATGTGAAGCACTGAACATCCGCATCCGCAAAAATAACATCCGCATCCGCAAAAATAACATCCGTTACAACCCATTTGTACACCTTGACCTAATACGCTTGGGAGATCGCTGACAGGGCCGGCGTTAGGGGGGGTTAAGCGGGGTAAAAGTACCCCGGGCCCGGGCCACCAAAATGGGGCCCGCCGGTCTGGGTGCCTAAGAAAAATAGAAATCAAACACAAATTTTAAAATCTGCCCCAATACTTTTGAACCTTTTTGTGTTAATGTTTTCTAAGTTTATACAAAAATCCAAAATGCAAAGAAAAAATATTTTCGGGGGAAGAGGGGGGCCTAAGATCGCTTACCCGGGGACCGAGAATTCTAGCGCCGGCCCTGATCGCTGATGTAAATTATTTTTTCATAACGTTTTGTTTTACATATCATTCGTTTCCTTTGTTTGTAGTTAGCCTTAATTTGTTTTTATACGCCACCTTTCTCTTTTTATACACAACTGATCAGGATCGCTCTAAAAGTTGTAGATTAGATCTGAGGTTCCATTCCGCTTGTTGCTTACCTACGCTTCACTGTCCTTGAGTGAATCTAACATCGTAACATTCCCGTAGCTTTTACACGCTAAAAGGAGAAAAGTTTCTAGTGTAGTACTGACGGAGGATTCGATTTTGTGGACTAAAGCTCGTTACAGTTCGATCACAATTACTGTTAATGGAATTTTTAAATTCTTTGACACGATAAATCAATGCACAAGTAGTCTAGAAAGGAAGTACTCAACATAAGAAATAAGGATAATTCCGGAATGTATCGCAACAAATGGAGCGTATCACTAGTGCTTTTAGGTTAAACCGTCTTAGACCTATCTTGTAGTAAACCCCCTCATTCATTTAACAGACTTAGATTATTGAATAAATTGCTTACATTTGATATGATTATGTTTCCTTCAATTCATGAATATAATCAAATGCTAACCTTTATCACTGTGTTATCGTGTACGTAGTGCTGACGTCATGTTCCTGACCTTCGTTGTCGAATTAACAATCGGAGAGATGTTTCTGAAAAATCTAGGTTATCATGTTAATTAAACAACTGTGTAGGAATTAATTGACAGAATACTGAAAGAAATGTATGTATTTCGTTTCAATCACTATATTAATTGTTAGAATTTTTTTATTTATATCCATACAATCTGAATATTTTCGTAACATTCTATACTCGCACTTAATGCGCACCTGATGGAAGCTTTCATTTTCAAGCAGAAATATTGCCATTCGTTATATCACAGTGTAACAGCCCTCAAACCTAAAATTAAATGAAATTGTACTTTATGAATCATTTGTAGTAAGTTTGGTTGAATACGATCTGGTATGTTTGTTTTACAATTTCCTGTAAATCAATGTATATAGACTTTATTTTATGAAAGGAAATTATTTATAGGCCATTTAATAACAGAATTGTGCAAGAGAATTGCTTAAATGTTGGTAATTCCAAGTATTAATGCAAACTACGATGTCTAAAGGACAATTTGCTACAGTTTAAAATGATTTCTGTGAATAATTTTGTGTTTAAGTATCTTTAATTTCCTTTTCTGACCATTTTGTATTAATTGTAAATGATTATGTATTAATTCTGATTGTTTTTAATACGTTTCAGTTATTTAAGTATTGTTAATGTTCGAGAAATCTCTGTCGGACTCTTATGAAGTGTACTAGAAATTTCGATAGAGCCTATATAAAGAAATCACCAGAAGGACAGTAGTAGTTTAAACAGACTCAATTTACTACGGCGAAGTACTGTATTGTCTGTGGAAAAAGTGTAGTTTGCAATCTCTGAATTGTGTGAATGCATGCAACCAGTATCGTTGACGTCGTTTTCTTTGAGGTTAAAAACAAATGCTAAATTGAACTTTATCGTGGACTACTTAATTATCGTATTAACTAAACCACGAAGCATCTATCAATAGGGCTATTCAATGCTTTAAAAAAAAATGAAAATATAGGTTGCTTGTATCAGCGCTATCATATGAAATCATTGCTTCGTTTGAGTGAAAGTTGTTCCAAAATGACAGCGATCTATGCGACCTGGACCTCGGTTACAACTAATATGACGTGGCATATCATAATTATGCTCGTCTGATTGAAGCTTTGATTTTGTAGCGGCAATATTAGTGTATTGTTAGAAAGGTTAAAATGCAGCCTGGACTACAATGATAATTTAAACTTTTTGTTATAGCGTATATTAAGAGAAACTGCGGTGAGAGTTATTTAATAAAAATTCTATTTAGTTAAGCAACTGCAAAGAATTGTCTTCTCAGAACACTCCGTTGAACTAGTTATTTTTTATTATCTTTGGAGCTAAGTTATTACATAAAGTCTTTGGATAAAGTGTTCGTGAACTTAGGTAAACAAACAAAACACTAAATTACAAGACGTCTCTTACAAAACAATAAAGAAACTTTAGCAAAAAAATCAAGAACAGAATCAAACAAAAATGTCACAAAATCAAAAGAACAAGCTAACAAACCTAAAAACAAACAAAGAAAAACACAAAAAACAAGCAAACATAAAAACGAAACAAAAAAGAAATAAACAATCATAAATGTAAAAAAGAATCAAGGAAAATACGATAAAAATTAACTAACAAACAATTATAAAATCAAAAAACAAAATGAACAATTAAACAAATATAAAAACAAGAAACGAAGAACACTAAACAATCATAACTAAGCAAACACAAAAACAATTAAACAATCATAAAAACAAACAACAAACAAAAAAACAATCAAACAGATAGATGACTGGATAGGCAGACAGCGTTCGTGATGAATACAGTACGAAATGGCTCAGCTGTAATGTTACTTTTCCCCATATCTAAGATTTAAATACAGTATTTTACTCTCTTCTTGTAGGGACGCGTCAAAATAGGAATATATATACCTGTTGTACAGAAAGTGTAAACATTTACTTTTATAAAGCAGGGCTGCCTGAAACGTACATTTGTCAGAAACACATTTAAAGAAACTCAGGAATAAGAAGAGGAAGGAGCGAGTATCAGTTTTCGCCAGAGTCATTAAACGAGGCTTTCACCGAGAAGAACAAGTCGGGGGCTGTTTGGACTCTGTGTTTGTCTCCTCGTGACCTAATTAGAGAGCTCCGCCCGAATCCTCTCCAGAGGGCTCGCTGCCTCGTGCGGAGTCGACAACTTGCCGACACAGCAGCAATTAGCGGTCCCTTCACAAAAGGGCTGCAGCGAAACAAGACACCTCCTCGCCCACTCCGCGAAACACGATACACTTTTCATACGTTCTTCACTTACCAAATAGTACTTTATTTCTAGCCATGTCACAGAGATATAATAAATATGAGAGTTTCCCTGTCTGTCTGTTACGTTTTCACGAGTAAACGGCTAAACCAGTATTCATGAAATTTGACAAGGAAACACTGTGTTTAATTTGAAAGGATATAGGATTGTTTTTCGTAATAAGTAACACGTTTTGTAATGAAATTTTGAAAACTAACCTAACGTCACAGACAGACGGATAGCGTGTGTAAGTTACTATAATGTTACATCGGTCACTCAGGCTTTGTTTCGCTCGCAGTCAGTTTGTATATGATCTGTTCATAAATTTCATGTACACACACACAGAGAGAGAGAGAGAGAGAGAATAGCTGTTTTATACGTGTTGCAAATTAGTTCTCTTTGTTGTCTACAGAGACAGGTTGTATCATAGAATTCGTATGGTGATGGATTCCCCGTCGTTTTATCGCGACTCAGTGCTTTTAGGTACAGTATATACGTAGCTTACAGCTTTCTGTATCCACTTTTAGCAATAAAACGAGTATGAAGTCGCGGATAACAGCTATTAGAACTATATCATAACTTTGTTTCTGCTCATGTTGTTTAATTTTGTTGAATTAAACACCGTCTATTGACAACTGTATTATTAATGTTTTCTCGAGACGCGTTTCTCCATTTTGGTGTAGGGCATCGTCATTGGGAAAATAATGGTAGCTGCCACATGTCAGTCTGGAAGATCACTTTCTGCATTTCTCTGGACTGGTATTTAATTTCGAAATTCAGCATTTTAGTTGTAGTCTACACTATTATTATAAACTAGCTTCGAGCCCGTCAAAAATGACGGTTTGAACGCAATATTCTGGCAGTTCAATTTTTTTGCAGTTGGTTAATTATACGGAACTGATATTAAATAATGCTAATGACCTTGATTTTGCAATGTTCTACATATTTCATTTACATAGCCATATAATAGTAACTTCTACTGAATTAATGATGCCGGAAGTAAAGAACCAATGAAATTCAATCAGATTAGGAATCCCAAAAACTTTTGCTATCCATGTAATATCAGTTTTATTCCTGGTCCAGGCACGATTCAGCACGTTAAATATGAACTACTTCCACCCGCATTAATTAATATCTTTAGTAACATGGCGCTTATGAAAGCAGCTTAATTGGTATGTAAAACTCATTTCAGAGTGAATTATGCTGTAACAAAATGTGTCAGTTGCGATTCTGGTAAACTTAACCACAACCTCCACTAATATTGCGTTCGTATTACCCTCATATGAATAATGATGGGTATCACTTATGGTGGTAATAGGAATTCATTCCGAAAAAGCTTGTAAGAAAAAGAATCATTTTTAATTATACCTTTCGTTATATGAATACTGGTTAGATTATCAGTGCACTTGGTTAGGATCTGACATAAATAAATGCATTTTACGTTAGATGACGGAGACTATAATTTCGAAAACGAATAGCTGTTATTTATTTGACTGATACTTGTCGCGATTACGTATGTACGATTCTCTGAATTTTTAATAAGCTTCATTGTTTCTTATCGTGTGCCAATAAATTCTTAGTTTACGGTTTAACCTGGTGCTTACAACTGAGGCAGATAAAATAGCGTAAATAATGAAAACCCTTCTCCTTACATTAATTTCTGCATCTGGTTGTAGTAGATAAATAAAAAGCAATATGTAAATTTAATCGAACGTACTAATTGTAACTTTGTGACATTATTGCCTGGCATTAATTTTTTTTCCCTGCTCTCAGTATTTCTAATATCACTGCTCACTGCTATTTTGCGGCAATAATATCGTTGTTGAATTGCGAGTGTCACATCGTGTATATAGTAAATAGTCATATCTTTGATGATTTAAATCTGATAACAAAGTTATCTTAAATCTCATTTAATAGCTAACACATGTATCAAAAACTAAGGGTAGGGCTATCATATATAATGGTAGTAGGAATTTATTATGGAAAAGTTTATAAGGAGAAACGAATAAGTCATCCATAATGATATCTTTAGTTTATGAATACGTTACTCTCCTTAGATTATCAGAGTATTTTGTTAGGATTTTAAATAAAAAATGTATTTCACTTTAAATGACGGGGACTATAATTTTGAAAACGGATAACTGTTATTTATGTGACTAATACATTTCGCATTATGTACGTTTCTCCTAGTTTTTAATTAACTTCATTGCTTATTACCTTCTGCCAAAAAAATTCTTAGGTTATGGTTTAACCTAGTCCTCACAACTGATACACATAAAATAGCGTTGATATTTAATCCCCTTCTCCTTAAATGAATTTCTGCGCCAAACTGATACGAATAAAATAGCGTAAATATTGAATCTCCTTCTCCTTGTATGAATTTCTGCGTCTAGCTGTAAATAAACGAAAATCAAGATGGTGATACAAATGTAATATGGTGGTTGATGATTGGCCGTTCTCTAGCCAATAGCTGAAGCAGCTATAGACGACGCATCCAGTCTCCACCTTAGCGTTTTATACAAGGGGATACGAAAGTAACTGTCTCACTGTCCGTTTGTTACGTTTTAACCACTAAAGGGCTAAGCGACTCTTGATAACATTTCACATCGAAAATCTGGGTATAATTAGAAAAGATATAGAATATTTTATATGGGCCCCTTCAAAAGAAATTCGAGCCCAGAATTCCTTTAGTAACGTATGTATTTATGGAGGCATATTTTTTTTTTTTTTGTTCTATTCTCAAACCCCATCTTATCGATACTTATTCCTGATGTTAGTTCATCAGAAAATTCGTTCCAAGTTTTAGTACATTAATGATCGTAATTTACAAGACGAAGAAAGAAACGGCCGCGAGTTCGGAGCAAGTATGAAGGCGGGTCACGGGCGGATGCGCAGTAGCCTGTGGAGCTGTACCACGTGACTCACAGCCAATCGCGTGTCAGTAGCTTTCCTGTGTTCGTTCTGTGCGCGTCGTGCAGTGTTCGTCAAGTTTACAGTTTATTTTACTTATAGTGTTCCGTTTTTAGTGATTATTTTGCCCTCATAGTGTTCATTATGAGTGATGGTAGAGAATCACGCCAAGTGTTGCACAAACAAGCGAGAGGAATAGTGTTCCGTGTGTATCAGTACTTGAAAAGGCAGTCTTCTTTTGAGTCCGCGCCACCATGTGGTGCGAGTCGCGCCGTTGCCAAGTGCCCGGAGCAGACGGCTGAAGCTTGTGGTGTTGGTTTGCGTGACAGAAGCAAATTGGCAGCGTCGCAACACATCTCCCCTCTCTCTCTGCGCAGAACGCGAAGCCCACCCGCCTTGGTACGTGCTCCAAACTCTAGTTGTTCTGCACAAGCGGATGAAATCACACCCACGCCTCATCACAGAACGTGGAGGTAGGAGGTTTGCCCCCTCTGTAAAGCGCCGTAGGGGGTGATGTGTGGCAGAATCTCTGAAACAGTTCTGGAAGCACCAGAATTGTACTCATCCGTCAGATCTGCCACAGATCCTCCCCTATCCCGCTTACACAGTGGGCAAACCTCCCTCTAAGTTCTGTGATGCGGCGTGCGTGTGCACCACATTGTCGTCTACTGATAGTTTCACCGTCCTTCGACCACTCTGCATGGATGCTCACTACAGTAGCACGGGAACAGCAGACCAGCCTCTCCGTTTCTGAGATGTTCGTTCCCAGGAGCCGCGCTCACAAATCGCTGACCAGTAATTTAAGGGAATTTCGTGACCTGTGCGTACAAATCTGGAGTCAGATACCTCTGGAAGCCTACCAAGGACCTGTAGAATCCATGCTGCGCCGAATCACTGCTGTATTGAGTTCGAAAAGTGGATCAATATGCTAGTAAGTAGGTGGTCATAATGTTTTGACTGATCAGTGTGTATCACAATATTAATTTTTAGTTATTGAAATTCGGTAGATGTAGATGTTTTGGTTTATCCTCTGACCGCTGTTACAGTAAGCAAAGAAATATGGGATTACGTTTATGTTGCGGTGCAGTGAATGCATTAATGCACCTGAGCTGGAAGCCTTCATTTTAGAGCAGAGATATTAGCATTCGTTGTTACAGCAGAGGGAAGGAGTTATTTAAGTTTTTAAGTTGCTTACATTGTACTGAAATCATTACTCAATTTGAATGAAAGTAGTCCCACACTGGTCGCTATCAATGTGGCGTTGACCACGGTTAAACTAATTTTATTTTGTATACCATGAGGTGTTAAGATTTATTATTTACTAGCAGATTTCCCGGCGTTTCCCGGTGTGATCTAGGTTGTTTTTCCCACACTGTTAATATTGAAGTTCATAACAGAAGTCTCTTTTCTGAAATTCATGTCAGTCCCTTCATTTTCTATACGTATTTAAACGGCTAACTCGCGGTAAAGCAGAAAAGAGATGGAGATGATTTATTCTTGCAATATTGTTGCTTTCCTCGCAGGAACATGTGTACCAAGTTTCATCGAAATTACCACAGTGATTCGTGTAGCAAAAGAAACAATGTTTTTTTCATGAAACGAGGTAATGGTAGAATCGTTCAACAATAAATTCTATAACTAAAGGTTTTAAATTGTTCACTTTCGTGCTCAAACCCATCAAACATACATTACTTATTATCAACAGCGAATATAAATTCACTTCCAAACACCAGAGATTGTAGCTGAGCGGCCAGAGATAGTGGATTCATGAAACAAAGAACATATCTAAAGATGTTTCAATTATATTATTAAAATTAGTTAACATATTTTCCACTTTACTTAGTTTCCTCTTCGCATGGGGTTTAAATATTAAAAACCAAAATTTACGGGGGGGGGGGGGAACATTACATGCGATATTATGGCTGTTATTATTTTTTTTAAATTCATCTATGGTGTTTCATGCAATACGTTCAGATTTTCACTTACTACTCCGGCGTTATGATACGTTATAGCATAAGACATCACTTACTACTCCGGCGTTATGATACGTTATAGCATAAGACATACCAAACAATTCACAATTCACTTCGAAGTCTGCGCAGTATTTTTCGAGTTTTTCTGGTAGCAATATACCCGGTTTCCATTTTATAGATATAGATTTCCTTAGCGTTTACTAACGCTAAGGTCATTATTTCAGTTTGTCGTTAAGTTGAAATGTAATATGGACATGGATAACTTTTTGTAGCATACCGTTTCAGTTGTGACAGCTATACGATTCGAAGGGTGCTATATGGGACGCGCAGAATGGATATTCTGGAGTAAGTCATAAACTGACTCATTCTTTTCACCACACCCAAAACACTATAGTAGGGGAAGGTCGGGTACACCCGGTCGATAGGTAACCCAGATATTTAAAGTTCTAACACACCAACCACGACGCGTCGGTTAAACCTTATTGTAAATACGCGCCCTGTAGTGTAAAAACAAATGTAACTGAGCTGCGGCTTGCGCGCCCAGTGAGTTCCACACTAGTGTGTGTTTTGTGCCTGGCAGAAGTTTTTCGTAGATCCTGCAAAAATTCGTTGTATATTATTGAAAACGATACATCGAATAAACGCATAGTAACGCGGGCTCAAAAAATTTGAACGGGCGAGATTTTAACATCTATGAAAAATGTGGAGACGACGGGCAAAAAAGTAAATACAGTAAAAAAAAAAAAAAATTGAAAAAATAAAAAGATGCTATAAAGTTGTTGAACACAAAGAAAACTATTCAAAATCTTTCCGAAGCAAATCAACTAAAAGAGCTCGAATGCAGAGTACGTGGAGAAATTTCAGAAGATTGGATTCAGTGTTATGACAGGGTCCATGATGATTGTGTTTATACAGATTCTTCAGACATCCATTATAATTGTGATTATTTTCAAGGTCATAAACTATTAGGCCACCATTTATTACTGCGTCCAGCGCTACCCGACAACTTTTATGCTGCCAAGAAATTAAGGCAAGAATATTTTCAGTTTAATTCTTTGCAAAAAAAAAAAAAAAAAAAAAAAAAAAAAAAAAAAAATGATATGACTACTAATTTCTAATTAATATGACTGCAAAAGTTCACAGTTTATTTTTACGATTAAAATAAATACGGAAAATGTGATTGTTTTATTTTTATTTGCAATTAATTTTAAATATCTGGGCCTACTCAAATTTCACCTAATTGCACTGGGCGTCATGTTTTTAACAATTCCGTTTAGTTAAGCAAGTGACAATAAATGACTTGCCAAGATGAATGACTGGTTCGGAGGCTGAACTGCGATAATGACCTACAAGACAGGTGTGTATATGGTACAATCTGCCAAGGATTCTGCAGTGACTTTATTGAATTCGACTCCTGCGCCTCTATCGATCGTATTACTCGGGAATTGGAATAAGCGCTAAATCCACATAAGCCGGCGTTCAGATAAGTTCCCGCCTAACGTGGTTATCTGCTTCCGGATATGAAGTGTGGCGGACGAGAAAAAAATGTTTCCAGAGAGAAGTACTCGCGCCATTTTTTTGTATACGTCTCTGTGTTTTATCGTGACGAAAAGTTACAGTTTCTGTTTCCTACCGCGCTCAGTTTAGTTGGTGACAAATTTTTAAATTTAATGTATGGAATAGTCGAAGGTAAGAACTATAGAAGTAGATAAAAATAGGAATATATGAAGCAGATAATTTTGGACGTTTATTTTAAACGATATGTAGAGATGGAGAAATTGGTGCAAGATAGGAAGAGAAGTAGGATTGCATCGAAGCAAACGAGAGACTGATAACACAAAAAATAAAACGATTCGGCCAGTGTTTTCAGTGCCTCCAGTATATATTTTTTTCAACTAATCACAGACGATTAAAAATTGAAAATGGTGAGTTTAGACACGAGAGGAATAAAGATCTATACAAAGAAGAAGAAATTGAAACGATGTCAGACACGATCAGAAAGAGGAGAATCAGTTTTTTTGGTCACATTATGGGAATGGATAACAACAGTCTTACAAAAAGAATTTTCAACCATATTTACAAGAATAAGAAGGACAACCACAGGATCCAAGGAGTAAATAAAAATATGATTGATATCGGAATAACAGAAGATTTAATACAAGATAGAGCAACTTTTAGGAGACTGGTCCAAAAAATTTTATGGGTTTCCAGGAGAAGGAGAAGAGGAAATGTAATAACATATGGACGAAAGGATGAAGAACTATTGGAAGTTAATAAAAGAGGGATTGAAATGAATGAACGGGATTACTTTTCGTGGTCCTTAGATGGCCGATATCGAAGAGAAGAAGAAGACACTACAAGACGGATACGACAATACTTAACCGACGCATAAACACCTATGTACTCGGTCGGACTCGAGCCGGCGACCTTCGGCACACACTGTAAGCTAGCTTCGAAGCTACCAAGACAGGCAGCAGAAATGTTGATTCATATTCACTAAAATCTTTAGCAGCCTACATACTTCCTAGGAGTTGCTTAAAAAATAAAAGTAGGGCAGCGGTATTTATTTTCTTTTTTTGTCGAAAGATTCCAAAAACTTGGAATTAAAAAGTATTCAGACTCTTTGAGCGTAGGACGAATTACCAGCTTTCATTTGTTGACCATGAAAATTATATAAAGATTTTTTTTAGACACCAATTTTTCTGGTATGATGTAATCCTCAATCTGTTCCTATAACATTATACCCTCAGAGTTGTAGAATCTGAGATGAATACATGATCTCATTATACCCTTTGGTTGCCTTCTGAATTCCCATGCCACTGATCATTTCTGGTTCATACGCCCTGAAGGACCGTTTCTAATCCCAAACCGAGCATGGTGGGTGAACGGTTAACGTTCTGGCCTCGCATTCGGGAGAAAGCAGGTTCGAATCCCCGTCCGGGCATCCAGATTTGGGTTTTCCATGGTTTCCCCAAATCACTCCAGGCGAATGCCGGGATGCTTCCTTCAAAAAGGTCATGGCCGAGTTCCTTCTCGTTCCATGTCCCCAGTCCCATACCGTCTCTAATGACCTTAGCCATCGACGAGTCGTAAAACAATTTTAAAAAATCCCAAGGCCAAGAGGGTGCCATGGACCCTCCCTTCAGGATGATGTTGGCAAGCAGTGGGTGACCATCTTATAATCGCCAGAGCTTCGTGCGTGCTGAAGGGATACACCACGTAAAGAAGAAGTGGTATTTGGTTGGAAGAGGCTAATATAGTCTGCCAAAAGCCCTTATAACCCATGATGCCATGGTTCTTCCGAATTTTATGATGTAATCATGCTAATGTTAGTAAGAAATAAAGCATTTTATAACTTTCTGAGTATTGGTTTCAGTAGTTTCGAAGGTATGACAGATGAACGGTCAGACGGACGAATGTCAGAATCAAAAATGGTTTGTTTTTCTACCAGAACCCTACAAAAAAAAAAAAAAAAAAAAATAGCAGTTGAAAAGACTGGTGCCTGTCTGTCTGTATAATAATGGCGACTGGTCTTGATGAAAATGACCTGTCTCACATCGTCACGTGATTGTTAACGTTCTACACATGCGCACTGATCGCATAAGGAGCATGCATAAATTACGTGAGGTGTTTTTCCGGATTTCCGGACCCCCTCCTCTTCTGGTGAGACTTTGTGAGATTTGTCCCTCCCCCCTTCCCCCCCCCCCCCACTGATGAGATCTGGTCCGTGAGACCACTCCCCTAGAAATCGCCCTCGCGACTTTTTGCGACCTTTTTTACGTCTCACACTTCCGACTTCCGAAGCCGGTTACACCCCAACTTTTCGACGAAATACCCCCCTAAAGTCGAGTTTCGCGTCATTTGAAGACCTTCCTCTTTTTTTTAGCTCTACAATCCTACAAAAATTTCAAAAACCTCACGTGAGATTTCCGTTGACCCCCCCCCCCTCCCCCTTAGTGAGATTTCGCCGAACCGCCCCCCCCCATCCCTATTTCACCTCACGTAATTTATGGGCGCCCCATAACGTTAACTCGTAATGCGTAAAGCGAACAAATTTCTCCCTATTACGACCAAAGAAGTTTCACTTCGAAAAGCCACCGCTCAGCTCGAGGAGTGCAGCAGAACTGCGGAGTCTCTCTCAGAGAAGCCGCCCTAGCGCCTGTGTTGCTGGTGAGCTAAGTAGCGGCAATTAAAATCGGTCCCCGCAATTCCCGCCGGGCAGGCGCGCCATATTTCACCCCCGCCACTTTGCCGGCTCCTTTATTATTTTTTGGCACGGGTGGCGGCGCTGTTTTTACGCCGTTCCAGGCCAGCCACTGTTTCCAGCCAGCCGTAATTCAGTTCTAAACTCGAGATGAAATGTGCTCCTGCGTCTCGCTGCGTTTGGACAGTGCTATTTGGCGCAGGATACGCCGCAGAGCACTGCGACTTGCACCAGCGTGTCTGCCCCAGCATGTCACATGTTCACTTGATTGATTACTGGTTAGCCCAGAGTTTTTCGAACATTTTAGCCGCGCTTGATTTCACTTGGCTTCTTTTTTTTAACGTATGGCTTTACACCTCCTCGACGTCGAGGTCATTAGAGGCGGGATGGGATTGGGGACAAGGAACGGGAATGAATTCGCCAATGGCCTTTTGAAGGAAGCATCCCGGCATTCACCTGCAGTGATTTGGGGAAACCATGGAAACCTCAAATCTGGATGCCCGGATGGGGATTCGAACCGGCGTCCTCCCGAATGCGAGGCCAGAGCGTTAATCACTCACCCACCACGCTCGGTCTTGGATCTTCAGTGCAGAAATATTTACGTACTAGCGGTTACCCGCGACTTCAAACGCGTGGACTCAGAATTTTTTGCTAGAATGGGATAAAATCCACATATTAATTACATAATAGGTAGTGTAAACTGACTGCGAGAGAAATAAAGCCTGAGTGACCGATATAACATTACAGAGACTTACACATGATATCCGTCTGTCTGTCACCGTTCAGTTAGATTTCAAAATTTCGTAATGAAATATGTTATTTTTTCCGAGAAAATGTATTCGATACATTTGCTAACGGTTCATATTATTTCCTTGCCGAATTTCATCAAGATAATTTAGTCGTTTAGTAGTGAAAACCTATCAAACACGCAGAGAGAGTGTTGTTTTCGCATTTATAATATTAGCGTAGATTATTCATTTTTGTGGATGTCTGTGAAGTTTGTGTGTTGTTTCCATTCAGACAGAATGAATTATGATGGAAACCAGAGGGTGAAATCGAGTTCCAGCCCACTCAGGCCTACTCTTAGAAATTAAATATGCTTCTCTTTACTGTTTTAATAACAATTAAAAACTGGAATTACTTTTAGGTAACGTGTTTATTAATTCGCTTTATGTCATTTGACATACAATTCATAAAAACTTAAATACACGCTTTATAAGAAACATCGGTTCAGCCTAAAATTGCCGTGATTACAATCATTCCCTTTATAATTAGTTTGTTAAATACGAGTATCTTTACTCGTCAATTTCATTCATCATAACCATCATAATCTTCTTCCTGTGTCTTTTCATTATCTATTTTCCTTGCTGAAGGTTGCTTTGTTCTCCTCGTTTAACTCTTTGATGGTCAAATTTGCTCAAATATATTCTGATATTAGTTAATATATGGTCACGGGTATAGAACAATTCCGGTTTTTAGGATCAACTACCATGACAGGTTCACCTGACTGGCTGAAATACGAAGCTGACCCTAATGGTTACCTCTGCAAAATTTTAATTAAATCTCTTTATTCGATGTCATTAAATATCCAAAGATCGCGGGGTAAATAACGAAATGACCCGACTGCAGCGAACACGCACGAAGCGTAAAAAAGACAAAGAAAATGCAATTAAAAAAATCACTAACGTTTTTACTTTCAGTAGCCTTAAGGGGGCAACCACAAATTACGTGTGAGGTGTTTTTCCGGATTTCTGGACCCCCCCCTCTCCCCCCTGGTGAGATTTCGTGAGATCTGGCCAGACCCCCCCCCCCCCTCTGGTGAGATCTGGTCCGTGCGTGAGAACCCCCCCTACAAATCGTCCTGGAAACTTTTGTAGACCCTTTTTTTTTTTTTTTTTTTTTTGACGAAATACCCTCCAAAAATCGACTTTGGCGCAAATTGTAGACTTTTTTTTGGCTCTACTGTTCCCAATTTTTTCGCAAAATCTCACGTGAGATTTCCGTAGACCCCCCCCCCCCCCCTGGTGAGATTGAGATTTTGCCGGACCCCCCCTCCCCCTATTTCACCTCACGTAATTTATGGATGTCCCCTAACATGAAACCTGATGTAATCTCAAGTCTCATGTCAAATGTAAAAACACACAAACCTTTTTTTTTTTCTTAAGGCTTTACGCCTCATCGATTTCGAGGTCATTTGAGGTGGGAAAGGATTGGGGCAAGTAACGGGAAGAAATTCGGCCCTTTTGAAGGAAGCATTCCCGTATTTGCCTGGAGTGATTTGGAGAAACCATGGAAAACCCAAATCTCGATACCCGGATTGGGATCCGAACCCGCATCCTCCCGAATGCGAGGCCAGAGCGTTAATCGCACACCCACCACTCTCGGTAACATCTTGGAACTCGCCTGGAGTGATTTGGGGAAACCACGAAAAACCCAAATCTGGATGCTCGGACGGGGATTCGAACCACTTTCTTCTGATGACAGCGTTCAATCCACCAATGCTTAATCTCATTCAGTTTTTTTTGGAATCTTTTATCGTAAAACTGTTTTAAAAATTGTCACTGTAATCTCTTTATTTCCAAAACAACTAACCCAAAAATTTAGGCAAAATTTACCGACGTATGTACTCTGCTTTCACGGAAACTGTAGCAACCTTTGTGCTTCCGGTCTCCGTGGCGACAGGGGATGGAATACTGGCTTCATGTCCCCAGAGTGACACTATTGATTGAAAAACAGCAACAAGGGGAAGGAATTCATTTAATTGTAAATTACAATTTTATTCCAAGTTTTATTCAGCGGTAAATTTGTACCGTATGTTTTGCTATTATTAGTAAAATTAATGAAAGTACTCTGGTAATTCATTTTTTCTTAGTTGATTACATTGCACTCATAACCTCGAATTTCTAGTTACATCTCTGGCCGCTGTTAATTTGCCAGCGTAGGCTGGACGCGTGACGTCAGCGTTCGGTGACGCCAGTGTCAGATCTAGCCAACTGCAATCGCGGTGAGCGTTGAATGAGTCCAGGAAATTATATAGCAGAATAAGATTACAGTAAATATTATGTTATTACTTATTACATTCAATGTGCTAGTGCAATTGGCATTTTCAGTTCGTTACAAAAACGTGTAGGTTACACATTTAAAATCGAATCGTATATTTTTATCCTGGCTAATATGGTTCCTGAATACTACCGCCCAGTCCCGAAAACAGGTACAACAAAATGCAAACTACGGGGAAACAAGCTGATAATGTTTACCTTAAAAAATGAATTTAAACAAAAATGCGTTAATATTGTATTATTCGATTGGCTGCTTTTAATATGGCTCACGTTACAATGCTATTGTGCAAAGAGGGAAAAATGGGGGGGGGGGGGAGGAAGAGAGGTTTCAGAGCGAAACTTTCAAATTAATCCCGGGAGAATTATTTCAGACTCAAATCAAATATGGATAATGGTCGACTTGGACAAAGATCAAAGGCAGGTTGCAACGCTTTGTGAATGTCAGCTAGCGAGCTACGGGAAATATTACATTTTTAATAAACCGGTAGGCCAGGAAGAATATGCAACAGGCGATGTTAATGTATATTTTTCTCTCCGGTTTTGATCCGACGTTTACAATGTTGTATTCAGGTACGACAGAAAAGAAAAGGCATTAAGCTCATAGCAGCACAGAGAATATATAACCCAGCGGTTTCAACACAGTACTACCAGCTCACTTTTTTTTTAATTACTTAGGAAACTCGTCAGCACCCGTCAGCGTGAAGTTACAATAAAAGAGATGTAAATTCTTACACATTTTCAGATCAAAATTTAAGTTTATTACCATTAATTATAGGACAGTATTTCAATGTTCAAATGTTTTTCATAAGCACATTAAAGGGATTAGAAAAATTTTAACGAAATTTTAAGTGAATTGTCTTTCTTTATCTAGTAACTAGCTCGTACCCGCGACTTCGTACGCGTGGATTAAGAATTTTTTGCTAGAATTGAATATAGAAAGTTGCTGGTAACGAAGGATTGGTCCCAAACAACACCGAGTCGGCATAATATGACAGAAAACCTATCACTATATAATTCTACCGTCGAACCAGTCTCTTGAAGAGAATCAATTTCCAACATATTTCTGTCACCATTCGATAAGGTCTCAAAATTTCGTGACTACAACTATTAAACATACCGGAGAAAGTGTCCTGTGCCCTTCATACAGATTTTCTTGTCAAATTCCATCAACATCGATATAGCCATTTGGTCGTCAAAACGTAACAAAAAGACAGAGAGTTACTTCCGTATTTATAGCATTATTACTGCGGTTCACACACACACACACACACACACACACACACACACACACACACACTCTCTCTCTCTCTCTCTCTCTCTCTCTCTCTCTCTCTCTCTCTCTCTCTCTCTCTTTCTCTCTCTCTCTCTCTCTCTCTCTCTCTCTCTCTCTGACTGCGAACAACCCCTGAGGAATCATTATAACGTAAAAAAGTGTACACCTACAGCATTGCAAGACTACCTACGATTTTCCTCGCATTGCACACCTAACTTTGTGATATCTACAGTTTAACATTCAATCCGAATAACCTACGGCCCAGGCGTGACTCTTACGATCAAAAACAATTTTTAAAAATCTTAGCCTCCACGGAGATTTGAACCGGAGACCACGACCCAAACATTTGTAAGCAAGCGCTTTAACCACTGAGCTGTCTGACCAATACACGGAAAAAACAGTATAGAAACGTACATATCCAACGCATCTGTCTATCGCCATTCAGTAGTATTTCGAAATTATGAGACAACATGTATTATTTATACAGATAATTTTTCAACCAAATGTAGACAGTATTTTTCTCCTTGTTTCAAAGGATAAGTGTGCAAAGTTTCATCGAGATAGGATGGAAACTGTAGATTTGTATGAAGAACAAACATACATACATTCATCTTTATATATATAGATTTAGAGGATGAGACATATGTCTTCATTATCTACACAATTATAAATCTGTATTCGAGCTGGGTGCGTATAAGGGTTAAAAACGGCGTCAAGTAAACCCTGCAGTGTAAAACTGGATGGTATTTTAAAATTTTGAGGGCTTATAGTCTGCGTTAAAATTTGAAAAAATATCGTATCACCCTGTGCGACCAACGGTCGTGAGCAAGAAATTATAACAATTTCGAAATGGGACAAATATTCGACACAGATCACTCTGTATTATTTACAAGCACCTCTTCCATGACTTAGAGACAAAAGATCACATTACTACTGTTTGGATTCTGTTTTAATGTTTGGCTAGGGTTATTTGTTTCTCACCTTTGCTTGAACATAGTACATTAAAATAAACAGAATACGTAATTCAAACGCATTAAGTGTAAGTAATATTTAATTTACTGTAAACTTCTTTTTGCTTGAAGAGATACACATATAAGGTGACTACTACTCTATGGATTGGGTTTATTTTATTTTTTGACTTTGGTTATTTATTTCCTCAGTTTACTGAAATTTAACTAAAATCAACGGTTTAAACTGATCAAACCACTACATCATAGATTATAATACCAATAAGCGCAACGGAATTGTGATAATTAATTTACAGTAAAAATATTTATTCCTAATGTGGATATTAGAACGTGATATTGTGTCGTAGCTTATCAAACCAATACATTATACACAAAACATTCCATATACGTAACTAAATTGTAATTTTTCAATTTAGTGTAAATGTCTTTGTGCTTAATATCGATATTAAACCTCATTTCATAATGCTGTTTTATTCCCTGTAAGCATTTAAAAATATTATTTTTAGTTAACTGTTATGGATTTGTTTTTTTCGCTGTGACTGGCAATGTAATTCTAACCAAAGTTTGTGCTTCGTAATATGATAATACTAATATATAATATTCACCTACATGTATTAATTTGGTCAATTTTTACGTATGCTTTAATATATAAGTATAACCTGATAATAGTTCCGATATCAGTATGAAAACGGAGTCAAGATAATAACTAAAAGAAGGGAAAGTGTGTAGATTACATTTGCATTTTTTGCTTCTCCACGTTAATATGTGGTGGTAACATAATAAAGGTAAAGCATTACTGCACACCTCAGATCTGTGAGCGCGAAACAGTGGGCTAATACCAGTTTTAAATATAAAACTGTAAGTGTAAAAGAGTCTGTACATTTTTTTTAAAAAAAGGGAGTTTCGAACAGTGTTAATAATCTACAGATAAGTTATGAGCTTTCTTCTCAATTAGTGTGGTTAAATAAGTTGCCGACAATCACCAGACAGTCTCTCGAGAATTACATGGGTTAATAACATCTCCACAATAAATGGGGGTACCACCACGTCATGCTCGAGAAAGGCCCAATAGTATCTCGAACACATGCAAGCTGCAACTCTGTTAGTTTTATTAATGATAATCACTGTTAAGAAAAAAAATCGTTTAACATATTTAGCACAGTAACTTAAAATTTATTTTTAAATTTTAAACAAGCTCCTTGGCCTCGCAATCGTGAGGGCGCAGGTTCAAATACCCGTCCGGGCATCGATATTTGGGTTTTCCATAGTTTGACAAATCACTCCAGGCGAATGTTGGGATGATTCCTTCAATAGGTCTTGGTCGACTACCTTCCCCGTTCCTTATTCTTAGTCCTTTCCTGCCTCTGATCACCTCGTAATGCTATAAGCAAAAAAGAAAAAAAAAATGAAAAAAACAGTAATCAACAGTAATCAAACAAGAAGTTCTCTACGTCTCTCTGTAAAAATTGTTGAAATAGAAGAGATAGAGAAAACGGAATGGAAAGTCTTGAAGAAAATTTGAAGACTACTTAAAATTGAAAAAGGAAAGTTAAGCCACCGGTGGAATAAAGATCTAAGCCAAGAGGAAGGAAGTGAAATGATGTCAGGCACGTCCAGAAAGACGTGGTCACATAATGAGAATGTATAACAGCGATTTACAAAAAAGAATTTTCAATCATGTTTACAAGAGTAAGAAGGTCAACCAGTGGGTACAAGGAGTAAAGAAAGATACCTTTGAGATCGGAATAATAGATGATATAATACAAGATAGAACAACTTTCAGGAGATGGATCTAAAATTTGAAGGATTTTCAAGAGAAGGAGAAGAGGAAATGTAATAACATATGGACCAAAGAAAGGAGGAAACAGCAGCATAGGTCATCTTCTGTGGCTGTCAAAAAATTGCTTCATAGCGGTGTCACTTTTATGTATCAGAAAAAAATATTTCACAATAGCTCTTCAAATTGAGATACAGTTAGTCTTAAATGATGCAACTCAATATTTTCACTTTCAAAAAGGCGCTGAGGCATTTAAAGTATTTCTTTTTCAATATCCACTCTTTTAACGTTTTATTTTATTTTTCTTCATATCATTCAAAATTATAATCAACAAATTAGCTACGATGTTAATTATTTTCTGTAATATGGACATACTATTTTCAACAAGATCACAATGTAGGAGAAGAGAACTGTCCTCACAGTGGACAGTGGACTGTCTTCTAATTATTACTAGCATGCAAGTCCACTCTCTTACCCCCACCACCGACGGTCCGGCCAACAGTCGTTCCAGTCAACTCGCATCGTGTAAACGCGGCCTAAGGCCCAAACCAACCTTGACGTTGCGTTAGGTCCGTGGCCGGAAAAAGGTTTTGATCCCGACTTTGTTTAAGATTCTGGCGATTTTTTTTTTAACTGCTTTACGTCTCCTATAACAAGTAGGTCTTTAGAGACGGGAAAGGATGGGGGGCAAGGAATGGGAAGGAATTCGGCCATGGCCTTTTGAAGGAAGCATCCCGGCATTCACCTGGAGTGATTTGGGGAAACCATGGAAAACCCAATTCCGGATGCCCGGACGGGGATTCGAACCGCCGTCCTCCCGAATGCGAGGCCAGAACGCTAGCCGTTACACCACCACGCTCGGTCTGGCGATTTTAGCTGAAATTGCGCCGGTATATTGTAGAAATGAAGAGGTTAGCACAGGATAGGAGAGGATGGAGGATTGCATCAAACCAGTCGAAAGACGATTTTAGGCAACTGACTCACCCAGAATGCTTGCATTCTTTCATCCTTCTCTACAATCTAGAAAATTTCCCCAATCACTAGCGTCTGAAATCGAGTTGCAGCTTAACATTATAGCCACATGTTTCCTCCATTCACTGTTCCTAATTCTTCTTCCAACATCCATATAAGGGTCATCGCCAACATACATCTTGTACACTCCCAGCACTCTCTTCACGCTCATCCTGTCTTCAAAAGAATCCCAACCAGCTCCTTTATGATGTCCTATTATAAATTCCGCAAACAAAGCTAGCTGCCCTCCTTTGCATTCCCTCCAACTGCTGTATTCGATTTAAAAGTCGGCCTCATTCCCTGTTAACATCTAAAACAAAATGATAAATCGTTTCTGCTCTTGGTAACTGATGGAAATACGCTGCAAACAACTAAATAATTACCTAAAGTTTTCGCGAAGATGAATGTTATAGGTTTTCTCGTTCTGGCGACGATCGTATTTAATATTCGTTTGGAATACAGTTATTAAATGTTAAGAAGTATGTTCATCAAATAGCCACCGTGATTTCGCCATCACGTCGCATACACATGAAATTTAAAAGAAATACCGAATTTATTGTACCTCATGAATATGCTCCTGCCCTCTTTGTGAAGTGTAGGAAACAGGAGCCAACTTAAAACACGATCCACAAGAACAGTAAAACTGCTCTTGTATTATTGCTCTCGCAGGTGGAAATACATTAGGACTAGATATTTAACTACAACGGGTTTGACATTTTTACAAAAAAAAAAAAAAAAAAAGAGACATTTTTACACCCCTTCCCCAAATGTGTTTTTTATTACTGAGGCAGGTGTGCTTGCCTTGGTTCAGTAAGGGTGAACTGTCCATTCTGGATAAGGTAATCCTTACATTTTTCCCAAGGGGAGGAGGTGATTATTTACAGAAAATTTGATCCCGCGACAATTGCGTCGCGTAACCGGTCGGGACCACCATCTCCTGCGTCTCGGTTTTTTTGGTCCGGGTGAGGTTCTATGATCTTCATTTGTGAGATCTGACACCGTGATATGCCACCCTTAATTCGGGATGGTTCCTCTTAAAGGCCATGGCCAAACTCCTTCCCGATCCTTATTCCAATCCGTTTCCTTTTGGCTGAAAAGGATTTAGTAACCAAATGTTCAGCCCGCCTTTTTTTTTTTTTTTTTAAAAAAAACCTCTTTCTGTTTTTTTTTTTTTTTTTTTTTTTTTTTTTTTTTTTTTTTTTTTTTTTTATATCGAGGCGGCTGTTGTGTGGTTACTACACCCTTTTCAGTCAAAAGGAATGTGATTGGGATAAGGTTCGGGAAGGAGTTCGGCCATGGCCTTTAATACGAACTATCTCAGCAATTCGCCTGATTTCGGGAAAACTGAAATCAGAATGGCATATGATGGGGTCACTTCTCACATTGAAGATCATAGATCCTCACCAGTACAAAAAAAAAAAAAAAAAAAAAAAAAAAAAAAACCAGAGGCTCAGGAGATGGTGGTGCTGACCGGTTGAGCGACCAAACCTTCCGAAAAATATCAACCGCCATTTTTTTTGTGCAGGTGAGGGTCTATGATCTGCAATGTGAGATCTGACCCCATGATATGCCATCCTGACTTCGGTTTTCCGTGGTTTCCCGAAATCAGGCGAATTGGTTCGTATTAAAGGCCATGGCGGAACTCCTTCCCGATCCTTATCCCAACCCCTCCCCTTTCGGTTGAAAAGGGTCTAGTAATCCTACAACAGCCCACCTCAAAAAAAAATCCTCTTTTTGTAGTGGTGTGTAATATAAACAGTTAAAGAGGGAAGACCATTCATTAACAGCCCACGTGAACGATCAACGAAGTTGCAAGCATAGTTATTTATTTATTACTAGCTGGTACCCACGACTTCGTTCGTATTTGTAAAGAATTTGTATTGACAGCTACCGACATCTTACAACCATAGTGAACGACAGGAGATACGATTCTACTACCATACACAAACACCAATGCTCTATGTTATGTAGTTTTGGCAGAAAAGTGACATTTGCGGAGGCACATGTCTTTCGTCGAAATACGAAAATATCCTTGACCGGCCACTTTCTACCACCATATCTCCCACACTACCACAGTTACTGAAATTCGGCCGATGTTGTGATCGAAAGGCGACTCTGTGTTACTACCACACACAAACGCCAGTGATCTGCGATAGATAGTTTTAGCTGAAAAGTGATACACCATGACACATGCGTCTTTGGCAGAAATATGAAATTGCCACAGGTCGACCACTTTCAACCCCCATATCTCCCACACCCCCATAGCTACCGACATCTAACAGCCATAATGCATCACAGGAGACACGATTCTACTACCACACACATACACCAATGGTCTATGCTATGTAGTTGTGGCAGGAAAGAGAAGTATAAGAAGACACAAATTTTTGATCGAAATATGAAAACGCCATGCATTGGCCAACTTTAATCATCAAATCTCCCACATCCCCACAGCTATCGTCATTCGGCCAACGTTGTGCACGACAGGAAACTCCATGTTACTTCCACACACAAAGACCGGTGATCTGTGTTTGGTAGTGGTGGTTGAAAAGTGAAATATATGAAAACACACGTCTATTTATATATATATAAGATTTTTTGTTGTTTTTATGCCTCGTTGACGTTGAAGTAATTAGAGGCGGGAAAGGAATGACAGCAAAGACCGGTAAGGAAGGCTGCCATAGCCTTTTTGAGGAAACTATAACGGCATTCGCCTGGAGTGATTTGGGAAAACGATGGATAACTCTAATCTGAATGGGTGAACGAGGAATCGAACCCGTGTCTAAGGCAGAACGTTTCCGTTCACCCACCACGCTTGGTGGACAACGTGTGCTCCGAAATACGTGTAATTACAGTTCAGGCTAGTGGGATTCTCGAAATACTTCGAAAGGAAAAGATTGAGATGTGGTGTTGCAGGGGAACATTGAAGATACAATGAAAAGAGAGAAGAATAGATTGAAGTAGGTCCTAAACGCTGTGTGGAAAGCAGCACTAATACAATTTGTTACAAAGTGCTCTATGTAGAGTAATAAAGTTAATGTTAGGGAAGAGGACCAGCACTTACCAGATGCAGAGAGTGTGGTAAAACTGAAACAAAAAACACAAAAATATATAAAAAAAATCTTAAGCCATTCTTCAGCAGGAAGGATATTCAAAAGCCTACATCACTGCGTACCAGAAACAAATCTATAAGCTCTTTCTTGCATCCTCTCCAACTCTTGTATCTGAAACCCACTAAGAACATAATTCAATATAAACAATTAACTAATCAAATGTTACTAAAGCTTTGTTATAATCAGATACTTTAATACGCAGATGGATGGATGAATTCAGAGGACAGGATTATTGGAAATGTAGACTGATTTGGCGATCAGTATGTGATGAATTGCCGTACAAGCTAAGGAAACTCATTTTAAAAGACGGATTGGTTTGAGCTAAGAATCGAATACACAATGTCTGAAAACAGGGGAATGCATCTTGCAGATCATTAACCAGCTGCGAGAGCGAAGCACGACTTTAACCGGTTCAAAGGACTGAAACCTGTTGATTCGCCGTTAATAATCTAAACGACTTCAGAAATGGCATCTGGGATTTACGTACGGAACCCACATATCTTCCGGCCGTGATATATGTCCATCGCTGGAGGATGGGGTTTTCGTTGCTGTAACAAGCCTCTCCCTTCATAGACCAATTCATGTTTCCATCACTGATAAAGACTTAATTAAAACTGGTCGCCATATGTGTGACGTGCAGCAGAAAAAGCTATTTGCATTAAAATAATTTGATGTCACTGATCAAAAACATTTCCTGTTATCTTTGCGCTGACGTCAAAGTATTGGTTGTTGATCAAAAATCATATTTGACTCCAATGAATCTGTTATTACCTGTTGACATTTTAAGCTGCGTTCTACCGCTTTTTCGATAGGACGCGGTTATTTTTAACATTAGAAATTTTTAACCTATTGTAACAGCCCTCAAACCTAAACTTAAATGGAATTGTATTTTATAAAGCATTTGTAGCAAGATAGAGTTTGATTGCGTAGGATCTTATATGTTTGTTTTGCAGTTAACTGTAAATCAGTGTAAATAGACTTTTTTTTTTTTTTTAAGAAATTATTTAAAGGCCATTTAATATGTCTAAGGACAGAATTGTACAAGACAATTGATTAAATGTTTGTAATTCAAAGTATTAAGGCAAGTTACGATGTCTAAAGAACCATTTACTATAGTTTAAAATGATTTCTGTGGATAATTTTGTGTTTAAGTATCTTTAATTTCCATTTCTGACCGTTTTGTATTGATTGTAAATGATTATGTATTAATACTGATTGATTTTAATATGTTTCAATTGTTTAAGTATTGTCAATGTTCGAGAAATATCTGTCGGAATCCTTTGGAGTGTTTTAGATTTTTCGATGTAGCTTATATAAAGCGAACATCCTAGACAGAGAAACAGTTTTCACCGAGTCAATTTACGACTGCCAAAGACTGTATTGTCTGTGGAAGAAGTGTTGTATACAATCGCTGGATTGTATGTATGCATGTAAACAGTATCGTTGACGTCGTGTTTATGAAAATAAAAGCAAGTTTAAAGTGAATTGTATGGTGGACTGCTTATTTGTCATATTAATTAAACCACGAACAATCTAACTGCAGCAATGCAATACGTAGGAGCACTTTGGTTTCAGAAAGTATGTGTGATTCGAACTAAGTATTAACTTCAAAGATATAAATTAGCATTTGCCTGCGGCTTCTACCGGAAGGTCCCGGATATATATATAACATTTGGCCGGCCATTGTAGTGTAGCGGCTAGCGAACTGGCCTCACGTTGCAGGGGTCAATGGTTCGACTCCGACCAAGGGCATGGTAGTTTTAATTTAGTGTCGGGTTTGTCCCGCGTTGGTCATATCAAAGAATAAATAATATTTACGATGGTAAAGTATCTATACGATTGAAGATTCTAGTATTGACGTAAAGCAGGAAATCAGGTTAGGATTCTATATGTAAAATATAGGGTAGCCCCAGTCACTTAAAATTAATTGTAAATTAAAATAAGATTATCTGTATTTTAATCTTAAAATTCAACTGGGAACTTCTGTAGTCATATTAATTAGAAGTTAGTAATTATAAATTTTTTCCAACGAATTAAATTGAAAACACTTTCGCCTTACTTTTCTGGCAACACCAATGTTGTCGGCTAGCCACGGACACAGTGGTGGCCTAATCGATTTTTGGTCTTACAAAAATCACAGTAACAATGGATATCTGAAGGATCTATATAAACCCAAGCTTGCCTTTGCTTCACAACACCGAATCCAGTCCTCTTCAAAAATTTCTCAACGTACTATGCATTCGGTCAGATTTACTTGATTGCCTTCAGGAAGACTTGCCTTTGTATTCAACGTCTTTATAGCGCCTTTGCCTTTCTATTATTTCTCGTCGCCCTTTTTACTGCCTTCACTTTCCTGCCCGTCATCTCCACATCTTTTATATGGAGAAGGCGTTAAAATCTCAATTTAGGATTTTTCGAGCCCGCGTTACTATGCGTTTATTTGACGCATCGTTTTCAATAATGTCCAACGAATATTGACGAAATCGTCTGCCAGGAACAACACACGCACTAGTGTGCAACTCACTGGGCGCCTAAGCCGCAGCTCAGTTGCATTTGTTTTTTCACTACTGGTTGAATATTTACAACTAGCGTAAGCCCGTGACCGTTTTTTCCGTATCGTCACGGGTAGAATAGTTCCAGTTTTTAGGATGAAACTTTGACAGGTTGACCTGATTTGTCCAAATATAAACTTGACCCATATTTCAGGATAAATAAAATCTCTTGATCTTGAAGAACTCAGAAGCATGGACAATAGTGCAATCGTATAATTGTTTCAAAGGTCATATAATCGAATTTGCTGAAATACAAACTTGATTTGTATTTGATCTTTAAGTTCACTCCTGTTTGCTTGGAAATCATCGGGTTGTTTTTTATTGAGACTGGGCAAACACTCATAATGTAATTAATTATTGGCCATAGTATCTGTAACGGCCAGAGAACTTTATACACATTCTATACCATTAAATAGTTGAGCAATTCCGAAGAAATGAATTGTCAGAATAGTCGATGCGGTAACATATTTGGTCTGATGTCCCCTTAAAATAACCTAATAACTCACGTACAGAGAACATGAATAAAGACCATTAACGAAAGGGGTCAGTAAAACACCTAAAAAGCAAATAAACCGTAATGCATAACTTTTCGTCAAGCGACAACATTAGTAAGAGTTTTAATTAAATTAGAATTTATCCTAAGCCGGAATTACAATTGGTATTCGTGGTTGCAGCAGAGACCGTGAGAATTTTTTTTTTTAATGTTTCTTTTTGTTTCATGAGCAACATGTTACTGAAAAGCAGATTTAATTTTTTCGGCCGCAAAATTAATCAATATTTTTTTTAACTATGAAACGCTACTAAAAGCATGCTTAATGTATTATGACAATTAATTTAGTAACAGTTGCTTAGCTATTAAACTGTGGACATAACCGCGAATTTCTTCTTATGATATCTCTTTTGGCTGTTGATTTGCGAGCGAACGCTGACACGTTACACCGTTCTCCAGCCAATAGCTATCGATCTGAGTGAATGAGTGACCTTACGAAATTATGTAGTAGCTTGGTTATTTAGAGCTTTAAATGCCCGGATTTATCCGCCGTCCGGAGCTACCCGATCTTCCCCTATTACCTTCAAAGATATAAATTAGCGTTTGCTTGCGGCTTCTACCGCACGGTCGTGGATATGGAAAGAAAAGCAACACGTAACAAGCTCTCAGTACTGATGAACAGCAGAATCTTTGGTTAGGATTCTATCTGTCTTTTGTAGTATAGTATCTCTGTTACGTTTGATTTAAAGAACGTTAAAGTCCACTGGTTTCATCCCGTTCGGTATGGAAAAGTAAAAGGTTTCGTTATTTCAACTAAACCGCAAATAAATAAAACGTCATCAGCTTTCAGTATTGATGTAGAGCAAGAAATTAGCTTACGATCTCACCTGTAATATACACTACTGTTTGTGAAAATTGCAACACCAGAAGGAATTGTCTGAGTCACTCCAACATCGGAGGAGCAGTGAAACCATGATAAGTTATTGAGAGTGAAGAGCGATGGCGTGCACATAGGCCCAGCAGAGGCGTCTTTCGTGTGGCTGGGCAGGTGAAAGTCACACCACGCTCAGACGGATAACCCTGCAAGCACAGATTGGTCACATCTTGTCCTATGAACAAAATTTTATTTTAGAAAAAGTCTCACCGTTTACGAGATATTGATTTCTTAAATTTTTTTCGGAACATGTGACTTAATGGTAACTTCATCCGCAGATCCTACTGTGACAAATTTAAGAATTAGTTTATTTAATATAAATAAACTCCTCTCGGGCTTCCAGCCGCGTTAAGATGTCACACTTGTGGGACGTTTAGAAGGCGTCCGTGTCAGCCCTCAATGTCAACCAAATGTCAGTTTATCAAATGTCAGTTTATCATTGACATTTGGTTGAAAAGATGGCTAAGATAGATACCTTTTAACGACCCACAAGTGTGTCATCTTTTAATTTAATTTCATTCCAATGGAGCGCATGCTGCGGTGGCAATTTCCCTAACACCCATTTTCCCCTTATCCCGCACCCACCTAACTTTGCCCTCTACGGATTTTAACTTTAAATTCTTTCAACGTTTTTGGTAAATTATTTATCATTTCCCTCGGTCACTTATTCCAATCCCTGACACTCTTACCTAAAAAAGAGAATCTTCCCACACCCTTCTGCCTCCTATTTTGTAAACAGTGGTCGTTAATAGCGTCGCCGAGTGCAGTAGCGTATTTTGTTGTTGTATTTTATCTGTAGTGGTGTGGGTATTTGATTAGTGTAATCGCTGAGTGTTTACATTTTGTAGACAGTACTAGTTAGTAGCGTTTGAACAGTCGCCGAGTGCAGTAGCGTATTTTGTTGTTGTATTTTATCTGTAGTGGTGTGGGTATTTGATTAGTGTAATCTCTGAGTGTTTACATTTTGTAGACAGTACTAGTCAGTAGCGTTTGAACAGTCGCCGAGTGCAGTTATCTGTAGTGGTGTGGGTATTTGATTAGTGTAATCGCTGAGTGTTTACATTTTGTAGACAGTACTAGTTAGTAGCGTTTGAACAGTCGCCGAGTGCAGTAGCGTATTTTGTTGTTGTATTTTATTTGTAGTGGTGTGGGTATTTGATTAGTGTAATCTCTGAGTGTTTACATTTTGTAGACAGTACTATTCAGTAGCGTTTGAACAGTCGCCGAGTGCAGTAGCGTATTTTGTTGTTGTATTTTAATAGTAGTGGCGTGGGGATTTGATTAGTGTAATCTCTGAGTGTTTACATTTTGTAAACAGTGGTCGTTAGTAGCGTTTGAACAGTCGCCGAGTGCAGTAGCGTATTTTGTTTTTTATACTTTATCTGTAGTGGGTTAGATTAGGTTAGTGCAATCTCCGAGTGTATATATTTTGTAGGAAGTACAGGTTATTTCGAGTTTCTGTTCCTTTTTTCTATACTTTTTTTTTCTTTCTTTTTTGCGTTTTTCAAAAGCAGTATGTCTAGGGACTGTGATTGCTGTGTGCAGACGCGAGCTGAGGTGTCTGATTTGCGCGCACAGCTTGCATCTGTGTTAGCGAAAGTTACACAACTGAAAGCTGCCGTAAAAGGCTGCAGCAGATGTGATGTTGGGGAAACTGATATAGCCATGCCTATCACAGATTCTCCCATATCAACCGTCGTACCTGCAACCCAGGCTGAAGTGTTGGATGCTGTGTCGCGGTCGCCTGTCGGTAACTGGCTTAAAGCTTCTAGACTCCGAAGCAGCACACGGGAGCAGTAGAACAGGCTAAAAGGCCAAGTCGCTGAACTTGTTCGTCTGTCCAACCGGTTTGATGTATTGTCGGAGGCTGACTCAGCCCCACAATTATCATCCTGCGAGTTGACGGCCTCTCAGCCCGCCAGGTCTGAGCAAACGCAGAAGGGCATTTTGGTAGTTGGGAGCTCTAATGTTAGGCGGTTATTAGAGCCCCTTAGGGAAATGGCGGATTCCTCGGGGAAGAAATCCAACGTCCATTCTGTGTGTATTCCGGGTGGCCTGATCCGAGATGTGGAACAGGCCATCCCGGATGCCATAGAAGGGACGGGGTGTAGCCAACTACGGATTGTGGCTCATGTCGGCACCAATGATGCTTGTCCCCTTGGGTCGGAGGTTATCCTCTCTTCCTTCCGGCGGCTGGATGAAAGGGTGAACTCTGGCCAATGACCGCAAGATATCGGCAGAGCTAACCATCTGTAGCATCGTAGACAGAGTTGATTGTGGACCTCTGGTTCAGAGCCATATTGAGGGGCTGAAACAGAGACTACGACGTTTCTGTGATGACATTGGCTGCAGATTTCTCGAACTTCGCCATAGGGTCGAGTCTTGTAGGGTTCCCCGTAATAGGTCAGGTGTGCACTACACACGTGAATCGGCTACACGGGTGGCAGGGGCCGTGTGGAATGCACTGGGTGGTTTTTTAGGCTGAGGGAGGAAGACCCGTAATACGAAATTCAGTTACGGGCAACCCAATCAGATGCAACACCGGAATGTAGGAGCAACGTAAAAGAATCTCGACAGTTAAAAGTTCTCGTAATTAACTGTAGAAGCGTTTGCAACAAACAACCGGAACTAGAAAGCGTTATTTGTAGTACAGAAGCGGATATCGTTATCGGTACAGAAAGTTGGTTGAAACCAGAAATAAGTTCCGCCGAAACTTTTAAAGATAGCATGAACGTTTTTCGTAAAGACAGATTACATTCTCATGGAGGTGGGGAATTTATAGCTGTGAGTAAATTTCTCCCATGTAATGAAATAGACGTCGATACGATCTGTGAAATCATATGGATTAAACTCAACGTTGCTGGGTCAAAACTAATCATAGGCGTCCTTCTACCGTCCACCCGATTCCGACATAGTTATCGTCGAGGAGTTGAGAAATAATGTAATTAGTATAGCTAGCCGTTTTAAGGATCATGCTATGATTCTAGGAGGCGACTACAATCTGCCTTATATTGACTGGCGTAATTACGTTCACATCACAGATAGCAGGGATAAGGCAGCTTCTGAAGTAATTCTCGAGTTGTTATCAGATAATCATCTCGAGCAGCTAGTTAATGAACCTACGCGGTGTCATAATGGTAGCGAAAACATTTTAGACTTGCTGGTTACCAACAGGCCAGAATTATTCACCGACATTTCAACGACCACAGGAATAAGCGATCACAAAGCGGTAATTACGACTATCAAATTAAGGACCAAGCGAAGAAGGAAAAATGGGCGAATTGTATACAGATTCAATAAGGCCTCAAAGGAGTGTTTTAGAACCTACCTGAGGAATAATTACCATAACTTCAAGTCAACAAAGGACACCGTTGAAGAGATGTGGCATCGTTTTATACATATAGTCGGGGAAGGAATGGAAATATATATATATACCAAAGCGGACAATTAAGGGGGAGAATGATCCACCGTGGTACACATGCGAAGTCAAAAGATTACTCAAAAATCAACGGAAAATACACGCACGCACAAGAAGGAAGGGGTGTCGCAGCGATTTAGAAACCTTAGCTGATTTAAGAGGACGTATTAAGAATGTAATGCGCGAGGCCTTTAACGATTTTCACTCCAACTCTCTCTCTAAGAGTCTCACAGAAAACCCAAAGAAATTTTGGTCGTATGTACGAAAAGTTAATTGTACCAACAGCAATATTCCAGCACTAATTCGTGAAGGTTCCGAGGTTAATGAAAGCCGCGATAAAGCTAACATACTAAATACTGTATTCAAAAATTCATTTACAAATGAACATAAGGATAGTATTCCCGTTTTCCCACGCCTGTGGCGAGTCAGGTGATGGAATCATTGCGAATAGATACTGGAGGTATCATTAAGCAATTAGAGCTCCTGAAGTGGGGGAAAGCACCGGGCCCGGATGGAATTCCAGTAATAGTATTTTCAGAGTATGCGGCGGAAATCGGGCCATTTCTGTCTGATATATTCAGTAAATCATTAGAAGAGCGAAAAGTACCTTCAGAGTGGAAAATCGCGCAAGTAACTCCGATTTTAAAAAAAGGTGATCGAAGTGATCCTGGGAACTATCGTCCCATATCTATAACATCTGTTTGTAGTAGAGTTATGGAGCATATTATATGCTCGAACATTATGAATTTTCTAGATGATAATAATTTGCTTACAACAAATCAACACGGATTTCGGAAGAAAAGATCATTGTGAAACACAGCTGGCCCTATTCACACACGACGTAATGAAAGTTATCGATGCAGGTTCACAAGTAGATGTAATTTTTCTAGATTTCCAGAAAGCCTTTGACTCTGTGCCACACAACCGCCTTTTAGCGAAGCTTCGAGCAGTATGGTATATCGGATCAGCTTTGTGAATGGATAAAGGATTTTCTAACTGGTCGGTCGCAGTATGTTGTCGTTGAAGGAGAAAGTTCTTCTAATCTAGATGTTACATCGGGTGTACCTCAAGGAAGTGTAATTGGACCACTTCTTTTCTTAATTTTTATAAACGATCTCGGAGACAAATTGAAAAGCCTTTTTAGATTGTTTGCATGATGATGCGGTTATTTATAGGGAAGTAAGAAATTTGGCCGATTGCTTAGAAATTCAGCGCGATCTGGATGTTATTTTGGCTTGGTGCGCTGAGTGGCAACTTACTCTAAATTGTAAAAAGTGCAAGACAATGAGCATAACTAACAAAAAGAATCCAATTGTTCAGAAATACTGAGTTAAACAATACAGTTATTGATATGGTCGATTCTATGAAATATTTGGGAGTCACAGTACAAAGGATCATGAAATGGGACATACACATTAATTCGTTAGTAGGTAGAGCAAATTCTAGGCTGCGATTCATAGGTCGAATACTTGAAAAATTGTAATGAACAAACAAAGGAGATAGCGTACAAATCATCTTGTGCGTCCACAGTTTGGACTATTGTTGTGCCATTTGGGATCCGTTTCGTAAGGGATTGATCGAAAGTATAGAGAAAGTACAGAGAAGAGCCGCTCGATTCGTGACCGCTTGCTACAGTCCTTATGAAAGCGTCACAGACTAGGTTGGGAGTCTCTGGTAGGTAGACGACACACGTTTCGTTTAAACTTATTGGTAGACATGCGTACTCCCACTTCCACTTTTGAGTGTAGTGAAATACTTCTTCCACCAACCTATTTGAGTCGGAAGGACAGGAAAGATAAAATTAGAGAAATAAGGTGCCGGACTGATTCTTATATGAATTCTTTTTTCGCTCGTACCATTAGGGATTGGAATGCACAGCAAAGAGATTAGCTTTGGTGCTGAGCACCCTCTGCCACCCACAATTTTGTGAATTGCAGAGTATATATGTAGATGTAGATGTAGATGAAATTGAGTGCCAGCTTGTGGTCATGGTCATCTTTTCCCTTCCATGTACAACTTTTCATACCTACACCAATATCTATCCATGCCTCATCACCAGTATATGCCTTGTACACTCTTTTGCAAAAAAATAGACTGTGGGCGCCTGAGACTAAGTCCCTTATTTCGCACAATGTGGCATCATTGCGGGTATTCAACTCAGCGTCATCTGTTATTCATTTCCTTAAGTCAATGCCTGGAACAAACTCTCCAGTGATGCCACATAGTGCAAAAAAATAGACTTAGTCTCAGGCGCCCACAGTCAATTTTTTGCCAAAGAGTGTACACTCCCATTATCCACTTCACCCTCCTCCTGTCTTACAATGAATCCCATTCCAGCTCTTTTATCATATCTGTTACTGATTGCATTCTGCGATAATTTCCAGAGACAAATCTAGCAGCCCTTTTTTGCACCCTCTCCAACTCCTGTATTTGATACGTAATATGGGGGTCCGATACTACACTACCATATTCGAGCATTGGTATGACCAAAGTTTTATAACCCAAATCCCTCACTTCTCTTGTACATCCCCTTATCACTCTCTCCAACAAGTGCAGAATTTTGAAACGTTTTCCTACCACTTGTCCAATTTTTCCTGCCCGGTTGAGCTAGTTATCAAATGTAATGCCAAGATATTTACATATCAAGTCTTCAGCATGCAATTCTTTCCCCACCTTATAATCATAATCAAACTTTTGTCTTTTATTTGTGTATCTAGTAAACTGACTCTTCTTTGCATTTATCTTCATACCATGTTAACGAACCCAGCTAGGTATCCTGTCCAGATCATCTTAACGCGGCTGAAAGAGTTTATTTTTATACAACGCCGTAATACTTCGATGTTACAGTTACGTGATGTTTGTTTGGCTTTGGAGGTATAGTTGTGTGAGGTACTTGCTGTCGGTTGCAGACGGCGGAGGTCGGAAGCCCACGTCGCGACCGAGCGTGACGCCCCGCCCCGCGGACCCTGTGTTCGACACCAGCTTGGTGACTGACGTCAGCGTGCCGCTGGGAGCCACGGCCGTGCTGCATTGCAGAGTCAGGAACCTCGCCGGCAGGCCGGTGAGTGCTGATACTGCTGCAACACGTTCACGTTACGCCCCATTCACACACGACGGTTTTGGACGTAGTGTAAAATATCGCACTCCACAAGGCATAGGCAAATGAAAAAAATATATCGATAACTAGCTCGTACCCGAGACTTCGTACGCGTGGATTAAGAATTTTTTGTCAGAATTGAATATAGAAAGTTGTTGGTAACGAAGGATTGGACCCAAACAACACCAAGTTGGCATAATATGACAGGAAAGCTATCGCCATATCATTCTGCTGTCGAACCAGTTTCTTGAAGAGAAACATTTTCCAACATATTTCTGTCACCATTCGATAAGGTCTCAAAATTTCGTGACTACAACTATTAAACATACCGGAGAAAATGTCCTGTGCCCTTCATACAGATTTTCTTCAGATCAACATGGATATAGCCATTTGGTCGTCAAAACGTAACAAAAAGACAGAGACTTACTTCCGTATTTATAGTATTATTACTGCGGTTCTCTCTCTCTCTCTCTCTCTCTCTCTCTCTCTCTCACACACACACACACACACACACACACACACACACACACTCTCTCTCTCTCTCTCTCTCTCTCTCTCTCTCTCTCTCTCTCTCTCTCTCTCTCTCTCTCTGACTGCGAACAACCCCTGAGGAATCATTATAACGTAAAAAAGTGTACACCTACAGCATTGCAAGATTACCTACGATTTGCCTCCGATTGCACCCCTAACTTTGTGATATCTACAGTTTAACATTCAATCCGAATAACCTATGGCCCAGACGTGACTCTTGCGATCAAAAACAAATTCTAAAAATATTAGCCTCCATGGAGATTTGAACCGCAGACCACGACCCAAACAGTTGCGAGCAAGCTCTTTAACCACTGAGCTGTCTGACCGATACACGGAAAAAAGCAGTATACAGACGTCCATATCCAACGCGTCTGTCTATCGCCATTCAGTAGTATTTCTAAATTATGAGACAATTTGTATTATTTATACAGATAATTTTTCAACCATCTGTAGACAGTAATTTTCTCCTTGTTTCAAAGTATAAGTGTGCAAAGTTTCATCGAGATAGGATGAAAACTGTGGATTTGTATGAAGAACAAACAAACAAACATACATTCTTCTTTATATATATGGATTATCGTATCGTTATTAGCAAACATTATCGATACGTATCGAAAAAATATTAGGTACACAGATAATAACTAAAGGTAAATTACGATTATAGGGTGGGATCAGAATTGCTTGTTGGATGCTTGAAGTTTAAATATCTTGGCATAACGTTTATTAATAAACTCAATTGGGCAGAGCACATTGGGCAGGTGGCAGGAAAAGATTACAAAATCCTTTATTTACTGGAGAGGGTGTTGAAAGAATGTTCTAGAGAAGTTAGGGAGTTGGGTTACAAAACTGTCGTCAGACAATCACTTGAATATGGTGGTGTAGTTTGCGACCCACATTTTGGTTATCAAAAACCAGGAGCTGGAAGGTGTGCTAAGAAGAGCAGTTAGATTTTTTTTGTGGAAATTATCGCAGGACCCAGTCAGTAACTGATATGATAAAGGAGCTGGATTGGGACTTATTGGAGGAAAGGAGGACAGTGAAGAGAGTGCTGGGAATGTACAGGGCATATGTTAGTGATGGGGCTTGGAAGGATATTGATCGAAGAATTTGGAATTGTGCATGGAAGGGGAAAGGTGACCACGACCACAAGCTGCCGCCCGATTTCATGCATAAGGGAGTGGGATTTTTTTTTTTTTTTTTTTTTTTTTTTTTTTTTTTTTTTTTTTTTTTTGTTGGTAAAGGGATTGGAACAAATTACCAAGAGCAGTGATGAATGATTTACCAAAAACGCTGAAGTGATTTAAAATTTGTAATTTGGAAAATTAAATGGGAGGGGGGGGGGAGGAATTTAATATTCTAATTATAAAAGAAATTCTAATTTAATATTCTAATTATAAAAGAAATTTCGTTAGTATGTACTGTACTTCCTCGATTCACCGCCAGTTGGCCCAATTGCAGGAAGGTAATGTTGACGTCGGTGCTTGTGTTGACCCCGGTACCAAATGTAGAGACTCTTCGTGCTCGTATTGTGGACGGCTGTGATACAATACGCCATTCTCCAGGGCTGCATCAGCGCATCAGGTACTCCATGCGACGGAGGGTGGATGCATGTATCCTCGCTAACGGAGGACATTTTGAACATTTCCTGTAACAAAGTGTTTGAAGTCACGCTGGTACGTTCTGTTGCTGTGTGTTTCCATTCCATGTTTAATGTGATTTGAAGAGAAGTAGGCTAATAAAATGAGCTCTAACATGGAAAGTAAGCGTTTCCGAACACATGTCCACATAACATATTTTCTTTGTTTGTGTGTGAAGAATGTTTCCTGAAAGTTTGGCCGTACCTTTTTGTAACACCCTGTATATATATATATATATATATATATATATATTCGTTATGTCATATAATTATATATATATATATATGGGTTCTGGTAGCTCAGTGCCTAAGCGCTTGCTTTCAAAATGTTCGCTGCTCCTGCCCCGGGCACGAATCCCGGCAGGCACAGGAATTTTGAGAGTTGTGTTTAATCATATGAGCTGTGCCAGGACGCTCCGTGGTTCGGATTCCACGTTAAACTGTAGGTCCCAGAGGAAAGGAACTGGCCGTCCTACCTCTGACACAATGGCTTAGTATGCCTCCTTCTGGAGGATCCAACCAACCTTCGGGTTGAGGACTAAGTTAGGTTTATATATATATATATATATATTATTATATATATATATATAATTACCCATATATATATATATGGGTAATTATATGACATAACGAATTTCTACTGGATCGTTAGCTTCATCGCAATTAAAATTAATTAAAAACATCGACATGTCGATTTATCGATATTTTTGCCTAAATCCAGTAATTATTTAATATATATATATCACAATAGAAATTCGGAAAATTAGGACACATGTAGAAATTTTAGAAACTTTTGCTAATCTATTTATTTTTACAATCCATGAAACCAGTATTCGTGTGATTCAGGCATGAGAAGATTATGTTTTATATATTCAAAAGTCAATCTACTCCTGTTGTTCGTTGCCGCAACTTAAAAGGCAAGAAACCACTCTTTCGGCGAGACAGAAGGAACTTGGCTTATCAAATACTTCAGTACGATTTGCGAAAGCTTCTTAAAATTTAACGTTTTTTTTTTTTTTAGCCTTTTACCCATTGATGAAAAACTATTAAGATTCGACGAATTCTTTAAAAAAAAAAATTAAAAAATACGTCTTCAGAAAGTCGAATATGTACGCATATTTATCCAATATACATGCAACGCATGAAATTAGATACTGAATTGGGTTCCTACAAAAAATATCGAACTAACGCTTGAAATTTGTGCTCCATAATATATCGATTTTTTAAAAATATCGACGAGATAAATATCGATTATTTTATGCCCAAGTTTAATAAGTCAACTTTCTTTTAGTGATGGGAAGATGTACGTACATGGGCCTTTCATACGGCACAGTGCCGACAAAATGACGTTATCGCCCCGTTTAACACCCGTTAACTGCCACTACAATTGACGGAATCCCGGCTGCGAAAAAGACCTATTCTATGTCGATTGCCTTCGTGAACAAATGAATGCTTTCACGCGCAGCGGAATTTTGCGGTACGTCGTACGATAACTGACGCATAAATATATCTTCAATATTCAAAGCGAAATGCTGATTGTTTTTAGAGGTGTCAAATTTTCTTTATTAACAATAATCAGAATAAATATGAGATTTGAAAATATAATATTCGAAACTATTTGGAATGTTTTATTTTAGTCAAAATTCATTTGTAAATAACACATATAGTTTGCTATTTGACATAAAGATTAAAATCAACAAATTTGAATTTGTAATAAATTTACGGAGTAATGCTTATCATGTAATTCCTCATGTAAAGTAACTGCCATGTAAAAATAACTTTAAAAAATATTTTCATCGTTCTTAAGCGCTTCAAAAATCGACTAAAATAAGCCTGCTTCCTCTCTTCTTAGAGACGATTACGTTTCCAGCTTCAATTGGCCGCAATGAAATAATTTTCGGCTCATTTATTACAGAAAAGTCACCAAGAAAAACAAAGATACTTTTATGGAGTTTGTATATTTAGTAAAAGCTTTTGATAGTGTTCGGAGACAAGATCTTTGAAATTTTAAAGAAGTCAAATATAAAATATCGAGATACAACAATTCTTTATAAACTGTATAAAAATCAGGATGCTATAATAAAAATAGAGAATCATGACAGACGTGGGTGATTTAAAAAGGATGTGAGACAAAGTTGTAATCTATACACGTTAATATTAAAATTGTGTGTAAAGGAAGAAATAAGGGAAGTGAAACAAAAATTTGCATTTGGGATATGAGTTCAAGGAGGAAAAAACAGTATGCTACGATTTGCTGATGAAATTTTCTTGTTAGCAAAACAGGCTGAGGAAATTGAAGAAGTTACTGAATGCCATGAAATACTGAAAGAATAGTTTGGAGTAAATATAAATGAAAGCACGGCAAAAGTGAGGAAATGTAGCAGAAACGATATCAATAATAGTAGATTAAATGTAAAAACAGGATCGGATGCGTAAAAGAAATAAGTGAAATTTGCTACTTGGAAAGTAAAATTACAACTGCTGGACGAAGCAGGAATGATGTATAAAGCAGAATAGCAATAGCAAAAAGAGCCTTCATGAAAAAGAGGAGTCTTTTAGTTTCAAATATTGATCTAGGACACAGAAGAGCTTTTTAAAACTATACTTGTGCAGCGCAGCGCTTTATATTAGCAAAGGTTTTTTTAGGACTTTACACCTCGTCGACGTCATTAGAGGCGGGAAAGACTGGGTACAAGGAACGGTAAGGTATTCGGCCATGGCATTTTGAAGGAATCATCTCTGCATTCCCCTGGAGAACTTTGGGGAAACGATGGAAAACCAAAATCTGGATGCCCGTACGCTGATTCGAACCCGCATCCTTCCGAATGAGAGGCCTGAGCGTTAACCACTCACCCACCACGCTCGATGTTAGTGGAGAGAAGAGTCGAAGGTAAGATAGAGGAAGACAGAGATTAAAATTGAGGACGTAGGGTGTAAGGGGTATGTTGAGATGAAGAGGTTAGCGCTAGATAGGAAGTGACGGAAAATTGCATTTAAACCAGTCGAAATACTGATTACACACAAAAAAACGTGACCTTAATGACGACAAAACTGGCACTGAGCCCAATGGACGACAAACAAACGTGTTTCGGTAGATATAGCATTTTTTTTTTTTCATACGTCCAAAGCCGCCATGTGTGAAAAGTGCTTTAGAGGCACGATTCGTGGTCGTTGAAAGTTAGTTTAATAATCTTTGATGTTATTTGAGTGTGTGTAAGTCAAGCTGTCAATGAAAAACGATAACACTGCTAGGACAATCCCGCAAGGAAGTCCCTCAGGGAAAAATAATCCGCTGCGTGCCATAGTCTGGCCAAGAGGTCTCCCCACTACTAGTAATCGAGTAATTACTTTTATTTATGTCCCATAGGTCTAGATGTGACTGTCAAGTAGCGATTTACATTTTCTTTTTTTGGCTTGTGTCTTACACAGTTAATCAGACGACAACTTTCGCACCGAGCATATTGGGTGAGAGTTAACGCTCTGAACTCGCATTCGGGACGATACGGCTTCGGATCCCCGTCCGGGCATCCTTTAGGTTTTTTCCGTGGTTTTCCAAAATCACTGAAAGCCGTTATGGTTCCTTCAAAAGACCAAGGCCAAATTCCATCCCAATCGTTGCTTCAGTCCTTTCCCGCCTCTAATAACCTCGATGTCGACGAGATGTAGAGCCATCAAAAAACTTTCGATCCAGTTTTACGCGAAAATACTTGAGGTTGTTGCGGCGATGCTTCAGCTTTGTTTTTCTCATGTTCGCACGAGAACTTGGCTTTTGTTATGGATTGATTTCACATGGTTTTACTAGCAACATATTGAGAGTTTTTTGGTCGTTTAATTAAAAAAAAATAAAAAACTGGTATTTCATTTTTAAGTCGCTAGTACGACGTTTGTCGTTTGTCACCATCTCCATTACAGATATTCCAACCATATATTTGTGTTCGATTCTCCAAATATGTACTAATCCTCATTTCTGTCTGGACGACAAGGAAAACACTTATTTCTGAAAAGTCAGTGCTCAAGGCTAGACTCAAACCGGCATCCCCTATAATTCGATTCGATTTTTTTTCAGTGGAGGGTTAAAATGGTTTCTTCAAAAGGCCATAATCGAATTCCTTCCGTTCCTTGTCCCCCAACCTCTCCCGACTCTAATGACCCCGACGTCGATGATCTGAAGACCCCGAATAAAACAAATTGAATTTAAAAAATACTTTATTTTGAGAATGTTTTTTTTGTTAGTGGAATTCTTCTTTTGAAATCTTTTTTTTCGGGAGTAAGTTCTGAAATTAAAAATAATATTAATTACCCACCATATCTGATTCAATTTTTATGTTCATTCTGCTATTAGAGTTTACTGTTACCATTTCTACTACGTTTTATCACTTCTGTCTCGCTTTGTAATATATTTATTTCAAATTTATCCTTTAGTTTTTTTTTCACGCCATCCACAAAATTAAAAATTATGTCATTACTGTCTCCTATCAACAGTTGTTTCCTGAAAAAATCACAACATATTCTTTCTTGTTGTTGTTTTTCAACACTTACGCCACATTCAAAGGTTAATCTTACCTCCTTATTGCTTCTTCTATATACAAATTGAATATCAGTAAGGAAACACTACAAATTTAATTAATATTTTGAGATTAACAGGTGATAGGAAGGGGCAGAGGATTGCATCAAACCAGTCTAGAGACTGATGACAGGAAAAAAAAGCAAAAAACAAAAAGCCTCTCTTAAGATTCTGTTCCCGTTTACATCCGTTTCATTGCTAATTCAAAGCGTATTGCAAATAATTATTTTATATTGATACTTTAATCCTGAATAATGTACACGTTTTGAACATCTTGTTTTGTCTGATATTATTAAAAGATTTTTGAGGTCTGCAAACGTCAAAAACTTGTCCTGTCTTTCGAACATTTATCATAACGCTAGAATCTCTACCACTGCATACAAAATTTTTTCTCAAAACCAATGTCGACCTTTACCTAATATGTCTTGCAGTATGTTTTCGATATATACAATCAAGTTTTTGATGAAATAAGGTCTTTTTGGTTGAGGTTTCAAAAAAATAATCAATGGTATTGTTTTTCTCTAATACAAAGCACCTATAGGATTGGCTCGTGGTGAAGAAATTAACAACCAGGAGTAGAATCCTCTTTTTACCGACCTGTGAACTCTGGTCTAACTTCTAGCCGGACTCGATATATACATTTCATTAACATTTAAATTGAAGAGAACCAAAGGTAAAAGTTTCGTAGATATAGCTGGCGAGTTTACTCTGCAAAACTCGCTTTTTAGCGTCAGTTTTCTCAACACACAAAGTCGTCAGATTTATTTCAGCGTCAACTCCATCCTCAGGGAGCTCACTATGCAAAGCGAGTTTAAAAAAAAAAAAAAAAAAAAAAAAAAAAAAAAAAAAAAAAAAAAAAAAAAAAAAAAAAAAAACGAAAAAGCAACAGCGATAATCCTTAAGACGGTTTTTATAAGCTATTAAATTTAAATTCACAAACAACAGCTTTGACTGGTGGATATGATGAAATATTGACTCATCTGTTGTTGGGGGAAAATGAAGAAATAGTAAAATAGACTACTCGGAATCAAGCATCATATTAATATGTGGTGATGAATATGACATTCTTTGTTTTTGAGTTTTACACTTTCGCATAAGCTGTCGTCAGGAATGTATATTCACTTCTACCCTTCTGCTTTTACAAAATTAAGGCACGTTAATGCACAATCCATTTTCCAAGATCGCAGTATTATAAGAAGCAGTTAATATTTACAGTTAATGTCACATACTCGGGCACATGCAAAGATATTGTTTTATCCTGCTAAGTTATTGCTTTAGCTTTCCTTTATTTGTTTTGGGTTTTACGCCTCGTAGACGTCGAGGACATAATAGAGACTGGAAATATCTGAAGGCAAGGAACGGGAAGGAATTCGGCAATGTCCTTTCAATGGAACCATCCTCACATTAGCCAGGATTAATTTGGAGAAACCATTGGAAACCCAAATCTATATATCTGGACGGGGATTCGAAACCCGCGTCCTCCCAAATGCGAGACTAGAGCGTTGACCGTCCTTTAACTTTTGTATTATCCTATGGTATTGCTTGAAGCCCCATTGATCCTGTATCTATTTTATTTTTAGTAACTTTTCTAAAACATAACTAATTTGCAAGAAGGGATCTTGAAACGGAAGTAATTTTGATGAATGGCAACAGCTTGACATTCTAAACAAACATACTTCATGACGGATCGGATGATTATGATGGTGTATTTATTGTACCAACACTAAAATGAACGTAAAGATAGTTAGTATCAGACTGAATTTAAGAAAAAGTACCAACTGACAAGAAAAAAAAAATCTGGCTAATTGCTTTACGCCTCGTCGACATCGAGGTCATTGGAGGCGGGAAAGGAATTTGGGAAAGGAAAGGAATTCGGCCATTGCCTTTTGAAGGAGCCTTCACTGCATTGGAGTTATTTAGAGAAACCATGGAAAATCCAAATCTGGATGACCGGACGGGGATTCGAACTAACATCCTCCCGAACACGAGGACAAAGCATTACCGCTCAGCCACCACGCTCGGTGCGAGTGACAAGTACCAATATATATTCACTATCAGAGTACCCGGCGTTGCCTGCGGGGCTATATTTGAAAAGTTCTGATTTTTTTATCTCATTTAATCCGCTTTTCGTAAACATTATGCATTATCACCCACTTTGTTCAATTTCCCTACCGTTTGCGATATATATATGTGTGTGTGTGTGTGTGTGTGTGTGTTTGTGTGTGTGTGAGTTTGAATTTATATATATATATATATATATATATATATATATATATATATATATATATATACATAAAAATTCAAACTCACACACAGAAATACAAACAAAAAGACAAAAAACAAAAGAGAAGACAAAAAACGGAGAAGCTGCAGGTGTAAATTTTTCTTAAGAGGAGTGAAACGAGAGAGTTATGCAGTTTTGTAAACCAAATATAAAAATTATTTTCCGCTTATTTCAAAGGATACGTACCCAAAGTTCCTTGTAGATCGAATAAATACTGTAGATTGTCGCCACACAAATTTTTTCAAAAATTTTAAATTTGAAGTTCGAATTTGTCGGTCATCAATTTGCCGATCGGAATCAGTCCTTCGGCGCTCAACAGAAAATGTTGTAGGCTTTCAGTATGTCACTGTATACCGCAGCCGATTTACCTATCGATTTCCAGATATTTGCATAATACTGAATAGTTTCACTTGTCAATTTTGTTTGATGAGAGTAAAGGGGAAGAGGGAATATTTTTTGTTTATACCGACAGTATTTTTTTAATTTAATTCATACGCCTGCAAAGCTGCATAAAAAATCTGATAAAAAATAGGGCTTAATATGGAAAAATTTACAAAAAAAAAAATAAAGGATGTAAGGAGGGAAAGGGATTGGGTTCTTGTAAACCAAATGTAGACAGTATTTTTCCCCTTGTATTAAAGTATTAGCGTGCGTAGTTTCTTCGAGATCGGACAGAAACCGTGGATTTGTCTAAAGAATATACAAATATCTATCATCACAAATATCACATATAAAAGTATCAGGCATTACGGGAACGGAAAAAGCTGAGCGCAAAATCTTTACAAATTTTTTTGGAGCAATACATAACGACGGCATATGGATGAAAAGTCCAACGAAAGAACTACACGAACATACAGATAGACTCAGATATCTCCCTTTAAAGAAAGCATTCATAGTAATTATTTTTTAAAAAAGGATTCCATAAATCATGCAATTTACTTATAATTGTACTAAATGTAACGATGTATACTGTACTTTAGCTGTTAAGTAATTATCATAAAAAGTCAAGTGTTTTATATTAAATGTTATTGTACACACTCGTACTTCAACCTGAATTCACATGTTATTTTATAGGATTTACAAATTTTATTTGGTAAGAAATCGTTATGAAACTTTGTCATCTCATTGTACTAATATTGTATCACTGATTGATTTTATAATCCACTGTGAAACAAGAATGAATTACATTACTTTAAAAGATCAAGTACAAATCTAAAAACTAATGTAAATATTGAAGCTGACCGTATGGTCGATAGACCGAAGGCCATCTAAAATAAAATAAATAAATAAAAAATACAGATAGACTGACAGACATGATCAGAAGACGTAGATTACAATTCTATGGACACTTACAGAGAATGTACAACACTAGACTCACAAAGAGGATCTTTGATGTGGTAAGTGGCTCACTCGGGAAAATCAGTTGGTTCCATGAAGTAGAAGAGGACTTAAATCATGCAGGAATCAGCAAGGAAATGACACAGGAAAGGAAACAATTCAGGAAAAAAATTATGAAAACAAAATTTAAAATACTGGAGAAAACAGGAAAAAATGGCAGAAGAAAGTAAACAGGAACACAGTTAACGTATGAAGAGGTTTTGGGAAGAGGAGAAGAAGAAGACAAATACAAACAAAAACTGAAGAATCATGAATAATTTGAGTTTCAACACTGTCCTCAATGGCAATAATAACGGACTGGTGGCTCAGTGGTTAAGTGTCTGACTGAAGATCGAAAGGTTCCTGGTTCGAATCTCTTGGTGGAGATTTTTAAAGGCGCTTAACCCGACCTTCACCTCTGCCACAGCTTGCTGTGTAAATTGAAGCACACCAGAACTCTTCCCTTGTTCGGATTCCACGTTAAACTGTAGATCCCCTGTACCCGGCAGGATTGTCAGGTTAGTTTAAGGTGGCTACGACAGGGGTGACTAATAATGATAATAACAAATATCTATACACACAACCATTTTTGTATGTGTAAAGTGTAAATAAAACATTTTTCGCTATTTGAAACAGCAGGGAGGAAACTTTGTTTACTTTCGCAAAACTTACAATGCGTATCCCAGCACTGGGCAAGAAACCAAGTGAGTGTTTATGTGCAGGTGTCCTGGGTTCGGCGCCGGGACTGGCACATCCTGACGTCCGGAACAGTGACGTACACCAACGACGACCGCTTCCAGGTGGTGAGCACTCCCTCTGGACACGACTGGAGCCTCCACATCAAATACGTCCAGAAGAGGGACAACGGAACCTACGAGTGTCAGGTGAGTCTAGATATCGCTACTCCACACGCATTTTCGGTTTTAATCCCATTATGGAATGCAGCGTCTTGTGCAAAGAAACGGTTATTTAATGCGATGTTTCGAAGTCTCTCACTGACCTTATCTTATGGCGAATTATGATTGTTCTTAAGTTTCTGACATTATTAGTGTGTCCAGGAACGAAAGGATAATCTTGCAACCGCAGATAGGTCAAATCATTTCCTATTATATGACAAAATTTTATTTTAGTAAACAATTTAATTATTTTCTAGATATTGATTTTTTAAATATTTTGTTCGAAACATGTGATTTTGTTGGGTTTATTCCATGACAACCAGGAATGCAAGGATATCCTGCAAACCGCAAATAGGTCACATCATTTCCTGCTATATGACAATTTTTTATTTTGGTAAAAGTCTCGCCGTTTTGGAGAGATTGATTTTGTTAATATTGTTTCGAAACATGTGACTTTGTTCAGGTTATTCCATGCCATTTCTACAAATTAAGACTTTTTGAACCCCGTTTCTTTTAGTTTACTCAAAGATATTTGAGTCATCTAAAACAACGTTCGTTTTTTTATCTTAAAACGTTAAAAAAACCTTAATAAAAATCTTAACTGGTATAATTATTTTTCACTTCTTTTAAAATGATTTTTTTATGGTAGATCAATCTGCTAAAGAGACCATTTTGCATTTATAACATGTTTTAAAAAATGATGATGATGATTTCAAAAAAAATTAAAGATTTTTTTACACTTTTTTTTAAAAAAAGAATATTTTTTAGATGATTCAAACACCCTTGAGTAATTTAAAAATAAGGGTTTAAAAAGTCTTAATTTGTAGAAATTGAATGGAATAAACTGAATAAAGTCACATGTTAAAAAAAATAATCGAAAATGGTGCGGACTGAAATAAAATTTTGTCATATAATAGGACATGATGTGGCTTATCTGCGGCTGCAGGATTATCCTTTCTTTCCTGTGCTCTTTGTGTAACCCACATCCCGTCACCGGTATCCGGTGACGTAATAATCTCTTCCTCCTAATAGGGAGGTGGCAGAGCCACTAACAGCCTCCCCCCCTCCACCACCCATATCCCTATCACGTTTCTCGGCCCGCTGCCCAGCTCGATTCCACTCTCGCCCAATCATTTTCCGCAGGGATAGGAGGTCGGTGCATGTCACTATAAAATCACCGGCAACCTTAGACCGGTGTGGGTTATATAGGGGCAGAAACTCGACAATGAGTCGGAAGAAAATATCGGTTTTTTATTTTTTTATTATTTTTTTTTTTAACAGTTTAACGTCCCTTTTTAACAACGTGGTCTTTAGAGACGGGAAAGGATGGGGGCAAGGAATGGGAAGGAATTCGGCCATGGCCTTTTGAAGGAAGCATCCCGGCATTCACCTGGAGTGATTTGGGGAAACCATGGAAAACCCAAATCTGGATGCCCGGACGGGGATTCGAACCGCCGTCCTCCCGAATGCGAGGCCAGAACGCTATCCGTTACACCACCACGCTCGGTGAAAATATCGGAGAAAAGACTTCGAAACGTCTCAAGGAATTGACACCATCCTCCCAACCCGTGGGAATCCAATGAAAACAATTTATGTGAAGGAAGTGATTCAATGAAAACATGTGTTAAAGAAATATTAAAAGAAAATACAAAAAACAATAAGAAGTGGGTAAAAATTTGAAAGAAAAATGTGAAACATTGATGACTAGATATTTTTGAAAATTTTCAGGAATTACACACAGTAGAGTAGTTTATTTTTTTGAAATTTGGCAGTTGCCTCGTTAAGAATCAGCCAAGTAGTTGTGAGACATATACTGTAAAGTTGATGGGAGGATCCTAATGTAATCAATAATAGATCTGTTCCAGACTGTTGAAGATCTGTAAGTGTGCCGCTTTTGTTAGACTCTGAGGAAGCATCTCCCAAAAACTACTTCACCAATCTACATGGGGTTTGCACTCTTTGGAAGCTAAAATGTCCCCAAAATTACGACGTCGTCGGGGGTGACCTAGATGCTTTTGTGGAGGAGTCTTGATCCCTTTTGCCCCCCCCCCCCCCGTATCCGCCACTGTCGCACTATATTTTAGATGGATAGTCCTTTCAGAGATACTGACAAAATATCACATTACTAATCTTTGGATTCTGTTAATATTCGTTTTTGACTTCGGTTAATTCTTTAGTAATTTCATGCTTGGAACAGTAGCAGAAGTTTATTATGAACAATTTTTTTTTTTAAATGGCTTTCGGCCTTGTCGGCCATACAGCCAAGTTCATTACATTTTATAACAATTTACTTTTCAGTTTCTTTACATGTTCTTTTGTACATCAAGTATGCGGGCACTATTTCACGAAATTTTGACGTTAATTGCCAGAGAATTGTACGTTCCATCAAAGATTTGACGTTTTGATAGCGGTACGTTACTTGAGATAAGAAATCGTTGCTATATCATCTAGTTCTAACGCTAACAGTACAACTCAAATTAGTTTTTTCTGTCTCTATTCGTTGTTTTTTTAATTAAAAATCGTTCGCGACTTCAAGAAATTATGAGGATTTTTTTCTCTTCTGAAAATTGTTAATATGACCCCCAAAATTATTAAATGTGTGACAAAACAGTGAACAGTAGTAATTTTTAAGTTTTTTACTTTTTTTTTTTTGTTTTTTTTTTGTTTTCTGTTGTAAATGCTATTTTTTAGTCGAAGTAATTATCACTGGTTACAAACTACACACTTGGTAAATTTCTAATATTTTCACTCCCTACTCACTTATATCATCTGATTCTGCACAAACTTTTCACAATTATAAAAGGTATTTAAATCACAAAAATGCACTCTAAAAGTTATTTACGGAGCAAGCCCGCGGACATCGTGCTGAAATATGTTTAAAAATAGAGGTGTATTTACAATGACCTATTACGTTTTGTAATGGAAAATTCTGAACACTTCATTCATAATGTTGACATATATAGCTCTAATACTAGGAACAAATTATAACAAGACTACAAGTCATTTTCAAGTCGTTACAAGTCTTTGTTATTTTTTTCAGAAAGGTATAACATTCACTGGAGCATCTCTTTGCAGTTTTACCACAGGAAATAAAATCCAGACTGAAAAAGATTTGCTTCACAACTAGTTTTACTCTGTAAAAGAATTTTCTTTTTGGAATTTGGTAGTTAAGGATAACTGAGAAAAAGCATCTGTTTGCTGTATTGAAGAAGGAGGTGACAAAGTTGTTCACAACCATTAATATCGTGCATGGTGTTTCTCATTGTTTACAAATGCTTTAGTTTACGTTATCTGGAAATTGCATTCATGTATTGTATCTGACATGGAATGTTATGTATTTGCAGTTAACAATGAAAATTGATTATTCTAATTGTCTTTTAAGTAATTGACGGTTTCAGTAGTTGGTATTATTATTGATTTTTTTAATAATTGTATGTTTGTTACATATCCGCTAGACTTTTCCCACATTGGATCTAATCTAATGAACCTAAAAATCTAACTTACAATACCATCCGCTAATTTCTTAGGTTAACTTTTGACCGCCTTTGGCGATGGAAAAAAATCCTCCCTAAAAGCACCAAGGTCCGAAATCGCGAAGCTGTAAGAAAACGCGGAACTGATATTTAGTTTAAAGTATGTAGCATAGTTTGCTTTTATTTCATCAGATCTATGTATCATATTTTCGTTTCACGTATGTTAAAGACTAATTGCAGATGACATTATTAATAATACAGTGCTCTGACAAATAAGAGCGAGCGTTGTACATTACATGCCGACTGAGTAACAAAATGATGGAAGTCAAATTTGGTTTTAATGCACTTACCGGTGCAGGAATTAAATTCGTGGCTAATATATTTCAGCGCTGAAAAGCAGCAGTGGCGGTTTGGATGTGTTCATAAAATCGACTCCGCCACCCAATATCATAGACAGCAGTAGTGGTTTAATGCCCGTATGGTCATTGTTTCGAGTCAGTTCTGCAACATCTTTCGTTTGTATTATTTTGTCTGTTGATTGGTTAGACTTTTGGAATTTAAAAAAAAAAAATCTTACAGAAAGCGATATTAAAGAAATAGTAACAGCTTTTTGTCGTTTGACAACTCTCATAACTGTTTATCATACTTTCGTTTTACGTAAATCAAAAATCATAGATGACATTATGATCAATACAGCGCTCCGACAGAAATAAAAACAAACGTTGTATATTGCAAGCCAACTAAATAACAAAATGATCGAAATCAAATTTGGTTTTAATGTTACTATCAGCGCAGAGATTAAATTCGTGGCCAGTATATTTTTCAGCGTTGACAACAAACAGTGGTGGTAGGGATATGTTCATGAAATCAACTCCGCGACGCAGTATCATAGATTGTAGTAGTGCCTTAATTCCCGTATGGTCGTTGCTTCGAGACTGTTATGCAACATTGATGGTTATTTTTTTTGCAATTCGTTCGTCTAATATCGTCTATTGATTGCTAAAAATGTTGTAAAATTAAAAAAAAAAAAACACTCTTCCTAAAATGGATATAAAAGAAATCGTAACATATATGACACTAATAGTACCCTAAGCTGCTTTCAAACAGTACCATCCGTACCCGTTTCGTCAGAAGTAATTTCTACAGATATTCCAAACAGAATAAAGAACCATTTTCATTTTTTTTTATTATTTTTGTTCCTTACATTTCTGCTGAGGAAAATATATTTCATAATTAATACACAGACTTACATTATCTGTACCACAATGTCATAAACAACTCCGCTCTTACCTCGACGGTTGGATTGACGTTGAAAATTAACAACGGCCAGAAATGTTGCTAGATTCGAGGTTATAAGCGCGATTTAATAGTTGACCAACTGACAAGAAGTGTACTAGTAGAATACTTTCATTAAGCTTTCTTTTAATATAATTTCATTTTAAATTAAATACGTCATTTTTTACTAAAACCATATGGTACAACTTTGCGGCTCAACAAACGTGGAGAATGTAAAAGTTTCCATCGTGACATTATATTTATATTCGTATTTGCGTCCTTCACCCTCACAATTTAAGCATTTTAAAGTAATTATCTTCTATTTTCCAGTATCAATTGTTTGGATTGGTCATTCATTTACCATCTGTATATTTTGTTCTCAGTCTATTACCACACTTAAAAAAAAAAACCTTCTGAATAAAGTTCAATTATTTTCTGCAAATAGCAACTCAAATGGTTTATTGTGAATTCACAAATTAACAGTTATTATTATTATTATTAATTTTAATTGCGACGGAGCAAACGCTCCGGTGACAGTTCCCCTTGTCATCCAATTACTCCATTTTATTTTATTTTTTAAGTTATCTTTTATAATTCGGGTGTTAAATTCCTACCCCATTCACCTCTCCGAATTACAAATTTTAATTTTAAATTCCTTCAGCGTATTTGGCAAATTATTCATCACTTAAGTTGGTAACTTCTTCCAATCCCTGACACCCTTACCAACAAAAGAAAATTTTCCCACTCTTTTATGCATGAAATCGAGCGTCAGCTTGTGATCATGGTCGTCTTTCGCGTTCCATGCACTATTCCTAATTCTTTGACCAATATCCGTCCAAACCACATCACCTTCATATTCCCTGTATACTCCCAGCATTCTCATCACCCTCCTCCTTTCCTCCCATGACTCCCAAAACCAGATCATATCAGATGCTGACTGGGTCCTGAAATAATTTACTCAAACAAATCTAGCTGCTCTTATTTGGAAACCCTCCAACTCCTGTATTTGATAGCCAAAAAGTGGGTCCCAAACTACACTACCATGTTCAACTGATGGTCTGACCAAGGTTTTGTAACCCAACTCCCTAACTGCTCTGGTACATCCTCTCATCACCCTCTCCAGTAAATGAAGGATTTTGTAACCTTTTCCTACCACCTGCCCAATGTGCTCTGCCCGATTGAGTTCGTTATTAAACTTTATGCCAAGATATTTGCACTTCACGCCTTCAACAAACAATTCACTGCTCATATTTTCAAATATCAACTTCGCCTTTACAGTCATCAGTCAGAACATCGACAGTCTTCATACATCTGACTCTAGCCATCTTTCCTTAATAACCATTGCTAACCAAAGAGGTTTCTCTCAAGACGTGGTGTTCCATGACCTTTAACACTCAAACATCAAAGTTAGCGCGTATAATTACAACTATTTAGTAGCTGAATATGATATAAATATTAAGTTTCTCGATCAGTGAGGTCATTTACTTTACCATTCAATCAATTCTTTCCCATTGTTACCATTTTTCAATAGCTGATCGCTGATCGCCAATCATTAGATGTTTACATCGAACATCAGAATTGGCGTTAAGACAATTGTAAATGAAAACTTTGCTGACTTTTTAATAAGCTTTTCTTTGGTTTTAAAGTTGGCTGCGTGTTCACTGTCTCTGGTTCACAACGTTATTTACTCTGCCATCTACACGTATTTAGTGAAATCGTCTCTGCTTTTGTGTAATCTGGCCGGTTCGAATCCCCGTCCGGTCATCAAGATTTGGGTTCCCATGGTTTCCCCAAATCACTGCAGGCGAATGCCGGGATGCTTCCTGCAAAAAGGCCACGGCCGAATTCCCTTCAGTTCCTTGTCCCCAGTCCCGTCCCGCCTCTAATGATATCGACGTCGACGAGGCGTAAGCCATGATTACAAAAAAAACTTTTTTTAATACTCCTATAATTGTTTATAAGTCCCTTAAAACTGAAGAGATTTGATCAAATTTTTTTCAGAGAGGATCCAGATAAACCTCATATTTTAGCCAAATCAGATCAGTTTGTTATGACCTTTGACCTTAGAAACGAAACTATGAAGACCCGTAACCAAACTCGCAGAACCGTTACGGGCTTACACTTGTCAGTAATAACAATAGTGAAAACTATTCCACACTACACACTCACACATTTAATGATTAAAATTTACAATTGTATTTTGTTGAGTTCTTATCAGATACAGTTAATTGTTTTGTAAAAGTACATCGACGGATTCGAAAGAGTTCCCAGTAAGGCAAAATTTCCGTTTTCCTTTAAATACGTATTTACTATCTACAGAACTTTCCGTAGACTTAGGAACTTTATCAAACAGATTAGTCCTCTAACAATTACGCCTTTTTCTGTATCAATCATAACCTTATTTGATTTTTTGTGAAAGTTACTTTGCTTCTTTAGTAATTGTGTATCTGAGAATTAAATGCCGACAAGTTTTCTAAGACAAAGCACTTAAAAAAATCTATATAGTGAGAATGGATTGTAGGAATATTGAAATTTTTAGAGAACTTTACGCAACAAACTCTTGGTTTTACCCACATATAATTCTATAGCATTTTTCTGACCGATAAAGGCCTTGTTACTCTATGAAAAATTCCTAAAAAGAAATATGATGTAGGATAAGGCTGAATGAAAATAAAGAGGAATGAACCTGCTTCGTAAGTTCGGAAACAGTTCTAAGAGGTGTTCTTACTATAAATGTAGCACTGCTTAGCTTCTTCGGTATTAATGTGACCTAAAACTCATCAACACAGAACTGTAGCGAAGTATACATTCTTTTACAATAGGGGGAGAAACATTGGACCAGCAAATAAAACGTTGCCGTTGGAAATAATTCTAACACTCTGTCAAAATTAATTAGAATCTTTTTCAATCTGATGATCTATATTATTTAGTAAGATTGCAAGAAAGTTGTGGTTGCACATAAAATTTATTTAAAATGTACTAATTGCAATGTACTACTTATGAGAAGGGTGCTAAAAAAGTAAAATCTGTAATTTTTGTTTGACTGTATGTACCTATTTCTGTCCGTCTTCTGTTTTTCGCCTCACCTAAAACCTAATTGATGGATTTTAACTAAACTGAGCATATTGATAGTTTATGTCATAGATTAGCAAATAAGATACATTTTATTCCCGTAAATTGCAAAGTACCTGATGATACTGAACCTAAATCACTAATTTTTGGTATTTAGTGATTTATAATGAAAAAGGTTTCGATTATATAATGAACACAAAAAAATTAAAGATTTAGGACCTATTTCACAAATTAAATTGGTAAAAATACAGGAGTCGATATTTTCGTGCGAAATTGTGCAGTCACTTACTGTTTTCTACTTACTTTTCTATGTGTGGTCAAACGCTGCTATCAGAAAACAACTTAGAGATAAAATGATAACTGGAAATCTTAGAAAAACAATGTACTCCAACTTGTAATATTAGAATGATATAAATGCTACAGGAGAATTTCGAAAACTAACAGGAGGGACATAATGTGAAAAGTTTACCTTCCCGAAAAGTTGATTTAAGAAAGTATTGCAAGTAAAATTCTTTAAATATAACGAATTACATGATTTATGACACTTCCAAACGTACGGATTTTTTTTCCCTTCTGGCTTTTCGTATCGTCGTCGCCGAGGTCATTAGAAGAAAGGAGTGGGGACAAGGAACGGGAAGGAATTCAGCCATAGCCTTTTGAAGGAACCGTCCCGGTATTCCCCAGGAGTGATTTGGGGAGACCATGGAAAACCGAAATCTGGATGGGTGGACGGGGATTCGAAACCACGTCCACCCAAATGCGACGCCAGAACGTTAATCGTTCAGCCACCACGGCCAGTGGTACAGGATTCGACCATTTCATTGGCAGTGAGTTATTTTGAAGAAAAAATGCCCAGAGGAATGAAGAATATGGAATACTTACAGCAAATAAGTAAAGATTAATGTTGGGGAAGGGATTACTGCAGAACAGGAGGAAACAAAGAATTGTATACAACCTTCAACCTGAAAACAGTTTAAACGTGATATTTGATAGTGTGAAAGACATACATCAGTTAAAAATGGTGAGTGTCAAGGTCGTAGTCTATTCCCGTTAATATTCAACTTGTATGTAGAAGAAGCAAAAAAGGAAGTAAAAGAAAAATTTTCATATGGCATAAGGGTTCAGGGAGAAAAAAATCAGTATGCTACGATTTGCTAATGGTATTGTCTTGTTAGCAGAACAGACTGAGGAGAAGTTACTGTATGACATTTAAAAAATACTGAAGGCAGATTTTAGACTGAATATAAATAAAAGCAAGATAAAAGAGATGAAATGTGCCAGAAATAATACCAATCACCAAAGATTAAATATAAAAAATGGGCTTACATGCAATAGAAGAAGTAAGTGAATTCTGCTACTTGGGAAGCAAAATTACAACTGATGGCCGTAGCAGGAATGATTTTAAAAGCAGAATAGCACTAGCAATAAGAGAGTTCATGAAAAAGAAAAATCTTTTAGTTTCAAATATTGATCTATATCTAAAAATATTGCGAAGCATTGATTTTAGAAATACCAGAAAGAATGAAAATTGAAGCATTTGACATACATTTGGTGCTACAGAAGAATGATGACACTTAAGGGGACAGTCAAAATACAAAATGAATGATTTTTGGAAATGATGGGTGGGGAAAGAAGTTTGTGGAAGAAGCTTAGAGAAAGGAGAGGCAGGCTGGTAGGTCATATTTTGAGACATGCTGGATTGGTTAATTTGTTAGTGGGGGGAACAGTTGAAGGTAAGAACTGCAGAGGAAGATAGAGATTAGAATATATGATGCAGATAATTGAGGACGTGGGTTTAGAAGATATGTAGAGATGAAGAGGTTAGCACAAGATAGGAAGGGATGGAGTGTTGCATCAAACCAGTCGAAAGACTGATGACAGCAAAAAAAAAAAAAAAAAAAAGTATATTACGATAGTTGCTCTGTCTTAATAACACTAAGGAAACCCTGTAATATGTATAACAGTGGTTGTGGGTATCGCAGGTGGCTACTGGTAGCGGCACCATGTCGCACTACTTCAACCTGCTGGTGCTGGTGCCCAAGGCCTTCATTCTTGGCAGCGGAGACTACCACATCGGAGAGGGCAGCACCATCTCGCTCGTCTGCATCATCGAGAACGTGAGTACCATCCAACACGGCTCAGCACTCAGACACTCACTCGTAAAACGCAGCATTACTACCCCACAGACTCCACGACAATAACACTAACCCCGGGCTATCGTTCAGCTATCAATTACACCATAAAAAAAGAAATAAATACAACGCATACTCTACGTTGTTTATTTATTGATGTTTGTAGGGAAATAAACCAACTCATAGTATTATTTATACGTAATATTTCAGCTACCAAAGCTCCGTCGCCATCTCAAGTGAAGTCGTAAAACTTGAAGTTTGCCTATTGCACGTTGGTTAAAAACTGGTATGGTAACGACAGGCGTTGTTAGGGGGCATCCATTAATTACGTGAGATGAAATGGGAGGGGCGGGGGGGGAGGGGGTCCGGCGAAATCTCACCAAATATCACCAAGGGAGGGTGTTGAACGACAGTAGAGCTAAAAAAAAAGGCCCCTAAAAACACGGATGTCAACTTTAGGGGGGTATAACCACACTCGCAAGCGGGAGACCTTACCAAGGGGACATCCATAAATTACGTAAGGGTTTTTCCGGATTTCCGGACCCCCTCCCCCCTCTGGTGAGATCTCGTGAGATCTGATCCGACCCCCCCCCCTCTCTGCTGAGTTCTGGTCCGAGACCCCCCCCCCCTTTACGAATCGCCCTCGCAACTTTGTGAGACTATTTTTTTTTTTTTCACCACGACTTTTCGACGAAATACCACTTAAAATCGACTTTCTCGTGTTTTGTAGACCTTTCTTTTTATCTCTACAATCCATCAAAATTTCAAAAACTTCACGTGAGATTTCCGTTGACCCCCCTCCCCCTTGGAGATTTGTGAGATTTCGCCGGAAACCCCCGTTATTTGACCTCACGTAATTTATAGACGCCCCATAAATCTCACCAGAGGGGGGAAGATCCGGAATTCCGGAAAAACGACCTCACGTAATTAATCGACAACCCATTACGTTGCCTTCAAGCATTTCGAATTTCGTTAGACGCCCGCGGAGCACAAAACACAGAGTGTTGCTGACGAACAGCCTCAACAACAGGCATAATCGCGTCACTTAGTTGCAAACCACAATCACGGTTAACCAGATCAGAAGCGAGGCGAATTTCAAACGCTTCTGCAATGACGCTGACCCAGAAGCCTCTCGCATGTGCCAGCACCTTAGTTGAAGCGTTTGAAATTCGCCTGTGGTTAACCGGGATTGTGGTTTCCAACTGAGTAATGCGTGGATACCTGTTATTGAGGCTGCTCGTCACAACGCTGTGTGTTTTGTGCTCCACGGGCGTCTAATGAAGTCTGAGATGCTGCTAGGCATCATAACAACGTCTGTCGTTGCATGTCAGATTTTAATCAACGTGCTCTAGGCAAACTTTAATTCTTGTTACTGCACCTGAAGATAGCGACGGAGTTTTATGTCGCCGAAATATTGAGTATAAATAAGAGTATAACTCGGTTGTTTCCCGTAGAACATTAATAAAAAAATCGTCTTGACTGACGTTAGCAAATTGTGATTGCTCCTACGGGCAAGAAACAAAAAATGACCATTGTAATAATTTTTTAGCTCCAGCTTTAATTGTATGATATGTATGAAGCTATTCAGTGTGATTAAGGAGGAACATTGAAGGAGGTGGCAGTATGAACAGTATTGAGTAAATATGTTCATATAAACGTGTCCGATTTCCATTCGATTTTGAGATACAGGTTCTGGAGTGTTGTGCTAAAATACACCTCAGAAAATGATCGAGAGCACACAAATGATTTATTGAAGTATTTTATTCATGCAAAAAACATAGGCATATTTTACAATAGTTTAAATTACATGTTCGAAAATCCCATCATCAACTTCAATACACTTTGTAGCTCTTTTTCCAACAGCTCTCCTGAGTACGTCTTGGTGTACTTTTGTGAGGGTAGCAGCGTTTACAATGCGAGCGAGTAATTCGTGTCTTGTGTTTACTTTTCTCTTGTACACTCCGTTTTTCAAACATCTCTTTTTTTTCTGAGATGACCGCGAATCGCGATTGTAAGTGTCGACTTCAAGCATCAATAAAGTTCTTCAATTTTTGAGCTAGCAAGAAACAGCTTTATACTGCTTATTGTTAATTTTATCTTATTTCAATTTAATATTTCAGTTATTTTTAATAATTTAATATAAATCTTAGAAGAAACTATTAAAACACATGGAAATTTTTCTGACATCCAAATAATAGGTTATAAGCCTTTAGTAACTCACGAAGGAAAAAAACTCAAAAAATTTGGATCATAGTAAAAAATAGTTTAGAAAAAGCAGGTCTAGGCAAAAGCCGTGATATGGTGCAGTTTTATCCCGATAAGCTAGAAATTTGTTGGTCAACATGCTTCCTCACTCCCGCTATAAAAAGAAACATTGACATTCTTGATTAATTTTCTGAAAGTGAGAGTTAACGATGGTTAGTAGAAAATTTATGGGGAAGGGACACTACGGGCCTTTAGAAGAATTAACAATGGTTAGTAGAAATTTGTATGGGGAAGGGGTACTAAGGGCTTCTTTTTAGGATTTTAATTATATATGGGTTCATTGTGAATAGAAGAACTAGGAAGTTATGCCAAAGTAATCTTCAGTAGTTAATTTTTAAAATTATAATAAAAATATCAGAATATTAATTAGTTCATATGTAATAATATATATACATATATGATTTGACACTTCTCGCGTCATTTCGGAAAAACGCACTTACTTTCCTTGTCGTGTTTTGCGATGCGTTTACCCTCCAATTATTGACAGCGTTTCGGTGTCAGCCTGGAGCCATCGTCAGGGTTGCTTCGTGCACTTTTCTGGAACACTAGACGAATAGCCGGAGAATATAAACAATTCATCTAGTGTAACCGCAAACGAAGCACATATATCAACTAGAATCAGTCCTGATGAAGGTTCCAGACTGGCACCGAAACATCGGAATTACCAGCAAGAAAAAAAAGTAAGCGCTATTTTCGTAACCTTTTTTTAAAGGCCTTTCTAAACTATGTTAATTATCAAAACTCACATGTAAATTCTAATCTCGCAATAAGTTTTGTTTAAAATTCATTCAAAAGTATTGGCTTATACAATAGGATCAGTACTCTGATCTGGTTGGTTGTGATGGACCTGTCAGACAAAAATAGACCGTAATTTTATTTTTCGTGTTTTACACCTAGTAGACATCAATACCATTAGAGCTGTGAAAGTATGAGGGAGGGCAGGAGTGGAAAGGTATTTGGTCATGGCGTTTTTGAAGGCACCATCCCGGCATTCGCCTTGAGTTATTTCAGAAAATAATGTAAAATCGAAATTTGGATGGCCGGACCGGGAATCGAACCCACATCCTGTGGAAGGAACAGAACCGAGGCTCTGTGTTATTGCAATATGCGAGAGGAAAATCCTTTACATTTTATATTCGTTCTATAAATGGCGAGCCTATAATGTAATATTACACCCCGTTTTGCATCTTAGATAAATAAAATATGGCGAATGACGGCTTTTTCTCTGCTGGTCGTTCTCATGAAAACAATATACTTCATGTTAAATAACTCATCTCACGTTTTTCATTATTTAACATTCGTTTTAAAGCCTGTATGAATCATTTACTGATCATTTTCCTTTTGAATACATACTAAATTAAAATATCCTTCTCTTCTAAGACTGGATTAACTGTTGCTTTTCGCTATAACATGGTTACAATACCCCTTACTAACATCGACGATATTCAACATATTTTAATCAATCGAACAGGCTAGCCAACTTAATTCTTGATACATAAGAACATCCCGTTTTTTATCTTAGAGAAATCAAAAATAGCGAACGATGACTTTCTCTCTGCTGGTTAAAATAAGTCTTTCTCATGAAGACAATCTACTTCACGTTAAATAACTTACCTCACGCTTTTTCACTATTTAACATTCATTTCAAACACTGTATGAGTCATTTACAGATCATTATTCATTGGAATACATGCTACATTAAAACATTCTTCTCTTCTAAGATTAAGTGTTGCTTTTCGCTATAACTTCGTTACAATACTCCTTGCTAAGATCAACGATATTCATCTTAATCTATCTAACAGGCTATCCAACTTAATTTTTGATACTCTTATCCTAAATCCATCCACCATATTATATAATTTTTATTTTATATTTACTAATTCTCTGGCAGTTATATAATAAACATTTATAGCAAAAATACCGCCGTTCAGTATATCAGCAGGTTGGTACTACTGAGGATTCGACAGAAGGTATGCAGACAGATGCTGTTGTCATTAGATTGTCGTTAATGCATTCAAGAACAGGTTGAATGCTGGCGGTTGGTGACACTGACCCATTTCTGATCGACCTGTGATTGCAATTATAATTATGCTGTCGGATTTGACAGCACACATTGTGTACTCAAAGCCCTCCGCCAGTAAACTGTATTAAAGCGCAGAATTTTAGTTACAGTCGCTAATGAAGTACTCCTATAAATCAGTGGAACATGTCTGAAAATAATTAGCATAATTCGGCAAAATTTGTTTTTAACACAAGGAATTAATACAAAGATCTAATCCAATGTTACCAAGGTTTCCGATGAAAAGCTTCTGAAAATAGGTGCACAACTAATTAAGCCAACACTATAGGAATCTATACATCTAAATTCACAGTTTTATATGTAATTCTATAAAAAAATTCTTATTACTCTTAAATAAATACATTATCAGCTTTAACGGTGCGTATGGTATATAAACTGAACTTTTTATCTTTTTTTTTTTGTGTTTGATTCTGCTTGTTTTTTTTTTAATAATCAGGCCTTGCTGACAGAAGATTATTTTCCCACTTATGATAACAGGTCTGTAGGAACCAAACTGATAGATAATGGAGTTAAGAGAGTATAAGATATTTCTCTCAAATTGCCATTGAATTTGTTACTGTCGTACTTAATGTCTTCAATTTCGCCAATGCGTAAAGCCCCCCCCCCCCTCCCAAAAAATAGAGTACAATTGTTGTAACCGCCAAGTATTCCAACAATTCTAATCCCTGACCCGCTTACCTACGAAAGAAATTCTTCCCACACCCTTGTGCCTGAAATCGAGTGGCAGCTTGTGGTCATGGTCATCTTTTCCCTTCCATGCATTACTTTCAATTCTTACACCAATATCTTTCCATGCCTCATCGCCAGTATATACCCTGTACACTCCCCTGACCCTCCTTATCCTCCTCCTGTCTTGCAATGAATCCCATTCTAGCTCCTTTATTATATCCGTCACTGATTGCATTCTGCAATAGTTTTCAGAAACAAATCTAGCTACCCTTTTTTGCACCCTCTCCAATTCCTGTATTTGATACGCAAAATGAGGGTCCCATACTACACTACCATATTCGAGCAATGGTCTGACCAAAGTTTTGTAATACAATTCCTTTACTTCCCTCGTACATCCCCTCATCACTCTCTCCAACAAGTGCAGAATTTTGAAACCTTTTCGTACCACCTGTCCATTGTGTCCTGCCCAGTTAAGCTTGTTATCAAATGTAATGCCAAGATATTTACATTTCAAGTCTTCAGCAAGCAATTCTTTCAATTGGAGACATAGGAGGAATTAAAAAATTGTGCCACAAATTTGTCACTTGTAAATAAGTCATTATGGACAAAGAGGTCATTACTAGAGTAGATGTATCAGGCTTCCCTCAAAACAGCGTAATAGGACCACTGCTTCACTTAATTTTTTTTTAACAATCTCAGTTTGAGATTGATCGCTAATGATGCAGTTATCAATGGCGAAATAAGGATTTCGGCCAACTGCTCAGAAATTCAGCGCGATCTGGATGTTATCTCAGCATGGTGCGATGAATGTTGACTTCCACCAATTGATAGAAAGTGCATGGCAGCCGATTCCAGTGTTGGCGAGCTAGTTTCGCATTGCAGGGGTCGCCGGTTGGAGTCCAGCCAAGGGCATAGATGGTTTTAATTAAAGTTGTGTCCGTCCTGTGTTGTCATTTCACTTGTGATCAGCAGTAATACTTCTTCTTCTACCGGTCCCTGTCCGTTCCGGATGTCGGCAACCATCTTGGCTGTCTCGTCTCTGCTGGTTGATGCTCGGATAAGCTCCGCAGTTGTCTTGGAGGTCCAAGTTCTCAGATTTTTTAACCAAGAAGTTCTTCTTCTACCTGCACTTCTCTTTCCTGGTATTTTCTCTGGAGAATAGACTGCAGGAGTTCATAACGGCTATTATTCCTCATAATGTGGCCAAGGTACTGAAGCTTCCGTGTTTTTATGGTGATCAGTATTTTCATATCTTTTTTTCATTTTGCGGAGCATTTGTTGTGTGGTCTGTCCATGGTATTCTCCTAATTCTTCGATATATCCACATTTAAAAAGCTTTGAACCTTTTACTGATAGTTTATGTTAATGTCCGCGTTTCAACGCGATATAGGAGGACAGAGAACACATAGCAGCGCAGGAGTCTCATCTTCGTGGTAATTGATAAATTAATACTTTTAAGAAGGTTATTCATTTTATTGAAAGTAGCCCTGGCTTTACCAATACGTGACTTAACTTCATCAGATGGATCTCATTGGCTGTTTATTGTGGTACCAAGATACGAATACCTTGATACACATTCAGTGATCTTCTGGTTAATCATAATATGTTATTGGGAGTGGTTGTTTTTGCCAGTGACCATTACTTTTGTCAAATCCGTATTCATGGCCGCTTTGTGACACTCTGTCTATAAGATATTGTAAGCTTTCCTGACTGTCTGCAAACATGACCGTGTTACGCGTAGCGAATGTTGTTTATCCAGTTTCCATTCAACAGCGCTCCCTAATACTAGTGGAGTCTAATAAAATTAAGGAAAAATTAAAAAGAAACACAAATGTTTGCTGAATGACTATAAAGCCGAAAACGATATTCTTTAACAAAACAAAAAGATGTGCAAGGCAATGTGCATTACTGTCATAAAGAATCCGTCTGTTGAGGAGTTATTGATATAATAGATACCTTGCAGTATTTGGGCTTAACAGTACACAGTGACATGAAATGGGACCTGCACATAAATACTGCCGTACATAAAGCTAGTTCTAGACTACCATTCATAGCTCGAATTATGAAAAATTTTTAATGCAAAAACGAAGGAAATAGTGCAAAAAAAAAAAAAATCTCGTTCGTCCACATTTGAACTATTACTGTGCCGATGGGGATACGTTTCGCAAGGAATTGATTGACAGTACAGTCAAAGCTCCTTATTCGCAGTTTCGTTATTCGCGGTTTCAGTATTCGCGGATGAAATAATTGTGACAACTTTATGTATTCGCCGCTTGAAATTTTTATTATTCGCGGATTCATTCTGTACATTCAGCGGAGTCGGTATCATTTACTAACGTGTAGTCATCGTTGATAAAAGTCACTCCACCACGATCGGCTCTGAATCTATTATTACATCAACCAGTCAGTCGTTGCAATAATAACACGTGTCTCATCTGCTTTGTTCTAGATTTATAACGTCTAGGAAACGCAAAGAAAAATTAGTTTTTACGCGGAAAAAAGTTGTGTTGCCACTTAGAGTATAAATGGAAATACTTGACCGCTTACGCCTTGGCGAGTCATTTGCATTCATGTCACGTTCTTTCAATGTTAACGAATTAACTGTACGATTCATCAAGAAATCAGAGACAAAATACGGAATTCTATAGCTTCAACCTCGGCAAAAATTGTTCGTGATCCAGCAACTGAAAAAGTGGAAGCTGCGTAATCATTATGGACAGAAGACCTTTAACAGAGAAGAAAGCCCTTAAATGATCCGCAGAAGAGAAAGTGTCTCAACGCGCATTTTAAAGAACCTGGTGATGAACGTACAAGTGGAGGATTTCAAATATCGGAAGGTTGGTTCAATAAATTCAAGGTGCGACAATCATTGCATAGCATCAAAATTGTTGGATAAGCTGCGCCTGCAGACACCGTTGCAAGAACTGAAGCCATGCACATTGAAATCATTCTGAAGAAAACTGTGGCCTGATTTCACTGTCAGAAATGATGAAGAACCCGTGAAAATTCAAATTTTAACTGCAAATTTCGCTCAAGTAGTGAATGGAATAAGACGATATGGTTTTGAACAGATAGAGTCAAATGACATACAAGATCTGCTTGAAGTGCAAGACGAAAATTTGACTGAAATCGACTTGGAGGAAATGTTAAATCCCCAACCCATTGAAGAAGAGGCTTCAACAAGCACTGAAACGGTGACATTTAAAAAAAAAAAATTAAAAAAAAATATAAAAAAAAACCTGAGAGAAGGTCTACGGATGACAAAAGAACTTTGCGATTTCTTCATGAAAATTGATCCGTCTATGGAAAGAAGTCTTGTTTTAAAAGGCAAATTGTTAATGCCACAGCTCAATATCAATACGAATTGAAAAACCTTTTAAAAGTGGCAAAACAAAAAAAGATTACTAAATTCCTTAAAACATTTCCTAAGCCTGATAGTAATAATCTCTTAATAAATTGAGTTTAATTTTTTTAATTTTTTTTATTATTATTATTATTTTTTTTTTGATCCTTGGAATGTATCCCCTATAATCCCATAAAATTTACCATTCCATATTCGCGGTATATTTAGGGAACGTATCTCCTGCGAATAAGGAGCTTTTACTTTACAGAGGAGAGCCGCTCGGTTCGTGACTGCTTGCCACGGCCCTTACGAAAGCGCCACAGGACTGATCAGTAGATTGGGCTGGGATACTCTGGTAGACAGACGACCTATTGGCAAACATGCGAACTCGCAGATTCATTGACGATGAAATACTTCGTTCGTCAACCTATAAAAGTCTGAAGAACAAGAGAGATAAGATAAAATAAAATAAATAAGATTTCGTAGTGATGCTTTTATTTATTCTTTCTTCCCTCGTGCCATTTTGGTTTGGATTGCACATTGTAGAGATTAGTTTTGTGTGCAAATCACACTCCGCCATCCACGATTATGTGATTTGCAGAGTATAGACGTAGATTTATATATGTAGATGTAAACCAGTTAATAATCATGAAAATATTTCTTATTTCTCTCTTGTCCACCGAATTACAACCATTATCATTTTTCACATTTGACAAGTAAGAGCATCAAATATTCCTCACAATAACCTTCTCGATCCAGGACCAGATTCAAATCAAATCAAATCAAATAAGCTTATTTAAATTAAATACATTATGGTAATAAAACGATTGAATCTAACTACAACATTTCTTGTTCCTGATAAACAATGAGATTTACAGAATGGGACATCTCAAACTCAAGTTTAAACTTAATTTCTAGACAGTCACGTTGAAATCATTAATACGACATACTATTTAGTAGCCCGCGTTTGTTGGACTCTGTCGGCCAAATAGAAGCATTGCCGCACACACAGGTTAGCTAGTCCCCTAACTTAGGACTTAATCAATCAAAATTATCTAATAAAGGGCGCGTATAAGTTAAACCAAGTGTTACGCGTCAATGATCACAACGCAGTAAGATTTTTTACTGAAGATGTTTAATAATTGCCTTCACTACCCAATTCCGTCAACGTTTAGTGATTATACACTTTCTGGTACAATACTTTATACATATTCACAATTCCACGTTAGTTGCATCTATCATGTACAGAGCACGTGCTCCCCGTTAGTTCCATCATCCCACTCGCGCCATTAAAATTTCGTACACACTCTTTGCTCTAAACTAACACCGAGCGTGGTGGGTGAACGGTTAACGTTCTGGCCTCGTATTCGGGAGAACGCCGGTTCGAATCCCCGTCTGGGCATCCAGATTTGGGTTTTCCATGGTTTCCCCAAATCACTCCAGGCGAATGTCGGGATGCTTCCTTCAAAAAGGCCATGGCCGAATTCCTTCCCATTCCTTGTCCCCATTCCCATCCCGCCTTTAAAGACCTTAGCCGTCGACGAGGCGTAAAGCAGTAGGAAAAATGAAAAAAAATGTAAACTTACAGTTCTACGAACTGTTAAAACTAAAAAATACTAACTTTAACCAAAAACTTACTAACTACCCCTGATATTAGGCTTTTTTGTTTATAGTAAACATAATTTAAAAAATAAAAACTTAGTTCATTAACTGAAGGTTGGTTTGATCATCCGGAAGGAGGCATACTAAACCATTGTATCACAGGTGGGACGACCAGATACTTTCCTCTGGGACCTGCAGTTTAACGTGTATCTGAGCCACGGAACGACCTGGCGCATCTTATATGATCAAACATAAATCTTAAAAGTTGCTGCCCAGAGCGGGATTTGAACCCGGGACAGAAGCAGCGAACTTTCATAAGCAAGCGCATCAACCATTGAGCTACCGGACCTTTCTATAGAATATTTACACGTTACATGGATTATATATACGTATCTCTGCATTATTGGAGCGGTCTGGTAGCTCAATGGTCAAGGCGCTTGCTTTCGAAATGTTCGATGTTCGGGTCCCGGGTTTGAGTCCCGGCAGGCGCGGTAATTTTTAAGAACTGTGTTTCATCGTACGAGCTATGCCAGGTCACTTCGTGGTTCGGATTGCACGTTAAACTGTAGGTCTCATAGGAATGGAACTGGCCTTCCTAACTCTGATTCAGTGGCTTATTATGCCTCCTTCGGGATGATCAAACCAACCTCCGAGTTGTGGACTAAGTTAGTTTTTATACATTATTGATGATTGGTGTAATGGGATCTCACAAGTTATTCCTCTATAATGATCCTATGATGAAATCTGCATCCTTACTGATGGCTCCTCTTGCGGCCCAGATTGGCCCGCTGAGTTGTTGAGATGCTACTTGTTGCCTGTGCAGAGTCCGCTGTCGCCGCAGTACGTGTTCTGGCGCCACAACGACCGAGACGTGAGCGCCGCCACGCCGGGGGTCTCCGTCGTCACCGAGCCGGGGCCCAAGACGCACTCGCGCCTCGTCGTGTCGCGCGCCACCACCGCCCACTCGGGCAACTACACGTGCGGCGCGCCCGGCGCGGAGGTCGACACCATCAACGTCTTCGTCTCCGAGGGTGAGTACCGCCGCACCACAGACCACCACACTTCAATGCACCTATAGGAGTACTCAAAACCACCGCACTCCATGGTACTGTTCCTGCGAGTACCATAGACCACCGCACTTCATGGTACCTAACGGAGTACCCAAAACCACCGCACTTCATGGTACTGTTCCTACGAGTACCACAGACCACCGCACTTCATGGTACCTAAAGGAGTACTCAAAACCACCGCACTCCATGGTACTGTTCCTACAAGTACCACAGACCACCGCACTTCATGGTACCTACACGACTTTCAGAATATCACAGACCACTGAAAATTATGGTACTATATTTTCTTGCTTTGAGGAGTACTGCAGACCTCAACAATGTGTAGTACCATGCCTACCTGTCGGACAAACAACTGAACTTCATAGTACCTACTTGGTTAGCGGAGTACTACAATCCACGGCATTCAAGGTACCCTACCTGCCTAGCAGAGTACCACAGACCACCGCACTTCGTGGGACCATTCTGCCTAGCTGTGTACCACAGATCACCGAACTTTACAGTACCTACCTGTCTAGTGCAGTACCGAAGACCGACGCACTTCATGGTACCCATCTGATTAGCGGATTACCACCGAACCTGATGATATTCATCTCCCAAGGGAATGCTGCAGACCCGTACAATCCATTTTCCCTCCTACCTGGGGGAGTACCACAAACCACCGCACTTCATGATACCTACCTACCTAGCGGAGTACCACAAACAATTGAACCTTATGGTACCTATCTCCCTAGCGCAGTAACGCAGACCATTGCAATTAATTATACCTACCTACCTAGTGGAGTACCACATACCACCGAACTTCATGGTACTAATCTGCCTTGCTTAGTACCACAGACCACCGAACTTTATGGTATCTACCTGCATTGCGGAACACCACAGATCACTAAACTTCATGATACCTATCTGCCTAGTTGAGTACCACAGACCAAAGAACTTCGTGGTACCTGTCTGCTGAATAATGTTAACAACACCAAATGAAACATAGAAGAATTTGTTAATGTTTATTCTACCTGCAACTTTTTCATCATATTACCGAACTGGCTGTTACCCACAACTTGTTACTCGTGGTATTAGAATTTTATTGCTAATTTTTTTAATATATATAAACAGCTTTAAGATGCATAAAAGGTGTCCCAAAATCATGTAGTCGGTATAATATAACGGTGAAACCATCGCCTTAGAATTCTACCTCCGAACATGTCTATTGAAGAGAAGAAATTTGCAACAAGTTTAAAAATAGCAAAAATCTAAGGGGTGTGGGGGGAGGGGGAATATAACTAAGGGTGACTACCTACCAAATTTTCTCCTGCAGATCTTTGTTTGAGGTTTGAAATTATGTCACTTTCTGGTGACATTTTATGTCAGTACCGTTCAGTACACAATGTATTAGGTTTTGCTGTCCTTGGCTAAATTATATAGACTTTGCATGTTGGAAACCCGAGCGGTAGCTACCTATAACATCCCACTTTTTTTTTTTTTTTTTTCCTAAGTTAACCCCCGGCCACTTTTAGTGTCTGTCCCACATCCACATCTATACTGTATAATAAGTTGCGTCTCTACATGAAATTTATGGAAAAAACGTATATAAACCGAATGCGAGAGAAACAAAGCCTGTGTGACCGATATAACTTTATACAGACTTACACACGCTATCCGTCTGTCCGCCACCGCTCGTTAATTTTTTCAAAATTTCATGATCAAATATCTTTTTTATCCTTAAAAAATCATCTTATGTCGTTTCTAATGATACTAAGCATTGCCTTAGGAAATTTTATCAAGATCCGTTTAGACGTGAAAACGTAGGAAGCAGATAGGGAGACAGAGTTACTTCCGCATTTACGGTATTAGTATATATATTTCTAATTATTATTCTCGAGTCACAGACATCAAATACAAAGCTAAACGTTGTACACTCTCAGATATTTTAGGGTGTCGCACTCCTAAATTTAATTGTTTCAAAAAGAAGCGGTAAAGATTAAACAAAATTTAAAAACATTGGTAAACACATTTCGATTTTAAAACTATTTTTAATTTGGTGTACCTAGACAGCTTATAGCTTTTTTTTATGTACTACTATAAAAATGTTCGAATGGAAGAAATAAAATTTCATAAATTTTATTGAATTATATCAAAATGCCGATTAGCCGACATTAGATCATCACAGGATTAACAGACATCTTGGAGAAGACAACATCCTTGAAGTGGCCGAAGACCAGCCATGTTAAGGCGCGTTCCCGCAGAGTGTGGTGTGCCAGTACGCGCCTTTCATCTTTTACCGCCTGGCGGTGGGTCGAGGCGCGCCGTCCCTGCTAGCATATGCGACAATGATGACAGGCGTTCACTACCACGCGCCGAGAGACGCACCGTGGCAACCCACCTGTACTCGTATGGAAGATGAACAAAAGCAGTGTTAGAGTGGAGCGCAAGAGATCACCACTGACCGAGAGGAAGACCACCAGACCATGGGACAAGGACACACGCAGGACTGTCGGCGTTAACTGGCAGATGATCGCCCAAGATCGCTCGACCTGGAGAAGACTATTCAAACTCTACAAACCTCTAAGAGGCCACATCATTCAAGGATTGAACTGGCTGATCATGATGACGATGATATCGAAATGCGAAGTGTTTTCAGTTTCAAGGATCGGTACGAGAAACAAGAATCGTGTGTGATCTTCAGTAATGCTACCGTACCGTTGCAGATGTTAATGAAATAAACCGAGAAAAAGGCACAGTTTTTCAGAGAACAAAAAATTTGGAATTTTTTAAAAAAATGTTGGATAAATTTTGAGCACACTATGCCCCTACTGGTAGTAGCTCCCGAACTAGAGAATTGCGTATGCATGTGTATGTAACCGTTAACGTCACAATACAGACTGCTTCTTTTCGAGTGGTGCCGTGACTAGGGAGCATTGAATTGTGATGAATGGAATCGCATTGTGTTCAACGATAATAATAATAATTATAATAATTCCGTATAGTCGGAATGACCTGGTGCACATTACGCCCCTGTCGTAGCCACCTTAACCTAACCCGGCAATCCTGCCAGGTAAAGGGGACCTACAGTTTAACGTGGAGTCCGAACCACGGAAGCGTTCTGGTGTACTTCACATTGCACAGCAGGCTATGCCAGAGGTGAAGGTCGGGTTAAGTGCCAATAAAAATCCCAGCCAGACGCCTTAACCACTGAGCCACCAGACCGCTACTTTTCAACGACGAATCGCGTTCAGTTCTGCACTACATCGGATGACCATAGTCGGTGAATATTACGGCGACCTGCGGACAAGTCTCACTGTTCCATTGTATTCGAAAGGCACAGCGATGTTACTCATGGCGTCTTGGTGTGGGGAGTCATCGGGTATGTCATCGGATCAGGGCTGGTAGTGACTGAGGAAAACGGTACTTCACGAATATCCTACGTCCTCATGTGTTACCTCTCATGCGACTGTATTGTGGTACCATTTTTCAACAGGTCAATGCTCGTCCACACACGTATCTGTTTCTAAGGGAGCGTGCATTAACCACGTAGCTCCATTTTGGCCTCCTGTGAACCGCCCCTCCCCCCACGTAACCCTAAGTGGCTTTTGTGTCTACCCCCCCCCCCCCTAACGTATCACGTAGGTTTTTTCCGTTTTGATTGCAGAAGACATTTTGTACTGTTTTCTCTTGTCAGACTATTTTAAATTACGTACGGAGATAATTAACTGAGAGAAATAAATATTCACATGCTGTTGTGAGTTCTGTTCCTCATTTTAACTGTTATGAAAAGAAAGCTACGTGGTCTGGCTCGGAACCCCTCCGTTCCCCCCCGTAGGTCAGCGTATCCTTCCAGCGAACCCCCCCCCCCCCCCCTTGGACCGAGCCACGTAGTTTGTGCACAGTCCCTAAGTCTGCGTAATGTTGAGGTACTCCTGTGCTCAACAATTATGGGACCAGCTCATACTTAAATTCCGTTACAGTGCCAATGTCCAGGATATCAAGGACAGTTGTGGGCCAGCCTGCCTCAGGAGAGGGTTAAAACCGTTTTATGACACCCTTCCCAACCGAATCAGTGCATGAAACCTAGTCAAAGAGGGTATAATGTCATACTGGTCTCATACTACCAAGTTCTTTGTACATTTAACTCGACTTTCTAGTAACTGAAATAATATCACATACCCGCACAGCCCATGAAATTTCATTTTTGTTTCCTCCTATCCTTCTGGGTGCTTCACGTGTTTTGTCTGGCAGCGTGTTTGCAGATTATAAACGTCAAAATAATATGATCTAGCAATTACAAAGGTTTTAGCGTATCATTTAACTGTTGTGTATCATCTCCATTCACGAATTTCATTTAACATTAAGGCTAACAATGCTGCTATTATTCAAACGAATTTATCAGCCGGGCGATAATGACGAGCGATGTACCGTTTCGATGCTCCGACGCTCGTAAATGATGAGCATTAATCTTGTAGTTTTTCGAAGCCTGAAGCGATGTTTATCAGCCTGACGCATGGACGTCGCTATCAACATCAAACGCCACTTTCCTAATTAAGTCCAATATCAAAACACCAACACACACGCGCTCTGCTGGCGTCGGCTTTATTACTGCCATCCATCTCTTCCATATGATTAAGTATTGCAATATAAATACACGATTCAAGGTTGATTTGCTGGAGCAAAGCTTAATGTGTGCCGTTAATATAGCCTTTAATGTTCAACTAAAACGGACTGATAAATAGGTAACGATAGCAACTTTGATCACTGAATCAGTTAGGTTACTAATCGAACTTCCTTCAGTTAACTGTTGGCAAATATTGTAAAGATTAGAAAAAGGTTTCTAATGTTATTTTCTTATATTAATTAAAACAGAGATTCTAAACTTCAGGATGATTGAAAATTCAGACCAAGCATGGTGGGTGAGCTGCCTCGAATTCTGGAGAACCTACAAGGGGTGATCAAATGAAAAGGTACGAAACGACACGGTGGGTACAAATGTAGACTTTATTCAAAATATTCACCATAGGCCTGAGCACAACGATCCCACTGATTAACAAGCCGCGGGATTACTTGTTCCCAGAATTCCTATGGCCCTGTCCTTCACAGCGTCCTTGAGTACATCGTCCGAGTTGAAGCGCTACCCTTTCAGGTGTTTCTTCAATGGACAAAACTCATGGAAATCGCAGGGCGATATGTGCGGACTGTAGGGCGGATGGTCCAACGTCTTCCACTTGAACTTGGCCAGTTCCATGTGTGTGACTCTGGAGACGTGTGGGCGCGCGTTATCATGGAGCAGAACCACACCCTCCGTGAGCATCCCCGGTCTTTTGTTCTTGATGGACTTGCGTAGGCGTCGGAGTGTCTCACAGTACACATCCCCAACCTGTAAGCCATCCTGTCCTCATACGGACTGCCGCATCATTAGGACGCCGCTTTTGATAAGAGCCTCTGCTCTCTACTGCGCATGCGGGCGCCCGCGCATGCTCCGATCCCAGTCAGAGACTCCAATCACATCCCGAGATGTCTCGCTACGTTCTCCCATGGTGGAATATGCAAATATTTAAATGTTACGTTTTTACGTCGTTTCGTACCTTTTCATTTGATCACCCCTTGTAGGGTCGAATCCCCGTCCGGCCATCCAGACCTGAATTTTCTCTGGTTTTTACCAAATCACTCCAGGCGAATGCCGGGACAGTTCCTTCAAAAGGCGATGGCCGAATTCCTTACCGTTTCTTGCCCCAAAGGAAGTCCTTTCCCAACTATAACGGCCTCCACGTTGGATGAAGCTTAAAGACATAAGAAAAAATTCAGTAAGGTCCCCGTGTCTGTAAGGCACTCGATCTGTGGTGGATATGCTTTCGTTCTCTGTCCAAAGATAACACTGCTATAGAAACTCACGACTGAAGGTTACCTACTTTTGTTTCTGTAATGCTTCATTATGTTTTAAATTGATGTAAAAGACGTAAATAGGAGTACATTTTTCGTTTAAATGCATATATTAATTATTAGTTCATTTTTGTTTAATTATTTTCTTGAAGTATAACTGTTTTCGTTACATTCTTTGTCCATAGATGTGGCTAATATAACAAGCAACGAATTTAGGTTATATGTTTTTGTTTTGGTGGTAATTCAATACCTTTTACCTTTAAATTCAAATCTGAAGCCACTCACTAAGGAAAGTAAGTATTTCGTTTGAATCCACAAGTTAATTATAGAGAGGATTGTGCAACATAACGAGATGGAGTGACGATATCCATAACATTTCATCATTTCAAATTCAAGGTTATGATCATTATTTAACAAAAATGCTATTTAGTTTAGCAATTGCGAAGTAATGGATTGCCAGAATACTGGAAGAAAAGTACGACGCAGTGCACAAGCAGAATTTGTAAAAGTCAGGTTAAGTGTGGAACAAATTGCTGATGAGCTAGTGTATAATATTAGAGAACCTATTAAGGGAGTAGGTACACTTATCAGGTTTTATTATTCACAAAAATAGTTTATAGTTTTGGCTTCATTTTAGTGGAAAAATTATTTGAATATCTTTAACAGTGTGGGAATTATGTGAGATTAAGCAATGCTCTGCACGGTGACAGCCATTTAATGTGTTGGGGATTTTACTCAGAATGCCAATGAGTCATTTCATTCCAAAATTTGGAAAATATGTCCCAAGACAGGATTTTTTGGAAAAAGGATAGTTTAAATTGGCACAAATGATGCAGTTATTACTTTTAACAATGAAATGGCTGGCAGACTATGCTCCTGGTGTATATTTGGAAGAAACAGGACACCTGAAGGTACCATAACATGTTTCCAAATCTTTAACCTTGAATATCTCAAAATAGCATTTCATCAAACGGTTTTAAAGATAACTTTTTTCCAAATACATAGATCTTTTTCAAATTTGCATGACATGTTCTACATATTAAGTACTACAGTTTGAACCATTATTGTTTATGCAGCTTTCCCGAAATGAAAAATATGCCTTTATATTTAAGAAAAAAAAGCAAAAATTTTAATTTCTTGACAAAAAAAAATTATTAATAAAATATATAGAGTTAAATATATTATATTATTGGTTTAACTTGTTGCCTTGATATTAGTTTACAATATTAAAAGAACATTTCTGGAAAATATCGAATACTATGCCTTCTGTCTTTAAAACCTTTCACAAAAACATATTTTTCACTGTCAATTTGGATGGTACATTATCCTATTGTTAAACAATATTTTTATTTTAAAAATAAATTTTTATGTCTAGCTATAACAGTTCTATCGAGCTATGAAATTTGAACCCTCAAATTTAAATAGATTTGGAGAAAATGACATCTCAACTTTATCAAACTTTGTATGTGTTAGGTGTACCTACCCCCTTAAACGGCCACTGGTGCTCATTCAAATTACCTGCATAACCACAACAAATGAATCATAATGCGCACAACACCCGGGGCAAGTAATTCTATTGGTATAACCAATAAGCCTTCGTTAAAGATTTTCCATATCACGTTCCAACACTTATCTGACACCCAAATACAGGGTTAGCATAAATGAATCATCGGGTTTTAAAAAATCGTATATATCTACAAAGACGAGTGATACATGAAAAGATACATCAACCTCACTCAACTCACTAAATTTAAAAGCCCGATTGGTGTCTGGCGTGCACGCTAGATGGCAGCAGTGGAAATGGAGGAGAAAATTTTGTGTGTGTTAGAATAAGCGTAGTATTCTTCGGTTACGAATGTGTAGCGTGCATTGGTACGAAAATACGGGAAAGCTGTTCCTAGCCTCCAGAGCATTTCACGTCGGTTTCGCCAATTTCGTGACGCTGGTTGGCTGCGTAAACGGACCAGCACGCGGCGACCACGTGACTCGGAGAAAACCGTGGAGCGCGTGGGACAGAGCTGTTCGCCCAGTCGATAAAAATCAACCGTTCGTGCCAACTGCGAAAACAGTGTGGAATGTTTTGCGTCAGAGTTTGCATTTAATACCCTACCTGTGCAATCCACCTCACTGGAGTTCAAATGTCTGCGACTCTCAATAGAGAACTGCCACATCGCTGGATAGGGCACACTGGTCCAGGTGATGTTCTTACTATTACTATTACTCTGCGATTCACTAAAAGTGTGTGGCAGAGGGTGCATTGCACCTTTCCAAAAGGGTAAAGAACACAAATCATACAAAATACTAATGTTAACGAGATCGGTCTATAATTTTGAGGACCATTAACATTCCCATTTTTAAACACTGGACTTACGAAGGCGGTCTTCCATTCGGCTGGTATTTTTCCTTGATCCAAGGAGGCGGTATATAATTTCATCAAATACGGTGTAATTTCCTTTGCGTACCTGGAGTAGAATCTTGTAGGAATACCGTCTGGTCCGGGAGTCTTATTGGTTTTTACATTCATAAACAATTTAGTTATTCCCTCGACATCAAGAACGAGATCATTAAAAATTTTGTTGGCACGATTGGCAAATGTCGGAATCTCCTCCGAGTTTTCTGTTGTGAAAGCTTTTTTAAATACATTATTCAAGATTTCTACTTTCTCTACGCTAGTTTCGGATAATTCCCCATTTTCCTTAATCAGCGAAGGCATAACCTTACGAGAGCCTCTTAGTAATTTGACATACGACCAGAACTTTTCTGCTGTCATGGCCCCCTAGGTTGCAATATCTGACCCCATTTGATTTCTTCTTGTTTGGTTATGTGAAGGACGAGGTTTTTGTACCCTCAGTGCCAACAACACTGCAAGAATTACAGAAACGGGTCACTGCCGCTGTGACGGGTATTGATAGAGACATGCTGCCGAACATATGGACGGAACTGGTTTCGATGTGTTCCAGGTGACTAAGGGCGGACACATCGAACATTTATAGTATCTGCCAGAAACTTGGTGAGTTTGTGTATCTTTTCATTTATCACTCGTCTTCGTAGGTCGTATAGATTTTTCTACAATTTTTTTCGGAACGTGACGAATCAGTTAGGGTAACCGTGTATCTTTATCTTCTAACAGTACTACTTCAACATCGGAATAAAGATGATCAGTGGAAATATCGTAATAAGAAAGCTGACACATAATAGCAGCGTCAAATCTGATATACAGTCTTTGCACTGTATGCGTTGGTGGCACAGCAAGCCACAGCAGTATGATACCAAACGGATGTATGTCGCAATTAATGAAACCTTGGATGTCTAACGCCGATCATGGTCATCCTGGACAACTACATGCCTCGGGTGTCGAACACTGTCCTCTCCAGCGTATCCTCTCATGCTCTTCCAGTAATGTCCAGTTTACTCTCTGCCTTGCAAACACCTTTCTATTCCATTATTCCATCTATCACGAGGTCCTGCTTGAAATCCCTTTCCCTCAAATTTCAAATTATACATTTTCTTCCTAATGGCTTAAATACGTACCTAATCATTTTAATGACACTGTATAAGATACAATGCTTCTCGCTGACGATCAGGTGAGCTTAGCTGAAGCAGAAGATAACTTACAGCAGGGGTTAATGATAGTTATGAATGTATCAAATGATTACGATTTGAAAATCTCCTCAGATAAGACAAACTGAATGGCATTTAAGGGAGACGAACCAATGCAAGTTAAGGTTGTAATTATGACAGAACAATAGAACAAATTTAAAAGAAAAATTGTTCATTTAGGACATGACATAAATTTTACCCGAAATAATGATTTCAGTACCAAATTACAGAGATTTGAATACCTGTGTGGAGTAATCGAAAGGAATCTTAAGAACACCAGACGAGACGGAATGACGAAATTTTACAAAGTAATGGCTGTACCAACGTTACTATATGGATGCGAATCGAGGGAATTGACCAAACAACAAATAAAGCGGATAGAAGCAACTGAGATGAGAGTTTTGAGAGGCGTAACTTGTTATACTTTACTAGGTAAGGAAAGAAATGAAGAAATAACCAAATAATTTAAATACTTTAAAAATTTTAATCTTAATGTGGAAATTATTACATATAGGAAGAAATGGATGGAGCAAGTTACACGTATGTGCGACACCAGACCAAAAAAGATGCTGCTAAATTAGAAGCCAAAACTGGGAAGAAGGAGGATAGGCCGTCCTAAGAACAGGTGGACACAACGAAATGTGCGCAGGCGGGACAAACCATCAATGGTTTAAACGCTGAAGATGATGGCATTTTCTTTGGTTTCCTTTAAAAACTCATCCTCTTCGTGTGTCCATTCCACCGGAGTTATTTTCTCTCATGTTCTTCTTCAGCTGCCTTCTTCATGTTTTCAATCCGCAGCCTGTTCAGTGATGTTCCACCAAACCTTATTTCTCTGAAACTTCATCTCTGTGGCGCGAATTCTACTGATGTCTCTTTCTTTCATCACCCAACCTTCTGAATAATACAATAGTATTGGCACAGAAATACGTCCTTTAAATAATCCTTTCGCGTTTTTGTGGCATTTCTCTGCTCCAAATCTGGCTTCTCACGCTCTGCGCATTCTTGTATTCTCCTGCATCTCTAATTTTGTTTGTCCTGTTACTTCCATTCTTAAATTTAAAATTTTTAAATTTAATTTAATTGCAATGGAGCACAGGCTCCGGTGGAAATTTCCCTACACACTCAACTTTCCCCTATACTTCACTCACCTACAGTACATTTGCCCTCTACAAATTTTAACTTTAAATTCTTTTAACGTTTTCGGTATGTTATTCATCATTCCCCTTGGTAAGTCATTCCCACCCCTGACACCCTTACCTAAAAAAGAAAATCTTGCCACACCCTTGTGCCTGAAATCGAGTGCCAGCTTGTGGTCATGGTAATCTTTTCCCTTCCATGCACTACTTTTCATACCTGCTGCAATATCTTTCCATGCCTCATCGCCAGTATATGCCCTGTACACTCCCATGAACCTCCACATCCTCCTCCTGTCTTGCAATGAATGCCATTCCAGCTCCTTTATCATATCTGTCACTGATTGTATTCTGCGATAATTTCCAGAAACAAATCTAGCAGCCCTTCTTTGCACCTTCTCCAACTCCTGTATTTGATACTCAAAATGTGGGTCCCATACTACACTACCAGATTCGAGCAATGGTCTGACCAATGTTTTGTAACCCAATTCCTTTACTTCTCTCGTGCATCCCCTCATCACTCTCTCCAACAAGTGCAGGATTTTGAAACCTTTTCATACTACCTGGCTAATGTGTCCTGCCCAGTTAAGCTTGTTATCAAATGTAATGCCAAGATATTTACATTTCAAGTCTTCAGCAGGCAGTTCTTTACCCACCTTATATTCATAATTAACCTTCTGTTTTTTATTTGTGTATCTAATTAGCTGACTCTTCTTTGCATTTATCTTCATCCCATGTTTACCAACCCAACTAGATACCTTGTCCAGATCACCCTGCAACTGTTTACAGTCCTCTATCGTTTATACAGCATTATGTCATCTGCAAACAATCTAATTTCAGATAGTAAACAATCAACACAATTATTCATTAGAATAATGAATAGCAATGGTCCAAATACGCTACCCTGCGGCACTATACTTCGCTAATACCTCAGCTCTCTTAGACCTTTTTATATAACATCTTGGTTAATCCTATCGATCTTCCATGTAGAAATTACTACCTTGATCTTGTTTACAGAGAATATGCATTCTATATTTCACTACTTCCTGCCACATGTCCGCGCTGTTATTGTACTTCTATCTGGCAGTTTCCCAATACTGTCACACCATGTTTTTTCCCCCGATTGTGTTGGCAACTATCTTTACTTTTTTCATACACAACAACAATTAATGAAAGTGGTGAGACAGCACTTCCCTGTCTGAGACAGTTGTATAATCTGCACCATGATGTCCTTTCCAAACCTAGTTTCACACAACTCCTGCACCTTTCATATATTCTAACGTTGGAAGTATAATAGGGGCAACACTGATATAGAGACGCCATGAAACGGAAGCAAATAATGCCGCTTATGCCATAATTCAGCTAACTTACCTCAGAGAAAATGGACTCTCCCTTCCCATGTCACCTGCATGGGCAATGACGAGAAAAACAGAGCCTTGTGTTTAGCTGACGGTCTAATGTGTAGTGGTCACGATTTTTTTTTTTTTACTTATGGCTTTACGCCTCGTCGACGTCGAGGTCATTAGAGGCGGGATGGGACTGGGACAAGGAACAGGAAGAAATTCGGTCATGGCCTTTTTGTAGGAAGCATCCCGGCATAGGCCTGGAGTGATTTGGGGAAACCACGGAAAACCCAAATCTGGATGCTCGGACGGGGATTCGAACCGCCGTCCTCCCGAATGCGAGGCCAAAACGCTAACCATTCGCCAACCACGCTCGATGTGGCCACGATGTTCTAGAAACAGGAACAACGGAGTTGAGTATAGTTTCAACATACAACAGAGTCATCAAGCCTCTTGAAGACTCCGCGCAAGCATGTTGCAATAACAATCGTCACAAGCATCGTTAAATGTCTTCTACTCGAGTCGCTGTGCGGAGAAGAAAGTGCCCAATCAGCTTGATCCTACTGAATCAAAATAGCTGAACGGCATCTGGACCCACGTTCTCCTGTATGAAAAATCAGAGCGAATTCGCTCATGCACTTGCCTTGGTCTTATTTTACATTTCATTTCTACCTGGTGAAGCCTCGGTAGGTGGGCTGGTATACGATTACGAGAACCCTTTAAAACTAAAAAGGAGAGGATTGCGGTAAGTAACGGGAAGGAGTTCAGCCTTGACATTTTTAAAGGAAATATGCCGGCATTGCCTAGACTGATTTCGAGAAATCACGGAAAACCGAAATCAGGATGGCATATTCGGATTTAAAAAAAAACTGGATATGATTATATTGATTGGTTGCGACACATTGTCGCATTTGATAACATTTGTACCCACATTTTTTGGTCAGACATAGAATTTTTTCTCTTTTTTTGCATTCTTCTCTTCACCTTGGAGGCAGAACCATTTTCATCTGAGCGCTAATGACCCCGTCGTCGACGCGCCCCTAAGACCAAACAACAACCCTTTTCAGCCTACATAAATTAGAGGAATAGGAATCGGGGAGGAAGTCGGCCATAGCCTTTGATAGGAATCATCCCAGCATTCGCCTGGAGGGACTACGGAAAACCATGGAAAGCCACAGTCAGGATGGCTGGGAGGGGATTTGAACCTCAACCCTCCAGAATGCCAGGCTGGAGCACTCGATGTCATAATTATTATTTTTTTTTTATTGAGTTTATGTTCCGGGCAAGCCCAGGATCACCACATTGTGCTACAGGCATCAAATGAATATCCAACCAAAGGAAGGGAACTGGATCAAGGAACGGGAAGGAATTCGGCTATGTCCTTATAAGGAACCTCCCAGCATTCGCATGGAGTGATTTCGGGAAAACCGAAATCAGGATGGCACACCGAATCACAGGACGTAAGTACCCTGACCTGCTAGCGTCGCTTTGTCGCAGGTGATAGGTCTCCCGAAGAATATCCTCTCCCATATTTAAAAAATAAGAAAAACACAGGAGATTACAATTATCCTGAACGGTTCGCGACGCGATTGTCGCAGGGATCATAATCTCCCTAATTTCCACCCTCAAAACAAATATATGGTTTATTTAAACCGCAAGAGTAAACTAATAAAGTTCACCAGGTTCAATTCTTACCGTCGCCGTGGAGCCAACTTTCTCCCACAGCCTTTGAGCTGCAAAATTTATAATTGAAGTTTCACGTGAGGTGTTTTGATTAAGGTATTTCTCTTTTTTAAATTTGTGGTTTCCTGTAGGTTTTTACGACGATTACCATAGATTAGTTATCTAAATTCGAATTTGCCCTTCTAGTAACTGTTTAATGTAGTCAGCCGTGTCACTATACAGCTGCGAGAGAGTCGCATAGCATGACATGTTGAAGCTTCATAACTCAGCCGGCTCGTAACCTTTCTGGATCTCCTGCCGATAAGATCATGGGAATTAATATCGCCGCCGAGAAAATCTTCATTCTGAAGTCCTCTTCAACTCATCGTCGACAAAATTTAAATGCTCGAGGAAGGACACAGTCTTAACCGAATTTTAATCCAGTTTGTACACAACGGCGATATAATCCCCCGCTGCGAGTTGATCGCCGGATAATCCCTGGGCAGGATGGCTGCCGTCGTCTTCTGCAGCCTTTATGGCTCAATACCGCCGTCTTCTTACAGCCCCGCCGAAATATTAAACACCTTTACGAGGAGAGCCGCGCTCATTAAACAAGACGGCTAATCCCTCTCGCTCGCTCGCCAGGGTTACGGCCGAATTTTGTTTTAGGGCTCAGGTAATGAATCGGCCACTTGTTTCAAGCGGGCGCACCCAAACTGCCTCCGTGGTTATAAAGTTGTTGGGAATAACAGCAGCCTTAATTAAAACAAATATATGCGCAACACGAGGACACTGGTAGACGTTGTCTTCTGAAAGACAGATCACCATTCCATGTTTCCGCCGTAACTTGTTAGTCCATTTTTTGTTAAATACGAGCAAGCTATGGATATTTTTAGTAAGATAACAACAGATAAAAATAGCTGGGAATCTGTTTGTGTATTAGAGTAGTAAGTAAGATTTTTCATAGTGTGGTCTTCCTGTTTGAAAACTTCCACTTGCTTTCGTGTGTAACCAGCCAGCAACAGTGGATACATCAGCTCCAAGTGACTCTGAGGAATGGCGTAGGCTGGGCGCCGAAACGTTGGCAGTAACAATAACATTGACGAAATGCTAAATCCTCTAAGTAAATGGAATTTTACAAACATTATACTAGGAAAAATGATTAGAATTTATATGGCCTTTTCATTAACTACTCCCAGTTTGGTCGTCCAACATTATCTTGTCATCAATTTTTTTTATTTATAAAGGTGAATAACACGCCAATGCAATTGAATTTTGATTTATTTTGGTGTCGTACGCGTTTCGTCCTATTTCAAGAGCATCATCAGTGACATATGTTACTTTTTTTCTCATGATCAGGGTTAGCTTCTCTGAGTAGGTTTTGTAGAGTCTTCTGAAGTTATAAAGCACTACAATGCACCGTGTTACAGTAAATAATAATGTTAATGTGAAATTTGGTAGGTGCAGTGTAGTGCTTTATACCTTCAGAAGACTCTACAAAACCCACACAGAGAAGCGAACACCGATCATGAGAAAAAAGTAAAAAAGTAACATATGTCGCTGATGATGCTTTTGAAATAGAGCGAAACTCGTACGACACCAAAATAAAACAAAATTCAATTGCATTGGCGTGTTATTCACCTTTAAAAAAATGATTAACTTTCAATTGAGGAAATGGCCCCCAATATCCAGTTATTATCTTGTTATCATTGCCATTCTTTTTAACCACCTCGTCTCTTCCAATGATTCCCATCCATCCTATTACATCTTATTAGTTATCAACTATATTCCACAGCAAATTCCGCAGACGTATTTTGATGCCATCCGTTGAAGCCCTAACTGTTTTACTTAATGACAAAAACTTTCGTTCTGTATCTTTCCGCCAAACTAACGCCTAGGACAGAGGTTTTACTGTCCACACACACTCCATAACTAGTTACTGCTCCTTTGAGCAGAATAAGGGTGAGTGTTTTGACTTTCCACGTTTTCTCCATCATCAGTTCTGATGAGACATAAATTCGATATCGGTGGATCTTCATTATGGGTATACTTCTTGAATGGTAGTTGAAGGTGTCTGACGCTAGTTTTACTTCAGAAATGGTGAGTGCCTCCATCAGGACTGTGGAGACTAACTTCAGCATGTCATCGTCGAGATGCTTTACTTTCATTTACGAGAAAACGGACGTAAAAACATACACCAAACTTCATTCAGAGATTATACAAACAAATTGTATTACACATTGTCACATTACAGAGCGATAAGCTAACGAACTGTCAAATTTCATCTAAGTCAATGGGATCGATAATCGATATCCTTCATAGACACGTCGTAGTAGTAAACTGTTTGTAAGTAGCGAGCAGTCGGTGTATGATTGTCGCTGAGTCAGGTAGCGCGCGGCAACGAGAGTGTCGTGTGAGTGTCGGGTAGCTGTATTCTCCCGAGCGTAAATGGATTTCGAATTCGCGCATCCGCGTCGGCACTGAATAGTGACTGCTGTTTACGACTCGATCGGACTGACCAAGTTGAACTAACTGCATTAACATTTTTTTTTTCGCTGTCTCAGCGGCGTTATGTAGCCCCGCTACTGTCTGTAGCTTTATCTACTATATCATATTGGTTGGTTTTGGGAACTTAATATACACGTTAGGGAAAAACCCGGCTTTGGCCATTACATAATGACCTTAGAGGGAAACCCTTGCTCATTCTTATCGCCTGATGGGGATGAGCGTAGTTAACAACTGCGTGAGCAGTTGTTAACTGCGCTCATCCCCAGTTGATTTTCTTGTAGCTGGCATTGACAACGGTTGTTGTGTAGATGCTCATCGTGTCTTGTTAGGTGGTTATGCTTGGTCAGATGGCCGTGGGTGGCCTTATCCTTCGTCGATCTTGGTGGCGTCGTGATCTTCTCTGTGCTGGTGTGGGGGCAGCTCCTGTTGATGGCCGCTTGCAGCTTCCTCCTCAGTGGGCAGCCCCCGTAGCTGGCCGCGTGGTCCTTGGCGCAGTTGGCGTAAGTTGGTGTCGCGTCACGCGGTCTGGTGCACACTAACACGCTGTGATTTTCCCCGCAGCGAACGCACCGAACTTGGTTCCGGCAATCCTTCCATTGATGCCAGAATCCCTGGCACTTGAAGCATTGATCAACAGTTGACAATGATGATTTCTTCCTGCGGGGATTCTTCTTGGTGCTCCGGCCGGTTTGCTTCTTGACTTGGATATTGGCTGCCTCAACAGCCTTGATTTCCGATGGCGTTGACTGCTTGGGTTCTGTGGGTGGTGGGAGGCTTTCATCTCGGGTGACCTCCGTTCCTCGGTTGGCTGCTTCCTCTGGTGAAGCAGTGTTTGGGATGCTATCAGTTTTCGGAAGCCCTGCGGCTCCATACTGGACGAACTGGAATTGAATGCTGTGGCTCTCGAGGAAATCCTTAACCGCCGCTAACTCTGATGGGCTCGCACATGTTACGAGCAGTTTGCCCGGTGTCAACCCTGTCGGCGCCCGCGATGCCACTACTTGGTGGTCTGCACTAGGCGTGGCGTCGAGGTGCTTGGGCAAGGATGGTGTTCTTGGAGATTCCGGTCCTTTAAGGCCGTCGGTAGTTCTGTCTTTTCTTGAGGTTTGCGACTCATCTTCCTGGCTAGACGAAGATGAATGCATTAACATTCCTTTAACGAGTGTATAAGAAGTGGATCATATACAGTGATTGTTGTATGAGCAGTGGACACGATGGCAACTGAATTTTATGCTAAGTGAGGATACTTTTCACTCTAGCGAACCTGTAATCTCGGATAAATATTATTTTCAGTTGGTGGTCGTCGTATATGCGTCTTTAAAACTAAAACTTTGTGAATAAACTTGCTTCAGCTTTAAACGTCTGTGTATGTTTGTTCAGCGATATAGTACCCTGTACAATACTGAATGTTCAAGTTATTCCTAGGGTTGACAAACTAAGTCGGCTATCAGCTGTGGCGGCCGTATTAATAAAATTGAATCTAAACGAAGTCTGAAAATTTCCATTACTTTGGTCAATATATCAACAAAACTGGCTATTAAATTAATACCAGTAAAAACGCCAGTGGTAGTTTTAAATGGCTTCGCGACAAGATTAAATTTATTACGCATCTTATTATTCGGTGTAAAACAATAGTTTTACCTGCAAGCCGTGATAGAACTAACTGTTATTAATTAACGCAGTAAAACTAACTGAGTACTTTTACAACATGATGTGGAGTCGTTTTAGTACTGTTCTGATGGAGCTTGCCGGTAGCAAATGTCGGAAGCTAATATTCATGGTGTAGAAACTTCTGAAGGACAACAAAAGCTGTGACGGTATTTTCTGACGGACTAACAATTTTACAAACAATAAAAATAGGACAAAAACAATTATAGAGTTTTTAAAATTAGTGAAAAACACAGGAAACAATCTCAAATTACAATACCAAAATGTGTATGAGCATTTAGCAACATACTGGCAAAATTAAACAATTTAAACTGTCAAAAATTACCTTTAATTGTAATTGCTAGCACAGTATTCCAAATTACAGTTTCTAAATTAGTTTGTCAGGCACTGTAATACGTTTATCACGTTTAGAAGCTTTCATTTCATTTGTAACATATTCACGTAACATTCCCATCCAAACACCACGCATTCGGAAAGTAATTATACATATTTACAACCAATTTATTTACATAAATAGCAATAGCGAAAATTCCGTTTATGAAGTACTATGAATATCGATGTTGGTAGTTTGCAGTGGGATGAAAGAAAAACCGACTCATTTGTAGCAACAGTTTGTTTTTCAACTGAAATAGGTATGAAGCAAAACACTAACCACGTCTTGCGGAACAACTGGAAATGGTGAAATGTTTCCCTAACACAAACACCGAGCGTGGTTGGTGAGTGGTTAACGCTCTGGCCTCGCATTCGGGAGGACGCGGGTTCGAATCCCCGTCGGGGCATCCAGATTTGGGTTTTCCATGGTTTCCCCAAATCACTCCAGGCAAATTCCGGGACGCTTCCTTCAAAAATGCCATGGCCGAATTCCTTCCCGTTCCTTATCCCCAGTCCCATCCCGTCTCTAATGACCTGATCCGTCGACGAGGCGTAAAGCCGTAAGTAAAATCCTCTAACAGAAATAAAAACATCCGAAAAGCTATGTAATCAATATCTGGTGGTGCTGCTATCTAGTGGTAATGCGATCACTCCTTATCGATGCCAGCTAAGCGTAGCAGCTTGAGTCTGAACTTTCACATTCCAGTTATTTTGATTAGTCATAATTTTGCATTAACGGGTTGAATTTCGAAAAATACCTTTGTTCACTAACAATTTTAATAAAGCGGAGAACTTATACTACGAAATGGTGCCTCATTTATCGACCTTGATACAATTTGAAGAGAGAAATATGGTTCATCACAAATGACACCTTTTACAAATAATATGTGTAATTGGTCTTAGATCTTGCAAGTACGATCAAACAGTACTTGAGATACCACTAAAAAGTGAAAACTCGTATTGCCGTAGAGAAGGAAGCGTTTAATAGCAACAGGCGATTATTGACTGGGAAAGTAGATAACGCATAGAGGTAAAGAGTTGGCAATATGGGGCAGAGACGTGGACACTCAAAAACGGATAGAAGAGTTTGAGATGTGGGTGTGGAGGAGAACTGTAAAGTTGGATGGAAAATGTGAGTCATGTTGAAGTGCTGGAAAAGGTTGGCGAGAAGAGGAAACTACTCCAAACCTTAAAAGAAAGGAGGAAGAACTGGATGCGAAACTTGCTGAAAGGGGAGTGATTGTTAAAAGACGCCTTGGAAGGACAATTTTGTGGAAGGAGGGTGAATGGAAGAAAGGGGTACAATATTATAGATAACATCAATGGGAACGGAAATTAAAAGAACCTGAAGAGGAGGGAAGAAGACACAAGAGCATAAGTAGTTATAGTTGGAGCGTGAGGGCTACATGTACTCTTATGCTGGAGCGTGAGGGCTACACAGTGACCTAGAAATCTATACCGCGGACAGGTAGGAACCTGTTTTAACCGACATCCGCCACGCTGACTTAGATATCGCGCGGAGAACAGGTATAAATAGCCTGCAATCAAGTACCCAAGTGTCTGCCATTATGTACCTGTAGCCAAAACTCCGCTACTCAAGATTATACATGCGGCTTACACAGTTCTTTCCAAAAAGTTATCGCACATCAGGTTTTAGTTTAGCGTGGTACGTGAATAATAATTATTATTTATAAACGTGTTGTTCTCTAGTACTCTTCCGAAAGATACCGAACAGGCTTAACGCCCCCATCCACAAGGTTCGGGTAGACGCAAAAGCCACGGGGCGGGGATGGGGAGTTAAGAGGAGTCCAAAATGTAGTCCAAAATGAGTCCAAAATGGAGGTACGTGGTTTATGGACGCACCCTTAGCATAACAAATTTCCAGCTTCCCCTCTACGCTCTTGCCGCGCATTCGGGAGGACGTGAGTTCGTATTCACCGTCCTACCATCGAATTATTATTATTATTATTAAATACAATGAGAGACGAAGAAGGGAGAGAGAGAAACTTGGTGCTGGCCCATTCAGTCTTACTCTTCCGAACATGCGCTCTTAAAATACTAATTATTCGCTAATTCATCGTGACTACTGAGATAATTAGCATATTTTCGTAAAGTGTGGTCAACAGTTCAAAAACCCCGTCGGTTTAATAAAGCGGGAAGGAATTCTACATGTTGAAGAATGGAAATGGCGAAACCTGCTGTCGGCCCATTCAGACCTAATCTTCCGAAAGATGCCAAAAGGTTTAACGTCCCCTTCCAAAGGTAGCTTACTAGAATTCGGTGAGTTTAGTTTTGCGCGATACGTGGACACATTGAATGAGAAGGAATACGGCCATTGCCTTTTGAGCATCACGGCATTCACCTGGAGTGATTTCAGGAAACCATGGAAAACCCAAATCTGAATGCACGGACGGGGATTCGAACCCGCGTCCCCCGAATTCGCGGCCAGAACGTTAACCGTTCACCCACCACTTTCGGTCCTTAGGATTTGATAACAGCGAAGATATTATACGTACTTTACGTTTCTTTGAACAGCTACGAGTTGCTATTTGTTGCAAGTGAGTGCTAAATTTGGTTTATTTGTATATTTATACCGGCTTACACAGTTCTTTCCAGTTATCGCACATCAGGTTTTAGTACGTGAATAATAATTATTATTTATAAACGTGTTGTTCTCGAGTACTAGATGAAATGTGAAGTGATAGGATGATTTCTGAGATCTTGTCAAACTAAGTAGCTCATTTCGGCTTACGGATTACGGTGAGCAGTTGTAAGTGTAAAATATAGATTTCTAATGTCAAGGTAGTGGCACTGATCAAACTCGACCGAACTATTTTCAGTGTTACGTTTTCCTGTTTGTTTGAAAGCACAGAACTGTCGAGGTCATTAGGGGCGGGATGGGACTGGAGACTTTGAACTGGAGGGAATTCGGCCATGGCCTTTTGAAGGAAACATCCCGACATTCACCTGGAGTGATTTCGGGAAACCATGGAAAATCCAAATCTGGATGCTCGGATTGAGATTCAAACCCTCGTTCCCCCGAATGCGAGGCCAGTACGTTAACCATTCACCTATTACGCTTGGTGTAGTATGAAAAGTATGCATCATAGAATGCTCGATTACTCATACATACCCAAATTTCTGGTGGCATAAAATATGCTTGGCTTAAGAAGGTTTTAAAATATACTACAAGCCACGTTTTAAAATTTTAAAAGGAACACTACAACTGTAAGTAGGAATGTAAACCGTTTTTCTGCGCAATACTTGTGTGACTAGGAGCTTAACTTTTTTTCATTGGTGGCAGATAATGCAGTTACCGAAGTTCTAATAACTGATCTTCAAAATCCTCAGCCAGGAGCGGAGCAAGTTTAGGGCCTCATATCTGATCTTCTCTCTTCAACCAGCTGGCAGTCAAACGCATGCAAAATTCCCTCACTTTACACTGATTTCAAAAGGTCGCAATACAGACATTCGCCGAAGATAGTATCCACTGATTTATAGATCATGTTAGATCATTCATGAAATTTTTTGTCAGTGCCAGTATACGAGTCTGTTCCGAAGACTAAATGTATCTCGTGTACAACTTATAAATGTGTTGTTCTCCACTACTAGATGAAATGTGAAGTGATAGGATGATATCTGAGATCTTGTCAAACTAAGTAGCTCATTTTCGGCTTACGGATTGCGGTGAGCAGTTGTAAGTGTAAAATGTATCTTTCTAATGTCAAGGCAGGGGCAGTGTTCAAACTCTACTGAACTATTTTCAGTGTTACATTTCCTGTTTGTTTGAAAGCACAGAACTGTCGAGGTCATTTTATCTAATATTCTCCCCACGAAAGAAGTCATCGATTGACATGGGGAAAAATGGAAAAATGCATACTTTCTGCAGAAACAGCTGTTACAGATGCATAGTATATTGTCGTATCTTAAGTTGTCACGAACTGCACCACTCAAGAACAAGCTAGGAAAGGTGCCAAGCACAAACGTCGACAGTATAAACCTTTTAGGACTGAAAGAATACTTGCGCACACCAGTGTCAAGGCTCATTAAAATATGCTCGGCCTCACAAATATTGACATATGTTTCAGAATTTCTTGAGTTAACAGTCAGATCCTCATTCTGTTTCTATTTTGACAAGGCGTATAGTGGGCATTCGCCTGGAGTGATTTCAGGAAAAAAAACTTAAAATCTGGATGGTCGCTTCCCGAATGCGATGCCAGAGTGTTATCACTCACCCACCAGTCATCGTCAATCCTCTTGCGCACCACATCTCATAAATTCCCGAAATGTTATGAAAACTGTAAAAGATAGTGAATACAGGTAAAAAATCGCAAAGATTATGTAATATTCGCTCCACGAATGAAGTCATCGATTGAGATGGGTATAAGGCGACTGAGGATGTATCAGTTTCATTAAGAATTCGCAATTCCTCAGTTTAGATGCCCTAAATTACTTTATATGGACACAGATAGCTTGGCAGGTAGAGACCCATAGTAAAAAGGTTGTTGAAGTTATGAAGGAAGAGGAGAATAGCACCCTGATTTTGGAGTTTGCGGGGTTACGGACAAAAATGTGTGGATTCTGGCTCGAGACCAACCGAACCTGTAACTCTTTTTTAAATTTTTTGTTTGTCTGTTTGTTTGTTGAATACCAGAAAACCCGTGGAGATGCGACATTTTGTGCTTAGGAGCATCTCTTGTGGTATAAACTCGTAACCTTTCTTCAAAGCAGGGATTCACACAGGTATCCTCCTGAATGAGAGGCCAACAGTCTTGGTGAAATTATAGGTGTCAAAATTATAAGTGTTTGATTTAAAAGTGACATGTTCACAGCATCAGCTAATCGTTTTCACAATTTGAGTAGCTGTATGGTGCAAATTGAAATCGACGTTTCATGAAATACGTCTTATACCCGTTGCGTTTGACAACATAGTCTTCATTTATAATGACAACCTATATACCTCGTGTTGCCAAGTTCGCTTCACGCACGTTTAAACTAGCATCAGAGGCCAGATTGGTGAACTATGGGACAAGCTGTCTTCCACAAACAGGATTTTACAGGTTTACACCCACCACCACTCGCCCCTTACAGTACGTGGCTTGATGTACCCCACATGCAACAGGCTTACCCCCACCATCACCACCTCCACTACAGCACGTGTCCATCCATGGACAGGACTGAACAGGCTTACCCCAAACAATCACTAGACCCTATTTAACGCCCAACCACCTGCCAGCGTCAGTGTTTAGAAATGGCCCACCCGATAATATTGTTCTAGTCGGTGTATCAGCTCAACGCTGGTGATTCAAAGCGTTTGACGATAGGTTTATCGTCCAAGCATGAATTTGAGCCAGTAGTGGCGCTCGAAAAAGTGGGGACACGTTACCAAAGTTATATTAACGTATGAAGAATGGAGAGTGCTGACTGAAGTATTGGATGTAGTGTCCGATTTGTTCAACACAGACAGCTCCCATACAGACGTTCCGATTGGTGATCACTCAGTCTCCTTCCGAATGGTGGCTGGGATAAAAACTGTATGTGCTTATCGCAATTCCTATCCTGCCAACTGTGTGTTCTTCAGAGAATCGACATGGCCAAACCTCCTTGACGTGCAGCCTGCAGTGACTGGAGCCTTGACCATCAAGAAGACGTGGTGCCCCCAAGTTGCAAGATATTACAAGGAGTTTGTGAACATTTTAGCAAATAAAGTGCTGCGCAACTATCGGATGGCTAGGGTCCAAAAACTGATAAGTGTGCATATTAATAATGTTTATGTGACTCCAGTGACATACAGCCCCATTTCATCATTGGACTATACACTGCTTAGACATGAAATTATTGCATATAAAAATTTATTAGTTTTGGATGATGTTAATAATATAGTAAATAAGAATTATGATCCTGGATATGATGTTTGTGGTACTACATGCATGTGAAAAGTATAAATAAAAAGACATTGTACATTTTTATTTTTACCCACCATCCATTAAAAAGTCCTTTATCAAGTTATTTTTTATGAGTCCTTCATCACTTACTAGTCTTAAGACCCAATCGTAATAGACACCAACACTCGATAAGACATAAATTTTGCCGGATATAAGTACAAAGTATGTGCCACTTTAAAAGAATTTTATTAAAAAGTATGAATATGTGCAAAATAGAAAAAAAAATGAAAACTGACCAGTCAGAGAAATAAACAAAGTATCGAGAATTACAGGGAGCAAGAGAGAAGCATAATTTTATGAAAAATATACAGTTTCAGTAAGAAGCATGAAAATCCTATAAAATCCCTTAAATTTCATGAAAATCGGTAAAAAATGATTAAAATACGTAAAATATTGCCAAAATTACGTAATTTCCCCCCTAAAACAAGATGTCGTTGGTTGACATGACAATTACACCTGCGTGTACCACAGGGTGCAGTGCCCAACTGTATGATGTATTTTCATTACTACAACTGGCTACAGAAAATTGACATATTTGTACAAAAATGTATGTTTCGGCTGTAGCGAGAGTTCCCAGAGAAACCTGCGCGGCCCCTCCACCACACACATCACATTACCGTCAGGGAGTGCAAAGGATGAAAACTACAGATGTTATCAATCAAAGGGGCAAAGGTTAGGAAAACTATGTGATGAGTATTCAAATGTATACAATCTTCCAATCAAGATAGGTTGGGCAAAGGATGAATGCAAAATATATGAGCATCAAAGAACTCAATGTATTCGATCAAAGGTGCTGATATAATGTATCAAACACATTAACGCACACACAAGTCATAACAAATACTACTATCATGAAGGTGGGAAAGTTAGCATAAGTTCAGGTTAATTCTTATTTTTTCATACATTGGGAGTGCATGTGAAGCGAAAACTTTATATAATGAGGGTGGGATGCACTAGAGGTTAACATTTATGCTAAGACATAGCACGATGGGCATGCCTTACGAAGGAATGAGGTGGGATAAGTTAGTGCAAGCTCAGATGAACCCTTATTTTTCATAAATTGAGAGCACGTGTGACGGGAAATAGCAGTAACGAGGGTGTGATGAACTAGAGGTTAACCCCAGTTTTGGGTTAAGAAACCATGACACCCTCGCAGTAATTGAGGTTATTGAGGTTAACCCCTGTTTTGGGCTAAGAAACCATGAAACCCTTATAGTAATTGAGGTTATTGTGGATAATTTAAGGTAGGCGGGTCAGCATGTTACATTGTGTTACCTTAGGTTAACGCGCTCGCGTGTTAACCTATGCTAACACGTAATATAGTGGCTTGTGAGCTGGCTTTTTATGGAAGTCAAAGTGTTATTTTTTTAACTTACTGTTGTAGTCATCCCCTATAATTTCTTGTTAGAGTTGTGATGGGGCAATTGTAATTTGCAGCGTCATTTTTCTGTCTTATGTTTTGAATCAGTTGATGGGGCGAAAGTTGTGACTTTTGGTAGAAGGTAGTCGATTTGTCTTCTTTTTTTGTCTCTTAACAGCGAGGTCTTTAGAGACGGGAGAGGATGGGGGGCAAGGAATGGGAAGGAATTAGGCCATGGCCTTTTGAAGGAAGCATCCCGGCATTTGCCTGGAGTGATTTGGGAAACCATGGAAAACCCAAATCTGGATGTCCGGACGGGGACTCGAACCGCCGTTTTCCGAATGCGAGGCCAGAATGCTAACCGTTACACCACCACGCTCGGTCTTGTCTGTTCTATAGTAGGTGTTTTTGGGTTGCCTAAGTCTTGGTGTATACGTATGTTAGACATGTACCAAGGAAAGTCTACAATTATCCTTAAGAATTTATTTTGCGTGGCTTCCAGATTCCTTACATTAGTATTTGCTGAAGTACTGCATAGAGCAGGATAGGTCTTGTAACTACGGTATATATTCTAAGTTTGGTCTGATGCTAAGGTTTTTTCGCTTGCGTAGGGGATACAGTTGGCGGAGTCGAGCTGAACCTGTATTACACGCGTTTTGAATGTGGCTGAGCCACATCAATTTGCTATCAAATGTCAGGCCTAAATATTTTACTGATTTGCTCCACGGGAGGTCCATGCAGTCGAGCAAGATTTTCTGGTTGGGTTTCCTCAATCTGTTTGTGAACATAATTCCCTTGCTTTTTCTCGTTAGGGAGTGAACAAATTTTGTTTTATTGGCTAGCCACTTCTCTTCTAGAGCCGTACCAAACCGTATGTATTCGTTACTGAGTATCGACTTCATGGCCTGACTCGAAGTACCGAAACGTTACTCACAAATTCATTTCGTTACTCACACCTGTCGTATGGCTGTCAGTTTAATTCCATTAACGAAGGAATACGAAGCATCATGCATGACGCGGGAACTGGGACAATTCGCCCAGAAACTGAATGAATGTGAATGAGAGAATGAACATGTGACCATTGTGGGTCGCATTTCTGGGTATTGCGTATTTCTGGGAATTTTGAATCTGTTTCATTACAGAGGAAAATGTTTGTCTACAAACATGTTGCGCGAGCATTATTTTATAACAATTAATCTTATTTAATGTTTAAGTGGTGATATTTTTAACGAGGTAAGTAATTTTTATAACATAAATAGCAATTTTGTAGATATGCTTTTGCTTAAAATTAAAATGTACATTACAGTGCATAGTTTGTAAACAGAAAATCTGAGATGGTTATTAATTTTTTTAATTGATCGTACCTTAATGAGATTTTATTGATTTCAAACGTCTATGAAATGCATTTATTCCAAAATGTGATATTTTTGCTTATATTTTATTTTACAGCACAATTTACAATATTAACGAAATGTCTGAGGGAAGTTTGTAATTGGAATTGGAACTATGCTGCAACTAGTTTACTAAATGTATTATTAAAACGAACATTTTACCTAGATTCACTTTACTAAATGAACAATTTACTTTACCGAGCGTGGTGGTGTAACGGTTAGTGTTCTCGCCTCGCATTTGGGAGAACGGCGGTTCGAATCACCGTCCGGGCATTTAGATTTGGGTTTCCCAAATCACTCCAGGCAAATGCCGGGATGGTTCCTTCAAAATTCGGCCGTGGTATTTTTTGACGATATCACCCAGGCATTCGCCTGGAGTGATTTTGGGGAAGCCATCGAAAACCTAAATCTGAATGACCGGACGGGGATTCGAACCCACGTCCTCCCGGAAGCCACCTCACAGTGTTACCAATAACCCACCACATTGAGTTATGCTTCTTCTTCTTGTTCTTTTTCGACGCCAATGTGATTTGAATCCTGAGAGTATTGGAAAGTAGAATCGGAAAATAATTTCAGCCACGGCTTTTTGGAGCAACTTTTTCGGTGTTCAGCTGGATAGATTTACGGAAACCATGCCAAACTGAAATTGGATGTCCTACGGGGCTTGAATCCTCGTTTTGCCGAATGCCAGGCAAAATTGTTAACCATAACCCATCTGGTTTGGAAGGCGAGAAGTATCAGGGCTAGCGAGAAACAAAGGAAGGCATGAAAGGTTTCCCACTTCCATTTTTTCAGCTTTAAAACCTGAAACCGCTTATTTACATTGTCGACGGATTTACTGTTATTAATTATTATTATTACCACTAAAACTGTAACTACTGCGATCAAGTTAAACTTACCTTCTAAAAATGTTATGGTGAAAACAAAATTAAGGTGTTCTTATTCCGAACTACTGATGTATGTGGAAATAACTACATAATTTATATTTTGTGATTTAGGTCACCATCTGAGTACTTTCGCAAATACACTTTCTACTTACGCTTGTCACACACAGTTCGATAACGCTGCAGCGCTAGAACGTGTGACGAAGTCCATTCAAGCTCTGTTATTGGTTTTACAAATTTTTATCCGTGAGTAATTTAGAGATTCGTTTTAGTATTAATCATGTAATGTCGTATGCTAGCGAATTGTCAACTGTTTATTAAAAAAAAAAAATACGGAGTGGCTATCAAAATTTCTAAAAAAGCGGTATCATTCCTCTATATCAATCGATTTAATTAATTAAATAGTTATTATGATTAAAATAGTGTTACTCGTGATTATTTTAACTGTAGAACTCCGAACTTTGTCTCTGAGCGTTTGCTAGTCTCTCGCGCGCGAGCTAATTTTTTTTATTCTTGGGTAAAGCGCTGGACATGAGAGGTCTATTTTATCATGAATTTAGTGTACCACCTACCAGTTATGCTGTCCCATGTGGCAGTCGTGTCTAGAACTAAGCATAATCGAAAGGCGAGGGGTCTCGCGAATTATGTCCCCGACTGTACATTACAAAGAGTTACAAATTCCATATGCAATTGAAGCAAAAACTCTCTCATACATAACGATAGCGATTCTTGTATGATAATGGTAACAAGAAAACATCAGATTTAACTGGATTACATAGGGTGCCAGGAAGTTAATTTGTTCCCACAAATAATATTTATCGAAAGTTTCCAAACATGGAAGTCAGTCTTCAATTCAAACTGGATAAAGAAATCCAAGAAGCACTCGGCTTCTAGACACAACTAGCTCAGGAATTAATGTCCGGCGGCATAAGAACTCACACTCATCAGGCCTTCAAAGGGCTACCTCAATGATTCGTCTGAGTACACACTGTTTCTGGAGGTATAATTACCGTGTCTGTCTGGCAGCATGCAGCGTCGCAACAAGAGCGCTATCGTCTCTCAAACAGCGCACCTGTCCAGGTATGGTAAGGCACTTGTCACGTCAACCAGCACAAATGAAAACCTCGACCGGACTTGGCACTCAATCACCCAAGCTTCCAGAATGGAACAATCAATACTGCTCTGGCAAGCAGTAGCCAGGGCGATAGTCCCAGCACAAGTGACCTCTTCTCGCCTCTCAGAGCTCGTCTCTCCACCTCTCCGTGTACCATGAAAAACACAAAATTTGTAATATTTCCAACCACGTGAGGAAATAAACACATCGGATATGCTCCGCAAAAGTATCCCCTCCCACCGGCTAACATTGGCTCTCATTTGCTAAGAGTCTTCGGGTGTTGTCGGGATTGTTCGGGAGGCTATGCAGAAATCAATTTTCTCACGACACCAAGCAAACGCCCATTGAAGGATTCCATCCGCAAATTTCCCAGCGTCCAGACTTTCTCTCAGGTATCAGTGCCAGAGATAATCCCCTCCTTGTCTCGAACTACGGGACACTTCCGGCTCAGTCAGACTGTCGCCCACGCTAACACAACCCTTAGCTCGGCGCGGATTTCTGTCTCCAACTCAAGAAAAGAATATCTATTTATTTCCGATGTTTTTTATATCAAACAAAAATTAATTTAAATTGTACGAGATGACCCATCTAGTCATCTTGTTACACTATCAATACTGTTTGTAAATATCCATACGATATTTATCGATATATTTTTTAATTTTCTCATCCTTATGAATGCAATGAACACAAACTCCACGGGTGATTCCAAAGATTCTATTGCCATATTGCAACCCATCCGTTGTGTCGTGGTCGTTCAGAACGAGTTGTGGCTTTTCTTAACAACCGCAACGCGTTGTGGTCGAATATCATGAGAGCCACGACGCGAATTTCGTGTTGTGGCCTTTCTGACCGTTTTTGCTTTTTTTGTAAGTGCCATAACGCTAATAGCGTATTGTGGTCATTTTAAAGAGACCACAATGCGTTGTGATCGTGTTTTTCGCTCACTGAGCGTATTCGGTTTTTGAGAATAACACAAACACACACACACACACACACACACACACATATATATATATATTCAGGAAATGGGAAAGTGAAGTGGGTGTGAAGTAAAACTGCCACTTAAACATATAGTCCATTTCAATAATTTAAACAAAAAAATATAGGGTGCGTACATTTGTAGTCCGGTAACGTGCAGCGAAAATAAAATCGTGGAGTAGGTACTAAAGGGTAGACCGAGCGTCGTGGATGAGAGGTTAGCACTCTGGCCTCGCATTCGGGAGGTCGGAGGTTCGAATCCCCGTCCAGGCATCCAGAGTTGGTTTTTCCACTGTTTTCCCAAATCACTCCAGGCGTTGCTTTCTTCAAAATGTCATTGCCGAATTCCTTCCCGTCCCTTGTCCCCAGTCCCTTCCCGTCTCTAATGACCTTGACTTCGACGAGGCGTACTGCCATAAATAAAAAACTAAAAAAAACTAAGGGGTAGCACTAGCAGTGAAGGATTTCGGAATATCTACAGTGCACTATAGACCATATAATATGTATGTCAGGCTTAACAAGTGTCGTGTTGAAAGATCTTGATACCCTGTTCTATACAGAGACAGGTCTGGTAGGTAACAGGCTCGCTCTTCCCCCTCCTTCCTCCTCCACCCCACCCTCTCTCCCCAACCACCACTTCCCCACTCACTGTCTGTTAAAGTTAAGCCTCGTTTCTCCTCTAGAATTGCGCCGACACGCTGCTTTACTCCGTGAATATTAAATTTTTACCAGTAATCCAGCTCTCCGCGTTTATAAGCATCTCCAAGAACCGTGAAGGGATGAACTGAAATCCGGCTCCCCATCAATAATAGTTCCAGCTGCAGCATTACTTCCAGACTGTGTTATGACTGGACACAGATATGACATGGAACGAAGCAGTTTCGCCAGAAATTCACCTGCATCTTAATATTCGCAGTAATCAGTATTCTAAACTAAAACTTAGTCCACAACCCGAAGGTTATTTGCATCCTCCCATAAGAGGGATAATATGCCACTGTGCCAGAAGCAGAACGGCATTTCTTTAAATAGTTTAACGTGGAATCCGAACCATGGAATGACCTGGCGTTGCTCATATCATCAAACATAAGTCTTAAAAATTCTGCCCTCGCCAGGATTTTAACCCGCGAACTTTTGGTAGCCGCCAGCCCACTCATCGGGCTTCTACGAAATATCTGACAAACTGGATATTCTTTATTGGGATGGTTTCTGTCTTTTTTTTCTTAATTTTTTTTTCTTTTTGCTTCTGTCTTTATGGTTCATCGACGTCATTGTCATTAGATATGGAGAGGATGGATGATAAGAAACGGGAAAATAGTACGACGCACAAGCAGCAATGACGCGTCACAAGCCGCTTGAAATTGTTTTTCACAGCCAATTATTGGAAGGTAATCATGTACGTTTATGAGTTTACATATTTACCAGTTTGCACAGGTCACGCAGTATATCTTTCATTTGCCTGAACTTCACATATTAGAATATTGGCAGAACATTTTACATAGCTTGAAATTACTTTCAATGAGCGCACGGTCATTTGCTTAAATCACAGTAAGTCATTTCGGAGTAATTACTCTGCAGTTGCAGTCGATGAAAGGTGAATATCATTTCAGAGCGGAATGATTAACGAGTGTACTTCGCTATTCAGGCGAAATCTGATATTGCCGCTGTATTCCCGGCGTCGTATTGGGCGACCATTAAATGCGAACTCTTGAATGAGAGGACAAAGCAATCTGCTATAACTGCAATTGTTACGGTTGTAAACGAAGATAGTGGTTTTCCCATCGCCGCTCATTATCAGCTTTACTACTGTTTGTTTCGACATCAAGCCACAATTACTAAGCGAATTTTGATGCGGTTTTCACGGTTTAAAAGTTTAGGACCAGAATTAAAATCTGAGACATGTATTATAATACTGTCATATGCCACTGAAACATAATTCTGAAATCTGTTCAGAACTCTGAATTTTTTACTTTTAATCCTGAATCGCTTAAAAATTACAAACGGTGGTTTCGTAATTTGTTTTTTTTTTTTGTTTTTTTTTTGTTTTTTTTTTTGTTTTGTTTTTTTTTGTCATTAGAGGCGGGAAATGAAATGAGGCATGGAATGTTAAGGAATTCGGCCACGACCTATCAAGGAACCATACCGGCATTCGACTGGAGTGATTTGGGGAAATCATGGAAAAAATTAATCTGGATGGCCGGACGGGGATTCGAACCTACGTCCTTCCGAATACGAGACCAGAGCGTTAAGGCTCACCCACCACGTTCAATTTGATACCATAGACTCTGGCTTAAAATCAGAGATACTTACAATCGCCCAATGTCACTTTACGTCGCAGCAAGAAGTAAGAATATTTTCCGAACATCACATTCTCTTACGTTTAATATGAAATGAAAGCTCAACATCATCATTATTAGACCTTTCTGCTTTTGCCGGTCGTCCAGCACATTCTCTTCGATATCTGTAACCCCAAGAGTTTTCCTACACCACTTGTCTCCTTAACCTCTGCGTCTTTCTTCATTTGGTCCATCCATATTGTCGCATGTCTTCCAGTTGGTCTCCTTCCCTTCCCGCAGTTCAGGAGTGATAACTTCCGCCTTCTCCACTCTTCCATCCTCATAACATGCCACAGCCACTGCAGTCTTTTTCTAAAGGTGCATATACACTAGGACAGTTTTTCTCAAAGTGGGTACGCGAATTCCTAGGGTTTCACCAGTTGATCGTGTTAAAAAAAAAATAGTGCAGTTTTTTATTGATGGGTTTCACTATTTCTTGGGAAATGATATAGCGGTACGTGAATCTAAAAGTTTGAGAAACACTGCCGCAGTCCAATCAGGGCAAAAGAACGACTACCAATGTAATGGGACGAACGCTGGTCGCCAATGCATTGAAGTTCGGCCACTCGTCCTCATCAAACCAAGGACTTGGAGCCAAGGGATTTGGCGTTGTTACATCGCAGTTGACTCTGAAAAGTCTAAAGTATATATTATAAATGTAATTTAATTGCAATAGAGCACAGACTCCGGTGGCAATTTCCCTACACCCCCATCTTCCTCCTATCCTGCAGCCACCTACATTTGCCCTCTAAAAATTTTATCTTTAAATTCTGTCAACGTTTTCGGTAAATTATTCATCATTTCTCTTGGTAACCCATTCCAATCCCTGACACCCTTACCTAAAAAAGAGAATCTTTCCACACCCTTTGTGCCTGAAATCGAGTGCCAGCTTGTGGTCATGGTCATCTTTTGCCTTGTATGCACTACTTTTCATACCTACTCCAATATCTTGACATCCCTCATCACCAGTATACGCCCTGTACACTCCCATGACCCTCCTCATCCTCCTCCTGTCTTGCAATGAATCGTTTTAATTACAATTCAACCATCCGATATTACGAGGGAAGGATTTATTAGTCGTCAAAACCAAGCGCCTTAACGACTGCGCTACCAGATTTAATGTGTTTTTACATACGGGTCCTTATGAGTGGCGACCCATTACAGAGTAAATCATAATTTAGAGTAGTGGGATTCAACATGCGCTGCTGGACTATATCAGCAATAAAACAGCAACCAATAAATTAAAAGCACCCAATGATGTTGAACAGTGGTTCCCAACGGGAGCCGTACCACCCACCGGTGGGGGTTGAAAAAGTCGTAGGGTGCGTTCCTGGCCCTAGACAAATTTTTGGGGGTGTTGAGGACCAGACACCGCCTCCCCGCTTTCCAGTAATAAATCCAGCTTTAAGGGATGCATCAAAGAAGTTTTTAATTGCATTCCCGTAACTATCTGTAGTCAAAAAACGAATTAGCGTATTCGTCAATTTATTATCTAAGAAAAGAAACATATCGTCAATAACAGAAATTGGCGATTTAGGATTACTAATAACAAATAAGGCACTAAATATCTAAAATAATTATCACTACACCAAGATCAGCCTTCTAATTATAAATTTTTCATAATATTTTTTTTTAATCCAATTATGAACAATACATTAAAATTGATAATATCATTTAATGAAGTAATTTAAGACATAAGTCCTTGTTTTTCAGCTAAGGCATCGAATCACTGTTTCAAAAAGAGGGCTACTAACTAAAAAGTTGGATTACTATTTATTACAGGAAAGGAAGTAGGTGTCCTTTTTCTGAAAAGGGGTCGGTAGGCAATTTTTTGTTCTAAAAGAGGGGCGGTGAGAAATTTGCTGACGAAAAGTCGGCGGGGGGCCAAAAAATGTTGGGAACCTGTGACGGAAAATATGGCAAGGAACACATCATTATTGAACCTCTTAAGGTCAATTTAATCCAAGAATTGAATCGAGACTAAAAACTACAGAAAGATTTTATGAACGAAAAACGAGCTTTTAGGATTAATTATCATGACCTTGTTAGCTTAGCTAGAAAATTAACTGTACCCATATTTGACCTTAAAAGTATAGTAGTAATAAGACTCACAGGGGGCGTTTTGAACGTAGTTTGTTTATTATAGCCAACATTTATTTCACCACTTCCAAACCCAATGTTACACTACATCTTGCTTTCTGCTCACTTCATTGTCATTTGTTTCGATATTGTTCAAAGATACTCCTACAAGAGTTCGCTCTGCAAAATGTGTAGATTGTCTATTGAATTTGAAGGTACGTATAAGTGTTAAAGAGGGCGAGATGCGGCATCGCTTTATGTATAGCAGACAAGATATAACTTTATATATATAAAAATCTCGTGTCACGATGTTCGTCCGGGATGAACTCCGAAACTACATTACCGATGTAGATGAAATTTGGCTTACTGTGTGTAATTATTCCAACTTAAAAGATAGGATAGTTTTTATCTGGATTATAGACCTCAATATTTATTATTTGCGAAATAAATGTTCATTAAATGTTTGTCATAGGACAATGGTTTGTAATTATTTGTAAGCCACGAAGGCTAAGCTGTCTGCTGGCTCAGTGGTTAGGCCGTCTGAATTGAGATGGAAAGGTCCCCGGTTCGAGTCCTTGTCTCGGCGGGGATTTTTATAGACACTTAACCCGGGATTAACCTCCGGCGCAGCATGCTGTGTAAGGTGAAATACGCCAGGACGATACTGTGGTTCGGATTCGACGTTAAAATGTAGGTCCCCTGTACCAGGCAGGATGGGCGGGCTAGGTAGAAACCATGTCATCAGGTTATTACGACCACACGAAATTATTATTATAGTTCCATAAGTTTCTAACAGATGGCGATGTGTTAACTTATCGATACAACACTTGGTTAGCTAGGTTGGATAATCATCCAGCAGATCACGTTCTGTTTCAATTTATTTATGCTACAGTTTATTCCTAACAGATGGTGGTGTGTTAATTTATCAAACCATCCAGTATATGGCGTTGTATTTCGATTTATTTATGCTACAGTCTATTCCACGCCATATGTGTGAGTTTCTTCAATTTTAATTGTGCTGTGTATTGTGTAATAATTATACTGTATTGTTGTTCATCGTTTGTGTGTCATTATACCTAACGAAAAAGTAATTACACACATGAATATAACATTGAAGAAAACGTTACGATAAATTCGAATCGTGTAAGTATTTTTCGATAGCTTATTATTTTTCTTCTTCTTTTTGTTATGGTCAGCTAGAGACCACGTGTCAATTTAAATTCCTCTCCTGTTGTTTTTTTCTTTCTTCCTCCCCAGAACTCCTTCATTATTTCACTCCTCTCTACCTTTGAATCCTGCCATATTCAAAGTCTGCTATCGAAAAAATTTTCTTTCCATACAGTTCACTGGTATTATTTCGTTTCAAAACTTTCTAAACGTCTTGAAAGCCTGGTGTCATACATGCTATAAATGTATCCAAAAAAATATCATTATTCTTTTTCTGTTATTTTTTCAATGTTATTATATATTTCCTCATTAGTTCTTAACTTCCATTTTACTGTATTATTCAATGGACCCAAAAATTCCGGTTTCATCACTGTATTATACCTTCTTATTTTAAGGCTTTCAGAAGGGGACTTTTTGTTGTAATTCAAATATTTTTCAGTGAAATGTCGCCAAAGAATCTAACCTCGACAATGCGTGTAGCAGAGAGGCACGACGCAGAGCTCATCAATCAGAAACACAAATCGCGGCAATTAAGGAAGTGCAAAGAATCAGGACAGCTGAGCGTCGTATGCAAGAATCTCAAGAACAGCGTGACAGAATATATCGAGAACAAGAGCGGCACGAGAACAGCACATAGCTACATTTAGAGAGAGACAGCAAATCAGCCATGCTTTAACACGTGTATCATTTGTTCGTCTTGCGTTCCAATATGCACCAGCCATTGATTACTCTGCACATTCTAAAATTGCAATCGGTGCAATGAACAAAATATGCCAATATTATCAGGTGTTGAAATTCCGCAATGAAGCAGCTGGCATGTGTTGTGCATCAGGATAAGTTGTATTATTACCGCTACCCAATCCACCAGAACATTTACAATCCTTCTTGCTGGCGAATCAAACGATTCGAAATTGTTTCTGCGCAAGACACGCAAATTCAATTCTTGCTTCCAGATGACGTCCTTTGGGACAACAAAAATGATCTCACATCTGATGGACGTCATTTTGAAACTAAATTCAAAATACAAGGCCAGGTGTACCATAAGATTGGGTCGTTGATACCGATGCCAAACAATGACCCGAAGATTCTCCAAATTTATTGGAAATTGTGAGGAACGCTTGAAAACTAGGTGCCAGTATAATTTCATCTAACAAGCAGAAGAGAGAGCAATTGTGGTATTGTAGGAAATTTTTTTGGAAAATAATAATCAACTTATTCAATTGTGTCGCCACAATTAAAAAATGACAACTATCAAATTGTGATAAAAGCTGACAAATTACCATCAGGAGAACACGCTGGCAGGTTCAACGCGCCAACCGTAGATGAAGTTGCAGTTTTTACGGTTAGTGACTCAGTTGATTAAAGTCACACGTCAAGATAGAACTGTTAGTATAATTTCGAATCTATACCGTTCGTATGACGCACTCCAGTATCCACTGATATTCTGGGCAGGATGAATATCACATCAACATCAAACAGCGTGATCCAGTTGCTGGTAAATTTAATATTAAACTATTTAATTCGTTATTTTATTAGTACAGTAGACCGGCGGTATTCCGACTAGGGGCCGGATTATAGCGGGCCCACTATATCGATTTCTTATTCTTTTTTTTACTATTTAATTTATTATTTTTTCAGGTAATAAAACAAATAGAAAAGTTACTTCAATGAAGTACTACGGCCCCCGATTGATGGTTAGACGTAATTAGGATAACTATATCCTTTGATATCGTCAACTGTGCCATCAATACGTCGTGGATATGTACGCCAAGGTTGAAAACAAGCATTTGCGATTTATTCGATACAACCAGGCTAAATTACGATCGGGGGAATACATCCTCTTACGAGATACTGTTATCGGCAATATTTATGAAAATTTAAACCCCAATTATATCGGTAAAGCATTTATTTTATCTTCAAGCTACATCGGCAGTCCACGGAACATGCAGGAATATATACAAGATGCGATGACTTACGTACGTCATTATGGTCGTCCAGATTTGTTTATTACATTTACATATAATCCGAATTGGGAGGAAATACAAACTTTGCTATTATCAGGCCATCAATCAATGCATCTTCATGATGTCACGTCAAGTGTGTTCAAACAAAATTTAATATCATTGATTGATTTAATCGTAAAACATTCGGTTTTCGGTAACACACGTTGCTATCTGTATTTGACTGAGTGGCAAACGCGAGGTTTGCCTCATTCTCACATTTTGATTTGGCTTAAAGTTAAAATCCGTACTTGAGCCATCAAAAACAACAAACCACAAACTGAATTTTTCACATTGTGTCAAAAATCTGATGTGTTCGCCAATTCGCAAAAACATTATTATATACCGATGTTCCAAGCTATTTTTCATGGAACAAATTAGGTAAAAAATGGTAGCCACGTAAACAAGGAGAACCACATCCTTCGATCGCAGGCATATTCAAAGTCAAGACATTAGGACGACTTTACACAGTGCATCCAAAACAACGTGAATGTTTCTTTCAGCGTTTGTTATTGGTGAATGTTCCCGGACCAGCTTCTTTCAAATTTTTACGAACAGTTAATGGTCGAGTGTTCAATACATGTCGAGTGTTCAATACATGTCAAGATGCATATCGCGAGTTGCAGCTGCTGGTAGACGACAATCATTGGGACCTGACACTTGCTGATGCAGCGTTGACAGCCACGCCGAATAGTATTCGTTAAACTGTTTGCAATTATTTTGACAACATGTTATCCAACACAATCTTCGAGTTTGTGGGATAAATATTAAAACAATATGACTAAAGATATACTACACCGATTTCAACAAAAAAAACCAATGTCTAAATCTAGATTTCACACCAGAGATGTATAATGATTAATGAAGCATTAGTGTTAACCGAAGATTTATGTATTTTAATTTCAGATTTGCCACTTAATCATTATGGTATGCCATCACCTGATCGACCGAAAATTATTGCGAATAATGAGCCATTACTGACAGTAGACCAAAAAATATTTATAATCGGATTATGCTGACTGTTGATGCTGAACAAGGTGGGTTTTTTTTCTTGGACGCGCCAGGTGGAACCGGTAAGACTTTTTTAATATCGCTGATCCTTGCGAAGGTACGGTCGAAACAGAAAATTGCATTGGCAATGCATCGTCAGGCATTGCTGCCACTTTTTTGGGTGGTGGGTGAACCGCACTTTCAGCATTTAAGCTGCCACTAGACATTCATAACAAACCAAACGCAATGTGTAAACATCAAAAAGAAAAGTGGAATGGCTGCAGTGTTGCAAAAGAGTTCAATTACAATTTGGGATGAGTGTACTATGGCTCATAAACATTCACTCGATGCATTTCATATAACTGTGCAAGATTTGAAAGGTAACGATAAACTTTTCGGTGGTACTGTCCAACTACTGTCTTGTCACTTCCGACAGACATTACCAGTGCTCGCTCTACTTTTGCCGATGAGATAAACGCATGTTTAAAACAATCGTTTTTATGGCGGAGTGTCGAAACCCTTTGATTGACCATGAACATGCGAGTACAGTTCCAAAATGATCCATCGGCCCAAGTATTTTGTAAGCAATTGCTGGATATTGGAAAAGATGAAATAGAACTGCATCGAAATACACAATACATCAAATTGCCAGACAAATTCTGCACTGTTGTTCACTAAAAAATAAACTAACTCAGCGTGTGTTCCTGGAAATATCAAATAATTACTTAGACCATAATTGGATCAGTAATCGTGCTATTTTGACAGCAAAAAATGTTGATGTCAACGAAATTAACTTCCAGATACAACAGTTGTTGCCAGGTGATCTGATGTCTTTTAAATCAATAGGTACTATTTATTGTAGATGAAAATGAAGCCGTAAATTTTCCAAATGAGTTTTTAAACTCTTTGGATATAACAGGAATGCTGCCACACAATCTCCGGTTAAAGATTGGTTCACCGATTCTTCTTCTTCGTAATTTGAATCCACCTAGATTATGCAACGGTACACGTTTGGTGATCAAAAGGATCACCGGAAATGTTCTTGAAGCAACTATTTTGAATGGAATGCTTAAAGGAGAAATCGTCCTGTTGCCACGTATTCCAATGATACAGTCATAATATCCAATTCCATTTAAAAGGCTTCAATTTCCGATTCGTCTGGCTTTCGCTATGAAAATAAATAAGTCACAAGGCCCAACAATGTCCGTTTGCGGCTTGGATTTGGAAAATACGTGTTTCTCCCATGGGCAACTATATATTGCCTGCTCACTTGTAGGGAAACCATTAAATCTATTTGTATTAGCAAAATACAGGCTAACTAAAGATATGGTGCACCAATTAGCGCTTAGATAAATTAAAATTATAAATTGTAATAATTTAAAATAATGAAAATAATTGATAAAAATCAACTTCATATGCCTCATTTATAAAACTGAAATTTCAGTTTATATAAATAAATAGAAAATATTTATTAATTTATTTTATAAATATCAATTTTTATATAATTTCAATTAATTAATTTGTAATAAAATGTAAATTAATTTTTTTATGATCGTTTGTCCTTAATTTCAACTCTCCGTAACTCTTTACCAATTACATTTGAATTTCCAAATCGACTACAATGTTTTTGTCTTTATTAGTGAATATTAATTTGACTACTTTAGGAAGTATAGAATAACATTAATCCAACGTACTATAATTACTAAGTCACAGCAACGCGTGACCGGGTCAGCTAGTAATATTATATAGCTTCCGCGTAAGATTGTAAACTGGTTTACCTTTATTAAAGATTCTAAACCCTTCGGTCTAAGGTTTAAAGTGCTGGCCTCCCGTAGCAAGGGTTACCGGTTTGACTCAACCGTAAAATGAACTACTGTATCGGCCTTGTGATGTTTCGAAACAGCTGAAAGAAATAATGCAAATATCCACGGCGGTGGAATCAATAACACAGCCCAACTTTTCACGAAGTCTCATTAGCAAAATGCCAATTAAAATGATAAAAAGAAAAAAAAAAACTTTATGCCCGTGCACATTCATATGATGTTATTTTGATATCTGTATAATATAAAAGTGCAGAAGCGACTGTATAAAGCAATTTCAATTTTTTTCGTTTTTAATAAGATGCTATTTTTAAATAATTCGGTTCAGCCTAACCAGAGAGTAATACTTATTTACTTTCTGCATGCGTTTTTGTTTATTTTTTTCTTCATTTATATTTGGTTTGGAAGTTTTTAGCATGAATGTTGATACATCGAAAAAGCGAGACGGGAAAAGAGTCTGCTTGATTTTTAGAGATATCAGGTTGATCAAAGAGCGAATTCGATAAAAAAAATGGTGGAAGAGTTGGACGTGTTAAAGTAAACATTCACCATACAAAACAATGGCTATAACATGCTGTTATTCGAAGTTTCGCCCTGCAGTTAGTTTCTAATTTTTACAACAAATACGGATTTCAGTAGATGATTTATGTTTGTCTATTGGCCTTTGGAGGAAACACACTGCGTCGAAGGTTACTGTGAGTGAGACTACCTTCTAAGCCCGTCAAAAATGGCGAATTGGACGCAGTATGTGACATTTATGTCTAACTCTTTTGTTTAATAATTGTTATTTATATTTTTTTTGTACTTGATAAATAATTAAATTAATATTAAATTATAAATTTAGTAATATTCTGTTTAAAAGGTTCCACTGATTGTAGTCTGTACAGTGAATTGGGTAACAGTAGTATCTTAATTGCTAAGTCTTAGAATAACAGAATCTTTGACTGCGCGTACGAGTTATTGCATGCTCGCGCGGGAAAGCTCTATCATGGGTTTCGCGAGATGTTTTTTGGTGAATATTGTAGTAAACAGTAATGTTATGTTGAAATTCAGTTTGGAAAATATTAAATTGATCATTAGTGTTAATCAAACCGTGTGTTTTGATTTCTTGAAGTAAGTTGGTACAAGAAGTCCTTAGTATTGCGTGCATATTTCTGGCACGATATCAGTTATTGGTGACTAAACGTAAGAGCTGTTCGGCTTGCTGTGTTCGTTATGACCAAGAGGGCGAGTCATCCATAAAAAAGCAGAAAGTAATTAGCAGCTTGCAAGTATACTAACAATTTATTCATTTGCAGTGGCTTAGCTAAATAAAATTGTTATTAAATAACGCTAGCAACCTTAAAAATGATGTAATGTTACATGTAGTTCTTAGCTTAAAACAAACTAATATCTACAGACCGAGTTTAAAACGAAAACATCGACAACGAAAGAATATAAATAAATAAAAAGTGACTAATAAAAATTGGTCGATTTAAAGGTAGTACATATTTTTCTTTATTGTTTATTTGCAAGATTAATCATAAACCACTATTGAAACAAAATAAAGGTATCAGAAATTCTTAGCTCGTTGTAACAGCGACACCCGCGGGCAGAGAGTGAAAATATACGTGGCCTTTGTTAGCCCAGCAACGAAGGCTTGGCACGTGACGTTACCGTGATACGACGGCCAAAGAAGCCTTTTATTAGTATTCGATAAACAAAGTATTGGAATCTCTGTATAGTCTTTGTAGGATTTCAAGCATCAAATGCATAGCATGTTCAGTCGGAGTATTTTTCTCATGCCGTTGAAGTAAAAAAAAATCCAATGGAAACGTCAGATGGCGCCTGTCAACACTTCTTGTTGCCAAGGCCAGAAATATAAATAGCAACCCTCATAATTGTATTAATTTAAATAAAACGAATACTTTTCTTTCAATACTCTGGTTATTCAGCAACGCGCGTAACCTCGATTCAGGGGTTACATGTCGGGCCGTTGTTATTTCTGCAACGAGAGCCGGTAGCGTGACGTCACAGGTTTACGGACACAATGGCATAATGATCAAGCTTAGCCTTTCATTAAGCCTGGCACACACATTCGTCTATGTAACTCGTTTTGCTTGTACAGTCTCAAGTTGTAATGCAAGACGGAACATTTGATGGAAGTCAACTGAGCCCACAGACACTCCGTCTACTACATCTTTCTACTGTCAGTTGCGAAATGTAAATTTCGCTGAAATACAGAAATTAGCTGTTTCCGTAACCATTGTTGAGATAATAATGAAAAAAGAACAGAATTGAGAGAAATGGCTATTTATGAGAACAGAATTTAGTCACATTAATTTACTAAATTAATGGAAGAGAGAACCTTAAGATTGGCCTAGTTATGTTCCCAGGAAACAAGAAGCCTACTTCGAGTTATTGGGAAGTACTAGAAGGCACGACACTAGATTGAGAAACGCAATAAGCAACAACACACAATGAACGCCTTAGTGCTACATTTAGTTTTTTTTGTAACAGGTAGATGTTACGATATTCAGTGTACTAATAAGAAACAGCTACATGTCAAAAAAAAAAAATACGTTTACATTTCTTCGGTACCACATCCAAATCTATTTGATTCGTTACATTTTTCTCTTTTTCTTTCGAAAGCAAATCCATAGTGAAATCATTTTTTGTTTACCAACTGTTCAACTTCTATAAATTTATTGATAAGAATATCACGTGCAGCACTTTTTTCTGCTTATTTAAACAATATTTCCTTTTGATTTTCCGCAGACACTCATTTTGTCTGCAAAAATAAATAAACACTCAAATTAGTCTAATATCCGTCATGCAAGACGTAATACAAAACGGAAGTAGGCACACACACGCCTTCTTGTTTGTCGACAAGTTGGAACACGCACGGAAAATCCAGATCATAGGTGTCAAACTCAATTTTGCAGAGGGCCGTATATTAAATTTAGAACATGTAGGCGGGCCAGATTCAAATAAAAAAAGAGGAATCGAATGAAGTCTAAAAGCTCTTTCTGTGTCACATTGCGATCGCGGGCCGGATTGATAGGGCCCGGGGGCCGGATGCGGCCCGCGGGCCGTATCCTTGACATGCCTGATCCAGAGCATTCTGAATGCCTTCAAGCAAAACATCATCATCAGCCACCATTCTCTGCCATTTATTCAATAGGCAGTGTTTTATGGGAGTTGTTATCCTAGGATATTTTCTCCTATTAGAAAGGTTGGTCAATTCATCTGAGTTGGTTGGTCTTTATGTTGGTGCATTAGTTTATTAAACTCAATGGTCTTTTATGTCGGTCTGCTGAAATGTCATACTGGCCGATATTTTGACCATTTGATTTTTTTACTTCTGGGAGCTTTTGTAGAATGATTTTGCCAACAGCCTGAATCTATCCAGGAGCATAGGCAGTGCAGTAGCCTCGTGTAGGGCATCGGTCGGGAAATAACGTGGCAGGTGTAGGGCTCTCTTCAATGCCCTGTTTTGAACGACTTGTAGCTTTTGTATTTCATGATTTGCGGCGTATGCCCATACAGGACATGCATATTCCATAATTGGACGGAAAAGGGTAGTGTAGATTTTGATTCCAATAGTTGGAGGTAGTCGGCTATTAAAATTGATAAGTGGGTAGAGCTGTTCTAATCTCGCACTCGCTCGGCATCTAACATCCTCCATGTGGGCTTGCCACGTTAATCTCCTATCCAGTGTGACCCCCAGATAGCGAACAGTTGCAGACCAGGGGATGTCCTTGCCATTGAGGTGTATTGAAGCAAAACAGTTGCGGAAAACAACAATTAAGTCGATCGAATGCATTGCATCTTGAGACTGTACAAGCAAAACGATCGTCAAACATGAGTGTTTGTGCCAGGCTTTGGTATTGACAGATGAGGTTCAGTTGCGCTAGCGTACTCTTTTCTCAGCGAATGTTTCATAGATCACTCGTCTGTCGCAGGGGACAACACTGCTGCCATCCAGCGGCAGTCAGCGTCGAGGGCGCCTCTGCCAGCAGCACGGCCGTCGATCGTCTACGTGCTGGTCGTCTCCGCTGCCACTTCACTGCTCTTCGCCAGGTGACACCATCAGGTACAGACAATAGAACAGAACAGCGGTTCCCAAACTATGGGTATGTTTTGGTGGGTCGCGGAACAATCGAGGTTTTTGCCACAAAAATATACCTTTTATTTCATCTATTTAAAAAATATAATACGATATTTTACAACTGCAATAACCCTGAAAGCTATTAGCTTAAATTAGAAAAAAAAGTTTTTTTTAAACACTCAGCAGGTAATAAAGACACGTATTTTTCATTATCTTTGTCATAAAGCGGGAGGCAGCTGCACAAAGCATCACCTCGTCGAGTTGACGCCGAAATTACAGGATTAGTTAAAACTCGATTTGCAAATTAAAATTCCACTGATATGACAAGCCATATCTTGGTGGAAAACACCTACAAATCCAATTTTAGTGGTTGACTGGTAAGTTTACCACTGTTATTTTCATTCATTTGGGTGCAGTAAAACACAATGATAAACCTACCAATCAACCACTAAAATCGGGTCTGCAGGTGGTTTTCACCAAAAAGCGACTTGGCAGACCAGTTGCATTTTAATATGCTGATCGAGTTACTTCTAATCGTGGAATTTCAGCAGTCAACTTGATGAGGTGATGGTCTGGGCATCCACCTCCCAGTCTATAATATGTTTGTTGCTTTATGTATTATCAATTCTTGTTTCTGTTGATAGTATATCCTTTTTACAAAAATTTGCCTTTTCGTAGGATAGGATAGACGATATCGTATCAACGTTATACAACTGTTCCCATTCTGATATTAGATAGACTCCCATATTAGGTGGGTTGCGAAAATCATTTTTAGTTGATATTGGGTCGTGTACCAACAAAGATTGGGAACCGCTGGAATAGAAGGTCAATGAATGGAGGCTTGCCCGCTGAATCAATTGTATAAAAATATTCTCGGACCACTTCGACTTTGGTTTTCGGAAGATGAAATCGGGAAGTGGTTTCGAAACGTCACATCAGATTGACACCCTCCTTCCGTGGAAGACCCGAGAACATTTTACACAATATTACACCAGATAACCTAGTCATTTCGCAAAATTCCTTGATTTCCATTCAGGAATCGGACATGATTATCTACTTGTCATGCACTTCAATTTTACCTCAAAAGCTGTTCAAGTCGTTGTGTAAAATTGTTGAGTTTAGTTATACAGTTATTCTAAAGATGAGCGACGCCGTATGAATTTAATTTAATTGCTATGGAGCGGATGCTCCGGTGGAAATTTCCCTACACACCCATTTTTCCCCTTTCCTATACACACCTATTTAACTAATTTCGGCTTTAACTTGTTTCACCATTTTGCTAAATTATTCATCAATTCACTTGGTAACTTATTCAAATCCCTGACCCCCTAACAAACGAAAGAAAATCTCCCCACACCATTGTGCCTGAAATCGAGTGCCAGCTTGTGGTCATGGTCATCTCTTCTCAAATCTTACACCAATATCGTTCCGCGCCTCATCAAGTATATATGCCTTGTACACTCCCGTGACTCACTTCACTCTCCTCCTGTCTACCACTGAATCCCTTTCCAGCTCCTTTATCATATCTGTACTGATTGCGTTCTGCGGTAATTTCCAGAGACAAATCTTTTCTGCGTCCTCTGCAACTCCTGCATTTGATACCCAAAATGTTGGTGCCGTAATACACCACCATATTCGATAAATGGTCTGACCAAAGTTTAGTAACCCAATTCATTTACTTCTCTCATACATCCCCTCATCACTCTCTCCACCAAGTGAAGGAGTTTGAAATCTTTTCCTGCTACCTGTCCAACGTGTCCTTCCCAGTTGAACTTGTTATCAAATGTTATGCCAAGATATTTACATTTCAAATCTACAATCAGCAATTCGTTCCCCGCATTATAATCTTAATCAACCTTTAGTTTTTTACCTGTGTATCTAATAAGCTGATTATTGAACAATATTCCAAAGGCTTCGTTAAACAACAAAGCCCTACAAAAATGACGTGTTTATCAAATACAAATAAACAAAAATCAATTAATAATTAATATGTAGATTGAAACGAAATACATATTTTTCTTTACGGTTGGTTTTTAAACTGTTAAATAAACGTGAGTAGATAGCTTAAGTTGTTAGTTTGCTCTGATAATGACATCTCTGGTAGTTGTTAGTCCTCCAACGAAAACCGGGCGAGTGACGTCACGCAATTACGACAACACTTACACAATCCTACTGGAATTTTCTTCCCCAGAAGAAGACTGCAGCATGATGGTCGAAACGTCGGCTGCAAACATCATGACGCGGCGTCACCCGGACAACCAAGAAAATACTCCAGTTCCTCTACCCGGACGTTGCCATGGCAACAGCCTACGCTCGCACACAATCAAGGCAATCATAAGAAAAACAATATAACCAATGCCGCTTTTCGATAGAAATTTGAAGCATAGTACCTCTTCGCATGATTAATGTAAGGCAGGAATGTGAACTTTGCAGGACGGAAGTGAATCTTTATATTGTTATATCATGCGAGTGTAAGCCAGTAACCGGTCTTTTTTTTAATTTTTAACGATGTTTTATTGCGTCTGAACAAAAGTTAAAATGTTTTCCTACTATCAGATTCGTTTTAAGGTGTGGTAGAAGAAAGAAATGAAATGTCATCCATACGGAATATAAAAACAGGTTATTATCAGCTGACATCATGGAGGGAGTGAACATAGTACTCGAAATTCTTGAGATTCGGTTAATAAAATGAAAAAATTCACAATAATCAATTGCAAACATAGTATTTTTGCTTATACATACTGTACAATCCTAGACACTTCAAAATTAATGCAACATATATGGAAATTAAACTAAAACAAAACATTCAACAGACAATCAGGTTCTATTTTAATTCATGGGATAAAAGATTTTAGAAACAGTGTTAAACTACAAACCATATAATTATTTACATCTGATGCACAGTTTTTAATTTCAGGTGTTGTATGTTTGTAATACTGGTTTCCCTTTTAGGTAAAATTAAATTTCTTTTTTACGTTATTTGGATGCTACACTAATTCTCTAGCAGACGTTTAAAGGCGTGGAAGGAATAATGCAGGGTACCTAAATTGCGACGATTCCACTTGATCTGTCCAATAGATTTCACCCAAGAGTGTTGTATTAACCTTGATACCTCCACCATCCGTATTTCACTCGTCTTCGAATAAATATTTCGTTTCTAAAATTTCAATATTGTCAAATACTTTGCTCAAGGCAGCGAATGTGCATTCATTCTGAGATATTTCATTCCTTCCACAATTCATTAGAGTTATTATGTTTCACACAATTCAGTCCTCGTTGAATAGAAGTAAGTCCAATTTACGTTCGTATACTGGTACATGAATTCATTACAAAAATGTTTTCTGCCTATTTGTATAGACACTAATTAGGAACTGAAATTAGTCCTGGAGTTTCTTCACAGCGAACAGAAAAGCTGGTCGGCAGACTTCTCCCGTAAAAACATAAATTTAAATCACATTTCTCCAACATTTCGGTGAGATTTAAACTTTATATCTTCAGACGGTGAATCATCCTGTAAAAATAAAATAATAAAATCTCTTACGTTTAGTACCTCTAAACTATGACATTTACGAGGCGTGTATGTCAGATATCAATGACATTGCTAAACACAATCAAAACAACCACCGCAAAAAAAAAAAAAAAAATGTTGAAAAACAATTAATTATTCCAGTCTTAACGAATACTTGACTAACACTAAAAATGTTTTAGGAGAAACAGAAGCAAAATGAGAGGCAGGAAGAATAAAAAACGATAGGCTATCGAATGTAGGCCTAATAATAATCGTGCCAACACCAATAATCACACTAAAAGATACATGCAGCGCCACAAACAAAAAGGGGAATGAGTATAGAATGTGTATTTTAAGAAGATTTAGTATTTATTCGAAAAAAAAATGTTGTATAAGCATGAGAAGTATACGTCAATAACTATCAAATATACACGGTATTACTTAAAAAAAAAATCAGGACATACTTTGAGAAAGTACATAAAAATCTGAAGCAAACTTTATAAATTTTAGACCAGTAACAAAAATGCAAATGGAAAAATTGCGACACGTGAACTATAAGTGCGATGTTCACAGGAAATGTTCTGGGAAGAATTCTGGTGAGGCAAAGAGATATCTAAAACATGAAGCCGTTAAGGAAAAGATCTTTCTTCAAATATTTCTCAGTATTAATATTGTTATTGACTTGCGAGAGGAACACTGAATTTATAAATAAGAATGCTTCGTGGAAGTGATTTTTGTCGACTGCTAAATCGTTGGGAGAATAATAAAAAGAGGAATATAAAACGCGATATTGTAGTAGATACTGAAATATTAATGGAATTTGTGACGTCTGGAGTGAACACTTTCCGCAAGATGTTTTTTCGAAGAATTCTTCGAATATCAAGAATCTGAGAAATCTGTCGCATGTTGAGAGTTACAAGAATTATTAATTCGTTACCAAAGACCGCATTGTTATAGAAAAACCGAACAGGTACAAATGCCTTACTGCATGTGATACTGATGAATAACTACGTGATTTGCAATGGTATTTGTTCAGTCTGCCAGTAAAGGCCCCTGCCAGGCAGACCTCAAACACAACGCGCCTGCACGCCGGGATACATATACGACTCCAAACAGGCGCAGAGGCATCAAAACAACCAGGAAAATAAATAGAATCATCTAGAGGCTAAGTGGGACTATTTCTTACAGAGGTCGCCGTACTACCACACAACGGAATTCCTGCGCCAGGCCGCCTATATAAGCGTAGCCGGCCGCTCCACCGCCAGTTCCAGCCTGACCGCTGAACCAGCGTCAACTACAGAAGACCACCGGAAGTTCGCGAGAAGTAGAAGCCGTCACTCTACCCCGGATCAGGACCATGCTGAAATTCTCGACGGTCTTCTGATAACTGTACCCACATTTGTTTATGGTTTACCTGTTGTATTGTGTACCGAGTAATAAACTTCAAGGAACCGTTAAGTGTAGTTCACTTCAGTGGCGACAAGGTTGGGATAAGAACTCTCGACCATCATGGCTACGCCAGCAGCACCTACGGAATGGCAACAGTTCCTCCAAGGACTTCTACATCAGTTCTTCGAATCTCAGAGACAACTGATTGCGGAAGTCAGGAATCTCCGCCAACCCACGGCCCCGCCTCCGTTCCCAGCATTCAACGACGAAGTCGAGGAATGGGAGACCTACGAGAAGCGCATAAGACAACACTTCGCAATTCACCACATAACCAAAGAAGAAGACCAACGTGCATATTTCCTTTCCTGGAACCAATCGAAGATGTATGTCTTGCTCACCAAACTTCAGCCACCACCGACGCCACAACCTGTCGGTCGCTCCGACACCCTTCAGCCGCAGCCTCTCGACCACCTGCGGGGACCATCTTCAGCGCCCCCCGTACAGACCCCGGCCATCGACGCCGACGAACCGATGCCGTTAGCTCCACAAGTACCTCCACCACAACCTGCACCACGACGCAGGTCGGCACGCATCGCCAGGGGAACAGCTCCGTACTCCCCTGGAGGTAGCCTTCATAGTCTGCTCCAGGGCGCCGCGGCAGACGACCTCGCAGACGTCGCAGACATCGCTTCCCCCCCCCCCCCCGGGAGGGAGGTATGTTCAGTCTGCCAGTAAAGGCCCCTGCCAGGCAGACCTCACACACAACGCGCCTGCACGCCGGGATACATATACGACTCCAAACAGGCGCAGAGGCATCAAAACAACCAGGAAAATAAATAGAATCATCTAGATGCTAAGTGGGACTATTTCTTACAGAGGTCGCCGTACTACCACACAACGGAATTCCTGCGCCAGGCCGCCTATATAAGCGTAGCCGGCCGCTCCACCGCCAGTTCCAGCCTGACCGCTGAACCAGCGTCAACTACAGAAGACCACCGGAAGTTCGCGAGAAGTAGAAGCCGTCACTCTACCCCGGATACAGGACCAGGCTGAAATTCTCGACGGTCTTCTGATAACTGTACCCACATTTGTTTATGGTTTACCTGTTGTATTGTGTACCGAGTAATAAACTTCAAGGAACCGTTAAGTGTAGTTCACTTCAGTATTGTTGATGTGAATAGACTTGTACAGAGAAGCGGGAAATATAAACATCTAAAAGTTCAGGTTATAACGTATTGCGATCACTGATATTCATTATTCCAATGATTAAATGCGTTGATGCTTTACTATCAGAAATCAGATTGTTTGCAGATGATATAATGCTAAATAAAACGATCAAAACGCTATAGAACTGTAGACTGCTGCAGGGTGATCTGGACAGGATATCTAGTTGGAATGGTAAACATGGGATGAAGATAAATGCAAAGAAGAGTCAGCGTATTAGATACGCACATAAAAAACGAAAAGTTGATTATGATTAGAAGGTGGGGAAAGAACAGCTTGTTCAAGACGTGAAATGTAAATTTCTTGGCATTAAATTTGATAACTAGCTTAACTGGGCAGTTCACATTTGACACAGTGTGGTGGGGGAGCGGTTAACACTCTGGTTTCGCATTCGGGAGGACGTCGGTTCGAATCCCCGTTCGGGCATCCAGATTTTGGTTTTCCATGGTTTCCCCAAATCACTCCAGGCGAATGCCGGGTTGCTTCATTTAAAATGGCCATTTCCGAATTCCTTCCCGTTCCTTATCCCCAGTCCCATCCCGCCTCTATTGACCTCGATGTCGATGAGGCCTAAAACCATAATTAAACAAAAAAATAAAAAATATCACATTGGGCAGCTAGCAGGAAAAGGTTTCAAAATTCGGCACTTGTTGCAGAGAGTGATGAAGGGATGTACGAGACAAGTAAAGGATTCGGGTTACAAAACTTTGGTCAGACCATTGCTTGAATACAGTGGTGTAGTATGGGATCCACATTTTGAGTATCAAATACAGGAGTTGGAGAGGGTGATGAGGTGTGGAAAGATACTGCTGTAAGAATTAAAAGTAATACTTGGGAGGGAAAAGATGACCATGACCACAAGCTGGCATTCGATTTCAGGCACAGGGGTGTGGGAAGATTCTGTATTTTGAGGACCGAGCGTCGTGGGTGACATGTTAACGCTCTGGCCTCGTATTCAGGAGGACGCCGGTTCGAATCCCCGTCCAGGCATCCAGTTTTGCGTTTGCAATGGTTTCCCCAAATCACTCCAGGCGAATGCCGGGATGCTCTTAAAAAAGGCCATGGCCTAATTCCTTCCTGTTTCTTATTCCCTGCCCATACCGACTCTAATGACCTCGACATCTACGAGGCTTAAAGTCATAAATAAATAAAAATATCTTTTGTGTAAGGGTGTCAGGGGTTACCAACAGAAATGAAAGTCGAAATTTGTAGAAGGAATATGTAGGTGGGTGCAGGAAGATGGCAGGATGAGTTTGTAGGGAAATTGTCATTGGAGCGTGCTCTCCATTGGAATTTTGATTAAACTAAATTATAGTTAACTGTTTATATAAAAACTAGTATTTAATAAGTCAGTCTCTCTTCTGGTGGAATGTATTTAAGTTCGATGATAAACTAGTGACGGTACATCTACTTCGGTGTCAATGCTCCATCATAACATTTAACTTAATTTATTTTAATTTATCAGTGTTAGAGCTAGATTGTGAAGCTCATCCCTAATTAATTTATTGCTGTTCCTGACTCCCTCACACATAACAGAATATTATTCCACGTCCTTAAACCAGAAATCAAGAGCCAGTTAAGGATCTTAGTCATTTTTCCCTTCCATGTACTGCTTCCAATCCTTCTACCAATATCTATCCAGGCCTGATCACTAATATACGCCTTATTTAAATTTCCAGCGATTTTTCTGTTCCCAATCAATTTGGATCACGGTTTAGTTACAGACTGTCCAACCAAGTACATGTTAGATTATCAGAGAGATATGTAATCCTGTCGTGTTTTGGTACAGTTGGTAAAGCGCGAGCCACATAAAGGTTCTGCTAAATTCTATCGACTGCTAGACGACGTTTATTGAACATCGAAATATTCAGCTTTGTATAGACCGCAACAGACGTTAATGGACAATAATTTAATAAGACACAGTCACCAGATTATTGGCGAGGAGAAAGGAATGCTTAGGTTTAGTAATACATACCTTCCCCAAGGAGAAATGTAACCACACAGTAACACGTTACATCAACAATAGACAAAGAGTTTATACCCTTTTCTTTTTAATGAAGCACATTGAGCAAGCCTCGAATCGGAATAAGTTATGAGCTCACTCCGTTGGCTCAGAGGGTTGACTCAAGGTTAGCTGGTACGATTTTTTTTTATTATTATTATTTTTTTTACTTATGGCTTTAGGCCTCAACGACGTCAAAGTCATTAGAGGTGGGATGGGATTGGGAACAATGAACGGGAAGGAATTCGACCATGGCCCTTTTGAAGAAAGCATCCCGGCATTCGCCTAGAGTGATTTGGGGAAACAATGGAAAACCCAAATCTGGATTCCCGGACGGGGATTCGAACCCGCGTCCTCCCGAATGCCAGGTCAGAACGCTAACCATTCACCCACCACGCTCGGTGCGCGTGGATGCCACCTGTTGCGTGTCTGATATGCGCGTTGGACGCTTTTCGGCTGCGCAGAATCTTAGAGTTCGCGTCACCAACAAGCTGTACTAGCAGTAAAGCTGTAGCTCCCAGTATGACACATTGCGCTTGGACAGCAGTAACAGTATGGATTATACTTATATCTCCTAATATAAAAATGAATATTTTTATCCGATTTTGATGGAACTTTGTACACGTATACCTAAAAACAAATAGAAAAACACTGTTTACATTTGATTTACAGAATCCTAAACCCTCTCCTCCTTTTTCCCCCTTACCTTAATTTCCGTCACCATTGTTCATAAAAACCCACAGTTTTTATGGGATTTTGATAGTACTTAGCACTCGTATACTTCAAAACAAGGCGGTCTGGTAGCTCAGCGGTTAAGGCGCTTACGTCCGTAAGTTTCTCTCTCCGGCCGCGGGTTGAAATCCCGTAGTGAGCAGAAATTTTTAGGAGTTGTATTTGGTTATATGAACTACGCCGGGACGTTGCGTGGTTGTGAGTCTGATTAAACTGTAGGCCTCTGGGGAAAGAAATTGACCTTTCTGCCTCTGACACAATAGGTTGGTACAGCTCCTTTGAGAAGATTCTACCAACCTTCGAGTTGTGGATTAAGTTAGATTTTCAGTTTTTGAAGTGAAAACTTAAGACGCGTTGGGTGATTTTTTGATCGGTAAAATCTTATGTGTTTGCTCCACCAACATGCGGATGTTAACAACATATCTGTAGCAGTCTGGTGGATCAGTGGTTAAGGTGGCTGGCTGGCTGGGGAACGAAATGTCCCCGGTTCGAATCCCTGTCTCGGTGGAGATTTTTGTAGACTCTTAACCCAACATTCACCTATGGTACAGCTTGCTGTGTAATGTGGAGTGCACCAGAACGCTTCCTTGTTTCGAATTCCACGTTAAACTATAAGTCCCCTGTATTTGGTAGCATTACCGTGTTACGTTAAGATGGCGAAGACAGGGGCGGAATGCACAGCCAGTAGAAACCCTGTCACCAGGTTATTAAGACCACACTAGTGGCGGATCCAGAATTTTGGTTTCGAGGGGGGGGGGGGGAGAGAGGCTAGGATTTGGTTTTGGGGGTGGGGGAGGCTTGACTCCGGCCTTGATTGCCGCCCTTATGAAAGCAGTAGAGTAAAAAAAAATTCACCAAAATCCCTTGTTGTGGGGGTGACCTTGGTGGTTTCGGGGAGGGGTTTGAGCCCACTAGCCCCCCCCCCCCTTGATCCGCCACTGGACTACACGGAATTATTATTATTTAGTTTATCTGCAGCTTTAAGTATAATGTGTTCGATGTATAATTTTAATATTTTTAAGTTTTCACTTCTATCGGCAGTCCCAAAAGACTACCTTTTAAAAAAAAATTTAAAAAAATAATTAAAAAAATGGCTTTCGTCTCCTCAACGTCAACATCACATGAGGCGGGAAAGGTTTAGTGACAAGGAAGAGTTCAATAATCGGCCGTGGGTTTTGCAGGAATCACTCCGGCACTCGTTATGGGTCATATGGTGTAACATTTCGTTTCTGGTTTACGACTTGCAACCTTTTAATAATAATGGTTTCAGTTAGTATTTACCTTAGACGTATATATAAATTGAAGCTTTAACGTAATAACCGTAGATATAAAAAGTATAAAATATTATTTTCCATTCATATTTTCTGTTAAGTAATGCTTCATTAAGCCATTTAAAGACTTCATGTGGTATAACGCAATTGCGTAGTGAATCATCATAATAAACGATGATTGGCAGCCGTTTCAGGCCGCCATTTTTGCGTGAAATCGAAATATTGACTAACACGTTAGTGAAAAGCACTTAATTGGAAACTCGTTCGGATGAGCGGATCGAATTAAACGTCGGACGAATGATACAATTGGTTACAGAGATATGGTAAAGCGCACGCCGGGCCTGGCGCAAATTTTGGCTAATGCCTTGTCGATACGTTTTGCAGAGCGGACGAGCGGCTAATTCGACTATCGATAACAACGTTACGCAGACGTCAATTGTGGCGAACAAGTAATTGCTTTCACTTTGTCGATATAATCGTTTTATCAGTGTGTGATGCTACTGTATTTTCTGTTTCAGCTCGCCCAATGCAGCTGCGATTCAAGCCTGTGAGACAAGAGGGAACACACTGATTGAGGAAGGGCGCCACTGCCCTTCAGCTGGAATGGTGAACTGGGTGTTTCGTGCTGGAATAAAGGAGAAATACGAACTTCGCTGACGTCTCCTCCAGTGGGCAAAGAGATTACGAGAAGACATTACTCAGCAAAACATTCACTTGAGTTGTTTGTTTCTACTTTCGTGAATACGACCGTAGGGAACCTCAAATCAGCCATAATAGACGAAAACGGTACATGTGTTGTTTTTATCTGAAGCTTCAAATCATCAAGTGTAAAAGTGGTCGTTTGTTTCGGGAGTGTTTGCAAAGCTATAATTTGAACTTTTGATGCGTTGCTACTCAACTTTGTGACTCATGCATCAACAAGTACAGTCCGATAAAAAAAAAAAAAATAATGTGCATACAGACATAATCTGTAGTTAAACTTGATTATTTTTCTTTCTTTTTTGCACTCGCTGTACGCATAAAAAGGACACCGTTATGATGGTTTACACGTGAAATATTCCACATTTTTATTTTAAGGACGAATGTGATTGACTTGACTAGAGAGGTGTTTTGAGTGTTGGACTCTGATGAGTGAATTATTGTAGAATACGTAAGACTTTCATTGTCGCCGTAGCTGTCCTCTATGAATGTTATGATATTATTGTTGTGTCTCTGTGTGTACTGCGCAGAGCTGAGTGCCTTACGATGATGATGAAGCGCCAGCGCTGGCGTTGTGGTGGGTTACCGACCCTGGAGTGAGTCGTTCGATCTAGTCACTAATGTCCGTCAGCGAATTTACCATCAGATAGGGAAGTCATTCCTTATCCGATCTTTGATGCAGGTAATCCGCGCCACATTTTCATGACAAGCGACGAATATACTTACTTTCATTTCAAAAGTTACACATAGATGCCAGAGTACCAGAATGTCTCATTACACCACAAGCAACAATGGAACATCAATAAATGCCCTTAGTTGATATTAATATGCAAAAAAAAGGAAATATAGACACATCTGTCAACAAAGTTGAATGTTAGAGGGTAGCAATGACAAGAAATATTTCATGGGCACAAAAGAAAAAACTATATTTCGGGTAATGACATTACTGATGAAAATAGACTTAGCCATAACTCTATGTGTAGCTGTGTTGACAGCGAGTGACTGTCGAATTTATGTTTACATAATCGAGGACATAGCCCTAAATTGTTGTGTTTTCAAGGTTTAAAATGTCTTTGCCTTGTAGTTGTGGAATCAAGCATTCAAATTTGACTCCGAAGATACACTCGAAAAATTTTCGACCTCGTTTCTGTATAAAGCTGTCAAATATTGTCCGTTATAATGTTTTTTTTAATAAAATAATTTTATAACAATAAACTGATATCTATAAAACGATGGTCATGTAAATTTTATGGTTCTTCAGTCTTCTCAGATAGTTACAGTACTTTCAACGATACCGTGCTGCTGTACGGCTATATCGCTCAGAACTAAGGATTGCAATCCCGCAGTGTTTTCAATCCCGCGGGATTTGCGCCAATCCCGCGGGATCCGTGCGGGATCGGTACAAACAGTTTTTTAACGCATATATTTAAAACATAGTTACTTAAAATGTTAATGAATTAAATAATAATTAAATTAATTAAATAATTTTTAATGTTAAATGATAAAAAAATTGACAGTTAACAATATTTTGATTGGCAAAATGACATTAAAACTTTTTAGCGTGTCTTAAGTGTATTTCGAGGTTTTACATTTTTGTTTTTTAATCTAAACCAATTTTTAAATAAATAATAAAAATTGAAAATATTGAATCTTAGGTCAATTATATGCCTTACAATACATCTCATAAGTTTAAAAATATGGTTTGCTTAATGGCCAAGTATTTTTTTAATTCTAAATAAAGTTCGATAACACCGAGAAAAGCATTCCATTTCACAAAGTGAAGTGAATATACTCTGTAAAGTGTAGACTTGGCTCAGAACAAGATCTCATAACTTTTTGTCACTGCACAAGCACGAGACTTGGCCCTTTTTTTGCGTGATTCATTATTATATCTCCTGATTCCTTGATTGATCTTACAGTTGATTCAATGTTATTAAAAGAAACTACTCACCAACACGTAAACTGTCAAGTATTTCAGATTTACTTATGTGGCGTAGCGACGTTTTTAGAGTGGAAATTATTATTTTTAAGTAAGAAAGGAGACTTTCTCGGTGAATGATTGTAGTGAAGTCCTCATAGGTTGTATCTCCGGATTTTCATTGCAAACACACGAAATTACACACATGAGGAAGACGGCGGAGGCAGCCGTCGAAGTATGGTGTTCCTACAACACAATTCGTCGATACACCCGTGAAAATTTCATTATAACTTTTTTTACCTTTAGTCGAAATAATAACAAGGAGAAGAGGGATTAATCGAAAGCCTGAGTGGCACATGTAAGCAGGTGGCTTTCGTCAAAGAAACGCATTGAGGCAGCGGCCAAAACAACAATAAGTCAAAGGATAAACAATTGCCTTTTGATAGCTGTTAAATAAATAGGTACGCGATCGTTAAAGTTACGATAACATTAGTTTCATATCAACGAATAATCAAATTTTCAGCCGCAAATTAGGAAATTGTCAAAATTACTTTATCTGCAAATACAGAAAATGGGAATAATGAAACCGTAAATAAAAAGCTGTAACCGTGTAGTTCAGATAACGTTTGCGACACTTAAAAAATAATTATTTAGTTATAAAATCGTACTAAATACGCACCATATCTCAAATTACAGAAATGTGTACTCGAAACAATCTAAGTTTTGATGAATACGTAAAAGTGAATTTATTTATTTACGAATGACGAAGGTTGACAAAAACAAACGCTTGTTCACAAGAGTCAAGTTCCAACTGGAAGGGTACAGGCAAACAGTGCAAAATATCCGAAAGAGACCGAGTGAGTCAGTGAGTCACGCAGACTGATACGCGTTTCCGCCGGATTTTGCGGATTGCGGATCCGCTTAATTTTGTGCGGGATCCGCCAGACTGTCAAATGATGCGGGATCCCGCAGGATTGCGGGATCCCGCATTGCTGGATTGCAATCCCTACTCAGAACATAGGAACACATACAGTACATTAAACATTAAAAATGAAGACAGACAAACAATCATATCGGAGTCGACACAGTTTGTTACATTTGTCAGTTTTGAAATATGTTATTCCCGTTCAAACTCACTACACCGTGAATTTCGGAAATACCGCTTACAAGTTAAATAGAATAAGACCATAATAACATATTTGTATTATACGTCATACTGTGGATGATCAGTAAGAATACTTCAGTGTTATTGACACAATAATGTTTTCAGCGGTTTTGGCAGCCTTTCAAAAAGGTTTGTTGCAATTCCCTCGGAAACCATAAAGCAGAATGCTGTCGTAATATAGTGATTAATCTTATGTATTCTTATGAAGCTATGGGATGCAACATGTCCTTAAAAATTCACTTCTAGGACTCTCACTTAAACTTCTTCCCGGAAAATCTTGGGGATTTCAGTGCACGTTGAACTGTACGATGCACGTTGAGTGTTTTCGTCAGCAAATTTCTATAATGGAAAAGACGTACCAAGGCAAATGGAGTTCTAATACGCTGACTGACGTCTTTTAGACCAATAAGAGTGATGTTACAGATGTAAAATATGCCCGAAAATCACAATCTATCAGTTTCTAGGCAAGTCAAAATGACTATTATATCATTTACAATTAGACAGTTATTTATTTAATTACAAATTATAAGAAAATCAAATGACCATCCCAATGAACTCCTCCGTGATGGGGAAAACTAAAATGATATTTGAATTCAGCATGAAAAATACTTCTAGAATCTCACGTTTTAGTTCTTGCGAAAAAAAGTTCAATTTTGTAGACCAGTGCAATCAGTGTCAGGATTCCTAACAATGTCTAGCTGACTGGACTATGCTTTTCAAACGACAATGCGTCGTAATGTTATCACCTTCTGAAAAAGTTGTTCATTTTCTTTTGATACAGCTTCGTAATAGGAAGCCAAGCAGTCTGTATTGTTACTATAGGCCTAATGTATGCAGTATCACCCATACTATAGTTTTTCCTTACTGTGGGCTAGTACACTCACTCCAGGGTCGATTTGCCCTCCACTTGAGCTGTATTCACTGTATTAATATGAACTTTTCCCTTCTCAAAAACAAAATTTCACATCCATCTTATTTGTTGCTAGAAAATAAAGACAGGAATAAGAAATAACTTAATACTCTTTTACTTGTATCATATAGTTCTTTTTTCTTCCTTGACAAAAAGAGCCGCCGTAGCATGTTACAACATTTACCATTTTTTCTTTTATTCTTTGGTAAGTACAACAGATTTTTTTTTTTTTTTTTTTTTTTTTTTAAGAATTAGAACATATAGAAATCAGGTAAGTTAATTATTTTTCCCCGAAGTACTCAGAATTAATACCAGGAAAACATTCATTTCAATCATCACAAGTTTACCTGAACTTACTTGAAACAGATATCATTCCACCGAGCTTGGTGGTGTAACGGTTAGCGTTCTGGCCTCGCATTCGGGAGGATGGCGGTTCGAATCCCCGTCCGGGCATCCAGATTTGGGTTTTCCATGGTTTCCAAAATCACTCCAGGCAAATGCCGGGATGCTTCCTTAAAAAGGCCATGGCCGAATTCCTTCCCATTCCCTGCCCTCCATGCTCTCCCGTCGCTATTGAGAGACGTAAAGCAGTTAAAAAAAATCAATCCAATGTATATAATAAAAAATGTTCAGAGCATCATCTCTTTTTTTTAACTTCTTCTCTATATTACATCGCTCATGTTGGTCACTTCATAACTCTTTCATTAGGTAAGAAAAAAAAAAAAGACTGCCATTTCGCGATGTCAGTCACACAGTCAGCAAAAATTGGGTTTCTATTTCTTCTAATGTGTACCCGTCGTCATTATCATTTGCTATAATGTATGTACAACATAACAAAGCCTTAATTAAACCACCCATGCCTCAGCCCGACTCGAATCTGTTCGGCCCCTACGGTACTGGTGTTGATGACGTCATGTAATCGAAGTAAAACCATTGACACATTTGTATTGGATGCCTATCAGCTTTCTGGGATGGCTAGCAGATCGAGTATATCGGCCCGTGGTGAACTTAGACTGGACATTGGCATTCGACTTTATTTTATTGTGCGTTGACTTATCCGTGGATTGTGAAAATACAATTTCTGACTACAGCACAGGATTTCAGGTATACATGTTCCTCCCAGTGGCGTAGCTATCGGAGGGCTAGGCGGTGACGTGCACCGGGGCCCCCAAGCTCAGGGGGGCCACAAGCTCAGCTCAGGGGGGTCCCCAAAGCTCAGGGAGCCCCTGCCAGCAAATCTCACAAGAAAGAAAAAAAGGTCGTCCAAGGGCCCCAATATTTTTATTGCGCCGGGGCCCTTGTTAATATAGCTACGTGAATGGTTCCTCCACCTGCACCGGAAGACGAAACAGGTAAACTTCACGATGGCCAATTACCTGGGTGTGTACCATGTTCGCCACCACTGTGCTTCAGCAGCGCTGAGCATCGTACAGTTCAACTTTAACGCTGCAGAGAATTCACCAAGGCTGCGGTCACAGTGGATACGTACACCGTCTAGTTGGTGGTACTCCTGCATTTTCGTCAGAGTGAAATAAACACTGCAAAACAGGTAATCCGTCATACTAGAAACGATTTGGTCGTACGCAGTCCTGTGTTTACATTCGACCAGAATCTGGAAACAAGTCTGTATGTTGCCGGCCTCGGTAGCGTAGGGGCTAGAGCGCCGGCTCCACGTGCCGAAGGTCGCCGGTTCGAGTCCGGCCGAGGGCATGGGTGTTTAAGTGTTGTGTGTGTGAATGTCCTGTGATGTCCATGTGTCAATACTTGATAGCAACAAGATACTCTAGAAACTAATACACTGGAAAAAGTTATCACATTGAGCTGGCTGTATGGCCTCAGCAGCCGAAAGCCATTGAAAAAAAAAATAAAGAAAAGTCTGTATGCTGTAATCGTAGGCTTTCGCGGCCAGAGTCAGTTGATTCTTGGCTGTCCGGGTACAGCCACGTCATGTTTCTTGAAACCGACGTTTCGACCCTCATTAAGGGGTCTTCTTCCAGTTCTGCCCTGGAAGAACCCAGAATGAGGGTCGAAACGTCGGTTTGAAGAAACATGATGCGGCGCCAACCGGACAGCCAAGAATCAAGTCTGTATGTTATTTCTACCTATTCGTACGAGTAAAATTAATATAGAGAAGTTGGTTTCTTTAGTTTGTGAGAAAACTTTTGAGGGATCATGTCTCAAAGACTTCCTCAACCCTGATGTGACGTCTTTTCAATTTTTTATGTACTTCTCTTTTGCTGATGTAAATAAATATAATTAATATTAAATTACATGTTAATCGTTGATTCTATTAAATCAATTCATGTAACTGTCGCGTATTTTCTCATAAATTATTACTTTGTATTGAATAATTTATCTATTCAAAAAATATTAAGTTTTCAGGTTTTAACTATCTGCAAAGCCGACCCCGGCAGCGTAGGGGTAGCGTGCTTGCTTCTCGTTGCAGGGTTCGCCGGTTCGAGTCCGGCCTAGGGCATGGGTGGTTTTAATTAAGTGTTGTGTTCGTCTTGTGTCGTCCTTACACATTAGAGAAAATAATCATACTTATAAGTAATCTGTACATTGGGAGAGAAACAAACACATTGAGCTGGCTGAATGGCTAACACGGACGAATGCCATAAAAAAAAAAAAAAAAAAAAAAAAAACTATCTGCAAAGTTTCAATAGCAAAAGAGTTGGCTGACTTACCTAAATTAATTTTGTAATTACTCCGTAGGTTGAATGCTTTTCCGGAAATTATTCTGTTTTTCAATTTTCTAATTGATTCTGTGCAAATATAACGAACTTTTCCGGCCGCATTCTGGTGTAACCGTATTTGATTACATCAGGAATAAGTAATGAGAATTCTCCTTGAGATTTCTTAGAATTAATATCACTAATGCAAAATTATTTGTTTTCAAACAAGAATAATCCTAATGTAATAATAATAAATTATAATGGCAACTTAGTGCACCAACCGATGGTTGGTTGGATCCTCCCGAAGGTTGCATTCTAAGGTATTGTATCAGATCTGGAACCTTTCCTTTGGGACCTACAGTTTAACGCGAAATCCGAACAATGAAACGACCTGGGAAGACAGGCATACAATTATTACAAATTAACAACTAGAAAAATCATCTGCTAACATTTCAGGAAAGCTATCATATACACAAATCGATATCAATGGGTAAAAATACAATTAATGAATTCACGAATTTAACCAATAAAACACTATACAACACACTAAAAACACAAAAAAATCTCAAAACAAGAAAATGAATACAGTCATTCACACAATAATCACAAACATTAACTCAAACAGAGAAACAGAGAGATAATTTAATAGAATGTGCAACACAGATGCAATAACTACAGAAACTAAGTTGCAACTACTGTAAGGATCTGGTAAAACAAAACAAACCTTGTCTAACACACACGTGGAAATCAACAGAAAATATTCCCTACAACAACAAGTGCAGCATATAAACATCTAGTGATATTATGCTCAAATGAAACTGCAATGAATAGTGATGTGAAAGTGTGTGAAGTGTTGTTCTAGACCGGTATGTGACGAATACCAATATATCTGTGAGTACAGTTGGAACATATATATATACGTTTGTAAAGAGTTGTACTGTATAGAATTATTGTAACAACACATGCAAAAAAACTTTACAGCTACTGAAGATGCCCTACACCACAAAAGCGAAACGCGTATGGGGAATCGAATAAAAATCAAATTCACCAAAAGAGTTGTTTTGGACGGAATTATTCATAAAATTAATGGCATGTCTTATATGATCAAACATAATTCTTAAAAATTCCTTTTCTGCCCGGGATTTTAACCCAGGACCGCGTCAGCGAACTGCTAGAAGCGAGCGCATTAATCTCTGGGCTACAAGACCAGTCAACCTTAGTATATAATTATCTGAAACATTAAGATACCTTCAATTTCCTAGTTGAAATGAACAAATAGCTCCAATTCACTGTGACCACAACTACTCCGATAAGCGCGCTCGACATTTTCGCAAGTGTAGTAAACCGTCAGAGGTGACCACAGCCTTTAGTTACTGGTCCGCAACCAGTGTATCGCGGCACAGTTTAGCGAAACAAAAAAGACGGTATTTTAATCGACAGCTCGGCTTCGTTGGTGGACGAGGCGTATCTCTGGCGCTTATAGTGTCGGCTGGCAGACTGTTTCATACGGTAAAAGCTTCACAGTTCTTCTTCTTCTGGTCCCTATCCGTTCCGGATGTCGGAAACCATCTTCGCTGTCTCGTCCCTGATGGTTGAAGCTCGGATCAAATCCGTAGTTGTCCTGGAGGTCCAGGTTCTCAGATTTTTTAACCAAAAAGTTCTTCTTCTACCTGTACTTCTCTTTCCTGGTATTTTCCTCTGGAGAACAAACTACAGGAGTTCATAAGGGCTTTTTTTAAAAAAAAAAAATATATATGGCTTTCGGCTTTTATTGCCATTTAGCCAGCTTCTCACCATTTCATTATTAAATCTACTAATGCACAATGATTCTTCAAGTCTACGTCATTTTTGCTGCCGAACATGTATTATCTCTCAAATGTTTTTATTCACAAAAGTATGTACAACACAAGACGGACACAACATTTAATTAAAACCACCCATACCCGAGGCCGGACTCGAACCGGCGACCCCAGAAACTCGAGGCCAACACGCTAGCCGTTACGCTGCCAGGGTCAGCATAAGGGCTATTATTCCTCATGATGTGGTCAAGGTCCTGAAGGTTTCGTGTTTTTACGGTGGTCAATATTTCCATATCTTTTTTAATTTTGCGGAGCACTTCAGCATTTGTGTGTTGTCTGTCCATTGTATTCACTACATTCTTCGAAATAGTCACATTTCAAAATCTTCTAAGCTTTTACTGATAGTTTCCGTTAATGTCCACGTTTCAACGCCATACAGGAGGACAGAGAACACATAGCAGTGCAGGAGTCTCATTTTCGTGGTAATCGATAAATTACGACTTTTAAAAAGGTTATTCATTTTATTGAAAGTAGCCCTGGCTTTACCAATAAGTGACTTTACTTCATCGGATGGATGCCATTGGAAATTTACTGGGGTGCCAAGATACGTATACCTCGTTACCACAGTTAAACTAATGAAATATTGTCAGTCCTTACTATTGTATTTTTCTGTTTTTGTTTTTCTTGCCTCACTCCAAAAATAACTGATTAATGTTAAATTTGAATAAGATTAGTGTAAAAAATCGTCCATTTCGACTTCATTTCTTCTAAGAAAGATATAAACTTCTTTGTAAATTTTTAGTGTGTTTTTTGAAGGCGGCTGTTATTTCTTTTTCGATTATTTTAGTATTAAATTTTAGTGGTATTTCACTTTTGTATTTGAAATATGGGTATCTCTTCTAACCACGTAGCTCGAATGAGATAGCCCCATTTAGAAGAAATTATTGACGAAAAGGATGACATTTTGAGAAGAAACAGTAAAAGAAAATACAACCAGTATTTCAAAAGAGAGTAAACCAGCAGCGTGATGATAGACTTTCACAAAAGAGAGCTTACAAAAATTTTATCCGACATAATGAAATTTCTTGTTCACAGTCCCGGTTCGATACACGATCATTATCATTGGGGACCATCTCCAGTTTCTCGGGTGTGGTTTACGAGCCTTGGTTGTTGTAGACGATTGTTTTCTACCTTTTCCTGTCCAGAAAAGTTTCTCTGTCTGTGATGTTCTCCCAATTCCAGCCTCTTCTCTCTACGTCCTCCTTCAGTTGGTCTGTCCATCTTCTTCTTGGTCTTCCCACTGGTCTTTAGCCCACTATCCTTTTTTCCAAATTAGTTTTTGGCAATCTTGTACCAGTCATTCTCTTCATATGCCCAAACCACCGAAGTCTTGATGACCTAAGTCTCTCTTCCATGGATTCCCTTAGCTCTAGGTTTGATCTAATTTCATCATTCTTTATGCGGTCAAGTCTAGTTTTCTGGAGGGCCGTTCTAAGAAACTTCATTTCACATGCTTGGATCTTGCTAAGGTCCCTTGATGTTAGTGTGCATGTTTCCAAGGCATATGTGAGAATAGGAATGAGATATGATTTGTACAAGACAATTTTCGTTGTTCTGGAAACCTTCATGTCCCATAGTAACCCTCGCACGGTACTGTAGAAGTTGGCTCCTTTGGTTACTCTACTCATTATTTCTAACTCACTTCTACCATTATTGGCAATTATGCTCCCCAGGTAGCTGAATTGGTCAACAACTTCAACTTCGTGGTCTTGTAATTTTATATGACAGTCTGTATTCTTTCGGCTTATTTTTAGTGCTACAGTTTTTTTTTATTCAATTTCATTCCATATTCTTCAAACTTATCATTCCACATCTTCAGTTTATTTTGTATTCCTTCTTCTGTTTCATCCCATGCTGCTACATCATCTGCAAACACCAGTGCCTGTAGATCTCTATTGAATGTTCTTTTTAGTTCTTTTAAGATGTTGTCCATCACCGCTATGAACAGAAGGGGTGAAAGGGCACTTCCTTGTTGTACTCCTTTGGTTGTACTAAACCATTCAGAGTAACCATCCCCAACATTGACACAGCTCTTGCAGTTATTGTACAGCATTTGAATCTTTTTAATGAGGTACTCTGGTATTTTAAGTTTTCTAAGACTTTTCCAGATAGTTGATCTAGGAACATTATTGTATGCCTTTTCCAGGTCCATAAACACAATAATTAGGTTTTTCCCTCTTTCCCAATATTTTTCTACCAGCATTCTCAAGGCAAATATTCGATACACGATAAATTAGTAAATATTCCACACGAAGAAAATATTCTCGCAGAAATAATGAGGCAACTAGGTGTTTTTTTTTTTTTTTTAAGTTGCGGTGCAAGGTATGAATGACGATGTTCCCGATATTTCAATTATTACAATGGAACTGAGAACATTGTCCTCTGTTGAAGTCGGTTAAAAATAGAATCGAAACTACCTATCCTCATAACAGATGAAGGTTAATTTTAAGGCTCGTAAAAGTAATAATCGGGACCGGAATTAATTTTTCTTTTGTCGTACCGTGATGCTTCAGTGAATCTACTTGCATTTGAAATCACATAAAAACTTCAAGTTTATAATTTCTGACCTTCCACCTTAAATCATTAGTTTTAATACTGCTGGTATAGAAACTTCCTTTTATGATATGACGCATATTTACGAAATCAACAAAGAAATTTGTAGCAACTAAAAATTCCAGTAGATGTTATCAACAGTTATATCTACCAGCTGTAAAGATAACTTTGAAACGTAAGACCGTAAAATGTTCACGAACTTCCAATTAAATTTGGCAATAACCAATTAATTATAACAGAAATTCGTTTCTATAATATGAGACTTATACAACAATTTAAAGTCCATGTGAATTGTAACATTTAGCTTCTTTAACTATATCTTAATTTCATTCGAACTGAGGAATCTAGTATGTGTCACAGGAAAATATTATTTGCAATTATTGGTGACTATCTCTCTTGATGTTAAATCACGCATACCAAAATAAGTGGATATTTGCCATAGACTTCAGTAAAAAGCATTCCCTCCCTATAAATAATTTCAACTCCTTAATCAAATGATATTTAGCTTTATATTGTTCTACTGCTTATTCTTTCATTTCATTCCTTCTTTATTCTTATACTCTACCTTCGGTTGCTTTCAGTCTTCAGTTTCTATAATTTCTGTTTAGGTTTTGCAAGTAAACATTAGGGTCACAAACAAAATATCCCTTTAAATAATATTATATCCAATCGATGTGATTTTGTAAACGTGTACATGTTATAATTAAATATGTTTTCCTTTACTTAATTATATTAGAATGTACAGTCTCCCTATTCCCGAAATTAGTTTATTTTTTCATTTTCAAATGAGCTCCCGATTGATATTTACTTTTTCGGAATAGGCACTTTATTATCCTCAGATAATTCGGTAAATATAAAAATCACCATTGATTGGGTTCTGCACACTTAATAATAATCTCACTACAATTATTTTTCCGTTCGGATATGACGAGCTCCAGCAATATCTCCAAGGACAACAAAAGTCTTCTCCACTCCCCAGTCAGGGATACTCTGATTTGAAACTTCGCCTCAAACGCAAAGATATTATTGCTTGCTACATAAAAAAAAAAAAAAAAAAAAACCCTGATGTTTTAAAAGGCATTTTGACATACTAATTTTCATAGTTCAAATCTGTCCCGTCATAAGTTATAAACGCCTGGTATTCATAACGGCAAGATCGCCGATACATAATCGACCTGAAGATGGCTACTGAGCAAGTTGCCGAAAGCTTGTCGCTTTGTAATAAAATCCGGCTCCAAACCAGAGAAGATTTGTTATCATTTATTCGCCGGGAAAGCCTGTATTCACATATAGTTTTTTGTTATTCACAAATCTTCCAGAAAAATTGGCAATCAATCAGTAATGTAAAAAGTTATGTCAGCTCAAAACGATTGATTGTAAATTTAATTAATATGATTTAAAATTCTTAAACATGATTATATTTTTATTTTAATGTTGCGGTACTGTTCTGTTTAATGTTTCGTCTTTATTATCGGAGAAGACATCTCTCATAAAACAACCTACGATAACACCAGATATGCCAAAGCAGACAGAAAGGAACTTAATAACTAATTATTTTAGCTATTTCTTCCACAGTTACTTATTAAAAACAAATTATTAAAAAACGCCATTGCAACAGTTCTTCTTACTTCTGACGCATCTCGTCGAGGTATATTCAGAGGTCCAATGTTTTCTGTAAAATATTTGGAGTTTATAAGTTTTGTACTGACATGTTTGCATTGACGTTATTACAATTACATTTATGTATGGATATATACTGCATTTTCGATTATGGCCTACATTTATGTAACATTCCTACATATTCGTGTGTAAAAATTTATAAACCGCAGATATTTTATATATTAAAAAAATATTGCTGTGATGAAATACCTCAAAGATAGGTTATGCGCATCAGAAATAAAAATAAAAGTCCAACAACAATTAAATTGATATTTTGTTAATTAATAAATAATTTATTAAATTAACTTAAGTTTTATTTTGCTATTATTTTAAAAATGGTAATGGTCTTTCAAATACCTTAAATTGTATCGTGAATATAAATCAGAGCAAGACAACAGTGATGAAATGTAGCTGAAATGATACCAATCAGAGCAGTTTAAATACTAAAAATAAGATCGGGTGTAATAGGAGAATTAAGTTAATTCTGGTACTTGCGAAGCAAAATTACAACCGATGGCCAAAGCAGGAATGATGTTAAAAGCAGATTAGCACTTGCAAAAAGAGCCTTCATGAAAAAGAGAAATCATTTAGTTTCAAATATTGATCTATGTCTTAGAAAGAACCTTTAAATCTCTATGTGTGGAAGCATGGACTTAAGGAATACCTGAAAGAAAGAAAATCTAAGCATTTGAAATGTGGTGCTACAGAAGAATGCTGAAAACTAAGGGGACAATCAAAGTACGGAATCAACGAGTTTTGGAAATGATGGGTGAAGAAGGAAGTTTGTGGAAGAAGCTTACAGAAAGAAGAAACAGGCAGGTAGGTCATATTTTGAGACATGCTGGATTGGTTAATTTGTTAGTGGAGGGAACAGTCGAAGATAAGAACTGTAGAGGAACACAGAGACTAGAATAGATGAAGCAGATAATTGAGGACGTGGGTTCTAAGGGATATGTAGTGAAGTGTCACGCTAATTGCAACATCAGAAATATGTAATTAATTTAATTTATTATAAATTTATCAATTAATTCTTTGTGAATTAATCATCAAGGCACCATTTAAAATTACCATTTATTAGATCACGTATATTGATTGCATTAATTAGTTTGACGTGATTAAGAGATGTGATTTGGATAGCATGAATTGACTTGTTCATCAGGGTCGTTGCTGGGCTAGTGGACGCGGTAGGTGAACGCATTCAACACACACAATACCGTTTGTTGCTCCTGCGATGGCAGCTGCGGGCTTCTTGCGATGGCAGCTGCGGTCAGGTCCGTGGTGGCGCTCTTGTTGGCCGCACGATCGACGCTGCACAGACGTAGAGTGGTCCCTCAAGCAGCTAGGCCGGGTAGATGTCGACGCAGTCTGCGTCGAACCTGATCCCTGGAGATACGGACTGGAAAGCTCTTCCAGCAGGAGCGCGAACTCACACTCGCGTATTATATCAGCACCGTCCGTGCGTACAGCCACGAGGTACACACCTCTGTGTCCTCTCACGCCACCCTTCCGCCTAGCGGTCCAGCGGATTAGGGGAAATACGAGGGGTAGCAACATTCCTTGGGCGCAGCTACCTGTCTGGCATCTAGCTGCAGCCTCACAAATCCGTTAGCAAAATTACGTGATGCGACTTACTGTATCTGCACGACTGTAATGTGTGATATCACAGTAGAGATGATAAGATTATCATAAGATTGGAAGGGATGGAAGATTGCATCAAACCAGTCGAAATTCTGATGGTAGCAAAAAAAAAAAAAAAAAAGGTGGTTAGTATAAAAAAAACCGCACACACACCCACAACAGACTGCTCTGCAGACATCTAGGCATTTCAGCTGTTTTGAAATCTTTCGCATTGTTAATAGTATTAGAACACAGTCCTGCTACTTCTGACGCTAGATGAAAAATAAACAATGCTCTTTTACTCCGTTGCTTACGGAGATGACACGTGTTTTGGAAAATGATGAACAAAAAATAAAGTGAACCTTCTATGCAGTGTAAACAGGCCGGAGTAAAGAGAAGGCAACGCACATGTTCCTACGAACCGTCTATTAAAGCGTTTCGATATTGCTGAGTTAAGAAACTAAACAACGATGTTGCTTTTAAAAGCAGGGCCTCCTCTACTGCTGTTTGCACATTCCTCCCCTTTCCCTGTTCTTGATTCTCCTTTATTATTCCCCCTTTTTCCGGCTGTCTGCGGCAGACGTCTCTCCCCCCTCGTCACCGTTCGGGCCGACTCCCGGTGTTTCACACGAGCTGTTATTACTCTCGTCTGGAACAATGCCCCGCAGATATTTGAGGAATTTATGCACAATGAGAACGAGCTGGGAGCGAGAAGGCGCGGGCGTGAGATTGCTCGCCGCGGCTGCGGAGTGGCCGCTTCAGATCTTCACTTCAGACAAACGGCTTAGCGGTGACGCGTCGCAGAAGGGCTTAAACCAGTGAGGCGATTATCTCGCTACACAAGTAGCTGCAGTCCCTTGCATCTACTGCGTAGTAACGAAAACTGATAAACAATGTTTGGCTAACGACGGAACACAGACACGTAATTGTAAAATCACTCCTTCTCCTTATGATAATATTCCTAGGAATGCTAGTTAATATCAATATCGATAAATAGATTGATATTTATATTGATGCCAGGCAGATATCGATAATATCAGCCACATCATACGATCACTAGCGGACTTCCCGGCTTTGCCCGGTATAGTTGGCGTAGATTTAACCGTACCCTATTTTTATTCCCGCAAAACATGTGTACAAAGTTTCAGAAAATACGCGCCAACTTTTTCGGAATTAAAGCAAACTTACATTCACCCGCCCCCTACCAAGAAACTGGTAGGCTGAAGTTTATTTGCGCGTATACTATTTTCATTCGTCCGAAAAGATCCATGTATATCAAGCTTACTACATTACTGAACAACTCTAGATTATGTTAAAAACTCACATTCGATTCAATTGCGAAGTGAATGGATATACTTGTGGCTGGAAACTCCAGATCCTTTAACTCTGCAGATAAAATATCAAAAGTGAATCCGGAATAATATTATCGTAAACAGAAGACTAATGCTGAAGGCCAGAGATATTGTCCAGAGATCGTGCTTAAAGAAAATATCTGTTGTTTTACGGCTATCTATGTCGTTTAGAAATTGATATCACGAATTAAAGGAAAGAATACTTCAAGCTATGGCTTTTAAAAATTGTATATATCGAATTAAAAGAAAGAATACTTAAAGTTTTGTTTAGTGTGCAAAATGGTTACTACTGTAAGTTATCTTATTGCTTTAATTAAAGGCTATGGTCAGAGACATTGTGTTGTGTGTTTAGTGCGGAGTATGCGGCATCTAGTGATTCCTCCTGTGGAATTTCTCACCATACGATCAGAATTTCATTTAATGCTCCTACATTATTTAAAGTTGAAACATAAGACATGCCAGACAAGTGAATTAAGATTCTAAGCTTTAAAACGGTGAAAACTCCATCGAAATCTGCCCCGTAGTTTCCGAGTTTTTATACGACCAATATTTCCGGTTTTCGTTTTACAGATATCAATATATTCCGATATTTGTATATATTATTTTAGAAATAAGTATGTAAATCAAAATCAAGTAATAAATTTGAGGTAGTTTATTGAAAAAAATTAGGTCTACAAATATTAAGCGTCAACCGATATTGAATACGTAGTGTGCTTAACCTTTTCCCATGAAGTCCATTCCTATGTTGACTGACAGTGGTTCCTGCCTGTGAGAAAAGGCGTTCAGAAGGAACCGACGAGGTAACTTTGAGTAAATGATTAGTTGCTATTTTGAACATATCTTATTCCAACTAGTATACCAATAATGATTGATTTAAATTTAATTTTCCAGCAAAAAAATCTACCGTAAATAGTCGGTGTAATTCTGTACGTAACAATAAAAAATGCTTCACACTTTACAACTCCTCCTTCACAACTTTCGAAATTTTGTCATGATTTTCATCAATCTTTGTTTTGATAGTTCCACGAAAGGGACTTTGTATAATGGGGCTTCATTAAAACTTAAAACCTTTGCCTTCAGCTGCATTAAAAGGTCTGTTATCAATACTGATAAAATAAGCAATTGTATCGGTTAGGCGGTCATATTTTATACCCCCTTTAGAATATTGTAATTCGTCGCAGAGAGGAACAAGAACTATCAAACGCAAACGTAATGCATGATAAAATGATGAACGTAAATGAATGGGGAAAGGAATAACGCTCACGAAACGCAGTGGAACCACAGATTAGTAAAGGACATTATCAAGCTAAAGCAGAGTTTAGCGGAGTCAAGTTTGGGCTCTTTCACCCATAAATTTATTTTCAGGTTTTTTTTTTTTTTTTTTTTTTTTTTTTTTTTTTTTTTTTTTTTTTTTTTTTTAGCGCGAATTGGTATATAGTTTTCGATATTTCACCATATCGATATTGTCGGACCCATATTATTAATATTATCGGCTGACCGATATATCGTTGCCACCCCTAGCCAAATCCAATTGTGGAAAAAAGTTGTTATCGTGGTGGATCTACGCTTTCCGTGGAAACTCTCTTGGGTGAAGTGGTCTCCCATTGCCTTCTCCAGCGTATGTTCATATGAACCAAAAATCCGGCTGCATGATTCCTACGTCCATCAGTTTGATTGAAATGTTATGTTTATGTATAATTTACGGAAAGTGGTGGGTGAACGGTTAACGCTGTGGCCTCGCATTCGGGAGGACGGCGGTTCGTATCCTCGTCCGGGCATCCAGATTTGGGTTTTCCATGGTTACCCCAAATCACTCCAAGCGAATGCTGAGGTGCTTCCTTCAAAAGGGCGTGACCGAATTCCTTCCCATGCCATGTCCCCAGCCCGTTCCCGCCTCTAATGATCTCGACGTCAAAGATGCGTAAAGCCACAAGTAAAAACATATGTATATATAATTATTAGTAGCAGAACTCGAATCTTCCGGGTTGCCTATTGAAATATGGCCGCAAGTGTTTTAATTAAAGTTTAAAAAAATCGTGCTGCGCAGTTGAGCTTATTATCAAATGTTATGCCAAGGTATTTATTTACATTTCAAGTCTTCGACAAGAAATTCTTTTCCCACCTTATTATCATATCAATCTTTAGTTTTTTATGTGTGTATCTAATAAGCTTACTCTTCATTGCATTTATCTTCTTCCCATGGTTACCAGACCAGCTAGGTATCCTGTCCAGATCACCTTGCATCCTTTACAGTTTTGATCCTTAAGAAGGCTGTTTTCGCCAGTGCTATTCTGCTTGTAAAATCATTCGGTCATCAGCTATAATTGGATTCCCAAGTGACAGAATTAACTTACTTCTAATGCATCTGATGGTATTTTTATATTTAATCTACTACTATTAATTTCTTTGCTACATTTAATCACTTTCATCTTGCTCTAGATTATTTTTAATATAAAATCTTTCTTCAGTATCTTTAATAAAATGTTTTTTTTACATGTTTTTATGTGTATGATAATCACCATTGTTCCTTTACCAACTTTTTTTTTTAAAAATAACTGTATCGATGATAAGGCGTGTAAATATATTGATGAATGAATTAAGAGTAGTGCATGAATGAAGGCGCGGTTAACACTAGCAGTCAAGTCAGGGACAATATATGAGTTAAACTGCACAAAATTAATCTTCATACTGTTTTGCCATTGTGCAATTCTAGTACAGGTACTTTATTCCGTCATAACCAAATAAACTATTTTGAAACCTCTGAAGGCTGAGCAAATATTAGCACATACAATAGTTTCCTTAAAGCCGTTTTTGAATGAAAGTTGGAAGGAAAAATCCACAAAGGAATCAAATTACGAATAACATGAAATGCAGAGATTATATTGAAACGTAAAGAAAATCAAAGACGCAACATTTTCTTCAACATAAGACTTATACCTTACATATAAAAGCTGCTTTGCTTATATATTTACTACTTGCATAATTAAGCCTGCGAGAGCGTTGCTACAGAATCAGTATTAAATAATCTCTTATCGAAGTCCAAGAGTTGATTCCAGTTTCCTGTCTATATCATGACGATAGCGTCGGAGCGAATTCATGAGATATATAATAACAATATATTCTGTTTCGCCACAGTTACATGATTCTCGAATGACTATCATCATGTTGTTCACAATAGATCTATTTATGGCAATCACCGCAAGACCTAATCAATAAATGACATGATACAAGAGATGACTTGGGAATCATCGATAGGGAATCATTGAAAAATAGGGAAGGGTGAAGGGATGCTAGGAGTGTACATGGCGTATGCTTTTTTTTCTCTTTAATACAGGGTTTCTCAAACTTTTTAGCTACATGTACCACTATAAAATTTCCCAGGCAATAGCACACACCAACCATTTTTTTTTTTTTTTTTTTTTTTTTTTTTTTTTTTTTTTTTTTTTTTTTTTTTTTTACTGGCGAAAATGTGCGTATACGCCGTTATGGTCATTTATAGGCGGAAAAGGAATGGCGTCAAAGAACAGAAGGAAATTTGACCATGACATTTTAAAGGAGTGATTTCGGAAAACCATGGAAAGCCGAAATTTGGAAGGTCGGACATGGATTCGAATCAGAGTCCACCCGAATGTGAGGCATAACACTCGGTGGCATACGCCGGCATTGCAGTTTGGATGGATAAGAGATTAGCATAAGCACAAGCTGACACTCGATTTCGTGCATAAAGGATTGAGAAAAATTAAATCTCGTTAATAAGAAACTCAGGGATTGGAATAAATTTCCAAGAGCAGGAAATACAGGCTGAAACAATTTAAAATTAAAATTCGTAATGGGCCGAAGAAGGTGGGTGAAAAAATTACGTTCAAAGAGTAAAAGATAAAAATTATTACTAAATAGAAAAATGGTGAATAGGGAAACTGGCACTGGAGAATGTGCTCCATCGCAGCTAAATTAAATTACATTTAACACTAGGAGAGAACAAAGTTCATTTCCTCTAACAAAACATATTGTACTAAAGGACCCGCATGAAAATTTCGCGAATACCATGAATAGTAAGATTAATGATTTGTGATAGGATGAAAGAAGAACAGCCTGATTTGTTTCATTGTTTATTTGTGTATTGTAATACAGGTAGGTACATAGCAAAAGTTGACGCCAGTGAAACAGTTTATTAACATCTCTGTGATATGGGCTGCTGTTATCTAACGGCTCGGGTCTGAACTGTCTCAAACCCGCGGCTTTCACAGTTATTACTTTTGTCTTTAAAGGATTAATTTCCGAAATATTTCGTTCTTAATTTGTAATTTTTCCTAGGTGGAGACCTTAATCTTTTAAATTATATCTTACTTATCGATTTCGGATAGTTATAAAGGGAGATCAATGGTTCGCAACAACAAAAAAAGACACTTTATGGAAATAATGAAAGTTTTGCCCTTTAAGGGACAAATTCGGAAAATTTCCTTTTTTAAAATATGATGTGACCAAAGCGATGTGACTACAATCTCTAATATAATACCTCGGTTATATATCAAGAAAGATAAATAACTCGTGACAGAAAAGTACGTTATGTAAATAATGAAACCTTTGCCCTTTAAGTGTCAAATTACGAATAATTCTTTTTTTCGGATATGATGTGACCAAAGCGGAGATCTTAATCTTTAAAATGATACCCCATTTATCTATATCGGGTAGATATCATTGGAATTAAATGGCTCGTGACACAAAAGCGCGTTGTAGAAACAGAAAATAAAAGCCTTTTAGACATAATACATATGATGAAGTCAGCTACTACTATGTGTGTTCTTGCTGGACGAATCACGAAGAACCGTGGATAACAATCTTATTAGTAGTGTGGAACTGCATGTAGCGTTTTAGGTTTCACTTTGAGAGCTATTAATGCAACAATGTTTGATTTTACTGTGAAAATGTATGATGAAAAACGCACTGAATTAAATATTATTATGTACCCACGACTTCGTTCGCGTTTGTAAAGAGTTTGGATTGACAGCTACCGACATCTAACAACCATAGTGCGCGATGGGAGACTCTATGCTATTACCACACACAAACGCCAGTCATTTCCGCTATGTACTTCAGGCAGCAAAGTAAAATATGCGGACACACATGTCTTTGGTCGAAATGCTAAAATATCCTTGATCTACCAATTTCAACCACCATATCTCCCACATTCTCACAGTTACCGAAATTCGGCCAACGTTGTTATCGACGGGTGACTCTCTGCTACTACCACACACAAACACCAGTGATCTGCGCTAGTTGGTTTTGGATGTAAAGTGATACACCATGACACATACGTTTTAGATAGAAATATGAAAGTGCCTCAGGTCGACCACTTTCAACCACCGTATCTCCCACATCCCCTTAGCTACCGACATCTAGCCACCATAGTACATGATAGGAGACAAGATACCACTACCACACACAAACACCAATGGTCTATGCTACGTAGTTGTGACTGCAGAGTGACATATGCGGAGACACATGTCTTTGGTAGAAATACGAAAATGCCCTGCATCGACCACTTTTAACCATCATTTCTCCAACATTCCCACAGCTATCGACATTCGGCCAACGTTGTGCATGACAGGAAACGCCATGCTACTTCCACAGACAAAGACCAGTGCTCTGTGATAGGTAGTGACGGCTGAAAAGTGAAATATAGGAAAACACAAGTCTATTTATATATATATATATATATATATATATATATATATATATATATATAAGATTTTTTTAATTTGCAATGAAGCGCACGCTCCGGTGGCAGTTTCCCCACACACCCATATTCCCTCTTTCCTGCACCCTCCAACATTTGCCCTCTACAAATTTTAACTTTAAATTCTTTCAACGTTATTGGTAAATTATTCAACAATTCCCTTGGTAACTTATTCCAATTCCTGACACCCTTACCTAAAAAAGAGCATCTCCCCACACCCTTGTGCCTGAAACCGAGTGCCAACTTGTGGTCATGGTCATATTTTCCCTTCCATGCACTACTTTTCATACCTACACCAATATCTTTCCATGCCTCATCGCCAATATACGCCTTGTACACTCCCATGACCCTCATGACAGTGTAAGGAAAAATACATAACATATATGAATTATAGTTTTTGTTTAATTTTGTATGAATTAAAGAGTAATTGTTACTCAGTTGGTTGTTTTTTGTTATTATGAAAGAAAGTAATGCAGTAATATCTGTGGCTAGTCAAGGAATGTGCAGGAAGTTATGTGCTCTGATTTTTGGAGCTTTCAGAGAAGGTATGGATGAATTTTAAAGTTTAAAAGCAGATTTAAGGAAGAGCGAATGAATAAATAACTGGAAGAATTCATTGGTTTATAATTTGGCTTCAGTAAGAATTGTTGTATCATGTATAATAAGTTTATTTCCTGAAGGCAAGTTGGAATTACTTACAATAAGGTAGCAAACATTAAAATTTACAGCTAGCTAATCGTGGACGGAACCAAGGGTGAAGATTTACATGTAACGAAGGATTTAACTAATCACTAAAACGTTATAACAGGTTTGGGTTCTTATTAACAACGAAAGAATCGAGAGCAGACGCAGTTAAAACACATGTGGTGAAAGGTAAAAACTCAGTGATTAGGGGAAGGTCGGATAGCGGATAACCCGGATATTTAAAGTTCTAACAAACGAAAAATCCTGCCTCGGCAAAACTTTATTGTAGTGTAAAAACAAATGCAACTGAGCTGCAGCTTGAGCACCCAGTGAGTTCCACACTAGTGCGTGTTTTGTTCCTGGCAGAAGATTTTCATCACTCCTGTTAAAATTCGTTGGAGATTATTGAATACGACGCGTCAGATAAAATCACAGTAATGCGGGCTACAATAATCCAAAAGAGCAAAATGTAAAAAATGTGGAGAGGACGAACAAAAAAATTAAAGACAGTAAAACGGGCGAAGTGAAAAATTAAAATGGGAAAGGCGCTGTAAAGACGCTTAATACAAAGAAAGGTATTCAAAGTCTTTCAGAAGCAAATCAAGTAAAACAGAAATTTTTGAAGAAGACTGGATTCAATACTATGAAGCAAAGACATGGCCCATGAAGATTGTGTTAATATATATTCTTGAGATATACACTATTATTGTGAGTTTTGTAAGGCCCAGAAAAGGTAAGACCACCATTAATTATGTACTGTGTCCGGGGCTACCCGAAAAAGTTGTGTTGCCAAAAAATTAAAGGGAAAGTGTTTTCAGTTTATTTCGTTGAAAAAAAAAGTTATGATCACTAACTTCTAATTAATATAACTGCAGAAGTTCCCAGTTTAATTTTAAGATCAATATAAAAAAGAGCAATGTGTTTATTTGTAATAAATTTTAAGTGTCCGGGGCTACCCGAAATAACACACCCCTCCCCCTTTCCGCCCGTAAAGGAATAATGATGTTGGTGCTATAAAAAAGTAATTTCAAATGACAAACTTACCAAACATGTGAGCATAACAAGGACACATGAGTTCTACATCTACATCTATACTCAGCTATTCACAAATATTGTGGGTGGCAGAGGGTGCTAAGCACCAATCCTAATTCTGCGCATTCCAATCCCGAACAGAACGAGGTAAGAAAGAATACATAAAAGTATCAGTACGGCTTCTTATTTCTCGAATCTTATCCCTCCTGTCATTGCGACCTAAATAGGTTGGCGGAAGAAGTATTTCACTTCAATCGTAAATTAAAGAATTTCGTATATTCTCCAATAAATTCAAACGAAAACGACGTCGTCTGTCTGCCAAACAATCCCAGCCAAATCTTTGTAACAATTATGTCACATATATAATATTTTATCCATGATGGATTAGTGGAACTTCCGCGACTGTGATGTCAAATATGGGTTGTAAAAAATACAGCAACCAGTCACAATATGATGTTGTTTATTAAACCATTACCGGTTTCGAGCTATACCTGCTCATCTTCAGATGGTTTGTAAATGTTTACATCAACAAATGCAATATACAGGAATGTATGGTTGTCCTACAGTAACAAAAGAAGTATTTGTTTATTGAGCATAAATTAATAAGGTATGATGAAGAAGATTACAATCTGTTATTACTTACATTTTGCATCTTCCAACCAATGAGATTTTGGTTTTGTTTTCGGATATATTCAGATGCAAAATGTAAGTAATAACAGATTGTAATCTTCTTCATCATACCTTATGTAAGTAATAACAGATTGTAATCTTCTTCATCATACCTTATTAATTTATGCTCAATAAACAAATACTTCTTTTGTTACTGTAGGACAACCTGTATATTGCATTTGTTGATGTAAACATTTACAAGCCATCTGAAGATGAGCAGGTATAGCTCGAAACCGGTAATGGTTTAATAAACAGCAACATCATATTGTGACTGGTTGCTGTATTTTTTACAACCCATATTTAATTATATCACACTTACGTAAGGACTGTAACTAGCAGTCACGAATCGAGCGGCACTCCTCTGTACTTTCTCTGACGTATCAATCAATCCCTTGCGATACGGATCCCAAATGCCACAACAGTAACCTAAATGCGGACGGACTAGTGTTTTGTACGCAATTTTCTTTGTATTACGAGCATGACAATTTCTCAAAATACAACCTATGAATCGTAGTTTAGAATTAGCTTTGCCTACGATGGAAGTTATGTGCATGTCCCATTTCATGTTGCTTTGTACTGTTATGCCTAGATACTTAGATAAGTGAAACACAATGGAAAACTACTGAGATTATATCCTTTACCGTTAACCTGTCTCAGAGATGCTCGGTGCGAAGCATTCGCCTCATCGGAATGTCTGAGAACTCAAATAACTCTAGCAATACTGTGCTGTGGCTAACCCTCCATCGTCGCACAGTGGCTGCCTGCTATTTGTCGACGTGAGTGTACCAGAGTCGGCAACCACCGGCAATCACGGGATTAGCCATTTAGTCCAAGAAACATAATAAATAGACAAAGAGACCTTTTTTTTTAACTGCTTAACGTCTCATAACAGCGAGGTCTTTAGAGACGGGAAATGATGGGGGGGGGGGCAAGGAATGGGAAGGAATTCGACCATGGCCTTTTGAAGGAACCATCCCGGCATTCAAGTGGAGTGATTTGGGGAAACCATGGAAAACCCAAATCTGGATGCCCGGACGGGGATTCGAACCGCCGTTCTCCCGAATGCGAGGCCAGAACGCTAATCGTTACAAACACCACGCTCGGTCGGACGGACAGATAAAGCTACTTTCTCATTTACAAGAGATAGGTTGCGTAGAAACATAGGTGTCCTATCAATGTCGGGAATTAATGGACATCACCCTTACTAACGCTCTGGTAGATTTGTCAAGGCATTACAGCACAAACCAGCTAAAGCTACTTTCTCATTTACAAGAGATAGGTTGCGTAGAAACATAGGTGTCCTATCAATGTCGGGAATTAATGGACATCACCCTTACTAACGCTCTGGTAGATTTGTCAAGGCATTACAGCACAAACCAGCTTAAACCAAATCCTGCGAAGACACAAGTAAATGATTTTCATTTAAGGAATAAAGAAGCCACTCTTAGGTTAAATGTGACATGGTCGGGGGTCGAACTGTATCATTGTGACACTCCAAAATATCTAGGAATGGCCCTTGACAAATCACTTACATTCAGGAAACATTGTATGAATTCCGAGCTGAAAGATTGTATAGGAACAATCTCATAAGTAAACTGGCTGTATCACAGAGGGGTGGCCAACCTGAAACCATCCGAACTTCTGCCTTAGCTCTATGTTATTCGCCTGCAGTGTATGCCTGTCCTGTATGGTACGACTCAACTCGTGCCAAACAGGTGGACATTGCACGACACCTGCAGAATCCTAACAGGCTGCTCACAATCAACTCCAATCGAATGGCTCCACCGCCTCGTAGGAATAACACTACCTTCTGTTCGAAGGGAAATAGCAGTGAACAAGGAAAGGAGGAAAGTGGACCATGAAATAACTCATCCTTTATATCAGCATAAACCACACGGGGAAAGACTGAAGTCCAGGAAAATTTTCCTAAGAAAGACTCAGGAACTTACAATTACAACTGAGAAAGCTATGTTACGACTGTGGGAAGCTGAGGCTCCCCTTCCCCATGACTGGGGAATTTTGTCTGAATCCTTACCAGCTGGCTATGACAAGGGATGGTTGCCAGGGCAGTCTGTGAATAGGCTAAGATCAGGAATAGGCAGATGCAAAGTCAACTTAGCAAGATGGGGCTATACTGAGAATAATGACATCAAGTGCGACTGCGGTGAAGACCAGACTGTCCAGCACATGCTCCAGTGTCGACTGTGTCCAGCATCCTGCTTGGCAGCTGAACCGTACGAGGCCTCAGAAAATGCACTGGAAGTGGCCAAGTTTTGGTCAAGTACAATTTGATGTTTGTGATTGTGTGACTGTGTGTTTCTGACACAAAATAAATAATATGTTGGGTTTGCATAAGTAGTGACATCGCACAGCTAACCCAGCTATGATACATGATTTTCAGCTAGGGTTGCCAACTTTTTACAAAAAACATCTTTGCACTTGGGAAGCAAAAAAAAAAAAAAAGAAGTGTATGAAAGCTAAAAAGTATTTTTGGATATTTTTCGATTTAGACAGTTATTGCCCTTTTTTATTTCCGCTGTCATCAGTATCTCGACTGGTTTGATGCAATCTACATCTACATCTACATATATACTCAGCAATTCACAAAATTGTGGGTGGCAGAGGGTGCTCAGCACCAAAGCTAATCTCTTTGCTGTGCAATCCTCCATCCCTTACGGTAACATCTTCATCTCTACATACTCCTTTCAACCCATGGCCTCAATTAATTTCTTCACATATTCTAGTCTCTATCATCCTCCGCAATAATTTCCTTCGACTATGCACTCCGATGACAAATTAACCAATCCTGCACGCCTCAAAATGTGACCAGCCATCCTGTCCCTTCTTTCTGTTCGACTTTTCCACAATCTTCTTTCCTCGCCCATTATTTCCAAAGCTCGTTCATCTCTTACTTTTTCTGTCCACTTAATTTACAGCATCCTTCGCTACCATAAAGTGCTCTGCTTTACACATACAGTTTTAATAAAATTCTAGTATATTTGAAACTGAAAGAATTCTCTTTCTTATAAGGGCTGTTTTCGCTAGTGTTTTCTGCTTTTAACTTCATTCCTACTTCCGCCATCAGTTACAATTTTACATCCTAAGAAGCGGAATCCACTTTTTTCTTCTGTCGCATGCGATCCTTCTTTATATTTAACCTATTATTATTGGTATCATTTCCGCTGCATTTCATTACTTTTGCCTTGATTCAGTTTACATTTAGTCTAAAACCTTCCCTCAGTATTTCCTTAATGCCATTCAGTAACTTCTTAATATCCTCACCCTTTTCTGCTAACAGCAGAATATCATCAGCAAATCGTAGTTTACAATCCTTAAATACATTTTTTATATTTTCGTGCTATTATTTTTTGTTTGTTTTTATTTCAACGTGTTATAGCTGGTACCACATACTTAAAAGTTGCAAATAAATGATTAAGCCATTTTTGATTAAATGATAACCTGTTTCTCCCTTTACGCCATTTTGCATTAATTATTGCCAACTGGAGCGCTTAACCCAGGCGGCAAATTCATGAGGGCGGCAAAATCACGTTCTGAACGTCGGCAATTCTTTTTTTTTTTTTTTTTAATTCCGTTACTGCCCCGGACGGCGATAATTTGTGCGGAGAGAACCGGAGTAGCAACAATGATGGCGGCAAAATAATGTTCGAATGTGCACCAATCTTAAGCTGCATTCCCACGGCGCGTACCTCGGCGCCTGTGAGAGGACGTCTCTCATCTTTGCCGCATAAGCTAGCAGGTACGGCGCGCCTCGACCCACTGCCAGGAGGTAGAAGATGAAAGGCGCGTCCTGCCTACCACGCATCTCACCTCACGCCTCGTGCACGAACACTGACACGAACTGCCGTTTAGACTCTCGCAAGAATTCATTCATGGATGACATCTAAACAGCATTATAACGGTATATACCAATGTAGAAGTTAAATACTCTTTACTGAATAAAATATCAATCACAGAGTAGTAGGTTTATAACAGCGATTTTACGTTTGATTAAACTTTTTTACACTTTCAAGAGAAACATGGCAGAGATGTTCCAAAAAACAGAACGTGGATATTCTTCGAAATTTTTAAGAATTTCACAAGATGACACTAAGGTTCCTTAGAGAAAAACGAAAGACTAGATTCAGGATACTAATACCAGAAAAAATTTGCATTAACCGTCCTTGTACGTTTTTAGCTACAGGGGAGAGTTCAGAAGTATTCTCTATGTTTTCATCACCTCATACGCAGCTCTCATTAATTTTATATTAAGTCTGAGAAACTATTCATACTGTCTTAAAGGATGAATTAAAGAAGGGAAATAAAAATATGTTATACTTAAACGATCTAAAATTTGTTTCGTGCCATTATACTTATTTATTAAGTTTACTAAAAGATAATCTCATGTATTATTTAGTCTTCAAATAAAATACATTTTCTTAATTTATTAAGAATATTATTTGAATTAATTATATAAGACGAATTAACTCAATAACAAAATAATACGTAAGAGTATGTAATGTCCCTTGGTGACGGGAAATTTATGGGTGTGAATTCCACGTTTCTTTGGCATCGGCGAGAGCCATGTGACTCATACCTGCGCTGAAAGACCGAACGATTTATGGCAGGCTGTAAAGTTAAAAGCTTTACGCATTCAATGAAATTCAAAGGACAGTATAGGGACTGTGCCGAAATGAGGATTTCCTGGTACAGTAGAAAGTTGAAACTAGAGAAACGATGCTTCGGAGAAAAAGTCAGGTTGCGGTACACCTCTGTTGGGAACCGGCGAATCAAACTGTGTTACGAACTTTTAGAAACCATAAGTTTTTTATGTTGCATGAGGAGCTGCAAATGGAGATCGTAGACGACCCGCCAAACGCTGCGACTCGCTGAAATTTCCCGCGTCTGCTAAAACTCCTGAGCCTGTAAGTTTCCAAGGGGGTGAACAAGCGGGAGAGAAGACATTCTCTTTCTGGCCAGCAAACAATCCGCACCGGCGCACCGCGGGAGCTAGCTCGCCAAGTGACCTTGCGCCCAGCTGACGTTTGATTTCTCCGCAACTCATCTGCTACGGTAAAGAACGCCGACGATGTATAGACACTCTTGCGTCATTCAACCCTAGGCAACGCTCTGAGATGAGAATCATGCTCTAAATTGTTCAAAAGAAACTTTTAATATTCAGTTCTGTTCAATAAACCAATCAATTTTATATTCAAAGAAAATAACAGGTGTTGTAAACCCTGCTTTCAATAACTTCCTTTCCAATCAATCAGTATATCATTTGAATAGATGTCTTTTTTAATGGTATTTTAAAAGTACAATTGCTTTGATTAAAAGTATTTCAGAATTGGAATGTCGCTTCTCTCGGATAGAGAACACTTCCATTCTTGGCGCCTACCCGGGATTAATTTTTCAAATTAATTTATTAATTAATGCATCTTATTTATTTATTCTAATTTTAATAACGTCATAAAACTAGAGGTTACAGTATTTAAATATTAATGAGAGGTTTAATAAGACAGGATTAATATGAGTTTTGCGATCTGTATTTAAAGATATTTGAAATGCTGGAAGGATGCGATAGTGTATTAGTGCATTAGTGTATTAATTAACGATATAAGACGAATTAACTCAATGTCAAATTAATACATAAGAACATGTAAATATTAATTAGAATTTTAATTAGGCAGGTTTAATATGAGTTTGCGATCCGTCGTTCGAAGCGTATACGACTGCTGAATAGATGCGATAGTGTAAACAATGCGCTCGCACATTTTACTGAGGCGAGCAGCCACGCGAGGCGAGACTACGCGAGCGCACCGTATACACCAGGGGTCCCCAACGGGGTCGATAAGAGATCTCCCGGGGTCGATTAATACAGAGGGGACGAAAGGGGGTCGATTAATACTAAAGAGGATCAATTAAACTACAGGAAAAAATAGGAATGTTCTACTAAAAGTCAGGTCAATAAATAAAATTAAAGCTCATCCTCTCAATTCTCGTCTGTTTGTGAAGTCATGTGAAGTAAATGATGAAACTTTAAACACATTAGTTTTGCTCACTGAGGTAAGGTGGTTGTCAAGAGGTGATAGTTGCAGTATTGAGAGTTGGAGAGTGCCTTAGGAAGGTGCATACCTCGCTATGTGACAAGTTAAAACAGTACAACAACCATGTGTTCTTTTTGGCAGGTCTTTATTTGAAATTTATTCAATCTATCCATAGTTTTGTTCCTATTTTTTGAGATTATAATATTAATGGAAAGTATCTCATTTTTCTGTAATTTTATTGGGTGGATTTTATAAATTATTTCGTTGAGTTTTTATGCAGACCTCCTTATTGCCTAGCATCAGAAATTCCAATAATAATTTAATGTTTTTATTAAATACTTGTGGGGGGTCGATAAGAAGGCAAATATCGTATCAAGGGGTCGACGGGTAAAAAGTTTGGGGACCCCTGGTATGCACTCTCGTGTTCGTGCTGCCTCGCCTCGCCTCGTGGAAGCTCGTGCGAGAGGGTAAAGGCAGCATGAGGCGAGCGGCACTAGTGAGCAGCCACGCGAGGCGAGAGTACGCTAGGGCACCGTCTACACTCTCATGTTCGTGCTGCCTCGCCCCGCCTCGTGGAAGCTCGCGTGAGAGTGTAAACGCGGCATGAGGCGAGCGGCACTCGCGAGTAGCAACGCGAGGCGAGACTACGCGTGCGCACCGTTAAGCTGCATATCCACTACGTGCGGCAAACCCTCGAACATTGGCTCGCGCGGCAGCCGAGCATAATGGATACGCTGTTGACACGCGAGGCAGCTCGAACATTGGCGCGGTCCAATAAGCCGCACTGCGAACCATTCTCTGTCGGTCTTTGGGCGCGCGGCAAAGGCTCCCCACTAATAGCCTCGCGCGCAGTTGGGACGGCAGTGTCTTTCTTTGAGTTGGCTCGCGTGGCACAGCGACAGTTTACTGCCATGAACAACGAAAAGTGTCGATTTCTAATACAGTTGTATGGTGCGAAAGATTTTTTGTGGAATAGTAAATGTGCAGATTACCACAACAAAACGCTGAGGGACGATGCATGGAAGGAAATAAGTTCAGTAATGGGCCTACACGTTTCCGACTTAAAGAAGAAGATGGCTACGCTTCTGGCATCATACAGAAGAGAAAGATCAAAAATATCTAAAAGTCTTATTACTTGTTCTGGTAAGTATTTACTATTTGACACTTATAACTAGTGTTGCCCAAATGCAAGAACAAGACAAGACTAGGCCAGTCTTGGTCTTGGTCTTGCATCAATACACCTGGTCTTGGTCTTGGTCTTGGTATTGCACTCCCAGTCTTGGTCTTGGTCTTGGTCTTGCAGCAAGAGTCTCGCAAGTCTTGCAATTACCTATTAGCCTGTCGCTATTTATTAAACGTTACTTTAGATATTAGAACAACGCAACAGAATAGGTATATTTTAAGCTTGAATTAACATAGCCATGGTAAAGACCAACCAAATTAATAAATGTCTAAACACTTCATGAGAAATTCAAAAAATCAACTGACACCAGTTGGGGTTTGAACCCACGACCTAAGCGATCAGTGGCGATGCTCTAACTAACCAACTGAGCTATCAACTGTGTCCCGCGGGAGTCAGTCTGTTTCTTAATAAACGTTTACACTTAATAATCTTCAATGTACTAAAACATGGTTTAAACATATAGAAAACAAATTAATGACATTAACTTGACTGTATTTTAAAGAACATTATCTGTCCAGAAAGAGATTGATAGACCCTCACCTTATATGAAATGGAATAAAATAAATATACAATTTACTGAATTTACCATTTATTTCAATAAAAATACAAATGAAATTACAGAACAGTACACAATAGCTGACATTACTGTTACTTTATATTAATTCTTTTGTGAATATATAAATGCAGTAAAAGAAAAGGATTGTGAAGCGAGTCTTCTTCGTTATTTGTAGTGTCCTGCATTTCGCTCCTATGTAGCTTCCATAATAATAGGGAACATGCAGTTATAAGAATTATGGGTATTTTGTCATTAAAATGTTAAAAAAGATATAAAACAAAGACTACAGCAACATTTTAATTTTGGTAAATATTAATTTTTTACAATAATTTCGATTTGAAGTTACTTGAAACGGAACGTATTTTAAAACACCAATCAACGTCTAGTGACGTCACTACTGTTATGACAGCTTATTGTTGTCAAAGAGAACATTGTTTTATTGAGAAAATTATTTGTATTTTTCAATAAAAATGGAAGTCAGATTTATAAAAGCGGACTCCAGGAATTTACCGAAAGTCAGTGTAGATATGGTCGTAATTTTTTTGTCGAAAGTGCTGAGTATTCAAGTGTAGAAATGAAAGGGACTAAACTACTATGGTACGTATAAATCGCATTGAATTTTCCTATTTCGTTTAGCAGCTTCTATACATAGCTCTTATTTCAGCTCAACAAGGGAATCTTATGGCGATAATGCAATCGGCTATGTCCAAATTAAAAGAGATGGCGAATTGTGTATAGTAAAAAGTAGAGTTACACCGGAGCATAAAGTTCGCAAAGAAGGTTATCATGTTACAGCCATTATAAATGAAAGGGAAGGTTTAGTCCAATCCTGCCAATGCGAAGATTGTGTATGTTATTTATGGCCTATAAAATGTCATGCGGACAAATGGGGAGCAGAAAACTATGATCGTCTCGCCAGAGAGTTCAGTTGTTCTGTGCTCTCACCACACCCCTAATTTAGCACATTATTATCACTAAAATCTTATTCCAGGTGGGTGTAAGCATGCTGCTGCACTCTTGCTATGGTTACACAGAAGATCTGAGTAGCCTGCGCTTACATCTATAACATGTTACTGGAAGAAATCAAATTTATCTAAATGTGCTTCTGGAAAATCTTTTATAAAAGCCAAAGAAATAGGTCACATTCCTGTCACTAACAGTTTCTCTCAAGTAAGCAGTTCAGTATACCTGTTTATTTGATGAAACTATAAATCTTTATAGAAAGAAAAGATGGAACTCACCACAAGATGGATTCGAACCTGCAGCCTTTGCCTAACAAGGTTCTCACAAGCCGTGGCGGAATCCAACTTGTGGTGAATCTCTCTCTATACAGGTTTATAAGAATCTCTAAAGCGTGCATAAATGCTGTTAAATAAATAGTATCAATGAAATTAATAAATATATGTTATATGCTACAATAATAACCTCATATTTTTAGGTGGATATTCTGAGTGAATCTATAAATGCAGTAAAAGAAAAGGATTGTGAAGCCAGTCTTCTTCATTATTTTGGAGAAGATTTACAAACTGTAAACATCCATAAAGTGTGTTCAAGCTTGATTGGAAAGTTGAACTCTTCACAAACTCTCCTTGAAATATTATCAAAGACAATGACCGCTGATATGATTAACATGGTTTTTTCCACCACAAAACGACAAGTTTACTTCCACAGCAACTGACAGGTCAGAAAGGACTTGACAGGAGTGACGTCATCGGCTCCGGAAGTCAGTTTTGGCGCGCAAATTTAAACTGTCAGTTTCAGACCGCCGTTTTGCGAGACATATTACCATTTTAATTTTTTTTATTTATTTGTGGTGTATTCTGCATGAAGTTACTTAAAATGAAAGCAAAAATAAAAATATTGCATGTTCCCTATTAATAAGGTAGATAACCTTATTGATTATTATTAAAAGCTAGATTTTAAATTAGTTTGTAACTTTAACTTTAGAAACTGTAACTTTTGAAATATTAAGAAAATAAACATCTTCTCGGTAACATACTACATATAATTTGATTACGCATATTCTATATAGATTATTTTTAGTTTTTATTATTTCGATTTTCGATACTTCAATTAAGTGTCATACTTACTACATTTAATGTATTATTTTTTATTTACTTATTCAGACCGTCAATTCTTTCATCAACGAAAACGCACTGATAGTCATTTATATTATATCAGTACTTTACGTCTTCCTACATATTTTCTGCCTATTTTCTTCTTCAAGTACTTTAAGTTTCGTTTGTTTTCTATGTGTCAATTTCTTGTATTATATAGGATAAGTATATAATTTAAATTAAGCCTGTCCGGTCCACTGACTCTGGAGTTTACTCCTCGAGTTAAAATTGTGCAAATACTATATATTCTTTACATGTAAATGAATATTTGCAAAAATATATTGTGATGCAACAGTCAATATATCAGTTTATTTATTTAAATAGTTCTCTTATATATTATTATATTCGGGCTCCTAAACAGTACATACATTTTATTGCACGCTTTTTATATTATTCGATTACTATTATAGAAACTTTTTTCACGTTTGAAGCGTATTAAAAGTGTCTACAATATTTATTAAATGGGTGACGACATATTTAAGAACTTTGTGTTTTAAAACCACACAGAACACATCAGCATAACGTATTCGTGTCCATTCTAAGCACCCAAAAACTTATTTTGTATAGAAAGTATAAAAAAAAGTCCTAACTGCAAGACGCAAGAGTCTTGCAGGCTTGGTCTTGTTCTTGCTTAAATCTTGCACAGTCAGTCTTGCTCTTAGTCTTGCTAAAATTAGGCGGTCTTGGTCTTGGTCTTGGTCTTGCAAAAATGCAAGACCAAGACCAAGACTGCAAGACCAAGACCGATTTTGGGCAACACTACTTATAACGATCCCCACGGTATAATTTATCGATTTGTGCTATGTATGTCTACAATATATGCCATATGGTAGCCAGCAGGACAGAATATAGCACCACTCGTATTCCTGCTTTCGGAAGTCTCAGTAAAAAAGGTCTCGAAAACTGACTGTGCCTGCATTGCTTGCCGCGCAACTCAGGCTGGGTTGGGTTGCCGCGCGCGGCAGCCGCGCTTGTCAACAGAAACCCACGAACATGTGTTCGCGCGGCGATACCTGGCACCAAGCCAGATATCGCCGCGCGAGCCAGTGTTCGAGGGTTTGCCGCGCGTAGTGGATACACAGCTTTACACTCTCATATTCGTGCTGCCCCGCCTCGCCTCGTGGAAGCTAGTGCGAGAGTGTAAATGCGGTATTACAGTTATTGCCGCGGCTCGGAAAAATCCGTATCCGCGATTGACTAAAAGACCTCGAATCGGCCTTATTTCTCTTAATAAAGCCCTAGAACCGTCACAATACCTGAGGAATATGACACGACACGTAGTCAAAACGTTGTGGTTTGATAAAAACTTCCGACTGCAAATCCCTAAAGACTACATTACAATGCTGCGCCGGGAATAATTTCGTTCAGATATATAAAGCCGTTTAGTACGACGCAATAGTGCATAAAATATTTGCTGTAATACTCAAAGGATTAAGGGATTAATGAAGCGCCACCGGATTCGGTTACATCTCATTCGAGTGAGGCGATCGTAATCTGCACGAACGCATTAACTGGGACGTGGTCTGGGAGCCAGATGAAATGTCTGGCGAGGGTAGGGGGTGCAAGACGACACCAGGTGGCTCACTCGTCAGGTAATTTAATTAACCGAGCACAAAGGTTAGCTCCGCAATCGCCGCGAGAGTCGCTGCTGTCGCCTGGTGCAGATAACCGCAGCGGCTTTGTTTTATTAGCAGGCAACCAACCTGCGCTATAAAACGCACCGTTGTAGACATACAGTTTTTGTAAAGGACAATTAGAATTTAAATCTTACAGCTTTGCTTCTTATCCGTTCAGAACCAAAAAATTAGTGTACACGTTCCATGGTTTCCCCAAATCACTCCAAGCGAATATCGGGATGCTTCCTCCAAAAGGCCATGGCAGAATTCCTTCCCCTTCCTAGACCCCAGTCCTCCCACCTCTAATATAAACATATAAGTCGACAAGGAAACACATCTTAGACAGAAGAAAATAAGGCATAGCTGTACTTAAAAATCTATAAGGACAAGATTTTTAAGTTCGATATTAATGTACCAATAACGAAATCAATTGAGGTTATCATTAATAACCTATCATTAGTTAATAATCATGGCAACAACTTCAGGTGAACCATCCACTCTAGAAAGACGTACTATGATCCTGCTTTTGTGCCTGAAAAAGTGTTTATTCAAAACAAAAACAAAAAATTACAAATAAATGTGTGAAGTTTCTGTTTAATATATCATTTCGAGGCAAGATACTGTTCTTCAGCTATAGAACCTGTAACTAAGAATTCCCTCCACAAAGTTAAATGGAAAGTTTGAAAGTATGTCTCTTACAGTCCTGATGTGTCTCCGTGTGGTTTTTATGTGTTTAGGTACATTGGAAATTAATCGGCAAAACAGTATTATCACCCAAATGGTGAAGTCAAATCGGTTCTCAATGTGGAAAGATTGTTTTAGAAGCAGCCATTCATAAGCCAGTATGGAAATCAGAAAAAAGGAAAAAGTTGTTGGGAGTCCATACACAAAATTAAATTTTTACGTGGGTTTTGTTTTATGTATTTTTCCTGAATTGGAAAACTTATTGAATAATGTACTTCAAGCCTTCCCGGATGGACTTGTAGTGTTATGGTGCACACTACATGTGACGCACCAGGTTCCCAATATTTACACTCGGGTTGGTGAGCGCCAGCAATGGTAGGACATAGTAGAGGGCGCTCAAGGTCGAATCTAAGTGTGACTGGGTGGGTGACTGGAATGGACAGTTTCTGCCATCTATTCGGTAGACACACTAAGACGGTAATTTTTTTACATGTTTTCGCCACCACCAATGGTGCGGATCGGCTGGAGGAATCTCATTGGCTGTGTGGTTTTTGGCACGAAATAACCTCGGCACATTGGGTGCAAGTGTGGAACAAAGGAAGACGGTCTTCTCGTTGTCGAGAAGAAAGAAGCCATGTTTGTGACCTGCAGATTTTAAGTGGGTATATCAGTTTATTTATTGGCAGTGGATGTTAAGGTGATCGCACCTAAGTGCAACGATGATGAAACCATCGTTTCAATCAGTGCCTAGAATTTCTTGTGGAAGCCAAGTACTATATGATATAACGTCGACACGGTAATTTGAAAATAATTCCTCCCTGCATTTTCGTCCATATATTACCTTGGATTACCTGAAGCGCCCTGTAAAGAGTTTCTTGTGTCTCCGACTTATAAACTTTTCATCCAGTTTAGTTTTGGACAATAAGGACAGTGTCCTAATATTTTTATTAGTCGGAAATTGAGTTTAATATGAGCCATGCCGGAACCAATTTACTGTTTACTGTAATTAGATTTTTTCTTACATTGTTCTGAATAAAATAATTATTTTGTCAACGATAATGAGATGTAATTTTATCCCATACTCAATACAAAAGCAATATTTGAGTATCTAGCAACTTTAATTAACAGTAAAAAAAATAGTTAATAATCCCAGTGAGAGGTAACGTTACAAACTAAATCATGAATACTGATGCATGAAATCAAGTTCTACAAAAAATTAAACTAACCCACAAGTAATTTCTGGTGCACTTCCTTTTACTTTGTTGCTCTGGATTTTCCGATTTTTAGACGCCGTTGTAATTAGATGTGAGAGGGCACTAGGCTCAATTCTGGAATGAATTCGGCCATTGCTTATTGAGGGAAGCATCCCGGTATTCGCCTGGAGTGATATAGCGAAACTATGAAACCCCAAATCTGGATGCCCGGATGGGGATTCCAACCCTCAACTTCTGGACCCGTGCATCAAGGCTCGTGCAACACGCTTGATCGAGCACTAGCACATCCCAATTCTACAGTGACTTAAATTAGTCTCAGTTAAAAAGGGTGTGAGGTAAGGCTGAAGTCTATCCCCATTAATATTCAACTTGTATGTAGAGGAAACAATAAATGAAGTAAAAGAAAAATTTGCATGTGGCATAAGTGTTCCAGGAGAAAAAAAATCAATATCATAAGATTTGCTGATGGCATTGTCTTGACAACAGAACGGACTGAGGATATTTATAAGGTGATACTGAATAGCATGGACAAAATACTTAAGGAAGAGTTTTGACTTAAATGTAAATTAAAGCAAGACTAACGTTATGAAATGTACCAGAAATGATACCAATAGTAGTAGACTAAATGTAGAAATAGGATCTAATGCGATTGGAGAAGTAAATGAATTTTGCTACTTGGGAAGTGAAATTACAACTGATGGCCGAAGCAGGAATGATGTTAAAAGCAGGATAACTTCTAAGAACTTTCTAAGAAGGGCTTTCATGAAAAACAGGAGTCTTTTAGTTTCAGATATTGATCTAGGAATTAGAAAGAACTTTTTAAAACTCTTTGTGTGGAGCACAGCACTTGATGGTAGCGAAGCATGGACTTTAGGAATACCAGAAAGAAAGAAAATTGAAGCATTTGAAATATGGTGCTACATAAGGATGCTGAAAATTAGGTGGACAGATAAAGTACGAAATGAAGGAGTTTTGGAAATGATGGGTGAGAAAAGAAGTTTGTGGAAGAAGCTTACCGAAAGAAGAGACAGGCCGGTAGGTTATATTTTGAGACATGCTGCATGCTGAATTGGTTAATTTGTTAATGGAGGGAACAGTCAAAGTTAAGAACTGTAGAGGAAGACAGATGTTGGAATATATGAAGCAGATAATTGAGGACGTGGATTGTAAAGGATATGTAGAAATGAAGAGGTTAGCACAGGATAGGAAGGGATGGAGGATTACATAAAATTACTCAAAAGACTGGTGGTAGCAAAAAAAAAAAAATATATATATATATAAATCTGGACACTAATGAAACCGTAACAATATACAATGATAGAAATGCTTGTCTCCTGTACGCGTGTAATAAACTTCAAAGATTAGTTGAAGAACTATCAGCAAATCGATGATGAACTTTAGCAAACATCCCAGTATTTACCAGGAACAATTGTTGAGTATTATGGAAAACTGAAATTTGAATGTTCGTACCGGGATTCAAACCCAGATTTTTCTCGAATGCCAGCCCAGAAAGTTAACAGCTCACCGTCCGGGGTTGGGAAACACCCCTCGACGGTTCATAAACTACTGTACTCTCTTAAGAAATAGCAGTTCCGCTGAACGAAAAATTGAAACTTTAAACTCCGTCAGACAACTAATACAGACATCCCTTTGTGTGCACTAATGACTCGAGGTTCGTTCGGAGCACAATTCTTGCGTACGCCCGTGCGACTTACTAGTGGAGAGAGCGGACCGGGGAAGCAGGCTGAAAAGCAAAGTTGTTTGAGAGTTGTAAACTCTCCTTGGCTGCTCTCTCGTCGTTTAATCCGCTGAAAGTTGTTTTAAAACGTTTTCGCTGTTGAATACCTCGCTGGAGGCTGTGTGAAAAGGCACAGCTTCTCTCAATGCCACCGCTAAAAGCTGCCACACAAGTGTTCATTCACATCCGAAGTAAAGTGATACTGTCTTAATTTTGCCGCTATTGCGTAACTTACATTTGCAGAAGATACTGAATAACTAGGCTTTCGCAGAATTATTTAGCTGCCTAACACTCTATCTGTCATAATGAAACGTCTTGATAACTTAATTGAGGCCGTGTTAAGGGTCAGATTAGCTCCACAAGTTGTCTTTCTGGTGTATCAGTGTTTGTCTTAGCGTAATGCTCACCTTTACATGTGTATACTGTACTGCTTAAAAAGAAGTCATACAGAAAAACATAAACCAGTGGAATCTCCCATATGGAAGCGTCCATAAACTACGTGACTTGGTCTAGGGGGAGGGGGGGGGGGGTTGGCTCTAAAGCTACGCTGGGCTGCGTGAGGGGAAAAAAAAGGGGGGGTTTAGAGCCCGCCACGTAGCTTTCCATTCATATTATTTATCATAGTCAAAATGATGTACAGGACACACAACATCATGTTAATATTTATTTCCGACATTAATTATCTCCGTATGTACGAGTAATTTACTATAGTCTGATAAGAGAAAACAGTGCAAAATGTCTTCTGAAATCAATAGGGAATAAAGCTACGTACTACATGGGGTGCAGAGGGGGGTTAGAGGCAAAAGCCACATCGGGTTATGTTATGGGGGGGAGGGGGAGGGAGGTTCACATGAGGCAAAGATGGGGCTACGTAGTTTATGGACGCTCCATGTTCCATAAGCTGTACGAGTATACCTCTCGTTTCATGTGTAACATTACTTATCTAGCGATTGGCTGCATATTTGAGTAACAATACAATCAAACACATCAACAAGCTCAAAATAATAGCTGACAAATAAGGAGGAGTGTAGAGTTAAAGATTGATATTAAGCTCTTTAATTCGTTATATTACTCTTGCAGGTCCAGATATGAAATCGTCAGATGTTCGTTGTAAAAGGCGAAAATTTGCGATAGGTCTTGGGACGATATTGATAGAAGAAGTAGGAAAATTACAAACCTACACCTTTCGGCGTATCTTTTACATAAACTATTACTTTTTACCCTCTCTATCTCAATTAAACAATATTCAAAATCTATCTTTGGTCAGTTCACATCGATTACAAATAATTCTGCAGCATTTTCTTTTATGTTATAGTGATCCTTAACATCTTCTACGTGTTTCGACAACTTTTTACACTAAGACTTATTTCTACGTTCGTCATTCATTTCACACGAAATTAAATTTATACCGTACCCGGAATTTTTTCACAATTTCTCCTTTTAAATAAAATCAATTATACCCTTCTATAAATTCTTCCTGTATTATTCCACATTATGCATAACTTTACACAGTATGAACAATTAACATTCCATAACTTCAATGACATCAATATTCTCTTTGGCCGCCTGCCGTAGAAATTATTCTCTTGACACTAAATCTTCTAGAGTAACATGGCCCCCAGAGTGCGGGAAAGTTCTTGCAATGATGGTCGCATCTCCTTCCAATTCACAAATAGGTTGTCATTGCGTTGTGTAGAATTTTTGGGAGTCTCGTTCCCGATGTATTAGCATAATTCATTATGACTTCCTTCAATAACGTGGCTTGCTGGTGTAGCTGCATGATGGTGTGGGTGCATTCCGTCAGTTGGCGTTGATGGTGATTTACAGACTGCCCCGCCGTCGCGAGTCGCTCTAGGTCATACGCTGCTGGCTGTTGGCCGATACTGCCGTCGCTGTTGATATCCCCTGCTTGGACGTCTTCTATAGTCTCGTCTTCTAGCTTCCGTGGGTCTTCGTCGAGGCGGCCCTACTCTCATAGTGACTAATAGCAGTGTAGAGTCTATTCAAATTGGCTGCTGGAAGACATCTTCGATATTAATTGAGTCAGTAGCTGGGCGGAGTTATTCAGCTTATCTTCACGACGTAGCTGTCCTTGGCAGTCGTGTCTGCAGCATTGTCCTGTTTGTGCTTGGTTTGTTGCTATTCTTGTCTTGCAATAGCTTGACCGATCTTCTTCGGTTGATGCTGAGAAGCAGGTAAGATCAGTTGCTCGTTTTCGTTTTATCTCCTCTGCTGGCCGAGAGATTCTTGTTCTCATCTGGCGCCTGTTCATGGAAGTTTGGATCTTCTTTCTCACAGGGCAGGCACCGTAGCAGGCGGCATGGTCGCCGCCACAGTTAGCGCAGGTTAGGATAGCTTCGCGCTTACGCGGGCACACTAGTAAGCTGTGCCCCTCCCCGCAGCGGACGCATCGTACTTTAGATTTGCGATGTTGGAAAACTTGACAGCGATAGCACTGCAGTATTGTCGCTTTCTTCTTCTTCTTCTTCATTCTTGACTCTTCCTTGTAGGCTCGATCTCTATGGCTCTTGGTTCGTTGCCTTGGTGGCAATGGTCTGGGGTGGAATTTGTGACACAGGTGAATCCGCCTGGAGGCAGCCAACTTCTAATACATTATCCTTTTATAGCTCCGCAACTCCCTACCCGCACCATTTCCAATTTCAGGTCCGCCAGATGTGCTCAATTAGTTTCATTCCATCGAACCATTTTCAGTCTTCCTTGTTCTAACAATCTATGTAATCTCCATGACAAGTCCACACATTATTTCTTTTCTGTCAAAGATTTTTAACAAAAACATCTCATTAATATGTTATAACATCACCTTATATTCATTCCGCACAAAATAAGTATTTTCATTTCCTAACAGTTTATAAATTAACGGGACATATGACTGTTACAAAGTGCATGATAATAACCACAATCTGGCACTCGATTTTACAATCATATATATTGTAGTGACCCCGCCAGCTGATTGATAAGAGCAGACAGGGTAACTTCCACTGGAGCCGTGGATAAGGGTCGACCATAGGAGATCGACCATAGTTCTGATATGAATATTCGTCATAGGTTCCTACTGCAACACCTGACAGGTTATTATGCTCAGTACATTCAGATAATAACAGTGGAATGGCTGAGGAAGCTAGGATAAAATACGGTAAACGGCAATTACATATTTACATATTTATTTACATGAGCAATATGTGAACATTTACATTGTCTAATTGGAGTTGTAACAAAGCATTAGAGATACGGCCAAGGACGGGGCGAGCATGTAACTTATGGGCACCTCGCAGCCCAAACTAACTGGAATATTGATAAGAACTCTACAAGATTATGACCAAATGATTTACTCTTTAACTGTCCACACCCAACTATCGCAGCAGAGCCCACCTTAGTAATAGACGACAGCCATCTTCTTCTCTGCGACCGCCGCCCCGGCGGCGCCGGCGACGACGCCCTCGGCGTCGATGTGGTTAGTTGAAAGACTTTCGTAGAGAGACAGCCAGACCCCTGCTCCCAGGGTTTAAATAGATACTCCCCCTTCCTATCATCACTATGTGGAGAGGGCAATACTCCTCGCTAACCTGCTGTATGGAGTAACTTTAACAGCTTGCAATAAGGACAGCCGCTTGGCCACTGGCTTGCTGATATGCGTGCTACTTCCCAGGTCATAGCTCTATTGCTTAACTTTTCCATGCTCACCCGCCCTGGATACCGACTTGAGAAATTAATTTGACGTATTTGGGCAAGTGATCGCCTAGATCACTACAATATATATTAACTGGAAATGGGCCCTATGTTTTACTTATTTATTACTTAATCAGTATTTTTTATTTACTCTTGATTTATAGAATAAATTAAGCCCTACATATTAATTTTTAAATTGTTGATTACGTAGTTTCAGGAAATTTGTAATAAACATTTTCATGCAAGGAATTTAGCAGGTAATGGCTTATCATCTGATTAATTCTGTAAGATTACATTTGGTCTTGCTTACATTTATAACAGTTACAGCTGCTATTGCAAACTTGTTAATATTGTATATAATAACAAATGTTGCTTATTGTTGTTATACTCTGTGCCTCCTACTTACAATTTAATGTTAGAATTGACTTTTCCAGTAGCTGAGCTTGAACGCTTCGCTCTGGTATAAAAGATCATCATAAAAAAGTTATCATGCATGAAAACAATTAGTTCGCCCAGTGGCGTAGCTAGATCAACAAGGGCCCCGGTGCAAACAAAATATTTTGGGCCCTCAGGCCAGATGGGCGACTTTTTTTTTTTTTGCTTTGTGTTGCTGGTAGGGGCCCCCTGAGCAGTGGTTGGGGGTCCCACGGAATAGTGAGGGCCTCTTAGCGAGGGGGCTCCCTGTGTCTTAGGGCCCTCCTTAGACGACGGTAGAGCTAAAAATAGAAAAAAAGGTCGCCAGTTTGCCGTGGGCCGTCTGAACTGCACTTGGGGGTCCCCAGAGGTGCGCTTGGGGCCGCCTGTGCACTGTGCACTGCACCGCCTAGCCCCATAGTAGCTACGCCCATGAGTTCGCCTTGTGCGGTGACTTTCAGTTGTCTTCTCCTCTGGTCCTGTGCCGAGAACTGAATTCCGGTTTCTCTCCCGGATCAGCTCCTCGGCGTGTCTTCCCAACAATATCGGCTGCCGGGCAGCTTATAACAATCAGCAGTTCATTCTGATATGCGGTACACAGAACACATTTAAATTATAACATCAACTTTTCAAATTTTCCAACTCGCACTTCTATCTCGTACTCTTGGATCACGCAAAGACTCGATTCTCGTAATGACTTGTCCACTGTTTCCACTGGGTACTTAGAACCAGACATTGTCATTTCCTGGAGCATTCGACGAGCTGAAGTGTTGACATCTGTCTGCGATTCATGTAACTTACATTAGCTATGACAATGGTGTTTTTATCTGTGTAATGTGTGGTTTGGGCGGTCGCGCAGCTCAGGCGGTAGAGCGAGTGACCGGACGACCGGGGTTCGACCCCCGAAGGGGCCGAGGATTTTTCCTCAAAGCTGAACGTTCGGAACGGTCTCCCAGTCCCACTCAGCCAGCTGTTAAATGAGGACCGTGGGGGAAACAAGTAGCCGAATAAAAACGAATACTTCTTGTGTGACATTTTAGTTTTTCCCGGCGTATTTTTGAAATAAATAACTCTCGGGTTTTCTGCCAGTTAATAGATTTATTTAGAACTTTTAACAACGTTTCGGCAACTGCCATCGTTGCCTTCATCACGTTAACTCTCACTTCTTGTGTGTTTAACTCGTTTGTTTCTACTGACTGTTCACTCGTTCAAGCCTTGATGACATTCTCAATTCAACCTTTAAAATTATTAATGTTCCGTCTCAAAGTCCTGTAACGGGAGCCGTGTAACGATATAAACAAACTTATTGGTGGTTGGTTTAATTTCAGTCTTCGGCAAAACACTACTGCTAATATGGATGAAGTTGCAGTTCTTTCGTCACTGAACACGGGTCATAGAATACGTAAATTTCTTTTTAATACTATACTGCAAGTTCTTCCAGCAATTCTCGATTCACTACAGCGAAGGGTTATCGGGGGTGTAGCACAGTGCAACAACTGGTTCTAGCCTTCTCAGTACGGACACACTTTTATTAATACAGAAACTAATACCCTTGTACGTAGTTCACCAAAGTAAACAACCAGTGAATTGAAGTATAACTGACCGGACCCCGTCTCTGGAGACTGCACAGTTTGAAAATTGTGAAGCGCTGAGTTAGGTACGCAAGAGCCGTATTCAAGTTAATCTTTTCACTCAGTCACTCCTATACGCTCGTAGACCGTTAGTGCACACGGAAAGTTCACTTCTCACGTTTAAGGTCACGGCAAAACCATTTCAGGTCACTCCCTATGATTAGCGGACACATCCGCTGCTTTATTTCACCGTATTCTCCAACCCGCGCGCGTATAGCGTCCGCACCAAACGTAAGCCATCTTTCTTCCGCTATCATATTCTCGCCACCGCCAGTATCGATATTCCAACGATATTCTTGTATCGTTACAAACTCAGCGGGAAGGTGTCTAGTGCCTTCAGTTAGGAAACAGGAATGAGAAGCTCTACATCCACTAATCCTGCTGGAATGCGACTAAGGATTGTAGTCCCGCAGAGTTTTTAATCCCACAGGATTTTGGCGGAATTCGTGCCAATCCGGCTGTATCCCGCGGGATTGGTGTCAACAGTTTCTTAACTAATATATTTAAAACTTAGTTATTTAAAGCGTTAATAAGTTGAAAATAAACGTCCGTTAATTAAATTAATTAACAATTTTAATGTTACGTAAATGATAAAAATTAACAGTTAACAATATTTTAATCGGCAAAATCACAATAAAATTTTATAGCATGTCTTTATATGTCCATGTTCTACATTTTTGTTTTTAAATCTAAACCAATTTTTAAATAAATAATCAAAAATGGAAAATATTCAGTCTTCGGCCATATTACGCGCCTTACAATACATCACATCAGTTTAAAAACATGGCATGCATAATGGCCAAGTTACCAGTTTTTTTTTATTCTAAATAAACGTTCTGTAATACGGAGAGAAAGCATTCTATTTCACAAAGTGAATATACTGTGTATAGACTTGGCGTAGGAAAAGATCTAATAACTTTTTGTCACCACATAAACAGAAGACTAGGCCTATTTTTACAAGAATTGTTTTTGTGGGATTCATAATTATATCTCCTGATTCCTTGATTGATCTTATAGTTGATTCATTTCTAATAAAAGAAACTACTCACCAATACGTAAACTATCAAGTATTTATTTCAGTTTTACTTTAAGTGACGTAACGACTTTTGTTAGAGTAGAAGTTACTTTTGTGTGTGTGTGTGTGTAAGGAAGGAGATTTTCTCGGCGTATGATTGCAGTGAAATCCTCACAGGTGTATCACCGGATTGCGCTGTAAAAATACGAAATTTCACACGTAAGAAAAACGGCGCAGGCAGCCGTCGAAGTATGGCGTTTTCACAAGACAATTCCGCGATACAGCCGTGAAGACTTTATTATAACTTTTTTGCCTTTAGTCGAAATAATAATATGGAGTTGAAAATAATGTAGGAGTCAAAAATAATGTATTGTCAAATCATCCCAAGAGGGATTAATCGAAAGCCAGAGCGGCACATGTAAGCAGGCGGCTTTCAATCAAACAACACGTGTTTCAAAAAATTGACCGGAGGCCAACACAACAATATGTCAAAGGATATATACAATTGCCTTTTGATAGATGCTAAGTAAATAGGTACGCGATCGTTAAAATTACGAAAATATTAGTTTCGTATCAACCAAATTTTCAGCCGCAAATACAGGAAGTTGTCACAGATACAGAAAATGGGAATAATGAAACCGCGAATAAAAAGCTTTAACTGCGTAGTTCAGATAAAGAGTGGGAAATATAAAAAATACTTATTATATAGTTAGAAAATCGTACTAAATATGTAACAAAACTCAAATTATAGAAATGTGTACTCAAAACAAATATAAGTCTTAATGAATGCGTAAAAGTGGATATATTTACTAATGAATGACGAAGGTTAACGTAACAAACGTTTGTTCACACGAGTCAAATGCCAACCGTAAGGCTACAGGCAAACTGCAGGACATCCGACAGAGACCGAGTGGGGATTGGGGGATCCCGCTTTGCTGGATTGCAATCCCTAATTTTGCGACTTGAAAGTTGTGAAAACTCATTGCCTTTATCTTTACTTTAATGTGTGGTTTATAAGGTGGAGGTTGGTTCCGTCGCAGCATTCGCCTCGATGATTAAGGGAAACCGACTAGAAACTACACTGGAGAGGAAAATTAAAAAAAAAAAAAATTGGCAGAGTTTGGGCCGTTGCCCGGCCTAGTTGGCAATGATTTACCAATACATGATTTTTATTCACCCAATGAGACACATGTGCACTACTTTTTTGGATTAAAATTCGCCTCAGCCATTTCCGGAATTAAGGCAAACCTAGATTCGCCCGCACAATACCAGGAAAGGGGCGGGTTAAAGTTGATTTACCGGTACACAAAGTTGATTTAGCAGTACACTATGTTTGTTCGTCCGAACAGATTCTCGTTAATTTGGTATCAGCCATTTCGGGTTGCTTTTTTTGTTTTGTTTTAAGCCCCTTCCACGTCGTGAACATTAAAGGTGGGAAAAGTCTGGGGACAATGAAAGCAATTTCCGGTACTAAACTAAACCTCGATTTACCCATGCAATTCCAAGAATTGGCAGGGTTGCATGCTTTGATGCGGAATGTCAGTTTTCATCTTATCCCAGGTGATTTTTCAACCTAATTACAATATCTGCTGATATTCCAGTTCGAAAATCGATACATATACGGTACGAGCATTAATAAATACCATAAACATAAAAATGTATCTGGAATGTCTCTCTTTGTTCTGACATCACTCAGAAAATACAAATTTTTAATAGATTTTCTGAATTTGTAAGCTTTCGGTCAAGGTTAAAATTTGACGTATGTCTTAAGACGTTACTAAATTTATTTTACGAATAATCTAGCATTACCTGAAAACTGGTGAGCCGATTTTGACTGAGTTTCACAGAATCAAACATCAGGTGTGTTTCATCATGCTGACTCTTCTGCAGTTGGAGCTGAAAATTATCTCACTATGCTATTTCATCTGGCACTGGTGCTCAAAATTAAAGTACCTGTACTTTTTAATATCAAGTATCTAGAATTATTTTCGAAAACTGCATTTATTGATAATACGAAAGGCTTATTTTCACGTAAAAAGCAGTTGTCATGCGCAGTTGCTCATGTTGTGTTAGTAGCCAGAGTCAATAGATCCGTTGGTTGAGATACCTTCAACGACAACGATGTTCTCTGGCGTTTATTTCGTAATTATTAATTTACGCATTTTCCTCTTTATGAAGTTTCCTCTTCGCATTCAGTACTACCATGCATGCGGTTTAAACATTGGGTAACCTAAATTTAAGGAAGAGACCGAAAGATGTGGTAATACAGATATTATTTTTTTCCAAAGTATGACGTATGCAACATCTAGTTGGTATCTTTGCTGTTTTACGCTATATATTCAGAATTTTATTTACTGTCCCGTAGTTATGTAACGCTGAAACATAAATCATACCATACGATTCAGTTTTGATCCTAAGCTTTAAAAAACGGTGAAAACCCCATCGAAATTTGCTCAGTAGTTTTTGAATTTTTCAGGAACAGACATATACACTTTTCGTTTTACATACATAGATGAAGGAAGTATTTGTTTATTGTATTACAGAAGTTTTGTAATGTTAACATACAATTAATTTATATAGTTCATACTTTATTTAGTTTCACATTTTCGCACCTTTATCAACTATAGTCGGTAGTGGCGGACTTTATAAAAATGATGCAATAGTTTTGTGATAACTGAAGGAAAAAGATTTCAACTTGCAGTTTCTAAAGGCATCAATGAATGACTACGTCGATGATATTTCTGTATCTTCCGAATTCATTTTGGCCTTTAATCGTCTTTCAATTTACATTTTCTCAAAAGGCGAATGATAAAAGTGTTCAGTCACTTAATTATCTGTGAAACCGCTAATAAATCTTATTAAAATGATTTTTTAATACTCTTTTCACTGAAAAAGATACACGTTATTGTGTATTTTAGAGTTTCAAAATTTATTATTACTTTCATAGAGATTTACCTTTAGTTTAATGAACTTTTCGAGAAGATTTTTTTTAAAAATTCTTTTAACATTAGAATATAATACAATAAGTGTCACTATCCCATTATTTAGTGTCCTTCATGCAGTGACTTTTCCCGTGCTGATGACAAGCAGAATCAATTTACTGTGCCGTAGCAGACACTATGTTACCGAAGGCTGCTTGCTGTTCTGGTTGCAGCGTTCCGCTGTCAACCCTGTTGTAATTTTTGTTGCACGTTTGTAACGGATAAAGTTACTGTTCCTTCTCGCGTTAACTCATGCCCCCCCTCTCCCACCCCCTCCCCCCACCCCCCCCCCCACGCCCCCTCCATCCAATCCCTTCCGTTCAGCACTACGCGCTTTAGTCAAGTACCAAATTACAACCTCACGATTTGTGTGGCAAAAAAATTGTAGACAAATGTAATCGCAGGCTTCCGCGGCCAGAGTCAGTTGATTCTTGGCTGTACGGGTGACGCCGCGTGTACAGGTACTTTGTGCTGCCGACGTTTCGAACATCCTTCTATCGTCCTCTTCAGGAAGAGGACCACTGAGAGATGGCCGAAACGCTGGCTGCACAAATCGTGACACGGCGTCACCAGGACACCCCAGAATCAATTGTAGGCCAATTACGCTACACCCCAATATGGCCCAGCGCGACTTATAGTTCCCGCGTGACGGCTGTTCTTACTGCAGTTTTCATGCGGTATTCCACAATCAGCAAGGAGAATACTGGGCCACTTCCCAATCTCCATCCATTAAACTACACAAAACTAGACTTATCATACAGATCACGAACAGTTACACGTTTCACACCTAAAATAGGTAAAGTACCCTGTGGCTATGAAACCCGGTTTGAGTTTGGGTAGGAAACAGGTCCTTCCTTCTTTCATGATTCGCGCTGCCCATCTTTATAAACGAAGCACCTGAGGCACGTGACTGTATTGGGAAAACGAAAGTTACATTTCAAAAACATGTTCGATTGACGTTGTAACATTGAATTTATTGGAATTTATTAACTGTAAAACCCTTTGTGACTGTCACTTTTGATATCAATGAGCAAATTATTCAGTCAGTAAATACACTGATCAATCAAAATATTATGACGACCCACTTTTTAGTGTGTTGGTCAATCTTTGGAGCTCAATACAGCAGCGATTCGGCGTGGCATGGATTCGAAAAGTCCTTGTTAGATTTCCGGAGCTGTCTGGCATCAGATGTCAACGCACTCGTCAAGCAATTCCCTTAAATAACTGGCCGGTGGTTTGTGGGCGCGGCCTATGGGAACGAGCATCTCGGAAACGGCGAGGCTGGTCGGCTGTTCGCGTGCTGCTGTAGTGAGCGTCTATGCGGAGTGGTTGAAGGACGGCGAAACGACGACTGGGCGACAAGGTGGTGGACGTACACGCCTCATCACAGAACGTGGCGGTCGGAGGCTTGCCCGTTCTGTAAGGCGAATGAGCTCCAAAACACTTGTACCTGCTCCAGCATTGTACTCTGCTGTCAGATCTGCCACAGATCGTCGCCTATCCCGCTTTACAGAGTCTGCAAGCCTCCGACCTCCACGTTCTGTGAGAGACGTGGATGTCCACTACCTTGTCGCCCAGTCGTGTTGTCACCATCTTTCAACCACTCTGTATTGATGCTCATTACAGTAGCGCGCGAACAGCCGACCAGCCTCGCCGTTTCCGAGATGGTCGTTCCCAGGTGCAGCGCCCACAAATTAAGAGAATTGCCGGCCTCGGTAGCGTAGGGGCTAGAGTGCTAGCTCCGCGTGCCGATGGTTCGAGTCCGGCCGCGGGCATGGGTGTTTAATGTTGTGTCTGTGAATGTCATGTCCGTCCTGTGGTGTGTCTAATAATCTGGAAAAATTCATCAGGCTGGCTGTGTGGCCTAAAATGCCGAAAGCCATTAAAAAAAAAAAAAAAAAAAAAAAAAAAAAAAAAAAAAAAAAAAGAGAGAGAGAGAGAATTGCGTAATCTGTGCGTAGACATCTGATGCCAGACAGCTCCGGAAACCTAACGAGGACTTTTAGAATCCATGCCACGCCGAATCGCTGCTGTATTGCGCTCCAAAGATGGACCAACACACTAATAATCAGGTGGACATAATGTTTTGGCTGGTATGTATATGTTCAGCTTCGTGATTTTCTTGACCTTATATGAGCATATATGAGCAACCCCCGGCCCGCGGGCCGGATCCGGTCCTCCACCAACTTCAGTCCGGCCCGCGAGAGATTCAGAAATTTCAAATAACGCTTCATACTCAAGCCTCCCATTAATTTTCATTTGATTTTTCTATATGTTTTTGTTAATTTGCTTTTTTTATGTTTGATTATCCTATTGTAATTCTAGTAAATAAAAAATGTGTCAATTTTTATCGCCTTTTTATTCACTGCTATCTACTTCTTTCTTACCTACGACCCGCGACCTGATTAAGTCCGGCCCGCGACCTGATTAAGTCCCGAAATTAGGCCCTCAGCTAAGCAAAGGTTGCCCATACCTGTTTTAAAGGAACGATACCAACATTTGTCTAAAGTGATTTAGGGAAACTATGAAAAACCGAAATTTGGACAGGGATTTCAACCCACGTATTCCGTGATGCGAGGCGCCAGCAACACCACTCAACCACCAGGCTCGGTGTTAGCGAAGCAATGACGTCATCGCAAATGCAAGAGGTGGGAAGAGTTTTTGTTTAATGGTATTCATGCCACCAGTTGTCCTCTATACAGTGTGTAACCTCTATACTGTTAAAATTTATCCAATCGAAGACGAGCAAATTACACTAATTAACTTGCTCGTAACTCTCCAGGTCTTATGACGACATGGCCCTAAATATGTCGTCTTTTGACCCAAGACAACAGAGTAGAGGTCACTTCTATAAGTATTGTAATATTCAATCGTCAAAAAATAGCTTAATTAACGGGTCGCTAATTCTATAGCAATTACAACGCGAAGTTGTTAGCATATGCTGTCAACTATTTTATTAACCAAACTAAAGCTGGCAGACACTCGATACAGAAAACACAATTACAATATGTCACTTCTCGAATACTGCTACTGCGACACTCGCAGTCCAAACCAACTGCGCATCTTCCCACACACATATACCTCAGTTTCTTTCTCTGTGTGTCTCTCACACCAGACCAAAGATTTTCTATCTTATCTTTTCAAACATGTACTTACACTATCCACTGATAATGTGTTTGGTAATCTGAGGATTTTTCGAGCGTCGTAATTACATTATATACATTGTTATAATCAATATTTACATCATAATTAGCTACACTTAACTAAATAATATTTACAAATTAATTAATTTCGTAATTGGGGTGGTAGGAAATGTTATACCGAACGTGGTGGTGTAACGGATAGCGTTCTGGCCTCGCATTCGGGAGGACGGCGGTTCGAATCCCCGTCCGGGCATCCAGATTTGGGTTTTCCATGGTTTCCCCAAATCACTCCAGGTGAATGCCGGAATGCTTCCTTCAAAAAGGCCATGGCCGAATTCCTTCCCATTCCTTGCCCCCATCCTTTCCCGTCTCTAAAGACCACGTTGTTAAAAAGGGACGTTAAACTGTTACCAAAAAAAAAAACCAAACCAGGAAATGTTACAAGTGGTAACTTAACCTTTCCTTTCAGTAAAGCGGTTCTCGACATATAGCAGTTATTTTTCGTTCTTATTCTACTTCACATCAAGGATTAGGCATTAATGACATTTCGACCTTCGATTGGTACGAGACCAAGTCTTCCTAGATATACGAACGTCTCTACGTGCATCCTGTTTGTTCTACATCACCAGAAGTGGAATGCTTTATGCGTTCATTCTTTCACGAATATCTATTCTTTCGTTTATATTGCATCTACCAAGCTCTAACGGAATTTCTTCACTCCCTGTATGGTCTTGTTTACTACAGTTTTCTAACTTCCAAAGAAATTTCATTTCCGGCGCCGGAATTTTAATCTGTTGCTTTAGTTATCCAGGATATACTTCCATATAACACAGTCGGGGCATCCATCGTGTTATAGAATTTTATTTGTGTCTTCTATTTTCTTGTATCGCTTTCAACTGGACTATTTATTGACCCAAATACTGATTGAAATCTGTTGATCTCTATATCATAACTGATTTCCCAGCCTAAGTAGTTAAAATTCATTATCTATTCTACCACTATTTTTGAGCGTATCGGGTATTTACCATAATGGAATTTCACTTTTTGTGTGTGTGTTTTTTTTAAATATCTAGAGGTTGTATATCTTTCCTGCTAATTGATGTAGTTTGTATAATGCTTTTTCTAGTTCATCTTTACTTTTTTACAGCATCTGCATTAAGGAAAACATTTAGATATTTATTCTTCTTTAACTTTATTCCCGGATTGCTAATGTGTTTCCAGTTTCTAATGAGGTCGTCAGTGTACAAGGTCAATACCAAAAGTAGTAGGACTGATTTAAAACTTTACATATATTGAAGATATGTTTGCAATTCCTTAATCCTCGTCGAAATAGCACCCTTGGGCAGCTACTCACTTAGAATTACACTGCTGCCATTGGCCGTACGCCTTCTGGAAGTCAGATTCGCGGACGCTGTTGAGAGCCCTCGTCGATGCTGCTTGAACGTTCTGAATCGAGTCAAACCGCTCTCTCTTCAGCTGCCTTTTCATCCGTGTGAATAAAAGAAAAAAGTCACTTGGACCCAGATTGGGACTGTAGGCGGGCTGCAACAACGTGGCAATGCCGAATCGGGCTAACAGTTACTTTCAACGTCCTCCCGTCCAACGAAGGCTTGCATGAACAAATCAAAGATCAAGACAATGCTGATCGTGTTTTTTGACCGTCGCGGGGTGATTCATAAGGAGTTCGTTTCCCCTGGGGAAACTGTCAATTCCTGCGAGACCGAGTGAATCGCGTCCGACCAGTCATCTTCGCCAACTGTTGGCCCGATTCGACATTGCCGCGTTGCTGCATCCCGCCTACAGTCCCAATCTGGCTCCATCTGACTTTTTTTACTCACGCGGATGAAAAGGCAGCTGAAGGGACAGTGGTTTGACTCGATTCAGGACGTTCAAGCAACATCGACGAGGGCTCTCGATAGCGTCTCCGAATCTGATTTCCAGAAGGCGTACGGCCAATGGCAACAGCCTAATTCTGAGTGTGTAGCTGCCCAAAGGTGCTATTTCGAAGAGGATTAAGGAATTGTAAACATATCTTCAATAAATTTTTTTTTACTCAGTCCTGCTACTTTTGGTATAGACCCTGTATATACTGAACAAAGTTGGAGATAAGCTGCAGCCTTGTTTAAAAGCCTTTGTTAATAAACATTTCTTGGTGCCAGTATTTGTTATTACTTATGTACCTTTATATAAACTTTTGATGATTCCAACTAATGCTTAGGTTACCCAGTTATCCACTATCCCAAATTTTGTATCTACCTACACCATAAAAAGTTTTTTCGAATCCGATGAAAGCTATATGCGTTTCCATATTGACTTAATGTCTCTTTTTTTAGAATTCTGTTAATATGTTGTGGTTGCATGACCGCCCCTTTCGGAACCCTACTTGTTCCTCGTGTATTTTAACTTCCGCTATGATCGTCAGCCTGGCATTTATTATTTCCGTAAATATTTTATAAACAGCATTTGTTGGAATAATATCTCTGTAATTTGCGCATTTATTCTTACGTCCCCTTTAAATAGATATAACCTCTATCGTTTATCAGCCGCTCGGTAAATTGTTGTTACTTTTGCAACAATCATTACGTAGAGGTGATATCTTAAATTAGTACAAAGGGCCTCCGAACTTTATTAATTCAATATTGATGCTTTCAGGGCCACATGCCTTCCTATTTCTCGTATTTCTCAGCACCGACTGCATTCGCATATCGTTAAGACACCTTGCCCAGCAGGTATGATAAAGTTCACGTCAAAATGTAAGGCAGTAAATTAAAGCAGTGAAAACCCCCGACTCCCGCCGTATTCCGTACGTGCTGTCGGTAAGGTCGAGAGTTCCCTGTCCGACGGACTGGTCTGCGACTCCTGGTGATTATGTTGCTTTTTTTCCCACCTGCTCTTCTTGGTTCGTGCCTCATTGCTATCGGCTTTCTGTACTGCTGTGGACGCTCCATCCCCCACCATGCCACCCCCTCCCCCCCACCCTTCCCTCTGCTGCTGTACGCTAGTCGAGGCACGATTCTCGTTAGGCGCAGATAACGACAATGATAGTTGCCTCCCCCTTCCTCTATTACAGAAGTGCCGGAGAGTCCGAGGCGATGAGAGAAACGTCATAGCTGGCCCATTCGGATGCAGGGTGACAAACACCAAGTCATAATTAATCACACCTCACATGGGACACGTTTGACCTCGGAGCCGCTCGAAACCATGCCTAGTGTAACAAGCGATTATGAACAAAACAATGGTGTGTCTCATTTCCATGCGAATAGTTGCATTCTACCTCAAGTAACATTGTAATAGAGAGAAACAAAGTAACAAGATATCAATATTATATGAAGGAAATTATTCGTAATCAATGACGTCAGTGTACAATTATATTAACAGTCAACAGTGGCAAAAACTGTCTACTTAAAATACTTAATATAGCGCAGAACACGCATATACAGCAGTACCACACACCTGATAGTGCTCATATTAGTCCTTAAAGTGCAGATGCGGGATTTCGATGAAGTGATTTAAACAAAGTGGAAGAGAACAATGTGCACACTTCACTAAAGTCACGTTATCAGATTCCAAACAACTTTCGCATCCACGCAGTACAATATCAAAAGCCACACTAATTACATTTTCGAATGATGAAGTGTGTGGTACTGCTGTATATGCTGTATCTGCGCTATGTTAGGTAGAGAGTTTTTGGGTCTGTTGATTGAAAATGTAATGATACACTGACGTCATTCAATTACGTATAATTTCCTTCGTATGTTATTGATATCTTGTTACTTTGTTTCTATCTATTAAAATGTTAATTGAGGTAGAATGCAACGTTTTGCTTATGATCGCTTGTTATTCTAAACATTTATTTCGTGTGGTTCCGAGCGTTAGAGGTCAAAGGACCGAGCAGGGTGGTGTAACGGTTAGCGTTCTCGCCTCGCATTCGGGATGACGGCGGTTCGAATCCCCATCCGGGCATCCAGATTTGGGTTTTCCATGGTTTCCCCAAATCACTCCAGGCAAATGCCGGGATGCTTCCTTCAAAAGGCCATGGCCGATTTCCTTCCCATTCCTTGCCCCCATACTTGCCCCCCATCCTTTCCCGTCTCTAAAGACCTCGATGTTAAAAAGAGACGTAAAGCAGTTACAAAAAAAAAAAGAGGTCAAAGGCGTCCGTTGTCAGTACCAGCTGACAGTCGAATCGCTCAGTCACAATCGATTAGCGGCTCCGTAAATTTCAGAAACAATTCTTACAGCATTAAATAATCTGTATGCTATAGTTATCAGATTACTGAAAGATGAACGTGAAGGTAACAAAGAGGACTATTCGTGTCAAAGGGACCATTTTTAGTATCATTATTACTCTAGAATCATAAACATCAACATGCACAGTTAAAACATTATACAAATTAACATATTTAAACACATTTCGCCCAGTACTTCGCAACCTCAAGTGCATTCGATGTTGCTTGAAACAAATCGTCTTTGTTGCAGGATGATGGGCACATAGGACACTCGAGCATATGATTCATGGTTTGGTGCTCACCACATTCGCACTTAATACTGGTGGCATCACTGTAACCCGATTTCACTAGGTTTTCCTTGGACCTGTCCACTCCTGTTCGCAATCGCTTTAAGGACCGCCAGACGTTCCAGTCCTCTGCGTGACCAGGTGGTAACCGCTATGCAACTGATAGTGGTCCCGAGATGTTAGGGACCTTCATTTTCCACAGTCTTGCCTTTTCAGGTGATCCAATTAGTTCCCGCGATGTTCTCAAGAAGCTTTCCCTTGACTTGAGTCTCTGGGCTGGTGGTGTATGGCCGTGCAGTGGATGAACGCTTTCCCGTTCTACTTTTGTCCTCTCCTTGTTCGCAGCCACTTCTCTCCGGAAGTTTTACTATGTGAACTACAGGTTTGAGAGAAATTGACTTAGTACAAACTAAGGGAAGTAACTAAATATAAAATAAAGCAACATGACAATATACGGTTATGCAAACGAATGAAAGAATGCTATATTGCATGGACTAGCATTGCTAACCATTTATATTCCACAAGAGGCGGCCTGGATGGCCTTATCATCCACTGAGAACATGCTGTCGAGTTTGTTGCAGATCGGCAGGTGTTGTGGGTCCTATATTTCCCTGCATTCACAGAGCTTGTCCTATCGGGTAGTGTAGCTCTCAGTGGCCAGTCCTTTCACTACCAAGACACTACTTTTTATTTTTTTTATTTTTAAAAAGAAAGATAAGGGTTATTACAGTACTATCTACAAAAATTGAAAAATCACCAAAGATGAGCCTTGCATTTCGGAGTAAGCAGGTTGAAATACCCTGTCCGACCATCAATATTTGGGTTTACCCAAATTACTACTGGCAAATGCAGGGATGGTTCCTTAAATAGGCCATGGCCGAGCTCCTGCCCTTTCCTTGAACTCAGTCCTTTCCCTCTCTAATTATCTCGACGCAACGATGCATAAAGTCAAAAATAAGGGAGTGGAGAAAGCTGAAAGCTAATCTGGTCCTTAAGGAAATTAAAGCTATTAACTGTGGTCGAATTCCCCCCTGAGGGTCTCATGACCTCAGAAATGGATGGAATAACTGTCCTAATCAATATGGTTACCAAGATTTGAGACAATCGCTGGAGAAAAAATCCTCAGCACCATTTTGATTTCCTTGCTGGAGAAGTCTAACACGAAAGAATGCGAAGATTATTGAAAAGTTATTTTTTTACGTCACGTTACCAAAGTTTTTACTGAGCTGGCGTAGAGGAAAATGAGAGGAAAATAAAGGATGAAGGGACAAAGGAAAAATGGTAAGAGGTGGCATTACATTTCAAAGATGGTACAATTAAACAGATAAATGTAATCTATTTTCACCAATTGCGAGAAAGCATTATTGCATTAATGGAGGTTTTAAAAGATTTTTGCGATGTTATTACCAAAGAATACAGGTGAACGGACAAGGTGTCAGCCATGCTACATCAGAAATCTTCAATGCCAATTAACATCGAAGGGATTTCACAAAAGGGGCCAAAGATGGGAAAAGGAGACAGCTACAGAAAATATCAAGGAAAGAAAAGCAATTACCTATCATGCAATACAATCTGAGGTTCTCATAACTACAGAAATGGATGGAATAACTGACTCAATGAATGTGGTCACACCGGAATTTCGCAGGAAAGAATTTCCCAACACCATTTTGGCTTTCTTGCCGAAGAAGTCTAACACGAATGTATACTCAGCTGTGATGCGTAACTGACCACAGAAATTTTAAGAGAAAACACTCAAAAATGGTATAAACCAGAAAAATAGTAGAGATAATACTGTCAAGAAACGTTCTCACATCTATTAAATGGTTAATTTGTGATTTTTGCGTTTCGTCTGTCTAGTTTTCGTGTTGCCGCGCTGGTGCTGCCGTTAGTTCTGAGTTTCGCCGTGGTCTTGCCTGTTGCCGGAATACAATATCAGCCTCATGAGTAACGCATAATGGCCCTTGTTAAGGTGTATTAACTGTAAGGGCCGGCCTCATGAATTCGAATGTCTGTGGAGTTGGCCGTTATCACACAGGATGCCCGTCAAGGGTTTACAGCAACGATGCAACTGAAATTGCTTTAAATTCCTTCCTGTCATTAAACACACCCGTGTTGTGATATCTTTCACGGAAGATACCATAGAAACGAAAGAACAGCAGAGATTGTTTTACGCTTCTGTCGATTATTTCCGAAATTTCTGCAGAAAAAGAGCAGTGTACGAGACATACATAGTGTGCAAATGATTATTGAGGGGATAAGTCTTTCACTTGGGGACACTTCAGAAAATCCAACGGTAAAAAACAGAGATCACCATGTCGAATTCGCCTAGTAATCTATGGCCGACATGCATACAACTTAACGCACCTGTTTTTATATGGCTTAGGATTATTTTAATCAGGGATATAGATTACGTCTGTTTCACATTACATCGAAAATTCCTCTGCACACAGAATATGTGCTTTTCCAAAGTCTGTTAGTAATCTACTCTGTATTTTGTATTACCTGTTTCATACCAAAAATATTGTCGCAGCAACATGTCCATTCTTGGAACTTTTTTTCTACTCTAGTTGCAGTAGATTTGAAATATTACGAATTTCGCCATATTTTATTTTACTATAAATATTGTTACTAAAATTAGCTAGTGATGGCTCCATTGTGGTTCATGTTTATACGGTATATTTTACAAGACATATTGAGAAAGGAAGAGAAATCTATTCCGTCTTTATTGACTTGGTGCAATGGAAAAAGCTGATGGATATCTTGAAGAGGAAAGGAGTAGATTGGAAGGAGAGAAGGTTGGTACAGAACCTATATTTACTACAGGAAGTAAGAATAAAGATTGGAAACGAGATGTCAGGAGAAAGCAGCATTGGTAGGGACGTAATGCAAGAAGAAATTATTATAAATGCTTATAATGAGAAAAGAGGAGTGCGAATTTGTGGCAAGAGAACAGAGTGTGTACTATTTGCCGATGGTATGGTCTTTTTGGCAGAAAGCGAACAAACTCTAAACAGAATCTTGAGCATGGCAGCATCAACAGCAACGGTATTTCTTCAATTGTAAAATGAATCACAGCCAACCTGTTGCAATATTCATTGAATTTATTGTTTACCGGTTTCGACCCGCCTTAAGGAAGTCTTCAGCTGCCGGATGGATAGCTAAAAAATATATTTTAATGTGTGACTTAAGTACAAAATGTACTATTTTATTGAGAAGAGTTTATTTAGATTCATGTAGTACTTTTTAATAAGTTCTGAAGAAGACTCCCTTAAGGCGGGTCGAAACCGGTAAACAATAAATTCAATGAATGTTGCAACAGGTTGGCTGTGATTCATTTTACAATCTTAACAGAATGCTGAAAGATCTAGATGAAGCTTGTGAAAATTTTTGAATGAAAATAAATACGGCAGAAACTAAGAGTATGGTGATTGGCAAAGCAAGAAAACGAATAACTATTAAGACAGGACTAGCTGATATCAGTCAAGTAAGATACTTCTAATATCTTTGAAGTACATTCACTGGGGACTTGAGATGCCACCAAGAGGTAAAAACTCGCATTGCCAGAGCGAAGGTAGCGTTTAATAGGAAGAAGCGATCATTAGCTGTAAAAATAGATAAAGAATGGAGAAAAAGAATTAGCAAATGTTTTGTTTGGAGTGTGGCTCTTTATGGGGCAGAGGCGTGGACGCTGAGGCGATAAGATGAAAAACGGATAGAGGCGTTTGAGATGTGGATATGGAGGAGAATGGAAAGGATAAGCTGGGTGGATAAAGTAAGTAATGTTGAAGTGCAGGAAAGGGTTGGTGAAAGGAGAAAACTACTCCAAGTCATAACAGAGAGAAAGAAGAACTGGGTTGGACACTTGCTAAGAGGAGAGTACTTGCTAAACGAAGCATCGAAAGGAATAGGAGAGTGAGAGGAAGGAGGAGGTGCAAGAAGAGCATGGAGAGCAGTCATGTGAAAACCTGGCTTAGGACAGAACAATGATGAAGACGACACGGAACCTCAGGTCAAACTGAGCCTACCATTGACAGGAAATTGTTAAGTTCATTTGCTTGGAGACCATTCATGGCCTTCATGATCCCAAACAACGATGGAATTTTTCTGGACGACAATATGTCGTCTCACGATTGGTTTGAAGGACATTCTGGATGCTTCCTGCCAATGATCGGGCCGTCTATATCGCCAGAAATGAATACAATCGAACATACTGTAATGACACATTACAGCCGTGTGAAGTTGCATCAAGATGCAACCACGAAAGCTTGCGGACAGTTTGCAGGACGGCAGCTGGCTAGCAGACAGGTAGCACGCTTTCAAGAACTCAGAAAGAATGCGGTTATGTCTCACCCCTCAAATCCGCTGGACCTCTGGGCAGGAGGGGTGGAGGGACTCTGTTGGAGGTCACGGAAGTGTGAGCCTCGTGGAGCAGTGACGGACGTGCGAACATAATTCGCGAGTGTGAGCTTGAGTTTGCGCTCCTGCTGGAAGAGCTTACGAGTCCGAATCTCGAAGGAACAGGTTCGTCGCCAGACTGCGTCGACATCTACCCGTCCTAGCTCCTTGAGGGGCCACTCCACGTCTGTGCAGCGTCGATCGTGCGGCCAATACAACGCCAACCGCGAGATGATCAGACCGCTTCGCGCAGTCCCGCAGTATTCACCAGAAAGAGACCAATAATAGACAAAAAACTTACCATCATGGGGCAAGAAATAGAAAGGTCATCTGAAACTAAATACCTTGGAGTCACCATTGACAAAAAGCTTCTCTTCCGGAAATACATCCTAGACAGGAGAAAACAGGGCACAGGTATACTTAAAAATCTTTTTCCAATCATGTACAACTCCGAACTAGCCACAACAACAAAGCTTAGGATCTACAAGGCAGTTATCCTCTCCTTCATACTATACGGATGCCAGGAGTGGGGAACTGCAGCTAAATCCAACATAGACCAACTCCAGCGACTTCAGAATAGATACCCAACAGTAATACTAAGAGCAGCCAGAGACGCACCAAATGACTTCCTTCACGACACAGCGAACATTAACCCACTTCATGTAGAAATTTTCAGACAAACAGAAAAATGTAATGACAGAATAGATAAATTCAGACAAAAGGCTCCATACCCTTAGCACAATGCCAAGGCACTGGTGAGCCTGTAAAGTGCCACTAAGTATTATATATCCGGCAGAAGGAACTGATATGATCATAAGAAAATTGTAGGGGTTTTTCACATAAGGTCGTCTTTGACGAACTATAGCCATGTTTTCCCCTCAAAGAGTGATAAAAAGAGTCCCCAAAAATTTCCTCGTCCTAAACAGAGTTACACGTAAAGTAGAGCTACCACGGTAGCGGTCCTTACAAAAAAAAATAAAAAAAATCGTGTCGCAAGAAGCGCCACCACGGATCTGCCTACAGCTGCCGTCGCAGAAGCCAACAATACGGCATTGTGTGTGACGGCGTTGTGTGTGTTAAGTGCATTTACCACTGGCGTTTACCACGAGCGTGATGAGTGAACGATTAACTTACTGACCTCGCATACGGGAGAACGGTGGTTCGAATCCCCGTCCTGGAATTCAGATTTGGGTTTTCCATGGTTTCCCAAATAACTCCAGGCGAATGCCGGGAAGTTTTCTTCAAATGACCATGGGCGAATTCCTCCCCGCTCCTTGTCCCCAGTCTCATCCCGCCTCTTAAGGCCGAGGCCTAAAGCCATAAGTAAGACAGCGTCCATATACTACGTGGTATCGGTCTAGGTGGGGGGAGGGAGTTGACTGGAAAGCTACGCTGGGATACGTGGGAGGAGGGGGATCAAGGCAACGCTGCTTTTCATTCCTTAAATTGAGATCCTGAACCCACCACAGAATATAATTATTTATTTCCTTCATTTGATTGTCTCGGTATGTAAGTTACGATTGTCTGATGAGAGAAAACAGTACAAAATATCTTTTGGAATCAATAGAGAAATTTAGTTTCGTGCTAGGTGGAGAAGTGGGGGGGGGGGGGGGGAGTAGTGACTAGAGGCAAAAGCCACGTCTGGCTACAAGGGTGGGTAGGGGGTTTCGGAGGAGGCCAAAATGGAGGTACATGGTTCATAGACGTTCCCTGAAGAAAATAATTAAAATTTAAAAAAAAAATGCGGACCAGTAGTTTTTGCACAAACCGCGTTCATTGAAAAAATGACACTAATTTATGAACACTAATGCCTTAAATTTTTCAGGGTTCCGAATTCATATGAAGATGAAACGTATCGTATTTGATCCCCAGCAGTATCCGATTTTCGTTACTCGAAACCACATCAAAATGCAAGCGGCAGTTTTTTTCGCGGATCGCTTTTACCCACAACGAAAGGTATGTTGCTTCTCGCAGTCGCAATTTCTATGATCCATTATTTAATAGAATTTAGTAAGATGTTGAAAGTGTGTTTAAAGTTTGAATTCGTTATTAAGTTGTTCTGATATGTTTAATGCAATCCCCTATCTCTTCCTTTTTTGAGGCAACTTCTTCATCTCTACATACCTCTAACAACCCACATCCTCAGTTATCTGCTTCATTTATTCTAATCTCTGCCTTCCTCTACTGTTCCCTCCACTAACAAATCAACCAATCCAACATGTTTGAAATTATAATCTATCAGCCTGTCTCTTCTTTCTGTAAGACTCTTCCACAAACTTCTTTCGTCCCTCATCATCCCAAAACTCGTTTATTTCCTACTTTGTCTGTTCACTTAATATTCAGCATTCTTCTGTAGCAACACATTTCAAATTCTCAATTCCATGCTTCGTTACTATAAAGCGCTGTGCTTCACAGATTTTAAAAAAATTCTTTCTCAAATCTGAATCCTAGATCAATGTTTGAAACTAAAAGATTTCTCTTTTTTATGAAGGCTCTTTTTGTTAGAGCTATTCTGCTTTTAACATCATTCCTGCTTCTGCCATCGGTTATAATTTTGCTTCCTAAGTAGCATAATTCACTTACTTCTCCTATTGCGTCCGATCCTATTTTTATATTATTTTAATCTATTGTGACTGGTATAAAATTTGCTAAATTTTATCTCTTTTGTTTTGCTTTTATTTATGTTCAGTCAAAACTAGGGCTGTTGATATTTTAAAAAATATCGGATTTTCGATATATCGATATTTTAAAAAGTATTAATATTGGCTGTCGATATATCGGAAAAATGTATCGATATATCGATACTTTTATATATGCAATTTCTTAAAATCAAATCTTGTAAAAATAAGGCTGTCCATTGATATATAATGTGTGATATTGTTCTTAGTCAAGTTTTCACTTTCGACTGGTTTCTCTTGGTGATGATGAATGTTGACTTTTTTAAAATTTTATGCGCGTCATGATTTTCATAAAAATTAATAAAGTTTTTAAAACTCAAAATAGGTTCGAGGCAAATCTTATTTTGCGTATTTTTAAGATTGATAAGCAATACAGTTGAGGTATTTATTTAGGTACAAGTTTAGCTATCATAGCGTACATTATGGCCAAGTTACATAACTTTTTTCATAATTTTTTTTGGTATTTCATTTAGTATTGTATGTTGATACTTATTCTCATTTGCCTTCTAGCTTATCTTGGTCTCTAACTAGCAACTATTTCTTATTTACACTTCACGCTATTCCTGCTAACACACTTATTTCAAGTTGGACTTCCCTGGACAACCCACACGCTCATCTCAATCAATGGGCTCGCGTTCGAATCTTGCTGGGCGAGCGATGCCTTGGCTACACTGTTGTCATCATCTGAGTAGACTTGGTACCCATAACTTCCAAATTAATAATAGAAACGTGGTAAGATTTACTTAAGCTTGCTGATCTCAATGCGTAACAGAAATTTGAGGGACTCAGAGCAAACGAAAAATGATAACTTATTATTTTAAAATATCGCCCTAAAATATCACTCATAAATATCGTTATTTTCAAAAATTAATATCGATATATTATCAACAGTCCTAGTCCAAACCTTCCTTCTGTATTTTTTTTTTATGGCTTTCGGCGACTAAGCCATTCAGCCAGCTCAATGTGTTTATGATCTCTTCATGTGAATTTTTTTTTAGTTTATCCAGTGCGTTTATGCTTCCTATGTATAGACACCACAGGACGGACAGGACATTCACACAGACACATAGACACATAGACACACAACACTTAAACATCCATGCCCGCGGCCGGATTCGAACCGGCGACCTTCGGCACGTGGAGCTAGTGCTCTAGCCCCTACGCTACCGAGGCCGGCTTCCTTCTGTATTTTGATCATGCCATTCACTAACTTCTCAATATCCTCAGCCTGTTCTGCTAAACAAGACAAAGTCATCAGCAAATCGCAGCATACTGAGTTTTCCTCCTTGAACATTTATGCCACACGAAAATTTTTCTTTAACTGTCTTTATTGCTTCCTCTACAAATAAGCAGATTATCGCCCTGTGATTTTCATCTCTTTGGACCACTGAAAGAAGAACTGAGAGGCCGACGTTTTGATGACGACAACGCGGTGGTGGGCTTCGTGCGCAGTTGACTACTGACGCTACCCCCTTTCTTTTACGATGACGCCATCAAAATGCTTCAGATACGCTGGGAAAAACGTATTTCCAAATCAGGAGATTATGTTGTGAAATAATATGTACTCGGTTCATTTGCTATGATAAATATTTAAATAATAATAATAATGTAAGTGCCGTTTATATTTGATTCGCCCTTGTATATCTTACCCTATGTTAATGAGTGTTTTGTGAATATCTTTCCCGCTTTCAACAATTCATTAAAAAGGGCGAAGTGAAAATGTTAGTAGATCAGAGATCCAATTTGCGAGGAAAAAAAATAAGGAATTACAGCAGACGAAACACGTTTGCTTGTGAAGAAGCTGGAAGGTGTTTTGGTTTTCAAAGGGAGTCTCCGGCTGCTAATCAGATGAGCGAGTTAGACGACTGGTTGCGGCGCCGAAAATTGCTTCTCAGACGGAATCGCAAAGGCGACACTAATATAATTACTCGCGGCCCATTTGCATTCTTTTGAAGAGTTAGCAGCCGGCTGTTAGAAGGCAGCTTTCTTCAACTGCGAAGCGAAACTTTCTAGAAACACCATTCCTGAAGTGAGAGGTAAGCTCATTTGAATCAATATATTTTAATAGGATCCATAATCTATACAAAAAAATCAACAATGGGCAGTCATTGGCTAATGCCTACAGAAGTGAAAACTTAAAACTATGAATATCATACGCGCAACATGTTGTAAGCTTCCCTCGTTTCTGCTGCTTTTTGTCAGCTTCCACAAATGACTTAAGTGCTCTACTTCAAGCAGGAATATTTTTTGCTGTAGAAGTCGGCACCAAAGAAGAAAAAACTCTGCAACTCAAATAACACACGACAGGATAATATAATTAACTCGAAAATTCACTCTTTTATTTTCCTTTTTTTCACAACATACAAATACACACACGGCTCATAAAACAACTTGCACTATTTTTTATCTCAATACACATCCGACAGCTAGAAATCAAGCATGTCTGCCATACCGTGCTTTCTCTTACTATTACTTGCGCAGTCCAAAGATTATTCCCCTAGTCCACTTCTTCCAAAGATAGTCCTCACTCTCTGTTCTTACCTTTAGTGCTATTTATGTTATTCAGCAAAAAACTTCCACATAATTCTCTTTATACAAAATAAAACATTTGTTTTTAAATATTATAAACACCAAAATTATAAATATAGTAAGGCGACCTTGTCACCTTACAATGTCATACGTATAGCTACAGATATACTAAATAGCATTCCGTGTAAACGTAATGACCTGGTGACAGGGATTCTACTGGCTGCACTTTCCGCCCCTGACTTAGCCGTCTTAACCTAACTCGCTAGTGCTACCAGGAACAAGTGAATCATAGTTTAACGTGGAATACGAACAACGGAAGCATTCTGGCGTACTTCACATTACACAGCAAGCTATGTTAAATGTGAAGGTCTGGTTAATGGTCTGTGTAAATACCCGCCAAGACAGAGACTCGAGCCGGGGACCTTTCGTTCGCCAGTCAGACACCTAAACCACTGAGCCACCAGACCACAACAGATATACTATTAACGTTAGCATATCGGTAATGCTAACTCATAAGATTTTACCCATTCAAAAATCGCCCATTGAGACTAAGAAGTTTTCACTTCAAAAATTAAAAGATATTGTGTTTTAAAGTATATGTGCGCTAACTACTACCAAAATCGAATAAAAACTGTTGGTTTGTATGAACAACGGTGACAGAAATTAAGCTGAGGGGGAAAGGAGGAGAGGGTTTCAGTTTCTGTAAATCAAACGTCAACAGTGTTTTTCTGTTTGTTTTTAAAGTATAGCAATATTCCATCAAAATCGGATAAAAACTATGTGTTTGCAAAATTATTGTGCGCAACAGGTGGGCGTGATCTGAAGCGTGCAACAGGTGGCTTCTTACGAACTCATAGATTTACCCCGCGCAAACTGCGCGTAACGCGATTATAGAAGTTTTCACTTCAATATCAATTCTGTAACCGGGCTAGAGCTTAAGATATTTTTGAAGAGAAATGAGTTTGAGGCATTGTTAATAACCTATATAAAACGATAAACTAATTCAAAAAAAATTTCTCTGTCAGTTTGGTTGAACGTGATTCAGGCAAAAATCAATGGTCGGATTTCGATAACGTTTTGAGCTTTGTAGACCCAGGTGCTGGGGGTAAAATAGTGTATGTTTCATTTTTATCTGAAGTAGGAAAGCGGAGAAATTCAGAATAAATGGGTAAACAAATGAGTATCAATGTTTCGTTGAATAGAATTTACGCAAAAACCACTGGACAAATTTTGATGGAGTTTTTTTTTTTGTATATACATATATAATTTACATTCGTGGTCAAAAGGTTAAAGTAGGATATGTTGCATTTTTATGCAAAACCTGAAAGCTGAAAAATTTAAGGATAAAAGGGTAAACAACTGAGTATTTAGAAAGGATGACGTGGAAGCCACACGTTTCCAGTGTTCGTGGTAAGGCAACAGGGAGATTAGGCGCACTTTACCGTGTCCTCAATCCCTCATCCAAATAATGATCGGACCTAGAGATCCGTCTATACTTCGCTCTGGTCAGACAAATTCTGGAGCACGCGGCGGTAGTAAGGGGTAATACGGCGCACTCGCACATTCCGCTGTTACAAACAGTGCAAAACAGGTCAATTAGATTCGCCCACCACCTGCCGAGGGAAGATGACCTACACCGACTCAGTGGACTACCTAAGCTTCGAGTCAGATTTCAACAGCTGGCATCCAAGTTCTATGACAAGGCTCCAAAAACCCACTGATCTTCTCTGCACTGGGAACTGAGCCCATCTATAACGTCAGATTAAGGTGGCCAAAGAAATTACTCGACCACCAATAAGGAAGCCACAAGTACCGGATACGACAAAATCCAACTATGACACACATTTAATGGCAACCGGAAAACCGAAGCTCAGCTACGTCTCAGGATCTACAAGTACATATTCGCCTGGGATATCCCTGTGCCCAACTTCAAGTACTTGCGCCACACCTTGTGCAACCCAAAGTTCTCACGCCAAGCTAGACCAGTCATTGAAGAAGGGAAGGACTGGTCAAAACACATTCCTTTCCCAAATGCTTTTTCTGACGACTTCAGTGAAGATGAATACTTAGTGAACATCTACAAAATCCTGTTTCCCACTCAAAAAACAGAAGAATCAAGCTTCAATCAAATTGAAAATACTGAAGAGACCGCCAACATGTCGAGGGTGGAGATAGATCAGAATTCCAAGAATGACAAACAGCAAATCTTCAATCAAGAAAGTTGTATACAAGAAACCCTTGCTCAAATGATAGCTGAAACATCATCGGAACATTAAGGCAAAATCCTAGATGTACTACGCCTTGTTGCAGCCCTCCGCGATAAACACTGGTCGACCTTGGCAAGACTACTCGCACAGTGTACCAATCAGTCAGTCGTCAAGTTAGCCATGGAGAGTCTTGGAAGCAAGCAGCCAGATTCTACTAGCTCCCTAGTGGAGGTACCTGATGATGAACCCATGGCATCCAAGAAGAATTCAGCTCCTGATCAAGTGGTGGGCTGCCTTCAGCCTGATGCATCTGGGGCGCAAACATCGCAGCCAGATCCACCTGCGGTGCAAATGCCGCCACCCAAATCACCGCGTCCAAGACAAAGGTGAGCTGAAAAACATCGCCCAGTTATTAACTCAATGAATTTCAAAGATGTCTTTCTGCAACCAATTTGAGCAGATTCAACACGGCTACTAGTTGCTACGAGAGTAGAATTACCTAGAAGAAAACCCACAGAAACAAGAAGTTGAAGCCTCAGAAGACATCCAAAATAGGGTATTCCAGCAGCGACGGCAGTACCGGATAACAGGAGTGACTCGCGACGGTGAAGCAGTCTGTAAACATCAAGTATCCTGACGGACTGCACCCACACAAAAATTCAGATACTTCAGTAAGCCTTGCTAATGATGTGAGCTAAAACAAATTTAATTATAATGATCAACATGGAGCTGACTACTCCCATTATGCTACACCCATAATGAAACCTTAATATAACTGAACTGGAAGGAGATACGATAACCGTAAGAACTTCCTCATACTCCGGGAACTAGGCCACCCGGTTAATGTTAGTCTGTGGCCAACTGGAAGGAGATGCGTATAATCTTCCCTCCAGCCAGAGACTGATGCTTTCCCCGCAACTGATGTCTGTCTTTCTCAATTGAGTATCAAATTTTTTTCCCTTGAACGCTATTTACGCAAAAACTATTAATTAGATTTTGATGGGTTTATATCGTGCTGCCCTTCGTCGGTGGGTATATATACATATTCATTTTGACGTGAAGCCGAAAATCTGAGAAATTTGGAATAAGAGTATTCACAAATTAATATGTATTTTTCACTCTTTGCATGCTGTTCACTCAAGGACTAGTTGTCCGATTTAGGTAACTCCCGCAGTCGAAATGTTTATCGTGACTTCAGCCTACGAACGGTATCATATTATCCGGAGGAATTCAGAAACATTTTATTTCCTCACTGGCAATCTGTTAACTGTAACAGTTCACATTAACAAAGCTGCCAACAACGGCTACTCTTAATTACATTATAAATGCGAAACTTTGGATGAAAGTTTGTTGATAAATCAAGTCTTAACGGCACGACGGATTTTAACGAAATTTTGTACTGAATTAGAACAGAGTCTGAATTAAGATACAGAATACCTTTTATATTTTTTCTCTCGCGCTTTACGCCTTGTCAGTATCATTACAGAGGGAAAGAGGATTATGGGCCTTTCGAAGGAACAATTCCACTATTTTAATTGAGTGTTTTCGGTTTTCAGAGTCGATAAACTGCCTTCAGTCTTTGCTAACTTGACGTGAAAGATGTGGAACATGGTCTGACGTACGACCCAAATAATTGAGTTTTTTTCCAAGTGACGCCGTTTTGATGTATGAGCGTGTTAATAAGCTGGTGACTCCTTTCATCGGTGATACGTTTTATCAACATCTGCATTTGATAATACAGACAACGTAATTGGCATTGTTTATTGTTTTATTTTATTTAGGCATTTTGCGATTAATTGAAGATTAATACCTCATCCTGTTGAAACATCAGTCTTCAAACGAATCACGGACAACAGCTGGTTCTAGGTACGAAAAGTCGGACAATTATAAATTTTACTTTCTTATCTGGTGTCCGTTCAACTCATTCCACTACCCTGCATTCAGATGTTTATCGTGAGCTTGAATACGTCAAGGCACGCCGAAAACTCCTCTCAATGCCGTATATCGTCGTTCTCACGAATAAAACCGAGCGTGGTGGTATAACGGATAGCGTTCTGGCCTCGCATTCGGGAGAACGGTGGTTCGAATCCCCGTCCGGGCATCCCGATTTGGGTTTTCCATGGTTTCCCCAAATCACTCCAGGCAAATGCCGGGATGCTTCCTTCAAAAGGCCATGGCCGAATTCCTTCCAATTCCTTGCCCCCATCCTTTCCCGTCTCTAAAGACCTCGCTGTTGAGAGACGTAAAGCAGTTTTAAAAAAAAAAAAAAAAAAAAAAAAAAAACTCACAAATAAGTATTCACCTTTATATGGCCGTTGCACCTGGTAATTAATTTCACGACCACGTAATGGTGAACGAAGCATGGTTCCTGATACACAGATTGTTATAATTGAAACGAACTCTTCAAGGGTGTAAAGAACGATTCTGTTTTAAAATACGATATTTCGACGGGTCTGCCGTCTCTTTCACAACTGAAGAAGATTGCTGAGCTAAACGTTGGCGTACCTTATTTCTACAATACACTGTGGGGGTACATCTGTGAAGATTTAAATGCAACAGTACAATACAAAAATCATCGATTTTACAACGTTATTATTAATGTAGCGTTCTTGGCTAACTAACGACGTAAATATGTTGTTTCATACTATATTTCGGCTATCGAAGCCTCACTCTCATTCTTCAAGTGAACCGCTGACCAGTTCGGACTAAAGTGACTTCACAGTGTCCTTTGTTGATGTATGACATGGTAACAGCTGACATTCACTTGTTGATATGGCAACGGCTGGTAGAGTGTGGGGGGGACGAAGGGGTGGCACGCAATCTAAAGGGTCCTGTAAACGATCAAATTTATTTGACAAATTCGTTGGTCAAACTTCCCGTCTTCATCAAACAATAGCGCAAATGTTCAAACCAAAGATCAAACAAATTTGTCAAACTTACCTGTAGTTTCCTTATCGGGACGTGACAAGACGCGTGCCACTGCCGCAATAATCAATAAAGATAAAGCATTTTCGGCGTTGACTGAATTACTGTGTTTTAAGAAAAAAGAAGCGTATACACTGGGCAAGAGTTAGAGAATGGACGAAATTAAGAGAAAAATACACCCACGAAAATTTACTACGAGAAATATTACGCACAGAAGCAGTTGATTACACTAGCTTCCTGCGCATCGAGCATAACACTTTTGAAGAATTACTACAATTCCTACTTCCTACCACTGAAAAAAATGGACCCGTTATGCGAAAATGTGTACCAACTACTCAAAGATTATCAATAACATTGAGGTACCCATTTAGTGATGCTTATTTTGAAGATCTAAAATTTCAGTCATGTATTGTACAGTCTTTGACATTATTTCTGGCCGCCGGTGAAAAATTCTATCACTCTTATTTTGCACAATCTGGCATCAATGTCATCCCAGGCAACAGGAACGCAATACTGGCTCCGCCTCCTCGCAATTTCATTGGTGGATATTTTATTCAGAGCCATCTATACTGCAGATTTTTCATTTCCTTAAGTCAATGCAGGAAACAATTGGCCAACAGGTAGGAATTAAGCTCCTCCCACTGACGATTCTTATTGGCTGAACAGTTCATCATCCTACCATTACATTTCTATAATACTTTACCAAAATTCAGATCTTGAAACGTTTGCCAAAAGTTCTAATTAACGGGATTGCATTAAAGTGAGGCAGGAAACAGGCTCAATGCTGTATATTACTACGGTTGATTAGCATAAAACTATAACGATAAGATTGTTATACTCATTTTGATAATTCCTTCGGATAATATTTCACTCATATATCTGGTCAGTCCACAAACCAAGGGATAATCATGTTCCATGAGGTAGAATTTTTAGTACTACGAAACTACAGAAACAAGAAATTATTTCGGAAGTGTCTCTCTCCAAGATGGATTGAATGAAACAGTCTTCCTACGCTGCGTTGTATACGCCTATTCGAGGAAAGTAGCACCGAGCTTGCAGTGGTCCTATGGTTAGCGTTCTGGGTTGCTGAGCGAGCGGTTCCGAGTTCAAATCCAAGTAGTTCTTATTATTTTTTTTTTTAATTTAGAAATCTATCTTTACTTGTATTTTATTTTTAAGCGTACCGAAACTGCACATTGCTTATTAGTATAAGGTATCCATGATTCTTTCCTAACTGCGTCAGGAAATAAGATAAACATCTGCGAAACTACCCAATGTTTCGTAACTAATAGCCGACGTAAGCATGAAAGATTTGCGGCAGCAGAACTGACGAAAATCTACACGGGTTTCAAGCCGCGCCGAAATCATATCATCTGTCCCTTTTCAAACGACACACATGTTTCCAATATATTTATTTCACAGTAGAACGATCATCGCGTTTCAGAAAGAAATAATTTACAAGAGGAATTATTGCTCTCTTTGTAGGTGGACGATAATGATTATGCACTATATAAATAAATGAGAGTTAATCGCGCAGAACTAAATATTAGCACCGCAACAAATTAAACGACCATTGTCACTAAAAAATTTACAACCAGATTATTATCGTAGGACAAAAATAAATTCTTTTATAACTGGTGTAAGTAATTAAAGTTAATTGAGAATCGGGCTTAAAGACAGGGAGTTCTTAAATGACCGTTTTTCCCGTTTTCTACAATGCTGTTAGTTGTTGACACTATTACTTCATGATCTTTACAGCATTGGGATTTATTAAATACTGGGTCTAAATGCTCATTACTTAACAAGGCGTGAAATTACCTGCGTTATTCTTTGTTTGGAATAACATAAATAAATACAAGCATTTGGCGAATGAGGATGTCGCCGTTCGCGTGATTGTTCTTTAGTCTCCGGTATAAAGTGGAACGCTCAAGTTTTGTCACCCGTCATAATCGACTCCATAATCGCCTAGGTCTCAAGGATTCAAACAAACACAGTCTACCGGTAAAGTAAGGTTGATGATGTCTAAAGACCGGAAGACCGAGCGTGGCGTGTGAGCGGTAACGTTCTGGCTCCAGGCAAATGCTGGGACGATTCTTATAGAAGGCCATGGCCGTTCCCTACTGTAATAACTTCAACATCGATGAAACGTAAAGCAATAAACAAAAAAATAAGGATAGGGAGAAGGTATTGTTAATCGATTTCAAGCCAGCTGCGACCTCCTCAATAAATTTAAAAATTCTTATGATTTTACGCCTCGTCGACATAGAGGTGATTATTGGCTGGATAGGAGTAGTGGCAAGGATTTCGGCCATGCCCTTGTAAAGAACCTATTCCGGTATTCATATGGAGTGATTTGGGTAAACCTTGGAAACCACAAATATGCATGGCCGAACTTGGATTCGAACCATTGTCATTTACAGCAACGACCAACGTGTGTTCCGAAATGGTAATGATGTAGAAAAATAGATATTTGTTCAACCTCTAAAACTGTAAATAAATTAATTTGATTCTTTATCTATGAATGCTTGGGAGACGTTACTTTTTGTATTGCCCTCATGCAGTTAACATGGATTCCCACCGTATTTTCAATTGCCAGCTGTAAGTTGGATAATTCTGAAACCAACAAAAACTTTTGCCAAATGTGCTGCTCGTGTTAAATTATTACGTGCATTATTTACGTGTTATAAAGGTATTCTTCCTTGCCGAAGGAAGTAGGAAACTTAAGACTTTTTCCTGGTAAGCGTTGCCATATTTACTTTCTGCGATGTTGCCACGATGTTCTGCCTAGTAGTCGCAGCGCTGTAGCAATTTCCCTATACCAGAAATAGTGTCTCATAGCTGGACACACACATAGGCGAAATGAAAAATTATTTATGTTCCAGTCTCATCTAGAATATTTTCATTTAACTGATTACTTCTCTTGCAACAGTTCGATTCTGTATACAGATTACTATTCAATCACGGATTGTTGTATCTATATGTATATTTTTTCTTTGGTCATATAATTTATGAGGCACTAGATTCTGTGAGTCCAGGTGTCCTAGTGGTAACGCGCTGGGCTGTCAAAGTGCTGGTTCTCGGTTCAAGCCCAGGTGCTGTTATTTTTTTTTTTTCATTCTTTATCTCCTTTTCACTTGTTGCAAAATACATATCATATAAGTAAGTTTATATATATTTCGTGGTCAATTGGAACAGTGGAAATGAATCATAAAATTAATGTTTGGCTGAAATGAGAAAGTGTCAACGCATGATGCGTGAGTAGGAACTGAAAGCCAGTTTTCCAATAAATTTAATTTAACCATTACGATTTGTGCCACTCAACTTAACCAATTTTTTTCTAGTGCAAAGGCGGGAGATTGATAATTGGGGCAATGATGGCTGTTTAAAAATAAACAAGGACCTAAATCAAACTAATGTGCGGTTTTTGTAGCTAACGTTCCTGGTATTAGCAAGCAAACCAGAATTGAAAATGTGAGTAGTTATTCTTACGAAAACAAAAAATCATCATTGACGAATAACATGCTAATGAGAGGTTCCGTATTTGACAAAATGCTGCTCCTACTAGTGATCAGTAATGATATAATTGATGTATATCCTCAATATAACGACATGATAACCTTGTTTCCGAAATCTGAAATTGCAAGAAAGAAACAGGAAATTTGAGGAAGGAGGAAAGATAATGCCAGTCTCGTTATAAGTTGTTGTTACCTCTCTGGTAATCCAGAAAGAATGTTACTGTAAGTGGCTCAGATTCGCGGGTGCCATGCTGATCCCGGAAGCTAGTGCGGTGTCTCGCGGTTCCACGGTTCGAGTCAGGCCGCAGGCAAAAGTGGTTTTATGAGTGTTTTTCTTGTGTTGCCTGTAAACTGGGACAGTGAAAACATATTATACACTTAATGAGAATCAAAAGCTACACATGTCTGCATGTATCTATTAAGCAATCCAAATTCGTTTTTGTTGTTATTCTTTAGTAAAGTCATTATTATTGCAATGGCTCGGAAAAGATTAGTTTTTAAGCAACGAAAAAAAAAAAAAAAAAAAAAACGGCCACGGTCCTTGAGAAAGGGCAATTCCACATTCCTTTGAGCAATTTTGGATTTTGTTTTTTCTATTTAAACCCACATTTTGATGGCTGGATCGTGAATATGAATTGAGTACTGTCTAATGACACTGATGAACTTTACCCTTCATCCAATTCGTTCGGCTATGAATTAATGTAAACATATGATTTGTAATTGCATCTAAACATAACTGACAATCATTTTTAAAAGTGAGGTTCAAAATTTTTTGCTATTAATAGATCAGTCAAGCATCCGTACAATTCAATCAATGAAACAATACAGTTTCTGATCCATCATTCAACCAAAATATTATTGGATTAATTTCCTATTCGTTTGCTGAATAGTAACGCAATCAAGATTTAATTTAGAACTACTGGTATCTTTATGTATTGACATATTAACCTGTTGTACGCTAAAGTGATGCTAAAGTCAAACACAATCCGTTTCAGAATACTGAAATGAGTAAGAATCCAGTCTTACAGTACAAATCAGGATACTGGATGTAAATTCATTTAGCCAAAGTTTCAAGCAAGTAGTTTGTTTCCTCATAGTTGTAGAAGAACGATAGTCAGGATATGGACGTCGTAACATCCACGAGGAAGAGGAGTGGTTTTATAAATATCCTACGTTTCAGTTATTCTAAGCTATCAGTTTCTAAATTTCTGAAAGATTTTGTCCCAAGTTAAAAATCATAAAACAGCAGATAGAAATAGTGACACTTATTTTGCGTAACGTTTTGGTAACAGATAAACTACTATGTTGTTAAGTAAAAATTGCGTGTCAGCTGATAGATGAAGTTAGCACTATCTAGAGCCACACTGTTAGTAATTATAAGGATTTATACTTTATCTCTGTTACACTCTGCAAGTGATGTGTAGTAGGATAATCACGAGGAAGTCGGGCTGTTTACACACAGCGTTAAGCGCGCAGCATTTCCTTGACCGGATTGTACGGAATATCCATTCGCAAGATATTCCGACTGCTTTAAGAATTCATAATGATTTAACTTCTATCAATACTCGTACGTTTTGTTATTATATTACTGTTGACAGTAACATCAAAATTAAAACACCCAGAGCTCGAATAAAATCCGCAGTAGCTTACTTCGGAGAAGTGAAAAGTTAAATAACGGAAAAGAAGCGATTGCTTTAGTTTTTTTTTTTTTTTTTTTTTTTTTTTTTTTTTTTTTTTTTTGGCATTTGGCAACGGAGGCCATACAGCCAGCTCTATGTAATTTAATTGCTCTCAGTGTATGGACGCTACAGGACGGACAGGACAATCACATAGACACACAACACTTAACATCCAAGCCCGCGGCCGGATTCGAACCGGCGGCCTTCGGCACGTGGAGCTAGCACTCAGCCCCCACGCTACCGAGGCCGGCGTTTGCTTTAGTTATTAAAGCGTCAGCATAAATATAACAAGAAACTAAGTCAGTATGCTGTTATAATCTTTTACAGACGTATATATGTATATTTGTATTTGTGAAATATTCTAATTTTTTTATTGTATTTCGCTAAAATATGGGCGTAAAGTGATGTTGCACCATCAACTTGGACATCAATTGTTTTTTTCTGAAACACTGTATTTTCAACCTCACCACTTCAGAAGACTCGTTATTTGGTAGATCCTCCGATTTGTTTGAACTTCATTGGCTGGAGATCGCGGCCCACCCATATCACTGTAAACTAATAATTACAAGGATCTTTAACGCTTCGAATAATTAAATTCTGACGGTTCGGCTAAACTGCTATAGCTTTTATCAGTCGATCGTTCGCTCGGATTCACAGCAGAATTGACGCGTCTAGATTAAAAGAAATTTGGGTAAATTTTTATTTTCTCAAACACAATAAATGTTCGTATAGAATGAATGGAGGAATTTTATAAATAATCTAGACGACAGTCTTAAAAAATCTACGAGTGAGACCATTACAGCACTTGTTTCTCATTTAAGAATATAGTTGAATATTGGAGTGAAATAAAGTGTATCTTAATGCTTGATAGCAGAGTATCAGGAAAGTGAAACACAGGTTATTTTCCGCATAAGAAGGCGGAAATTTTGGTAGGCACTCGCCTTTCTTTCGATCTTTCCTTCCAGTTTACTAAATGAATGGACTATTGGTCATTATTGTATATGCATGCTTTTGTATATCGCCATCAGTGTCGGTTTCAGTACTACCTTCTAGAAGTGTGTCTTCTTTATTTATCAAATGTAATGAGATATAATAATTCCTTTGTTCTAACAGTTATGGGCAGCAGTCTAGGTGCTTAATGGTTAAGGCAGATTGAAAGAAATGGCAGTATCATGGGTTCAAACCACTTGGTCTAAATGAATTTTTACTGAATTTACTTTGTTCATGTCAATAGTCAAGAACGATCAGTTATTTGGATCCCGCGGTATAGCCACGACTCAAGCGTAATACACAGCAAAGAGACTTTCACTAGGCTGCCGAAGTAATTAATAATTCAGATTTCATTTTACCTGAATGTATTATTATAGCATCGTGGTATGTGGAATGAAGAAACATAAAAAACAAATATGAAAAGCATAACTGAAGAATCTCGTAATTACGAAAAGTGAAGTGACTTGTCTTTTTTATTATTATTATTTAATCTGCTTAACGTCTCTCTAACAGCGAGGTCTCTGCTATCAGATAGGTTTTTTGTAGATTGGATCGTTTATACTTCTTTCATTTAAATAAATCTAGAGCAAAAGGAGTATATAACTTTCTTACCGACGTACAAACTTCCTTACGTTTTCGTTGCTTAAAAACTAATCTTTTCCGAGCCATTGCAATAATAATGACTTTACAAAAGAATAACAACAAAAACGAATTTGGATTGCTTAATAGATACATGCAGACATGTGTAGCTTTTGATTCTCATTAAGTGTATAATATGTTTTCACTGTCCCAGTTTACAGACAACACAAGAAAAACACTCATAAAACCACTTTTGCCTGCGGCCTGACTCGAATCGTGGAACCGCGAGACACCGCACTAGCTTCCGGGATCAGCATGGCACCCGCGAATCTGAGCCACTTACAGTAACATTCTTTCTGGATTACCAGAGAGGTAACAACAACTTATAACGAGACTGGCATTATCTTTCCTCCTTCCTCAAATTTCCTGTTTCTTTCTTGCAATTTCAGATTTCGGAAACAAGGTTATCATGTCGTTATATTGAGGATATACATCAATTATATCATTACTGATCACTAGTAGGAGCAGCATTTTGTCAAATACGGAACCTCTCATTAGCATGTTATTCGTCAATGATGATTTTTTGTTTTCGTAAGAATAACTACTCACATTTTCAATTCTGGTTTGCTTGCTAATACCAGGAACGTTAGCTACAAAAACCGCACATTAGTTTGATTTAGGTCCTTGTTTATTTTTAAACAGCCATCATTGCCCCAATTATCAATCTCCCGCCTTTGCACTAGAAAAAAATTGGTTAAGTTGAGTGGCACAAATCGTAATGGTTAAATTAAATTTATTGGAAAACTGGCTTTCAGTTCCTACTCACGCATCATGCGTTGACACTTTCTCATTTCAGCCAAACATTAATTTTATGATTCATTTCCACTGTTCCAATTGACCACGAAATATATATAAACTTACTTATATGATATGTATTTTGCAACAAGTGAAAAGGAGATAAAGAAAGAAAGAAAAAAAAAAAGATAGCAGCACCTGGGCTTGAACCGAGAACCAGCACTTTGACAGCCCAGCGCGTTACCACTAGGACACCTGGACACACAGAACCTAGTGCCTCATAAATTATATGACCAAAGAAGAAATATACATATAGATACAACAATCCGTGATTGAATAGTAATCTGTATACAGAATCGAACTGTTGCAAGAGAAGTAATCAGTTAAATGAAAATATTCTAGATGAGACTGGAACATAAATAATTTTTCATTTCGCCTATGTGTGTCTCCAGATATGAGACACTATTTCTGTTATAGGAAAATTGCTACAGCACTGCGACTACTAGGCAGAACAACGTGGCAACATCGCAGAAATTAAATATGGCAACGCTTACCAGGAAAAAGTCTTAAGTTTCCTACTTCCTTCGGCAAGGAAGAATACCTTTATAACACGTAAATAATGCACGTAATAATTTAACACGAGCAGCACATTTGGCAAAAGTTTTTGTTGGTTTCAGAATTATCCAACTTACAGCTGGCAATTGAAAATACGGTGGGAATCCATGTTAACTGCATGAGGGCAATACAAAAAGTAACATCTCCCAAGCATTCATAGATAAAGAATCAAATTAATTTATTTACAGTTTTAGAGGTTGAACAAATATCTATTTTTCTACATCATTACCATTTCGGAACACACGTTGGTCGTTGCTGTAAATGACAATGGTTCGAATCCAAGTTCGGCCATGCATATTTGTGGTTTCCAAGGTTTACCCAAATCACTCCATATGAATACCGGAATAGGTTCTTTACAAGGGCATGGCCGAAATCCTTGCCACTACTCCTATCCAGCCAATAATCACCTCTATGTCGACGAGGCGTAAAATCATAAGAATTTTTAAATTTATTGAGGAGGTCGCAGCTGGCTTGAAATCGATTAACAATACCTTCTCCCTATCCTTATTTTTTTGTTTATTGCTTTACGTTTCATCGATGTTGAAGTTATTACAGTAGGGAACGGCCATGGCCTTCTATAAGAATCGTCCCAGCATTTGCCTGGAGCCAGAACGTTACCGCTCACACGCCACGCTCGGTCTTCCGGTCTTTAGACATCATCAACCTTACTTTACAGGTAGACTGTGTTTGTTTGAATCCTTGAGACCTAGGCGATTATGGAGTCGATTATGACGGGTGACAAAACTTGTGCGTTCCACTTTATACCGGAGACTAAAGAACAATCACGCGAACGACGACATCCTCATTCGCCAAATGCTTGTATTTATTTATGTTATTCCAAACAAAGAATAACGCAGGTAATTTCACGCCTTGTTAAGTAATGAGCATTTAGACCCAGTATTTAATAAATCCCAATGCTGTAAAGATCATGAAGTAATAGTGTCAACAACTAACAGCATTGTAGAAAACGGGAAAAACGGTCATTTAAGAACTCCCTGTCTTTAAGCCCGATTCTCAATTAACTTTAATTACTTACACCAGTTATAAAAGAATTTATTTTTGTCCTACGATAATAATCTGGTTGTAAATTTTTTAGTGACAATGGTCGTTTAATTTGTTGCGGTGCTAATATTTAGTTCTGCGCGATTAACTCTCATTTATTTATATAGTGCATAATCATTATCGTCCACCTACAAAGAGAGCAATAATTCCTCTTGTAAATTATTTCTTTCTGAAACGCGATGATCGTTCTACTGTGAAATAAATATATTGGAAACATGTGTGTCGTTTGAAAAGGGACAGATGATATGATTTCGGCGCGGCTTGAAACCCGTGTAGATTTTCGTCAGTTCTGCTGCCGCAAATCTTTCATGCTTACGTCGGCTATTAGTTACGAAACATTGGGTAGTTTCGCAGATGTTTATCTTATTTCCTGACGCAGTTAGGAAAGAATCATGGATACCTTATACTAATAAGCAATGTGCAGTTTCGGTACGCTTAAAAATAAAATACAAGTAAAGATAGATTTCTAAATTAAAAAAAAAAAAAAACCAAGAACTACTTGGATTTGAACTCGGAACCACTCGCTCAGCAACCCAGAACGCTAACCATAGGACCACTGCAAGCTCGGTGCTACTTTCCTCGAATAGGCGTATACAACGCAGCGTAGGAAAACTGTTTCATTCAATCCATCTTGGAGAGAGACACTTCCGAAATAATTTCTTGTTTCTGTAGTTTCGTAGTACTAAAAATTCTACCTTATGGAACATGATTATCCCTTGGTTTGTGGACTGACCAGATATATGAGTGAAATATTATCCGAAGGAATTATCAAAATGAGTATAACAATCTTATCGTTATAGTTTTATGCTAATCAACCGTAGTAATATACAGCATTGAGCCTGTTTCCTGCCTCACTTTAATGCAATCCCGTTAATTAGAACTTTTGGCAAACGTTTCAAGATCTGAATTTTGGTAAAGTATTATAGAAATGTAATGGTAGGATGATGAACTGTTCAGCCAATAAGAATCGTCAGTGGGAGGAGCTTAATTCCTACCTGTTGGCCAATTGTTTCCTGCATTGACTTAAGGAAATGAAAAATCTGCAGTATAGATGGCTCTGAATAAAATATCCACCAATGAAATTGCGAGGAGGCGGAGCCAGTATTGCGTTCCTGTTGCCTGGGATGACATTGATGCCAGATTGTGCAAAATAAGAGTGATAGAATTTTTCACCGGCGGCCAGAAATAATGTCAAAGACTGTACCTCGTAGAGTCATATTATCATTGAAACTTGCGAAGCATTAAATGAAACATTCCGTCAAACACGCCGTCAATCAAAATTTCTATTAAGCACGTCGACCACATAAATTGTTTGGCGAACGCGTCAAACAATGCCACAGACGATCAAATAATTTGAGAACACCTAAAATTTGACAAACAATTTGATCGTCTACAGCAGGGGTGGACAACCTCAATGATCTTTAGTAATGCATCATTACACCGCGAGCCGCATATAAAATTATATATACCCGTATTAGATTTATACCAACAATAGGCATTTTTGGAGTGAAAAATTGAAACAATTTTTATTGTGTTTGCTATTATTCTTACATGTAAATAAAGATAATATAATAATGATGATGCTAAATCACGTTGTAAAGAAGTATATAGCACTAAAAATGAAATATAAAAATATATTATTATAATTATTCATGATTGCCCTTGAGTACAGTATTTACACTCAAATTATTCATGATTATTCAGTTTTTGTTTGTATTTGTCTTATTCCTCTTCTCTTCCCAAAACCTCTTCATACGCTCACTGTGTTCCTGTTTCCTTTTGTTCAGTCCATTTTGTTCCTGTTTTCTTCTGTATTTTAAATTTTGTGTTCATAATTTTGTTATTGAATTGTCCCCTTTCCCGTGTCATTTCCTTGCTGATCCCTGCGTGATTCAAGTCCTCTTCTATTTCCTGGAACCAATTGGTTTTCCTGAGAGAACCATTTACCACATCAAAGATCCTCTTTGTGAGTCTAGTGCTTTTCATTCGCTGTAAATGTCCATGGAATTGTAATCTACGTCTTCTGATCATGTCTGTCAGTCGATCTGTATGTTCGTATAGTTCTTTCGTTGGCCTTTTCATCCATATACCGTCTTTATATATTGCTCCAAAAAATTTTCTAACAATTTTGCGTTCAACTTCTTGCGCTTCTGTGATGCCTGAAGCCCCAATCATGATTGTTTCTGATGCATATAATGCTTCTGGCAGTACCGCTGTTTTGTAATGTCTGAGTTTGGCCTTTCTTGATATATTTCTTTTGTTATAATATGACCATGTGAGTCTATAAGCCTTCTGAAGCTTTTCTGATATTTCTGAATTTGATAGCTTGTTAGATCCTCCTACTTGTATGTATTCCCCTAGATATATAATTATAAATAAAATAAATTGTGAATATATGGATGCACATATAATGTAATTGTTCAATACACTGGTTTTCACTACTTTGGCCATTATAAAATAAAGATATTTTGTAAAACTGTGAAGAATTTTGCTGGTCAGAAAAATCTTCAAACGGGCCGCATGTACCCGCGGGCCTCGCGTTGGTCACCCCTGGCCTACAGGCCCCTTAACAGTAGTCTCAGTCGTATTCAGCGCACCGTGTAGCACACAACTCTAGACTTTGACGTCACACACTACACAGACTCAATAACCAACACCCGGGCTTCACAGATTGATCATTACATGTTTCTTTCATATTTACTGAACACAACAGACTTTATATCGACTCAACAATACTACAGTTTTCTCAGCCATTCGCTAAGCTCTCACAAAACATTTTCCAGATCTTGATTAGCTAAAGTCTCTGACACACTACCGTTCTTTACAGCCGTACATTTGAAAAACTTCTCTTATTAAATCTTCCGTCTTCGCTGTAATTCATCTCAAACACAACAGCACTTCGCTATCTAGCACAGCGTCCAAGCAAACTTCTCCCCCCCTGCAACTACGATATTCATTGTCTGTCAACAGACTCGAGATTAAACTCTTTAATCATTGGCTAGGAAGGCGCACCAATTTGCAGTTCCGCTACCAAAGTTCCCGCCCCGAAAGATAACGCAACTCCAGGCGCTATAGGCTACCAACAGCGCCCTTGAGACATCGAGGTATTCGAGAAATTAGCCACGCGTCGCCGAACAGAACTGTCAGGCAAGATTAGAATGGTCCCTCACAACCTTACAAGCGACTGCGTCATTTATCTTCAACTTCAAAAATAACAACGTTAATTGTACCCCGAGAAGCAGTAAGAAAGCAATACACTCTTGTTAGAAACATCAGAATCATTAAATACGGCACGTATCAAATATCGGAGGACGCAGACAGAAGTAACGCATCAAGAACTTGATTAAAGATGGTAATAACCTTATAAGAACGAAAACTTTTTCAGCGTTGGGCATAAATGTAATGCTCTAGGGCAGGATTTCTCAATGAGGGGTATGCGAAGGACTAGGAGTTCGCCAATCAGGGCCGGCGTTAGGGAGCGTGCACAAACTACGTGGCTCGGTCCAGGGGGGGGATTCCAAGCCAGACCACGTAGCTTTCCTTTCATAACACTTTTCACAGTTAAAATGAGGAACTGAACTCACAACAGCATGTGAATATTTATTTCCCTCAGCTAATTATCTCCGTATGTAATTTAAAATAGTCTGACAAGAGAAAACAGTACAAAATGTCTTCTGGAATCAAAAGGGAAAAAAGCTACGTGTTTCGTGGGGGGGGGGGGAGGGGTAGAGGAAAAAGCCACGTAGGGCTACGTTGGGTGGAGGGGGGTTCACATCACAGGAGGCGTAAATGGAGCTGTACGTGGTTTTTGCACGCTCCCTTAGGGGGGGGGGGGGGAAAGCGGGTCAGAAGTACCCGGGCCCGATCACCAACTATAGGGGCCCTCCCGGGCCCGAAATTCCTAGCGCCGGCCCTGTCGCCAATTGATCGAAGGGGTTTGGCGACTAGATTTACGTTATATGTGAATTGAGAAATTCTTCCTGAAATCATCATAACTTGCGACAAGAAACATGGCCATCCATCAAATTAATTAATAACACATTGCGCGTTGTGTCTGTATTACATTTTATAGATAAAAATTCTTACTAAAAAAATAAAAAGCCTGGCTTTTTAAGGAGGTTCGCCATTGTTTGGGAAATTTCATAGGGGTACGTAGAGCTATGAGTTTGAGAACGAGTGCAAGGTGATTCTAACCAATTTTTCAGTTATCAAACTCTCAACTGGAATTTTGTTTACACAGTGCCAGTTGTTGACGCTGTGCAACGTCAGCGTTCCGCGTTGAGTACTCCACGGCGCGGCGTGCTGAGGGCAACAGAAACTACCTTGGAGGCGCTGTCACCACCCCTGCCGTTGGTTGCCGTATCAACCAGAGAAAGCCCAGTTGTTAAGACGGGTTTAGGCGGTTCACTTTTCGCAATCACTCCGGATGAATCACTCGCAGTGAAAGAAAAGTGAACTGTCTGAACAGAGGATCGTCCACAGTGATCATCCAAGATGACGGATGAAAGAAGTTGGCTCGGGTTCAACCACCGAGCGTGGTGGTGTAACGGTTAGGGTTCTCGCCTCGCATTCGGGAGGACGGCGGTTCGAATCCCCGTCCGGGCATCCAGATTTGGGTTTTCCATGGTTTCCCAAATCACTCCAAGCAAATGCCGGGATGCTTCCTTCAAAAGGCCATGGCCGAATTCCTTCCCACTCCTTGCCCCCATCCTTTCCCGTCTCTAAAGACCTCGCTGTTAGAGAGACGTTAAGCAGATATATAAAAAAAATTGGGTTCAACTTTTCGTTCACTTTTGGTGTTTCACTCGGATGAATCATAAAGAGTGACGCGTGTAAACAGTCAAAATATCGAAGTGGAACCTCCTCCTGGATCGGTCGCAATTTTTTGTTCCTGATTGTTGTTCTTTTCAACACATAATTGTTTTTAAATGGGGAGAAGAAACATTTAATTTTAATTTAATTTAATTGCAATGGAACACAGGCTCCGGTGGCAATATCCCTACACACCCATCTTCCCCCTATCCTGCACCCATCTACATTTGCCCTCTACAAATTTTATCTTTAAATTCTTTCAAAGTTTTTGGTAAATTATTCATCATTTCTCTTGGTAACTCATTCCAATCCCTGACACCCTTACCTAAAAAAGAGAATCTTCTCACACCCTTGTGCCTGAAATCGAGTGCCAGCTTGTGGTCATGGTCATCTTTTCCCTTCCATGCACTACTTTTCATACCTATTGCAATATCTTTCCATGCCTCATCGCCAGTATATGCCCTGTACACTCCCAGTTTCTTTAGTTTTAAAATCTTTCCATAACGAGTGTTTATAGAAAACAAAATTTGAATGTTATAAAAATAAAAACATAAAAGGTACTGCTACAGAGGACATTATTCAACAATTGAATCTCACACTTTTGGCAATAGAAGACATCAAGTGCAAAATTAAAACCATCAGAACCAGTTGTTCTAGCGAATTAACTAAAGTTTGAAAATCAGAAAACAAATGTGGTGTAAATTGTGCTTCAATGCAAAGTTAAAAGTGTTTCAAAGCAGTTATAAATTGCAAACAACCTGCCAATAGTTTCCCTCTTCAGGTTAACCGGAAGATATTTTCTCATCATTGTCCTGTTTTGTAATTAGTGGTGTGTTTTTTGATACCATAACTTTCTGATTCATACATTCGAAGATTATTTTTATATGCCATTTTGACCTGCAATAACCATTCTACCACGCTGCAAGATCCAATTTCTCGTCCACAAACTTTTATTTTTTCGATTAACTTTCTGCACGATGTAACTTCTAATTCCTTAGGCGAGGTTTCTGAAAATTAAATCCACTCCAACACGCACAAGTTTGTTTATAGCCCTCTTGAAGTGAACTGAATGGTTCATTTTTGATGATGTGTGTAAACGAAAAGTGAATTCACCTTCGCTTTCACTGCGAATGAGTCATCCTGAGTGATTTCGAAAAGTGAACCGTGTAAACTCGCCTTGAAGCACAATGGATCACAGTGATTGTTATCTTTCACATTCTTTTTGAAGAGCTCGGGGATGATGGAAATAATTTTTTTAAATTATTTTCGAATGTCAGTTGCTTTCTTCGATAATTTTTATGAGATGCTCAAGGACATTGAAGAACGACAAAATACAAAATTAGAAATCGCATTCATCCTACTGACATGTTCTCCGTGACATTAACAGCAATAATATAATAAATTTCTATAGCTACATCAGTTTAATACGAATAATTTTAATCAACTAAGTTTTTTATGTAAATTTACAAAGTTTTTCATTTTTTATGGAATACAATTATTTTTTAACTGCTTTACGTCTCTCAACAGCGAGGTCTTTAGAGACGGGAAAGGATGGGGGGCAAGGAATGGGAAGGAATTCGGCCATGGCCTTTTGAAGGAAGCATCCCGGCATTTGCCTGGAGTGATTTGGGAAACCATGGAAAACCCAAATCTGGATGCCCGGATGGGGATTCGAACCGCCGTCCTCCCGAATGCGAGGCGAGAACGCTAACCGTTACACCGCCACGCTCGGTTTGAATACAAAAGAATTAATGATGATGAAAAATAATTACAAAGAATCGAATTCCACCCTCAGAGCTGTCAGTAACTCAACACAGATATTTTGAGCCATTTTTTAATCCTTTTAGCAACCGGAAGAAGCTGACGTACGACTAAATGTCGTGTGGAGTGAAAGGATACATTTGTTCACGTGGGCCACTGACTTCCTGGAACGACGCGATGTCATGCCGTGAGAAACGCGGCATTATACCGCGCTTCCCACGGCGCGTTGTTTGGTAAGCCAAGCCGTGCCGGACGAGTATGGACCGGGCCGCACCGATTCTCAAAGGAGCCGGCCGTGGTCGCGCGCCTCTACCCATCGCCAAGCGGTAAAGATTAAGGCCCGGTGCACACGAGCGTCATTTCACGTCGCGTGCACGCCGTGTGCACGCGACATCCGATGCACACGTAGCAGGCGGCAGTAGGCGTCCCACTGACAACGATGGACGTTGTAACATAACAGTAGCATTCCGCCGCGCCGAAAGAGCGCATGACTACATTGTTTAAAGTCAGTCGTTATCGAGGTATGGTAGCGGACGGCTCGCGTCGCGTAATGTGAGACGCTATACGAACTGTGCGGGTGTAGCAAGAAATAAGAAGAAGAATGAACTAGCTTAACCATTGCGGCGTATGTTTTAAATTGATTTGAACAGTGTGTGGAGATACCAGAACAGTGAAGTGTGGCATCGAAAGTAATTTAGTGTGGACTGATTTGGATTAATAACTTTCCTTTTTTTCTAAGAATCTTGCAATCGACGGATTACGAAGTTTCAATACCCTTATCATCTAAATTCTGATAGTGGCCAACTGGTTCGATGTGTACTTTATTCTAATAAATGTGTGGAGAACCTATTTTCTTCACTTAATACTTGAAGATTTCTCTTAATTAGTTATCCTCACACTTTTATCGGACTGGTTTGGACCCTATCTGGCGACCGGCGGCGACTACGAACTCATCTATCCGGCTTCTGGTGCTGTATGTTAGTAATTAAAACTTTAGCAAGCACGAAGTTCGGTCTACAGTAAGTAAGTATCGTGTCAACCCCAAGAAAGACAAGTCTTACATGGCGACGAGTGACAGGACTGTGTGGTAGAAATTAGTACTAGGAGGAGAGACAATTTTTCTCAAATCCTAGGAAAACACACAAAGAATAAAAAGGAAAACTAGTGATATCAAGACGACGACAATCGAAACAAGTGTCGACAATACCAAAAGGTGCGGAAGAACTCCCACTCGACGAAGGCAGCGCGGCTGGTCAAGGAGCAGCGGGGAAGATATTCTACATTGTTCGGCGCGGAGCTGGGCAGCCGAGACGACGAAGGCGGGAGAAAGAAGAATCGTCGTGCAGAGTCTCCGAAAGCTAAGAACGCGCTGTGCGCTGCTTGTTTGGCTATTTTTGAAGGCTTAAATCCTTTCCTAATTTTTTCTAATAATTTTCCTTTTTTCTGTAAAATATCGAGGAAGGAAATCGGGCAAGATTTTTCTCTCCTAACTTGACAATACATTTTGTTCTCCTTTGTCATCAGTGATGACAGAAGCAATTATTAAACTCCACCTGTAGTTATGCCAATGGTGCAACCTTTTTGTTTCCCTTTCTTTGCTTGAAGTGGCATGCTTAGCTAGATAGCTTGCAGCAGCTGGCGCTTCGTAACGGCGTTGTTGTGTTGGTTGTCTGATTCGCGGGAAGCGAATTTGCCGTGTTTTTGATCCAGTTTTCTGTGTAAAATTTACCTGTATAGTCATGCCGGAAACTGAGGGAAGCTCGAATGTAGATATGTCGGAAATGGTCCGAGTGATAAATGAGTTACTAAATTCCAAGATGGAAACTCTAAGGTCAGACTTTCAGTCAACTACGGAAAGTTTAAAGTCCGAGATTAGTATGAATATTGAAATCCAAAATTCCAAGTTAGAAAATTTAAATACGAATTCTGAGATCTTAAATTCCAAGTTTGGAAATTTAAATTTGGGTCTCAAATCAAGTACTGAAATCCTCCATGATAAATTTGAACATTTAAATTCAGACCTTAAGTCAAGCACTGAAATCCTCCATGATAAATTTGAAAAGTTAGATTCAGATCTTAAGTTAAGTACTCAAACCTTTGATTCCAAGCTCGATAATCTAAAAGCTGAGCTAAAGTCTGACGCGGAAGTATTACATTCTAAGTCTCTGAGAGAACACAAATCCCAAATAGCTGAATTACGTAAGGATATGGAAGAGTATCGTGCTTTGTGTAATATGCGAGCAGAGGACTTAACAACCCAGTTTTCCGATTTAAAACAAGAGTTAAAGGGTGAAACTAATAGTTTGCGCCAGGAAACCGACGCCTTGCAAGAACGGTATGCGCAGTTACAAGAAAAAAGCGATAGTCACTGCCACCGTATAAAGACGATCGAAGGACAGTTCCAAACATTGCAAGAAGGTACCCGACAGGGCTATGCGGAAGTGAAATTTGGGATGAAAGAGATAACTGCGGAGGTGGAACAGCTGGATGAGAAGTTGGAGAAATTAAAAGTATCAACTGCCGTATTTGTGGATGAGAGAATGAAGGTACAGGCGCCGCTAATTATAAAGCAAGAAGTATTAAAACAAGTGCCGGGTGTAGTGAGAGAAGAATTCTGTAAATACAAAGAAACCGGAAAGGGCACCGTAATTCCTGTTCAATGCTACGACGAAAAGATTGATTGGGAAGAATTTTCTGACCGAAATAGCATCCATCCTGTAAAGTTTATTAAAAATTTCGAAAAATTTTCCACCTTTTATGGCTGCTAGTGACGAGAAGAAAATTAACATGGTAATAAAACATTTAAGAGCAGGACCTCGACTGTGGGCAGAGCAATTAGAGGAGGAATTTTCATCTTTTGAGCAGTTCAAAGAAGATTTTTTGAATCTTTACTAGTCGGCAGAACGGCAGATCGCCGTAAAATCAGAATTAATGTGCGGTGACTGTTATGATCCGAGAAGAGGATCGCAAACCGATTTCTTCATGCGGTGCTATGCATCTTGCCGATACTTAGACCAGCCTCATAGTGAGGAAGAGTATGTACGAATGATTGCGGCTAGGTTACCGGAACAGACACAGCTAATACTTACTAGCCACAAAATCCGCTCCATAAAGGATGCTGTAGATATGCTGGGAAGATTAGATGTACAAGAGCAAAGAATGTACAGAACAAGATACCAGGGGCAACATAACTCTAATCATTTTCAAAATAACGGATCCCGACAGGAAAACCACCGAAGAGAAGGGAATAGAAATTTTCGGCAAGAACCGGAAAACTCATGCCGGCAAGACGGAATTCAAAAGGAAAACATAGAGGAAGGAAAATCTCATAGGTGGTTCCAGAATCACAACTACCGACCGCAAAATGAAGAACAGAGGGTAGCCGTGGTTTCAGAAGACAATACCAGACATTTAAACTAGTGCCTGCCACTGAGAAGGCTTCGCCAGCGGCGGAGGCAGAAAAGAGGCCAAATACAGCGAAAATATTACAAGTAAAAGAAGAAAAAATAGGCTTGAGGAAAAAGAAGAATCAACCAGAAATATGTCTGTATGATACAGTATTTAATAACGAGGCTGAAGAGGAACTGACAAGATACGAGAACATTTTATTAACCAGTACAAGTGGAGAATTGAGAGCGGAAAAACTAGAAGATTTTAAGGAAGGCAATATGGAAATTGAGAATGACGAGGACCAGAAGACTGAAATTAAGTTGATAGAAATCGACGGATCCGGAGAAGAAACAAATAGCGGTAAAGCGAGCCGGGAAGTAATTGAAATGGCACCCCAGCAATATGTCAAAAATAACAGAAGCATGCGCGCGCGTGACAGCAACCAGCGCTCGCGCAACAGTCAATGCGTAAGCACTATAGTAACCTGTGCCAAAAATAAATTAAAGTGTGCGGCAGCCACGGGCGCAATAAACGAAGAATGCGGAACATTTCTGTCAACTAAAGAACGGTATGGAGATGAAGAATCAATACCAACAGACTACGGAACTTGTTAAGAAGATGTCGGGAAGCTGAAGCAAGTGCAGATACGCAAAGAAAAGAAGAAAATCGACAGGAAATATATTAAATGGAAGTGGAAAAATCACGTGACAGGGGTAGAGATGAGCCCTACATCGATGTATGTTGGACGAGGATATCTACCTACTCCCGCCATGGTCACCAATAGGGGACACCCTTTATCCTTATTTTTCTTAATTTTTTTTTATTTGACGCATGCCTATTTCCTCACCGCTTCGGCGAATAAATCCTTGACTTTTCCGGCTAAGGCCAGCGAAATAAACCTACATTTCCAATTACCCTACCCTGCCTGAAATATGCCAAAGCAGCAGCAGCAACAACAGTAGGCTTTGTGTAGTGCAGTGTAGTGCAGTGTAGTGCGTGAAGTGCTTCGACAAAAGTCGTAGAGAGGTTAATGACCTCTACCAGTGTCGCAACCGAGGACTCCACCCATAGAGCCTACGGTAGAAGCGGAAATATTATTTTTGTCATGTTGTGTATATATGTTCTTTCTTTTCAGTTTTATTTTCGTGAGAGTTGACAGTCTATTTGAGAACCACGAAAACTATAACAATTTCATGTGGTTCCTTCGTGTATTTTTTTTTATATGTTTTCTTGATGTTGTTTGTGTGCCTGTTTTTTTATTTAAATATGTTAAATGGCTTTGTGTATCTTATGTTAGTAGGTTGGCCACACTCGAGAGTTTGAAACTTGGTATTTGTAAATTTCCTATTTTCTTTTTTTGTAATGATAATTCTTCAGTTTCTTTTGAAAAAAAAACCTGAACAATTATCACAAATTGGTAGTTGGGGAATGTAACATAACAGTAGCATTCCGCCGCGCCGAAATGAGCGCATGACTACATTGTTTAAAGTCAGTCGTTATCGAGGTATGGTAGCGGACGGCTCGCGTCGCGTAATGTGAGACGCTATACGAACTGTGCGGGTGTAGCAAGAAATAAGAAGAAGAATGAACTAGCTTAACCATTGCGGCGTATGTTTTAAATTGATTTGAACAGTGTGTGGAGATACCAGAACAGTGAAGTGTGGCATCGAAAGTAATTTAGTGTGGACTGATTTGGATTAATAACTTTCCTTTTTTTTCTAAGAATCTTGCAATCGACGGATTACGAAGTTTCAATAGCCTTATCATCTAAATTCTGATAGTGGCCAACTGGTTCGATGTGTACTTTATTCTAATAAATGTGTGGAGAACCTATTTTCATCACTTAATACTTGAAGATTTCTCTTAATTAGTTATCCTCACACTTTTATCGGACTGGTTTGGACCCTATCTGGCGACCGACGGCGACTACGAACTCATTTATCCGGCTTCTGGTGCTGTATGTTAGTAATTAAAACTTTAGCAAGCACGAAGTTCGGTCTACAGTAAGTAAGTATCATGTCAACCCCAAGAAAGACAATAGTCTTACAACGTGTATAATAAGAAGCGGGTAATTTTTGGTTACTTTATCTTTAAAAATAATTTATTAAGGACACAGGATACACGTTATTGGTAGTATAGGACTATTCCAAATAACTTATATTTATATGAAGCTTGAAAACAATTAAATAAACATTCCGTGAGGACAACCTCTGCCGGCACTGCAGGTCCAAAAATGCCCTTTTATTTATTGGTGATGAAGCATTTTCCCTTTCACCAAATATATGAGGCCTTACAGTGGTAAAATTTTATCAGAAAAAAAACAAGGATTTTCAGCTACAGATTATCACGCGCCAGGACAAAAGTAGAAAGTACATTTGGCATTCTGTACAATAAATGGATATTTTTTCATAAAACAATGTAAATTTTGATTTTTCTATCCTATTGATAAAGACGTGTTGTTCGCTTCACAATTTTGAAGAACGAGAGATGGGTACAACATTCAAGACGAAATGAGTATAGAAGGTTTTGTCGATATCGGAAAGGACGCCTCAGTTCCAACAAGAGGAACTACTTCAGTTTATCCAAGTAAGGAACATAATTGCAACATATTTTGTTTCTGATGTTGCCACCTTACCCCGCTAAAGGAGTTTTATTTAAGAACTTTTGTGTTTGCAACAGCAATTTACTATAAATTTTATAGGTATGATATATAAAATCTAGATTGTAAATACTTTACGTAAACCGGGAATTATAATAAACACGAAATATTTTGCTTAAATATTTCATTTTCGCCCTTGTCGCCCTTCTCCTTGAATCCCTCAATGAATATCCGACATATACTGGTCCAAGCTCTCGTCTTGATTCGACGGATGTCCCAAATTTCTGGATAAGTCTTAATTACACCAATAAAATGTTCTATGTCAATTTTTTCTAAAACTAATAACTCGTCTGCCATGCTTGCCGCGCTAGCGTGTTCTGCCGCCCGTGTGCACCGCTCCATTGGACACAATGTACTAGGAGACCGCACTAGCGTGTTGGCGACCCTGCGGTGTGGTGGGCGAGAACAGGGAAAAACGACCGCTTGGGCGTGTGCACTGTCGTATCTGTTCCTATGTACTCCTAGCCGCTAGCGCGGCATCTCGGCGTGCACGCGACGTGAAATGACGCTCGTGTGCACCGGGCCTAAAGGCGCGTGTAGCTCAAACGACTCTACGCAAGGTGTTGGGGAGGTGGCGAGGGCTAACCCACGCTGATCCGTACACTGCGGCTAATGAGGTGCGACCTCCCTTACAACGCGGCTAAAGGGAATGTGGTCGCACTACAAAATCCGTCGCGTGTAAACGTGAGCTAAGTCTAACGTGCCAGGCAGTATATTACCAGCCGAGCGTGAGGTGACGGCTACAGCAGAGCGGGCAGGAAAATTCGCGCTGGGGCACTTCCCGCGGACACAGACGACTTTGCTGTTCTTTGGCGCGGCGACAGGAAGGAAGCCGGCGAGCGAGTGTGTGTATGCGTGGCAATTACGACGGCCGCCGGAGGTGGAGACACAGGGCGGCAGGAAATGAGCACCCCCTCCCCCCCCCCCCACGCAGTGCCGGGGCGGTAATGGGCTGGGCGTCGCGGCGCCAGAGCGCTGACTGACGGGCTTCCGGCCGGCGTCTGCTAGGGCGTCGGTCGCACAGTGTCGCGGCTGACATCAAATAGAGTCTCGGGTGTGACGCAATCACCGACGTCACGGCCAACTGGGCGGCGCGACAGTCTCTTTACGTCTAGAATACCAGAATTAGGCCTGTACTTCATTTTAATACGTCCACCACTGGCTAGGTCCTCCTTACTAATGACTATCAATCAGTCGAAGGTAGATACCCCGCCAACTTCAACACATGACCCAAGCGTTGATTTTCGCAGTAGTGCTATCACCTAGCGTATTATTGTTATTTAAGAAACTGCTCCCAAATTACACACTTCTGCGCAACGGCTGTTAATGTTAAATCAAATCCACCAATATTTTCATTTATCTGCACAATTTATTGAACACTCTAATTACTCATACCACACAATATATAGTCGTCACTGTTCAGTTAATACATTCCCTCGTGGTCTCTCTGCGCCATCTTAACATCCTTCTTCTTTCTCGACCAGCAATACAGTAGTGCCAATCACAAAAAATTACATTACTACAAAAGACTTAAAATTATCCAAATATCTATACATACTGATGTGTGAGTGGAGACTTTCACGGCGTATCGATGCAACAAAATTTTCTCGGGTGTCCCGCCGGATGTTGGTGTAAAAACACGACGTTTCGACATCTGACTCTGCTGTCTTCATCAGGTATCTGTTCTCAGCTGACAAGCCAGACGAGGCAGAGACAGTCAGTTGAGAACAGACACCTGATGAAGACTACAGAGTCAGCTGTCGAAACGTCGTGTTTTTACACCAACATCAAGCGGGACACCCGAGAAGATTTTGTTGCATCTTATACATACTACTTATGCTGTAAGAGTCTATTATTTGATAATCTATTTACAATTTCAGCAATGATTTGTGAGTGGAACCTCACACACTACATGCATGATATACAGTTTTTTGTTCTTTTTTTAAAAAAAACGATATCACCAAGGTGTCAAACTGCTGTTTAAAATTGTTAATCACATCTCGGTAATTATATTGCCTGTTGATAGATATGAAGACTTCGTTCAGTTCAATAAATTCGGTCGCCACGGTAGACTGGTCTGTGTAATACAGGGTGAGCCAAAAAGAACTTTGCAACTTTGGAATGATATAAAAATTTATTGAGATTGCTTGCAGACTCGGTAGATGTGTCATTTCGTACTAAACAATCTCAAGATTCACAAAAAATTGTCAAGTGTCATTTTTGTTTGATGTGACTACCATTTGTCATGCGGCAAATATCCCACCGTAACTCAATTTCTTCACACACTCATTGCGGAAAATCGGGCTAACTTGTGCAACGGTAGCGTTGATTCGATTTTTCAGGTCGGCTAAATTTTTTGACATGGGAGTAACATACACGCGATCTTTAATGAAAACCCAGAGAAAGAAATCCAGTGGTATGAAGTCTGGGGAGCGAGGTGGCCATGTTATTGGTGCCTCACGGCCAATCCACCGACCTGGGAAGCGATTATCGAGGAAACTGCGATCTAGGTGAGGAAATGGGGTGGTACACCGTCTTGCTGGTAGTAAACGATCCCATCTCGGTCATCTTAATCGATCTGTTGAATTAAAAAGTTTTCAAGCATATCCAGATACACAATACCAGTCATAGTTTTCTCCATGAAGAAGAAACGGTAATACACTTTCAATATGCTAAGGCACAAAACACATTACATTTGGGGCTGTCATGAACGTTTTAGCGTATTCAGCGCGAAGTTTACGCCGATCGGTTGTTGCAGAGTTCGTTTCGTGAAACCAAAACACACAGCGAGCACGCTCCGTACCAGTGAAAGTAGCCATTTTGACTGTGCACTACGCTGGCGCTCCTGGTGGCGGAATTGTGTACTGATGCACTACGTGCATCAAACTTGAAGTTGTTTGCTTCAAAGTTATCTCAACAAATTTCGATATGAATAATTATTCTTTAATAATTACGCCAGTACAACTGTTTTTGACAATATTTATTTGACGGACGCGTTTCGCCTCTCGTCGAGGCATCATCAGCGTACAACGTTTTCTGTAATTTGTGATATTTTACATAGTGGTTTTATTTTACATATAAAGAAATTTTTCTTATCTATAGGAAGCGTAATTATGACTTATATTTTACATATCTGTTTTTAAATTAGCAAGCAGAACGTCTTGTTTACATAGATGTAATGAGGTAGATTCATATATCACTTACATTTTACATTTCTATTTTAAGGTATGGTTGTTGGTCGCCTGTGCCCTCAACCAGCATGTTGTTTATACTATTGTGCATATTTACATATTTTGTACAAAATTGGTCTTTTCTGAAAACACTTTGAAGCACAGTTTTCAAACTTTTGTTTTTGTGCGCTGTTGTTGTTCAGCTGTTTTCCGGCGGTGCTCTGTCGGAAGTGGCGTGAGCGGAGAATTTGAAATTTCGTACTTACATTTTTTGTGTGTGTTTTGCTTTGTTTTAGCCAAAATGTGTATGTCTTGTGGATGGGGGAAATGAAATGTGGTGTTAAATTACTGTTGTGGTGAAATTTGAGTGCTTAATGTTGTTTTGTGTCAATTTCGGTGTTTATTAGCTTGAATAAAGTTTGGTTGGTTAGGTTTATATGATCGTTGAGAGCATTGAAGTATAGTAATCATTCAACTTTTGCCGAACATCTCCTAGAAAATAACCATATGCCCACTGACATAAATACAGACATGAGAATCCTAACAACAAACCACACGAAACACAATATTCTAACCCTTCAAGAAAATTATCAAATTCAGAAAGCAATAGTCTCAGGAAAACACGTACTCAACGATCATATAAACCTAACCAACCAAACTTTATTCAAGCTAATAAACACCGAAATTGGCACAAAACAACATTAAGCACTCAAATTTCACCACAACAGTAATTTAACACCACATTTCATTTCCCCCATCCACAAGACATACACATTTTGGCTAAAACAAAGCAAAACACACACAAAAAATGTAAGTACGAAATTTCAAATTCTCCGCTCACGCCACTTCCGACAGAGCACCGCCGGAAAACAGCTGAACAACAACAGCGCACAAAAACAAAAGTCGTTGGAAAAAACTGTGCTTCAAAGTGTTTTCAGAAAAGACCAATTTTGTACAAAATATGTAAATATGCACAATAGTATAAACAACATGCTGGTTGAGGGCACAGGCGACCAACAACCATACCTTAAAATAGAAATGTAAAATGTAAGTGATATATGAATCTACCTCATTACATCTATGTAAACAAGACGTTCTGCTTGCTAATTTAAAAACAGATATGTAAAAATATAAGTCATAATTACGCTTCCTATAGATAAGAAAAATTTCTTTATATGTAAAACATAAAACCACTATGTAAAATATCACAAATCACAGAAAACGTTGTACGCTGATGATGCCTCGACTAGAGGCGAAACGCGTCCGTCAAATAAATATTGTCAAAAACAGTTGTACTGGCGTAATTATTAAAGAATAATTATTAATTTAACAAACAACTGTGGAAGAGATGGCCTACAATAATCACAAATTTCGATATCATTCCAAATTTGTAAATTCCTTTTTGACCCACCCTGTATTAATCTGCTGAATATCAAGATTTCAAGCTATAAATGTAAAACAGAAAAAAGTAACTTTACAAGCACTTACATTTGAATCTACTTTTAGTGTCGCACTTTAGATGACACATGTTACACCCTACCACAAAACGAAATAAGTCATACTCTAAGGGCCCATCCACAAATTACGTCACACGAATTTCATGATTTTTGGACCCCTCCCTCCCCCCATGTCACAGGTTGTCACATTTCTGGGACCCCCCCCCTCCCCTGGTGTGACGTCACATATTTTGCAATTTTAAATTTATAAATTAAAACAGCACTTCCAAAATGATTTATATATTTCTAGTTAAAAAATCATACCAACAATAAATGAAACATTTAAGAAAATATAAAAAACATAAAAATCGAATTAATGATACAAAATTGAGTCATCATGTGTCCATGGATTTTGAAACCATTCCTTTATACCGTTTATATTGACATAATTGGAACTTCGTTCTTGATTTCGATAGTGTTGGGAACATTCGATGTGTCAACATCATGTTCATCTTCCGCCACGAGCCAAAAAGTGATACAAATTATGCATGTGATGTAACAAAGTTTATGAAACGCCCCCCCCCCCCCCCTGTCACACGATGTCACTATTTGCTGATACCCTCCCCCTCCCTCAAGGTGTGACGTAAGTTATGGATGGCCCCTAAGTAAACACAATAATTCTCGAAAGATCGCAAGCCCTACAAAGTGAGAAATGCAGGCTTAATTAAGTCTGTATAGTTTAATGGTCAGTGGTTTACCATAACAATCACAAGTTTACATGATACACTGTAAAGGTTCTTTTTGCAGTTGACAGTCTGATACTTTCGTACTATAGTCTCTGTCCCAGAACGGCTGCTACCGAGCGTGGTGGTGTAACGGATAGCGTTCTGGCCTCGCATTCGGGAGGACGGCGGTTCGAATCCCCGTCCGGGCATCCAGATTTGGGTTTTCCATGGTTTCCCCAAATCACTCCAGGTGAATGCCGGGATGCTTCCTTCAAAAGGCCATGGCCGAATTCCTTCCTATTCCTTGCCCCCATCCTTTCCCGTCTCTAAAGACCACGTTGTTAAAAAGGGACGTTAAACTGTTACAAAAAAAAAAAAAAAAAAAAAAAAAAAAAAAAAAAAAAAAAAAAAAAAAGAACGGCTGCTACCGCTTTCAGCGCCACGAAAGGCCGTGAAACGTACCATTGCACTTATATACACAATACACATATCCAAACTCACCAAAACATTTTCAACGACTACTGGTCTACAGGACTCACATAGCCGTGTGTGATTCGATCTGTCGAATTGGTAGTTCAGTTGTCATCTATACTTACATAGTTAAATCTTAACAAAATTGCGTATTGCCAATTGAAATATGGGGTCGCTGGCCTAACGTAGAGCCGTACTGGCCTGTATCGATGTTACATTACAATGGAACAGTGTTGCTGAGCTTTTTTCAACCCGCAGACCAGTAAACTGATGAAAACAATGTTGCGGACTAGAGGTGGGCGCCGCTTACCAAAATTTCGGCGGCGGCGTGCCGAACATTTTCAGCCGGCGGCGGCGTAACGCCGGCGGCGTGACAATTTTATACATGTTACTAGATGACCCGTGCGAAAATTTTGCTAGTACAATACGATGAATAGTGAGGTTGAATCCTTGTAATATAATGAAAAGTAGAACTACACTTATGTAGCAAATATTTATTTGTTTAGTGTAATAGGTACGCATCTAAACATATTACGAAACAGGAAAATTTAAAACACACTGTATGTACGACAAACTGTCACTGACCTTAACAGAATGCAGCCAACCTGAACAAAATATACACAGCATATTAACATCTCTATGATATGTGTTGCTGGGCGAATAAAATGTTTACATTGAAATTGTATAGCAAAATAAAAATGCTTACGTAACAAAAAAAACAAAAAACAAAAAAATCCGGAAAGCTACTTATTGTATAAAAAAAGTTTATTGACATCTCTGTGATATCTGCTGTTGCAATCTAGGGATTTGGTTTTGAACTGTTTCATACGGGTGACCACTTTAAGCATCAAATTCCGAAAAATTCTTTCTTAATTTATTATTTTACCTAATTTGAGACGTCAAACTTTAAAATGATATGTCATTTACCGATTTCGGTTTGATATCGAAGGAGATAAGTGGCTCGTATTTTTTTAAAAAAGTTGTAAAAATAACAATGCTACTTTTGCTCTTTAAGGGTCGATTTCCAAAAAACTACTTTCATAAAATATGGTACGACCAAAGCGGACACCTTGGTCTTTAAAATGATACCTCATTTCTCCATTTCGGTTACGCATCAAACGACAAAAAAAAAAGTTTTTTAGAAATGGTGATATTTTTTGCCCCTTGAGGATTTAATTCTTACAAAATTCGTTCTTAAAATATTATGTGAACAAAGTGGATATTTTAATATTTTAAACGATACCTCATTTATCGATTTCGGTTAGGTATCAAGGGAGATAAATGGCTCGTGACAGAAAAATGCGTTGTAGAAATATTAATACTTTTGCCCTTTAAAAGGTCGAATTTTGAAAAATTCCTTTCTTAAAATATGGTGTAACCAACCGAAGACCTCAGTCTTTAAATGATACCTCGTTTATCAATTTTGTTTAATCATCAAGGGAGATAAATGACTCGAGACACAAAATAGCATTTTAGAAATATTGACATTTTGGCCCTTTAAGGGTCGAATTACGAAAAATTGCTTTCTTAAAATATAATGTGACCACGGCGGAGACTTTAATCTTTAATATTATACCTCATTTATCTATGTCGGTTATATATAAAGGGAGATAAATGGCTCATGACACAAAAACGCGTTGCAGAAATATTGATATTTTTGCACTTTAAGGGTCGAATTCAGAAAAATTCCTCTCTTAATATATGATATCACCAAAGCAGAGATCTTAATCTTTAAAATGATACTTCATTAAACGATTTCAGATAGGTATCAAGGGTGATAAATGACTCGTAACACAAAAAACAGCATTTTAGAAGTATTGACATTTTTGCCCTTTAAGGGTCGAATTCCGAAAAAATCCTTTCGTATAATGTGATGCGACCAAAGTGGAGACCATAAGCTGTAAAATGACACTTCATTCATTGATTTCGGTTAAGTATGAAGGGAGATAATGGCTTGTGAGAAAAAATACCTTATAGAAATAATATATATCATATAGGTGTACATATCATTACTTCGTCTCAAAAACAGAAAATAAGTAACGTTTCACTTATATATTCAAAATCTTGCAGGGTTTGTACTCTTTGTAGTTATCATGTATAAAGATAATTTTATTTGAGCGAACTGAGATTAGGCTAGACCTTTTCGTAGAAATGACTAACCTAGCCACAGAAAATACGGAAAATACTCTTTCGCTCCGTTTGCTTGTGCAGGCACACAAAGAAAAGTCTAGGTAAGGCCAGAAAACCAAGGAAAGTATTTTTTTTTTCATTTGTTTCTGGCACATTAATGGCAGCGATTATTTCTTGATATACGAGGCAAGAAAGGATGTAATGGTCTTTTGTATTGACTCCAAATATGTATCTACTTCTTTCAGACCAATAAAACGATAATCCAAAGGTGATACTGTTACGACCGCTCATCTGGCAGCGAATCGTTTGCTAACTTCTGCCACCATGTTGCGATTAAGCTGAAACATAGTCAATAATTCGTCATCTAAGACAGAATTCATGATCTCAATTATTTCAAAACGGAGCAGAAGATTCACATTCATTGTACATATTTTTGAGACGGCATGACTTCAACTGCTTCGCGAAACCTTATCAAAATTTTACTAGATGTTTTATGTCTAAAAGATTCGGCTCACTTTCCTTTATCTCATATTGTCCAATCTTTCTAAACATCTTATTTATTATGTCACAATTGAATACGTGGGTTAAACTTCCCAGCATCTCTTGAAATCTATGCCACCGAGTTGGTCTTTCAGTTTATATAGAAGGAGTGTATATAACACTTCCTCATCCTGATACGTATAGCGAGCTCTCTTCAACTACTTCATCCAATCTTTCTTTGTGTACTTGTTACATCTAATCATTTTCTAAAATAGGATCTGTCTCATCATTGAACGACGTTATCAAGGGAAGTCATAAATTCTTTTTCCATTTTTCGGCATGTGCTGACAAGGGGTATCTCTCTCTCTCTCTCTCTCTCTCTCTCTCTTGACAATCTTCTTGCATTCTTTTTACGAGCCTTTGAATTTCTGGAACTCTGTTTAGGCCTCCACTGTAACGAGATTATGGAGCCCATGACCAGATTGGAATTCACGATTTTCTTCTTATTGGCTTTTTCTATAACTAAACATTCGAAATCTTTCCAACAAAAGCTAGTTTGGCATAGACAGTCAAATATGGTAACACTATTACAGAGAGTTTTATAACATTAGTTTTAGCTAATTCGGTCATTTTAACACCTACTTATTAACTCAATTTAACGAAAAATTAAAAAAACGCGTTGTCGTGTTAGGAAGTGTTGCTCAAGGACACGCCGCGAAGCAAAGGGCGGTGGCGGCGGCGGCGCGCCACTGAGACACGGCGGCGTCACGCCGGCGTGGCGCCCACCTCTATTGCGGACCACTAACTCAAGTGGGCAATGTGTTTGATAGAGTCTCACTCTCATGCACGTGATGTCGATCTCCGCATAAGACTTGTGGATGCAATCGATTTCGCCATTCCAGACAAGCTTGGGCACACATGGACTGCAATATGAATATCGCTTAGACGTTTTGAGGGCTTCGAAAGGAGCGAAAGTGTGCTGATTTTTAATCCAAAACTTTATGAATTGCTTTACAGGTTGCTGAAAACAGCAATGTTCTATGTTTAATAGGTTACCTTTTTTATATTGTACTTTGAAATCAGGAAGACTTCATGTGGACACCCTAAGCTGTAGGTCTCCCATACTCGGTTGTAATAGAGGCGGATTGAGTAGCCGAGAAGAATCCTTGTCACCAGATCATTACCACCGCACAAATTTACTTTAGTGATACTTATGATAGGCTTGGGCAAAATATATCGATGTATCGAAATATCGATACTTTTTCATAAAATAATCGATATTTACTGTCGATATTTTATTTTTGATATATAAAAATCGATATTTTATTTGGAGTACCAATTTTATGTAACCATTCGATATTTTTGCACGAACGCTAGTCAGTATACAATTTCATGAGCCGCATATATATTGGATAAATATACGTAAATTTCTGATCTGAACTCGTCTTAAAAAAAGGTGAATTCGTCGTAATTGATCAGTTTTTTTTTTTTTTACTGCTTTACGTCTCTCAAGAGCGAGGTCTTTAGAGACGTGAAAGGATGGGGCCAAGGAATGGGAAGGAATTCGGCCATGGCCTTTTTAAGGAAGCATCCCGGCATTTGCCTGGAGTGATTTGGGAAACCATGGAAAACCCAAATCTGGATGCCCGGACGGGGGTAATTTATCAGACTTTTCTTCAACAGTAAGCAGGTTTACGTTAACACCGATAATTTTTTGCCGTCATATTTGAATGTTAACGGTTAGATTATGTAATCAAGTTGAAGAATATTGATTAAGCATCCGTGTTGCGAATTTGAGTGTTGACTAAATTTACAGCTGCTGTTTTCAATTATTATTATTTTTTTTTATTTATGGATAGATGTTAAGGCGTGACGAAGTGCCTGATTTGCCAAGCCTCTTCTGTGTCGTCCAGAATAATGGCTTCTGCAGTTAACTGGAGGCACGGGACAACAGGAGTAGATTGAGCGAGAATATATAAAACAGAGTTCATCTGATGTCTATATCAGATAAATACTGGTTTGACTGATCGTAAAAATAGTTAAATTAATGGAAGTTTGCATTACATCCACATGTGTCTTTAATTTTCAGAATTTTCTTATACATTTTGGGAATATTTTTAGAAAATTACGGTTTTAAGGAAAAAAATATCGATATTTTTTCTCTCTCTCTCTATAAATATATATATATTTATTTAGTATTATTATTGCAGCTATATCGATCCTTTTTTCAGGATGTAGCCTCTTTAACTAATGAGCTATATATTAGAATTTAATTCTATATAGTTTTGTTATAGTTCTTTCCAGGCTGATCGATCTTGAGCCACCCTCTTCCAGTTCACGCCTGTAACTCGACGTATATCCTTATCCCAGCGATCCGGAGGTCATCCTCTTGCTCTTTTCAGGTTCCTTGGTATCCAATCCAGCACTACCGTAGTCCATCTTTCATGTCTTTTGCGAGAAACATGACCGGCCCATTGTCATTTTTGGGTCATGACTCTTTTTAAGATGTCTTTTACTTTAGTTATTGAACGGATGTGCACGGCCCTTTTCCTGTTTCTAGCATTGCTCTTTCCATACTTCGCTGGGCAGTTCTCAGTTTTTGCTTCGTGTGACTATTTAGGGTCCAAGTCTGGCAGGCACATGTGAGGACCGGTAATACACATTGTTCAAATACCTTTTTTTTAAAGATGTACTGGCATGTTCGATTTAAAAACTATGGAATTTCTTCCGTATGCTCTCCAGGTCAGCTTTATCCGTCTGTAGATCTCAGGCTTTGAGTCACCATTCATATTGATCAGTTGGCCAAGATAGATGTACTGATCTACGGACTCAATACCAGAATCTTTCATGTCCACCTTGTCTTTATCTTTTTCTGCCTATTTGTTTTGCATGATTTTGCTTATTGTTAGTAAATATCGATATAATAGATATATTTTTTCATTTACCCCTCCATAACGCATGATTGAAATTGCTACTAGAGCTGCCTACACAGTTGTTAGGCCTGCGAGAAGGTGTTTGGATTAGCACTTTGAGCCAGGCGCCTGCGGGACGTGTCGTGTTGCCAACCTGGCCGGAACAGGAGAGAAACAGAGCGAGGCGTCGTATTGCGCTGTGACGATGACAAACAGACCGGAGCGCTCGTCTTAATGAGAACGCAGAGCTTTCCTCCAATTACAAAGCAATTAACGACGACACGCTAAAACGCTGCCGCCCCACAGATTCTGTGCCAGGACGCGACAGTCTGTTGTCAGAGGAAGTGTGCACACACGGTGGTCAGACGAAACGGAACGCTGCACTAGTCAGTCCAGTGCAGAGCTCAGGGAGCGTCCATAAACTGCGTGGCTCCACTTCTGCCTCTTTTGAACCACCTAAACCCTCTCCCCGCGTATCCTGACGTGGCTTTTGCCTTGACAACTCCCTCCCGTAAGGAACGTAGATATTCCCTTATTAACTCCAGAAGAATTTTTTTTTCTATCTCTCTTTCGAGACTATCGTTAAAATTATTGTACATATAATGCTGGTGGAGGGTACAGTCGAAGGTAAGAACTGTAGAGGAAGACAGAGATTGGAATATGTGAAGCAGATAATTGAGGACGTGGGTTGTAAGGGGTATGTAGAGATGAAGAGGTTAGCGCAGGATAGAAATACGAGGGTTGTTTTTTAAGTAAGGGCCGTTTTTATTTTTAAAAAACGATACAAATACTTTTGTAAAAAAACTTTTATTTTCTGATTCTACACACTTTTACCTATTTTTCTACATAGTTGCCTTGTTTATTTAAGCACTTGTCATACCGTACAACTAAGTTTTTAATTCCCTCTTCAAAGAATTCGGCCGCCTGCTCCGACAGCCAAGAGTTCACGGCCGCTATCACTTCATCGTCGTCATTGAAGCGCTGCCCGCCAAGATGGTGTTTCAGGTACCGGAAAAGGTGAAAATCGCTAGTAGCAAGGTCGGTGCTGTACGGTGGATGGTCCAAAACTTCCCAGCCAAAAGAATGAATCAAATCCCGAGTTTTTGAGAGGTGTGAGGCCTAGCGTTATCGTGCAGGAGCAAAACTCCTTTTATCAGCATGCCGCGCCTTTTGTTTTGAATTGCTCTGCGGAGCTTCTTTAGAGTTGCACAGTAGGCATCTGAGTTGATTGTCGTTCCTCGTGGCATAAAGTCCACTAGCAAAACACCGCGCCAGTCCCAGAACACAGTTGCCATAATCTTGCGCTTTGACAGCGTCTGTTTGGCTTTGACCTTGACGGGTGAGGTTGTGTGTCGCCATTCCATCGCGCGAACGGCCCTTACTTAAAAAACAACCGTCGTAAATAGAACCATCAAACCAGTCGAAAGACTGATGACGACAAAAAAATAATGAAGAAGACTGATATTTTCAATATATTTTATAAATATTCTAAACGAAATTTTGACACTAACCACTACTGCAAATGATCAATTATTGGCAAAACCTCATTCTCAGCTACAGGCTAGGATCCATTTCCTCTTGAGGTTTTACTAAAAACATTATCATCATCTCGTTCATCATTGTTTTTTAATTGCTAAAATAGAAACAACTGTACCTGCCGCGTAAGAAAAGAAGAGACCAAGTGTAGTGGGTAAGCAGTAACGTTCTGGCATCGCAACCGGGAGGACGGCGGTTCGAATCCCCGTCCGGGCATCCAGATTTGGGTTTTCCATGGTTTCCCTAAATCACTCCAGGCGAATGCCGGGATGCTTCCTTCGAAAGGTCATGGCCGAATTCCTTCCCATTCCTTGCCCCCCATCCTTTTCCGTCTCTAAAGACCTCGCTGTTAAGTGACGTTAAGCAGTTTAAAAAAAAAAAACAAGTTCCAGCCATTAATGGCGTCGATTTCGAGGAAGCGTAAAGCCAAAAAAGAAAAACTGGGAATGATTCTTTGATCTGCTTTAAAGATTTGTGTATCTCAATGGATAGTGAAAACTTGCAGGGAAAACATTTTCGATAAGCGTAGTAAAGTTTACTGTACAGCGAACTTCTTATGACCACACTTTGAACTTGAAATATCACTTCGGCGAGTCTATAATTAAAATTGCACTGAAAATCACTGGTTCAACTGTTTTATCAGTGAGCGGTGTGGTTTCACGCGTGCGACATTAATAAAAACATATTTATTTCAAATCGTAATAACATTATGAAGTCACTGCCTTCGGGTGATATCTGTAAGCGAATTTGAGTCTAGGCAAGGCATGTCACGTCTGATGTTACTCGGATCGTAGTGCGGCGTCGTGGGTCGGTTACTGCAAATGCGCCCATCCGCGTGCAACCCAACGCTATGACTTCAAGTCACACTCATACACAGCACTGCTAGTATACAGGATATCTAAACTGCGTACGAAAGTAAATATGCACATGCTGTACTGTGTTCTATACTTCATGTTAACTGTGACAAATTATATGAATGAAAAGCTACGTCGCTTGGCTCAGACCTTCTCCACCCGCCTCCCCCCTAGACCGAGCGACGCGGTTTATGGACACTCCCAGCTGGGTTCAGTACTGCCCCCACCACCCTCCCCCATGCACTAGCAAAGTTTAGTTTACTACCCAACCCCCCTCCGGCCCCTGACCGAGCCATGTAGTTTAGGAAGCGTCTATAAACTATCCATTTTGGCCTCTTGTGAACCCCTCCACCATCCCCCCACGAAACCTTTTTTTTTTTTTTTTTTTTTTTTTTTTTTTGTAACAGTTTAACGTCCCTTTTTAACAACGTGGTCTTTAGAGACGGGAAAGGATGGGGGCAAGGAATGGGAAGGAATTCGGCCATGGCCTATTGAAGGAAGCCTCCCGGCATTCGCCTGGAGTGATTTGGGGAAACCATGTAAAACCCAAATCTGGATGCCCGGACGGGGATTCGAACCGCCGTCCTCCCGAATGCGAGGCCAGAACGCTATCCGTTACACTACCACGCTCGGTCCCACGAAACCCGACGTGGCTTTTGTCTAGTTAGACGTTAGATGTGAGACACTTAAGCTGAGTAGCTAACATATAATACATTCCACTTAATATAAGTGTTTTTCTTTTTTATATTAACTAGCAAAATTGGAAAAAAAAATTTACAAAATTCTTATGACGTCCCGCTCTGTCGAAACAAATTCTAACGAAAAAGATAAATGGTCACGTTACCAAAGACACATCTGCTGCAATCTCTTACGCAGCTTCCAGCTGTGTCAATTTTTTTTTTTTTTACTTATATCCTTTTTTTTTCTTATTGCTTTACGCCTCGTCGATGGCTATGGTCATTAGAGGCCTGATGGGACTGGGTACAAGGAACGGGAAAGAATTACTCCATGGCCTTTTTAAAGGAAGCATCCCGGCATTCACCAGGAGTGATTTGGGGAAACCATGGAAAACCCAAATCTGGATGCCTGGACGGGGATTCGAACCGGCGTCCTCCCGAATGCAATTATGGCTTTACGCCTAATCGATGTCGATGGCATTAGAGGATAGAAAGGATGAAGGTCAAGGAAGGGGAAAAAAGTCGACCATGGCCTTTTTGAAGGAAGCATACCTGTATTCTCCTGGAGTGATTTGGGGAAACCATGGAAAACCCAAATCTGGATGCCAGGACGGGGATTCGCAGCCACGTCCACCGGAATGCAAGGCTAGAGCGTTAAGTTTTGTTAACAAAGCTGCAAGCTGAGATCAGCCATCTCAGCGGAAGTCTTACATCTCAATTGCAGATTTCCCACTGAAACCATCCAGGAAGCAACAAGTAGACCAACGCTAGTAGAAAGATTCAAGGAACTTGCGGTAAAATTCTACAAAGTAGCTCAACAGTCGCAAAGGGCTCATCCTAGGTATCCCGCAGCTCGGACCCCAGTCGCTAGAATTATCTACTACATATATTCCTAAACTCACTCATTCACTCACTCACCTCTTTAGCTATTGGATAGAGAACGATGTCACATGTCAGCCTACGCTCACAAATTAACAGCTATCAGAGATCTCATTAGAAGAAATTCGAGGTTATGTCCAACATTTAATAGCTAAGCAACTGCTATCAAATTAACTGCCGTAAAGAATAATTCATTCATTAAGTTTGCTTTTCGTAGCATTTCATAGTTAAAATAAAGCGGTAAGCTTTACGGCTGAAAAAACGTGGATCTGATTTTCTGTAACATGTTGCTAATGAAAGCAACAACAAAAAATTAAATTACTCATGGTTTTTGCTGTAACCACAAATGCAAATTGACATTCCAGCCTAGGCTAAATTTCAATTTAATTAAAACTTTCGCCAATGTTGTTGCTTGACCAAAGTTTATACATTACGATTTATTTACATTATATTATTTTCCTGCCCGTTTTCGTTAACGGTCTGTGTTCATTTTCGCTGTACGTGAGTTATTAGGTTGTTTAAAGTGGACATCAGAACAAATATGTTACCGAATCTATTATTCTGTCAATTATTTTTTCTGATTTACTCAGCTGTCTAATAAACTGGAATTTGTATTAAGTTCTCTGGCTGTTACAGACACTATGGCCAAAGATTAAAATATGAATGCCCATTCTCAATTAAAAAAGTTATGCTTTAGAAGCAATTGCGCCCTCCCTTTTGTAACATGACGCGCTGTCGCCACGTTACAAGGTGCATTTTTATTATATATGTCATAATGTTAGAGTAATTTACATAAATCTTGGGCGACCACCTAAATAGATTTTTGTTGTAATTTTATAAAGTACGCAAGATTCCAAGTGAGGCCTGTAATGAAATGGTGAACATACAGTATATCTTGGTAAAGCGAATATTAAAAAATTATTGAGCTATGTAGGCTTGAAGCTAATCTGGTCTTCCCGGACCATGGCGACAAGAAGTCGCGGATTTGGGGTTTGCCGGACCACACACTCTGCTCCCTGGGGATGGGTGGTCAACAGTCACTCACCTGGCGGGAAATGCCTGCCGCCCGACACCCGAATGTGCTCTCACCCCGGCGAACTTAGCCGAATATGTCCGACCTCTGTGATATGAGCGGGGAAAATCACATATCGGGGATATCACGTGACATTAGGTGCCGACCTGAAGTTCCAATCCAAATGAGCGTATAACTTAAAATCCTTGGAATTTCTGTTATATGTGAGCTTCGAGACTCCAAGGGGCGGAGCGAGAAGTTTCCTCGCGAGAGAGAGGAGTGACGAGCTTCAATTCGATTTTCGAGTCCAAGCTATGCGAGTCTAGTCTGAGGTTGACTTGGAAAGTTGGCTTCTCTCGCCAACGGCCGTTGTACGATTTCTGGCTGCCAGCTTGCCTTGCTGGAGCAAGCTTATCACAGCAACACAGCCGGTAATGCGATGATGCGCATTGTCAGACCAGAGATGCCTGTAGCCGACTTGTGAGATAGTCACACACACCGTGGGTCCGCTACAGTCACCGCAGACATCAGACGCAGGACTACAATGGTAACTTATTACGACCAAGCCATCTGATTGTGCATTCCGTGAAACAGAACCCTTAAAAGACTTTGAGAGGATAGATCCATGTTCTCACTTTGTAATTGTAAAAACCCCTGAGCTAGCGGCATAATTTGCCAGAACTAGTTATTTTCGAATGATATATTGTTCATTCGTGGCGCCCATGATTGTCTTTTTAACTGTAAAGTCACAGTATTATGATGCCTTTGTCTGAGGTCGTCATAACTGGCATTTTTCATTGTTTCCAGTTGTCATTATTTCTTTCATTTTGATTCCGAGATATATTTAAAAGTAAATATACAATTGTTTGCTTGCTCATGACGGCTAATTGTACCTCTGAGCGTTGCTTTTATGATTTTGCCAATTTGTGTTAATGTTAACGGTAAATTCGCTCAGACTTGTAATGGCCAGTGATAAGAAAATAAATGTCATATTGTGACAATTTTTCCTAAATTAATAAATTTTCACTTCTTCATAAAAATTAAAATTAAAAATCCACAAATATTAATCATAAAGGTATGAAATATAATTGGAACGTAGGTAGCCCACTAAGGCACCCACTACACTTTAAACATAAATTCATCAGATTTTGTAAAGTGAACTTTAAGGTTCAAATACAAGTCAAGTCAAGTTAGAGTCTACGACCTTTGAAACACTTATACTATGGCGCGATCATCCCTATCGGTGTTTGTCACTTACGTCCGTTAATACTTCTGTGTTTTTCAAGCGCAAGAGATTTTATTCACTCCAAGGGTGAAACACAAGTTCGTATTTGGTCAGATCTGGTCAATCTGACATAATCTTTGACCCTAAAAACTCGAACAATTCTAGACCCTTGACGATACACAAAAAACGATCACGGGCTTACACTAGTAAATATATAAATACGTCAAGTCACAAACAACCACGCCATAAACTTGAGACAAACCCAAAATGAAGCCTCAACCCATCACAGAAACTAGGGGCAAATTTCGAAAGACAAAAAGACTCCAGTATACACTGCCAACCGAAATCAAAAGACAGCAAATGGCATGGCGTGGCTACACTTACTGCCATTCAAAACAAGAACAAAAACTCAGCAGTGGAAGAAGGAACTCCTCCCCGTGTTGTAAACAGTACACTGTTCTCGCGCACCAACATCTATTGCCACAGATGACGTTCAGTAATTACTAACAACCAATAATCATTGCTTCGTTAAAACCTAACTATGGCTATAAGAATAAGCTTAAACCAGACTGAGGATCAGTGCTCGAAATTGACCGGGCGTTAGGCGTAATTACGCCTGAATATTTTCATTTTACGCCTGCAATCTCCGTCAAAGGCGTAGAAAATACTCCTAAGCATCAAAACTTAAAAAATTACATTTCGGAACTTGTTTTCAGTTTTGCGCGTTCAAGGTTAAATTCTAATAATTAATTTCAATTCTTGTCGTTTTGATCTATTTCAATGTTTCCAATAATACGTTTCTGAAGTTCAGAAGTGGCAACATTGTAGGGGGAAGTACCGCGAAGTGAAAAAAAAAAAGAAAAGAAAAATTCTAGCGCATGCGTTATTCTACTGTTATTTGCTCAACAAAGGATCTAAAGAAGTCTCGTAAAATTACTGACTTTATACCATTTGTAAAGACAGGTATTGGTGATAGAAGTGTTACAAGTACCGATAAACGAGGACTGCCAGAAAATGAAGAAACATCAGCTGCTGACAAATCATCAGGCCCTTCAGCTACTACCAGAGGCCTGCTCCAACTTCACGCAATCCAGGAGGTCAACAAGCAAATAAACGATCAAAAACAGTTCAAAATTTATCAGATACTATGCCTGCTGTTACTACCAGTACAACGACAACTAATGCAGTGGGTAAACACACATTAAGTAAGTGGCAAATTAGTTTTCCTTGGTTATCAGTAGAACAAGGCAGCGAAAATAGTAAGTTTTGCGTCGTTTGTAGGCAGTTTGCGAATTCATCTTTAACGAGTTTCGTAAATGCAAAGGTTATATCTAGATTAGAAACAGTTAAAAAACATGACAAAAGTGAAGTCCATCAGAATTCGTGTGCGGCAGATGTGGCGAAAAAAAATTCATTACAGACACTGTTAGCTCTTACGTTGAGTGCCATGAGTGACAAAGTACTCCAAAAAATGTGTGTTTTATTTAATACTGCTTACTCCGTTGCAAAAGGCAACTTTGCGTTCACAGATTACCCACGTTTGTTAGAGTTACAAGAAAAAAACGGTGTCGAAATTGGTTCAACACACAGAAAAGACAAGTCGTGTACTCTTTTCATCAGTAATATAGCAGCAAATTCACGTATCCAATTACAAGATATCATTCAAAGTAGTGACTATATATCAATTATGTGTGCCGGATCAACTGATATGGGTGCAATTGAATGTGAAATCATCTACGTAGCATCTGTTAAAGAAGGGCAGGAACGAGTAGATTTCTTAAAATTAAAGCCATTAAGTGACGGATCAGCTAAAAGCATATTCGAATGTATTTTGGACACTTTTAATGAAACATTTGATGGTGATTCTTTGAAAGAGAAACTTGTAGGTGTCTGTCAAGATGGGGCAAGTGTTAATATGGGTGTTAGCAATGGTGTGGTTGCAAAATTGCCCAACGTGTTCGGGAATATTATGTCGGTGTATTGTATTGCTCATCGGATAGAACTATGTGTTTCTGATAGCCTCAGTAACATAAACTACGCTCAAACATGCGAAAAAGTAATAAAAGGTGTACACAATTTTTTTTATAAAAGTCCAAAGCATAAGAAACAATTTAAAGATTTGGCTGAAGCATTGGATGAATCAGTCGTTAACCACCTGTCTATCATATCCACCAGGTGGATTTCTTCAAAAAACAGAGCTTTAAAAGCATTGCTCAGGAATTTCACAGTCACTGTTTCGTATTTTGAAGACTTCTGTGCTGATAAAAACTACAATAAAATCCTTCAAGCAGAAGTGACGAACTACTTAAAAACTTTAAAATCAGTGCGGTTCATGAGATTTTTGTGCTTTCTGATTGATGTAACTGATGTTTTGTCAAAATTTACCAAAAATATTCAATATGACAAGGTGAACAGTGAGAAAGTGATGTCTGAACTTACAATCTGCGAAATGAAACTGAAAAATTTAATTGCTGCCAATGGAGCACTCCCGTCTCAATTTGATAAGGACTGTAACTTTGGTACTGGTACTTGTGAGTATAAAAGCATAATTTCTTAATAGGACTAACAAAACGTTTAGAAGATCTTCGAACTAATTGCATGTTTAAAAATATAGACATTTTTGATGCAATTAACATTCCAAATGAGTAAAATGAGTATATATTAAATTATGGAGTATAGGAGTTTGAAGAGGTCCTCAAGGGTTTACCTGCAGCAGTGACCATAAGCAAAGAACAAGCTTCTGATGAATTTCTGCGCTGGAAAATATGGGCTAAGGACAAGAAATCTCTATCAAGTCGTCAGCTTTGGAACAGAGTATATAGCGAAAATAGTGAAGACAACCAATATCCAAATTTATTAAAAATCATTTCATGTTACCGTGTGCTTCCATTCACCACTGCAATATGTGAGCGAGGTTTCAGTGAGCTTAACAACATGAAAACTGAGAAACGATATTGTTTGGATACCCTAAATTTAGATGACTTATTACTCATCAAAGTGAATGGACCTTCACTGCATGATTTTGATCCCAACCCAGCTGTGGCTTACTGGTGGAAAAACACACAGAACCCTCGAAGACCAGAATTCCTAGATAAGAAGTGACACAGCACTTCAGGTAAGGCCGTAAGGCATTTTTTCTGATATTTAAAGTGGAGAATGATTGCATTTACTATTCAGCTATGATATATTCAATAAACTGAATGATTTAGTTTGTGCGATCTTGCCGATAAATTGTACACAGAAACTGTGAAATCAAATTATTCTTAGAATTTGTACATCAAGGAAAATATTTTACATATTGACATATTTGTATTTAAAAGAAAAAATCCTCTGTCGATGAATCGGGAAAAAATTCGAAAATATTTGGGAATTAAACCTCTGAAGATTCAAAAGTTACTGTCATAGTGCAATGAAATCAATAATCATGTTAAATTATTTCACAATTTTGGTGTATGATGTATTGGCACATGCAAATCATATTAATTTTTTCTGGGCCTATTTACAGTTTTAAACTGTGCTGGAGTAGGTTGTAAGCTATAATATCTGTATTTTCATAATTATAATATAATTACGCCTAACATTTTCATTTTACGCCTGAGTCTGAAAGTTAGGCGTAACAAATACGCCTGGATTTATAAACGAATTTCTAGCACTGCTGAGGATACTATATTAAGCTGTCAACTGGATATTATAACAGCCGTCACACTCAGCCTTTGTATGAAATGTTATTTGATTAATTACGTCAGCAAGCTGAGATCTTACTATTAGGGATTTGTATGTATTTCGTGTAATTGATTGTGAATTTGTGATATAAATGATTTTTTTTTTTATTTTTTTTTATTTTTTTTTTTAATGGTGAGAGACTATGTAAATGCTTCTTAAGACTTCCGCGGCCGTCTTTGTTCATGATTAATAGCTTTTCGGGATATAACGCGTTGGTATCCTACAGACTTCGTCTCTGACGATCGATGTAGGATGGTCTGACGAAGCCGAATGCTCAAGTAATGAAATAAACTACGCGGCATAACCCGAAACTCTATTAATTTGTAAATGCTGTTTAACATGCTCAGTGACGGTATTATGTACGAATCAGTTAAAAGTTGGTAATTTTAAGGGTTGATGTGAGCAACGATGTATGGACGAAAATATGCGACGGTTTGGACTGGTTTATGTTCATAATTTCGTGTGTAAATACCTGCAAACATCTTTAACATTCATTTCAAGGTGTTTTCTAATGATTGTGAACGATTTTGTATTAATTCTGATTGTTGTAATGTGGTTTTAATTGCCAGCTGCATTTTCGCCGCTGGAGAAACATCGAGCGGCTGTGTTGTTCTGGAAATATCTGTGGCGTCTATATAAAGAAGTGGCTGAAACGAGTTAGTAAGTTGACATGTAGTTGAAAGTCGAGTTGTAAGTCGGTAGATTAATCGCTGAAGCATTTGTGAGTCGACATTTTTATTTATTTAATTAAAAAATTGGAATTTGGCGCACGCTCTGGTGGCAATTTCCCCACACACCCATCTTCCCCCTTTCCTGCATCCACCTACATTTGCCCTCTACAAATTTTAACTTAAAATTCTTTCGACGTTTTTGGTAAATTATTCATCATTTCTCTTGGTAACTTATTCCAATCCCTGACATCCTTAAAAGAGTATCTTCACACACCCTTGAGCCTGAAATCGAGTGCCAGCTTGTGCTCACGATCATCCTTTCCCTTCCATGCATTATTTCTAATTCTTACGCCAATATCTTTCTATGAATCATCGCTAACATACGCCTCGTACAATCCCGTGACCCTCTTCACCCACCTCTTGACTTCCAATGTTTCCCATTTCAGCTCTTTTATCATATCTGTCACTGACTGCGTTCTGCGACAATTTGCAGATACTAATCTAGCAGCCTTTTTTTTGCACCCTCTCCAACTACTGTATTTGATAGTCGAAAAGTGGCTCCCATACGACACCACCATATTCAAGTGCAGAATTTTGAACCCTTTCTCTACTACCTGTCCAATGTGTCCTTCCAGTTAAGCTTGTTATCAAACGTAATGCTAACATATTTATATTTCAAGTCTTCAACAAGCAATTCTTTCCCCGCCTTATAATCATAACCAACCTTTAGTTTTGTTTTTGTATCTTTTTTTTTTTTTTTTTTTTTTTTTTTTTTTTTTTTTTTTTTTTTTTTTTTTTTACGTTTGGTTTTACGTCTCGTCGAAGTCGAGGACATTAGAGGCGGGAAGGCAGTGGTCGCAAGGATCTGGAAGGAATTCGGCCATGGCATTTTGAAGGAAGCATCCCGGCATTCGCCTGGAGTGATTTGGGGAAACCATGGAAAACAGAGCGTTAACCGCTCAGCCACCACTCTCTATGCATTTATCTCCATCCCATGTTTACCAACCCAACTAGATGTCTTATGTTTAATGTTATTGTAGAGCAACACGGGATAATAAACTTAAGTGTAAATTGATTCGTAGGTGTTATTAAATTCAAGCAACCAAAAGCTAATCAATGTAGCTGTAAAATGTACCAGCTATCCACAACAAACAATCAAGGATGACATAAAATCTACTTAAGCGCCTGCAGATAATTTTAAAGGTAACGGCAGTTATTGAACGCAGCTACTATGCAAATAACACAAATAAAAGAAAAGCTAACTTCATCCCTTTAAATTAAATTAACACAATATGCGGAACTGATCGTATAAAGAAATTAGTATACAGCGATAATTCAACGATACAGAACATGTTATCCGAAAACGAGGATAAATGTCTACTATATTAAGTAGAACAGGGATTTTTGCGGAACATGTTATTTCAAAAACCGTTATTTCTTTTTAAGAAATCACATTATGATTGTGAATGAATTTCAAAAGAAATTGATATTGCTATAACACTTTGTGCCAAAATTATTGATAAGTATCAGAGGAGCCAGTAAATAACGTAAAATGCAAGTAAAACAACAATGTTTATTCATTTACGGTACACGAACGAAAAAAAAAACAGAAAAAAGAAAATAAGGATATGAATAGTCCTTGTTAGGTTTCCGCGATTGTCTGGGACCAGATGTCTACGCACAGGTCACGCAATTCCCATAAATTATGGACCGGTGTTTTGTGAGCGCGGCGCCTGGGAAGGAACAACAGACTGATAAGTAGTTGTTCATATTGTTTTGGCTGATCAGTGAATGTTGTTCCGAACAGATGCGCGCTACGCTCTTTAGTTGCTTACATGCATTGCTTCTATGGTGACATGGTGACATCATTTTCAACCAACCAATAGCTAATCGTAAGTGAGTGGGTATCACAAGTAGTTGATCAGTTGAACGACACTAATGTAACATTACTTTGTTGACTTACACAAATTATCTTTATTACATGCAATTCACTTTAATTTGACATAAACAGAGCAATCATACGATAATTAAGGGTGGAGAGATCGTTGGGAATTGCAAAAACTTTTTACAGAATTTGAGCATATGTGATTCTTATATATTCACTCCTTTTGTAATTCAGACTGCGAGAGCAATATTAGAGAAGCAATTTTAAATCAGACGTACAGCTTTCATGGCTTTCCCATATAGCGCTAAAGGATGGTTCGCACAAAGCTAGTAATTTAGTCGAGTAGCGCGTATTTTAGTAGCGAAAATACTCGCTACTGCTCTACGGTCGAGTACATCCCACAAGTTTCGTGGTATTTTGCCAGATGAACGGGCTCCAACGCAATAAAGCGAATGAGCTGATAAATCTTAGGTTAATTGTTATAACAGTAGAGGTGGATGATAAAATTTATGGGATAAAGAAAAAAAAACAATTTGTACGAAAATGAATTAATAGTAGGGAAGAACTGGGTCTACAAATTGTCTTCTGAAGAAATTAGCATTAGAAGATCCCTAAGAATAGTTTGAAAATCTCCCAAAGTTGTGTTCATGAAAATGCAGTTGCAAATTCAACGTGAAGATACTCATTTAAGAAGTTCAGTTCCGGCAATTACTAAATGACGGGCAGTTCTCTACTTTATTGTCACCGGATGTCGTTAAGGACACTCACAGATATATTTATATACGAAGAATCAGCTAACACCACAGAAGCCTGTGAAAGAATCTATGAAACTTAAAGGAATTGAAGTAGGCCTAATGTTTCGTAGGGATACATCCCGTAAACTGAACCATTTTACTGAAGGAATGTAAACTGTTTCAGTCCCTGCGCATAAATTTTTGGACTCCTTTATTTTTTAAAAAAAAAAAAAAAAACTTATGCGTTTAGATCATTCTAAAAAGATTTTTATCGCGTTAGGTAGTACTTTTAATAACAAGATTTTACTGTATAATCTCTATTGTAGTAAACTAAGTAATAAAATTGTGCACTAAGCAGATGTTTTTAATTTTCAATTTGATTTACCAACAATTTTCACCAAACCCAGGAATGTTCATTGTATTCTCCAAATCCATGTGTGCAGATTGCTTCCTTTGTTTGTTTTTGTAGTGCGGGGGCTTAATATTCTATAAATACTGAAGTTATACATATTTAAATTTTTTTTTTTTTTTTTTTTTTTTTTTTTTTTTTTTTTTTTTTTTTTTTTTTTTTTTTATTTTTTTTTTTTTTTTTTTTTTTTTGTTGCGGCGAAACGTCATTATTGCGGCAGCTAATAAACTCGGCTAAACTACAGGTTCAGACTTGTTTAGACGATGAACTAGTAAGCAGTGACACGTGGTAGGGGGCGCTATTCCCCCGATATAATAGAACAAATTGGATCGATGAGTTTGCTCGTGAACGACGCATTCGATTTTTGCTTTGAGCTTGTGTGCGCTGTTCGCGGCTTTTGTTCTCTCGCTCGCGGTGATCCGCAGTCTGGATTTCCCGCTGTGGGGTCAAGGCACTACATCGAGGAATGTCCTCAAACCTACAAACTGATGATGTCAAGGGGGAGTGGAAGACCTTGGATTCGATATACGCACTGTGGCTCAGTTGAAGAGACCTGGCAGTTCAGATTTGATGATTGTCTTTCTGGTGGTCCTGTCTGGCAGGGCCCAGTGCAGGAAAATATTTGCGATGGACTCTGTGATGTCCCTGCGCATTTCTGTAGAGAAATTGAAATCCTCCAACGGCCCTGTTCAGTGTTTTAACTGCCAGCCCCTAGGACATGTTGCCCACCACTGTAATTTGCCATCAGTGTGCCTCGGGTGTGATGGTGTTCACCTATCAAATTATTACACCCCCAGGAAAGGAGAAAGAATACCGAAATGTGCAAACTGCTATGGAAGCCATGCAGCCAGCTACAAGGAATGTCCAACTTTCAAGTGCACTCGAGATCGCAAGCGTGGAACCATCTCTGCGCAAACAAAAGATCGGAAGGAAAAGAATGATGGGAAGAAGGGCTGCAGACTCTGCAGCCAAACCAACGCCTGCGGTTGACCAACCTAGCTTTTAACAAGCCGGCAGGAACCTTCACCAGAATGTTAAGAACCCACCTCACCCCATCGACAACAGAAAACCGGGCAAGACCCACAAACTTCAAGAGAGACGAACAAGACACAATAACCATCAAATAAAAATTCATATATCCCCTATGCAGCAACTACAGATGGTAAAATAAAATTAAAATACTAACAGTGCTGCGCCATCAGAGAAGACCCAATGGCAAACCTGCCAACAATGTAACCACGCCAAGCCCTCACCTGAAGCTGCAAGTAGCGGGACGATGGACCAACTAATGAATACCATCCATTTCAGCCTATTCACAGCTCCTTTGAGCTGGTCTACTGTGGAGTATTTTGTCCTGAGACATTGCCTCCAAGTCGTTTTGATGAGTCATATCTTCACAGTTGGTATGTCTTTATGTTGGCTGTAGCTGTCGTCTTCAAATGATGTTTCTTCACAAGATGGAATGCCGGCGCAACCGCCATCTCAGAAATGGTCATCCGCTTTTGCTGTGGTGCCCTCAGGGCTGCCACGGCTTGTTTCGTAAGTCTTCCTTTGAAGCCAGGTGGTTGACGAGGTTCTTGAGTAGATCGATGAGGGCATCCAGTCGGTCTTCTCGCTGTCCTGGAACTCGGCAGGTGCAGGAGTGGCTGATGTGAGCTCTGTCGAACTTTTGAGGCTCCGACTTCTTCTTCTGTCTTGTTGCTGGATGGTGAATCGGAATTTGATGCTGCTGTGGCGATCCAGAACTCGACTGCCGCTGCTGTGTTTTTTTTTTTTTTTTTTTAATCACTGCCTCAACGGCGTTTTACAGCCCCGCTACGATTTGTAGCTTTATCTGTGGATTCACTGATGGTGGTGGATTTTGTTTTCGCTAATTGTGCGCTTTGGGGGAAAACCGGCTTTGACCGTAGTGATTACGGCCTGTGTGGAAACCCTTTTGATATTCTTATTGTTTATAGTTGACTGGTTTCAAGTGGTCACTTCGGGATCATTGCCGCAATCAGTTGTGTTAACAACTCGACAATTTTTCCCAGTTGATTTGCTCGTCTTGGCTCTTGATTACAGCATTGGTGCCCGTGATGGTCATTTGAGTTGGTCGACGGATGTATATTCACGTGGCTTGATAACCATCTCTGAGGTCCCTCCGGTCTGCCAATTTGTTGGGAGTGACTTGGTTGGCGCTGGCGTTGACGGCTTCTGATCGCTGCTTGAAGCTTTCTTCTTATGGGGCATCCCCCATAGCTGGCGGCGTGGTCGGAGCCACAGTTTGCACACGTCGGCGTTGCATCACGTGGACGTGTGCAAACCAGGTTGTTATGACTCCCTCCGCAGCGAACGCAGCGCACTTGCTTGAGACAGTCAGAAGCTTGATGCCCGAAGCCTTGGCAGCGAAAGCATTGCTGTAACGTTGCAATCGGTCTCCGCTTCTGTGGCTTCTTGTTGGAGTTCAGTATTCTCCTTTCCATGACTTGGCTGCTGGCCCGGGCGAAGGACTTGGTTGCCTCAGGCTCTCTCCTGTCTGGTGCTGGTCGTGAGTCGGAATTGTCATCTTGGGGTGTTCCCTCATCCATGTTGCAGGTGACTCTTGGAGCTGCTTCTTTTTGATGAGCACCAGTTATTGAGTTCCGAGTGCTTCCTTGGAGATCCATACTGTATCTTATGTTCCTAGTTTCTAGGAATAGCTTGATTTCTTGGAGGTCGTCATTGCTCATACAGGTGACCATCAGCTGGGTTGGCCATGAGCATGTATGCGCCAGTGAGGACTCATTCTGCTGGGCTTCTCTTGACGGAGGACGATCTTGGTGATGTATGATGTTTTCCTGATGCACGAAGTCCCCGCGGTTTGGCGTTAGCGAGACCTCTTGCTCCAAAGCTTCCTCTTCATTGTTGCTTGGGCTCCGGGGGCTGTGGAGCGTTCGAAGGAGGTCTTCGAAGTACTCCTCCTCCTTGAAGTACTTGGAAAGGACGAGTGGTAGTTCAACATGGCGAGACCAGTCTTTCTTCTCTGAGATGATGGGCTTGGCATTAAGTGCTTGTGCCGGATCCGAGAGAGTTTGCTTGAGTTTCTTGAAGCTCGTGCTAGGGATATCCCACGCAAACAGCATTTCCCCAGCTTTGACTCGGAGCTGCACTTGGAGGGGAGACTCGTCGGCGTAATAGAATTTCTCAAACTTCCTCGGTGTGAAAGGCTTGAACTTGTACTTGTTGCCTGCGCTCTCACAGTAGAAGTAAATGACGTTCTCCTCTTTCTTGAAAACATCGTGGTCGACAAGAGCGGCTTTTGGTGACGACCATGATATCCACGAAGAGTCGTCCGTTCCAGACATCTCCGAAAAGGAATCCTCTTGGTGATTCGAAGCAGGGGTTTCGTACTGGGCGGGACTCTCAGCGGTGTTGACTTCTTCCGAATGTCGTGGCGTACTTGTATCCGGAGGCGAGGGTTGCTTTGGTGATGCAACCTCTTGAAATGATATCGATTCAGCTCGGCACGAAGGGCCGGTCTGCTGCGTTACAGGACGTTGCTTCCGTACCATACTTCTTGCTGCCACCGCTGGTTGCCGCTGCTGTCATGTCAGCCTAGTTACAGCTCACCATTGAGCTGGTGTAAGGTGGAGTATATTGCCCTAAGGCATTGACTCCAAGTATTTGGACGGAACAAATCTTCGCTGTCGGTATGTCTTCATTTTGGCTGTAGATGTCTTCTTCGAATGGTGTTTCTTCACAAGATGGAGTGCCGGCGCATCTGCCATCTCAGAAATTGTCATCAGTTTCTGCTGTGGTGCCCTCAGGGCTGCCGCGGCGTGTTTCGTAAATCTTCCTTTGAAGCAAGGTGGTTGACGAGGTTCTTGAGTAAGTCGACGAGGGCATCCAGTCGGTCTTCTCGCTGTCCTGGGTCTTGGCAGTTGCAGGAGTGGCTGGTGTGGGCTCTATCGAACTTATGAGGCTCCGACTTCTTCTTCTGTCTTGCTGCTGGTTGGTGGATAGGAACTCGACGCTGCTCTGGCGGTCCATTGCTCGACTGCCGCTGCTGTGGGCGTGTCTTGCACACTTCCCGACTTGGTGCGGGCTGCGTATGGAGCCTTGGACGGGTCTTGCGAAGTTGCTGCTTCCACTTGTCGCAACCGCGGAAAGAAGCTGCGTGCCTGGATCCGCAGTTACAGCAGACTGGCTCATCCCGTGGTGTTTTGCAGTCTGCGAGCATATGTCCTCCTCCGCAGCGGACACACCTGACCGGTTCAGTGCAGTCCCTGGCATAGTGCCGGAATTTTTGGCACCTGAAGCACTGGACCGGGCTGCGTGAGGGTGGCTTCGCTGAGATGGTCTGCGTTGTGGCGTTGCGTGGGGGCGGTTTCTCCACGGTGGTCGGCGTTGTGTCACTGGTACTCACTCCATCAGGGAGCATGATGTTGTGGCCCTCTGGATTCTGCTGCTCAGGAGCTTCCTTTCCCACTGCAGTGGTGTTGACATCTTGGGTGGGTCTCTTGGGCAGTTGTGGGGCGTGGACGATCCCATTCGCTTGAAGGAACTTGGTCAGCCGTTGTAGTTGGTCGGGATGTTGCGGGAGAAACTTCAGCCCGCCCTTCAGTGGGATAGCGAGAAGGAGGTCCGACGTTTCCGGTGGGCGTGTCTTGCTCACTTCTCGACTTGGTGCGTGCTGCGTATGGATCCTTGGACTCCGTTGCTGCCGAGTCTTGCGAAGTTGCTGTTTCCACTTGTCACAACCGCGGAAAGAAGCTGCGTGCTTGGATCCGCAGTTGCAGCAGACTGGGGTTTTTTGCAGTCTGCAAGATTATGTCCGCCTCCGCAACGAACACACCTGACCGGTTCAGTGCAGTCCCTGGCATAGTGCCGGAATTTTTGGCACCTGAAGCACTGGACCTGGCTGCGTGAGGGAGGCTTCGCTGCGATGGTCTGCGTTGTGGCATTGCGAGGGGGCGGTTTCTCAACGATGGTCGGCGTTGTAACGCTGGTACTCGTTCCATCAGGGAGCATGTTGTTGTGGCCCTCTGGATTTTGCTGCTCAGGAGCTTCATTTTCCACTGCAGTGGTGTTGACTTCTTCTCCGTCGTGGAAAATGATGTGATGGGTGGTGGAGTGATTCTGTAGGATGTCTATTACTGTCTCAAAGTCGTTGAGGCAGGCCGGCAGTATCTTTACCCCTTGTTGGTCAGGCCAACAGAATAGGGGCAGCTTCGTGCGGCGATGCAGATAGGTCAGGATGCCGGTGTAATTTCTCCTATAGCGGGCAAAGATGAGTGGCACTGGGCCCTCCTCTGCGTAGGCTGATGATTTCTGCGGTGTCCTCCTGATCGGAGTGGTCAGGAAGTTACGGCCAGTCGTCGAATCAAAACAGAACGTTTTGAATCGTCCCCTTATGAGGTCGGCGTACTTCTCCCAGTCAAGGTCGCTAGCTAGAGGGGTCGGAAACACTAGTGCTTCCGGCCACTCCGAGACTCCCGCTGGGAGAATCTTCCTTGAAAGATGACTTTGTTCGCGACTTGAGAGAACCATCTCGAAGGTGGCGAAGTCGCTGGTTGGAACCTCCCAACAGAATTGCAGATCATCCAGTAGGATTGCGATGAAGAACTTCCATTTCTTGGGGTTTCCTCGATCGAGGCGACGTCTCCATAGCTTCATTGACCACTCTTCGGGCCTGACGCTTTCAACAACGCGTTCAGAGGCTCCTGCCGGTAGAAAGGAGGCTTCAGCATAGAAGCCGATTTCTCCTGGGAACGCAAACTTGTTGTTCCTCTTCTTCTTCAACTTTGCTTTCTTGACGGCATCAGAGCTGGTCGAAGCGGCGTCAGTAGATGCAGCGGTGTCTGCCATGACTGAGTAATTGTAGGCGATCTGCTTAATTTGCTGACCTCACTCCCAGTCACGTTTGACCAACTAGCCGCACATATAAAAGCCGCAGTAAAGACGGTTCCAGGAGGAGATTAGCACGCTATCTAGCCGCTGAGGATGACGGGTACGTGTTCGAGGAGATCTCGACGGAAGAAGTAAGAAGATCAATTGCTCGACTCAACCCAAAGAAGGCTCCCGGGAAAGACAATCTGGGGAACAGGCTAATCAGGAACCTACCACCATCGGCGGTTCAACACATCACCGCACTGTTCAACGCCATACTCCACACACAACACTACCCCAGGTGTTGGAAAGAAGCTACTGTGGTAGGCGTACCCAAGCCAGGGAAGAATGACATCTTCCCACAGAACTATAGGCCAATTAGCCTGCTTCCCTCACTGAGCAAGGTCTTCGAGCGGCTTCTTCTGAAACGTCTTCAAGCCCACATCTCATCCGAGAATATTATACCACAGTTCCAGTTCGGCTTCCAGAAGAAACATTCCGCCACCCAGCAAGTGCTACGCATAGTCGAACACGCTACGACGACTTTCAACCGTCGAGGCTACTGCCCACTCGTCCTGTTGGACGTAGCACGAGCCTTCGACTCCGTATGGCACAGCGGTCTCCTCTATAAAATGTACACCCAGGGTATCCCCGGCCCGATTGTGAAACTGACCCGGAGCTACATCACCGGCAGGTCCTTCCGAGTGAGGGTCGGAAATGACCTGTCAACACGCCGGCCAATTAACGCAGGGGTACCGCAAGGGTCGGTGCTTGGACCTGTGCTTTATAATCTCTACACTTCAGACATCCCAGCACCACCAAACGTAAGAACCGCGCTGTACGCAGACGACACAGCCTTCTACACGTCTTGCAGAAGCAAAGCTGCGGCCATACGGAGGCTGCAACAGGTTCTCCAACAAACAGAGGCATGGGCCAGAAGATGGTGAATTACCATTCATCCTGCCAAAACGCAAGCAATCATGCTGACCAGGCGCTTGGGGAAGCGGAACCGGCGGCAGGAGCCTAAACCAAAGCTACGCCTAAATGGTGAAGACATTAACTGGTCGAAGACTGTCAAATACCTCGGTGTAACACTAGACTCCAGACTAACATGGAGAAAACACATCGAGGACCTCAGACTAAAAGTCGCAGCCAGGATGAGGGAGTTGTACCCGGTCCTCAACAGGGACAGCTCTCTCGCAGCCAGCACCGGGGTCACCATATTTTGCAGCCTCATCAGACCGATTATGGAGTATGCGTGCCCTGCCTGGGGTTACGTCTCCAAGTCTGCCTTGAGTCGCCTGCAGACAATGCAAAATCGTTCTCTTCGACGCGCACTCCATGTGTGTAATCGGTGTCCGACAGTCGTCCTGCACAAAGCCACAGGTATTCCAACCCTGAAGGACAGGATTGTTCAGCTAACAAAAACGTTCTACAGGGCCTCACGCACATCAACAAACCCGCTCATATCCAACCTAGGGCAATATGACAACACTCTGGATAAACATAAAAGACCTCTATCAATACTAACAAGTAATTAAATAAAACACAGAGCAAAAGAAATGACACACCAAAAGTAAAGGTATCCCTAATGCAAAGTTGAAGGAAATGTCTACGACAAAACCTTCTATCTTAAACTGCTTAAAAACGAAACAAGCAGTAAATGCTCTGGTGTGTGTGTGTGTTCGTATGGCATCAGAGGGAAACCTCAAAAAGCTGCAAATAATCCAGAACAAATATCGTAGATTAATACCAAATGTCCCTCGGTACATGACCAACATACGACTCCATAACGACCTAGGCATACCAACACTGACAGACTACATAAAAGACAAATCAGCAAAATTCTTCACAAAAGCTCAAGTTTCTCCCCATGAAACTACTCAAAGCCTAGGACAAGACCCATACGACCCAACATACAACCGACCACTACTGACACTAACACGCCATTACAGGACAAGACAAAAAAAATTAAATAAACATTATCACTTACCACAAGACTTGACTAGACAGCCATTATGTAAAACTTTATCAGACAAAAGTCAGAGGTCAAAGGTCCGGAACTTTAGACTTTACATGAGCCTAGCTCAGACAGATGACGATGAATTTCAGGAACCGAACAGCCTGAGATATCCCTGACCCACAATGGATAGGACATACATTCAGGGACTATCTTTGTGCGTCTGGAATGCCAATGGCATCCGTCAACAACGGTGAGTGAGACGAAGACATTGAAGTATGTCTCGTATCTGGAACTCACCCCAAACAAGGCCCTCATGTCACAGTAGCAAATTATTGCTGCTACCGTTACGACAGACCAACTGCAGGAGGAAGTGTGGCAATATACCTAAGCGTGGCATCCCTCACCACTATATACGAGGGTGAGTCAAATGAAAACCTTAAATTTGTAATAAAAAATCGAAATTTCGCACCGTTATCCTGTAAGTTGGTAAGCGTGCTATAAGCAGCGTGCAGAATGGCCTGTAGGTGGCAGCATAGTGTAGATGCACAAATACCGTCGCAGTATCAGTATAAAGATGGCTGCCCCACTTGAGACACCAAGGAAGAACAGCGTTCTGTTATTCGGTTTTTGAGTAGTGAAGGTGTGAAACCTATTGAAATTCATCGAAGAATGAAGATTCAGTACAGTGATGCATGTTTGTCACAGTAGCAAGTCTACGAATGGAGTAGGAAGTTCGCAAATGGTGTGACTTCAGTGGAAGATGCTCCTCGTCCAGGTCAGGCACAACGAGTTGTGACTCCACAGAGCATTGCAGCAGTTGAAGCCATAGTGATGGAAAACCACCGAGTGACACTGAATGACATTGCAGCATGTTAATGGGAGGAAAGAAGTTCCGTTCTGATGAAGAGGTACGCCACGCGGTGCAAGAGTGGTTGCGCGGACTACCAAAAGAATTTTTTTCTAAAGGAATTTATGCACTTTGTTAGCGCTGGAAGACTTGCATTGAGCGTGGGGGAGATTACGTTGAAAAGTGATACAACTTTGTTCCACTTCTGCACAATAAATAATATTTAAAAAAGTATTTAAATTTTTCATTTGACTCACCCTCGTATTATCGCCACAAACAGAAGCATTGCAACTAAGAGCCATTGTAGTCATGACTACAACTGGACCAATCACATTAGTCTCTGCATACAGGCCGCCGCGGAGAAAACTAATAGAAGAGGATTTTAACCACCTCCTCTCCATTTGGGGCAAACTAATCATTGGAGGGGAACACCCCGAATGGAATTCCAGACTAACAAATCGGGCAGGACAACAGCTACACAGAATCGCACTCAGATCTAACCTACAAATCTGGGGACCTGTCGAACCTACCCACCATTCCTTGAACGGTAAACGTCCTGACGTCCTGGACATAGTGATAACCAGAGGTATTACAGGCTTCATCGATGCTCATACCATAAATCGACTGTCATCTCATCACCCTCCGGTCCTGATTGACATAGATGTTGGCTCATGGAGACCTGAAGTGATAAACCAAATTAACTATAAGAGAACTAACTAGGAAGGCTTCCGCGACACGATAGCAGAATCTCTTCAACGCCTCGAACCAATTATTGCAAGGCAAATAGAGATTGCAATAAAACCAATCTCTACTGCCATAGTCGTGGCGGCTAACAGATCAACACCTTCCCCAGCACCCGGACATCAATCCCGGCAGCTGCCACCACAACTGTTGGCGCAGATAAAACATAAAAAGAGGGTGGCGAAGAAATGGTGAATAACCAGGCGCCCTGACACAAGGCGACTTCTAAATCGTTGAAGGCTGCGCTACAAGAGCACAGAAAAAGGGAGTGCTCAGCACGCCTGGCCTCCGTCAAGGCGGCGGCCACACACGCTACGGTACATCGGAGAGGCTTACCTGTGCAGGTAGACCGGAGCACCGACAGAGCCCACTGTATCCAGTATAACCATGGAATCGTTTCAATTGCTTTGAAATGTAAACAACAAAGAAAAAACGTGAAAATTGGCGTAAAAAGTGGTCGTAAAAAACAAAAAAAAAATTTTTGAACGAATAAAGGATAGAAATTAAATATTAGCGTAATTACTTGCGTATGGATGAATGCTGTCTTCTCTAAGATGTCTGTGACATTTATAACTGACCTAATGTCTGTTGCTATTTTCTTGTCTTTTCTTTATATATATATGTCTTAGCTGACTGGAAATTTCGCTCGAAACATTTAAGGTAAAATTTAAAAAGAAAAGACAAAATGGGGAATAGGTAAAATTCCATTTGAGAATGCACTTCATCTCAATTAAATTAAATTAAATATCAAAAAACCTTCTCTTGTTATGTACACTTACAGAAAACTAAGGTTCAGTTGTATTTTACATTGGAGGGGAAATTGCTTAAAGGATGCACAAAATGAAAATATTTTGGAGCATTATTCGATAATTGAAGCTCAATAGGTCGTGACCAGTACTTATTGGGCAGGTTGTAGGGAAAGGTCACCTAGAAAGTAAATACTTTGTTGCAAACGATGGTGGGATAGTTTAGGACCACACAGGAAGGCAGTAGGGAATACATAAAACAACTAAACAAGCAATTAATAATAGTAAAAAGAGAAGCAAAGGATGGATTTATGAAGAATATTATTGGTGCAGGAGAACCACTGAACAATGCATCTAGAAATTGCTATAGCTATATTAGAAAACTGTGGGAAAGGAAAGATATTCGGAGTATCGTAGATCAGAAAGGAGTTGAAGTCACTGAGGATTTTAAAATTTCAGATAAATTGAGTGACTGGTTTAATGAGACAACTAGGGACTATCATCCTGTGATGGGAGGGAAAGAATCAGAGGAGAGCCTCCCTAAAAGTATAAATGAGGAGACTACAAAATTTGAAATAGATTTTCAGGAAGTTATGAAGGGACTTAGAAAGCTAAAAAAAAAAAAAAATGGAAAGATGCTGGTGTAGATAAGAATCCATTATCAAATTTGAGGTAAGGCCGTCTGGAATTGGAATAAGTTACCAAGAAAAATTATGAATAATTCACCAAAAACGTTAAATGAATTTAAAGTTAAAATTTTTAGTGGGCTAATTAATTTATGTGGATACAAAAAAGGGGGAAGATAAGTGTGTAGGGAAATTGTCACCGGAGCGTACGCTGCATTGCAATTTTAATTAAATATTATTATTAACATTAAGGGCAATCCAACAGAACTGTTAGAGAAGGTGCAAAGGAGGGCAACAAGACTTTCATTGTAAACTAGCTCGTACCCGCGACATCGTACGCGTGGATTAAGAATTTTTTGCCAGAATTGAATATAGAAAGTTGTTGGTAACGAAGGATTGGACCCAAACAACACCGAGTCGGCATAATATGACAGGAAAGCTATCAATCTACCGTCGAACCAGTCTCTTGAAGAGAATCAGTTTCCAACATATTTCTGTCACCATTCGATAAGGTCTCAAAATTTCTTGACTACAACTATTAAACATACCGGAGAAATTGTCATGTGTCCTTCATACAGATTTTCTTGTCAAATTCCATCAACATCGATATAGCCATTTGGTCGTCAAAACGTAACAAAAAGACAGAGACTTACTTCCGTATTTATAGTATTATTACTGCGGTTCACACACATACACTCTCTTTCTCTCTCTCTCTCTCGCTCTCTCTCTCTCTGACTTCGAACAACCCCTGAGGAATCATTATAACGTAAAAAAGTGTACACCTACAGCATTGCAAGACTACCTACGATTTGCCTCGCATTACACCCCTAACTTTGTGACATCTACAGTTTAACATTCAATTACGATCAAAAACAATTTTTTAAAATCTTAGAATCCACGGAGATTTGAAACGGAGACCACGACCCAAAAGTTTGTAAGCAAACACTTTAACCACTTTTTTTTTTTTCAAAATGTCTTTTTTTTTTGTCATTCCAGCCATCTGTAAGTTTATCTTTGGTTATTAGAATTTGTCTGCACTATATTATCGTTTTTCAGTCGGGACAACACAGGACTGACACAACACCCATGCCCGCGGCCGGACTCGAACCGGTGACCTTGGCGACGCGAGGCAAGCTCGCTAGCCAAAACACTACCAGGGCCGGCGACCACTGAGCTGTCTGACCGATACACGGAAAAGCGGTATACAGACGTCCATATCCAACGCGTCTGTCTATCGCCATTTTTTTTTTTTTTTTTTTTTTTACGCGTCGTTACCGTCTAAGGTCACTGGAAGCGGGATGGGATTGGGACAAGGAACAGGAAGGAATTGGACCATGGCCTTTTTGAAGGAAGCATCGCAGCAATCGCCTGGAGTGATTTGGGGAAACCATGGAAAACCCAAATTAGGAAGCCCGGAAGGGGAATCGAACCCACGACCTCCCGAATGCGAGGCCAGAACGTAAGATCGTTCACCCACCGCGCTCGGTTTTATTGTTCTAAAAAGAATTGATTTTAACATTATATAAATTATCCCTCAGTGTTGCCGCACGCGCTGAAATGCACCACATTGGATCGGGGATGTACAACTAGCATAGTTTCATTCTCAGGGCACCGCCTTTCGGAAGTTTTTGACTGTGGTTTCCATGCGGTTTCCCGCAAGCACCTAAGGGAATGTTGGGACTGTGCCCAATTTCCATCTCATAAACGTCACGTATCTCGAACAAAAATGAACTTTTCATACTGCTCTGTCAAAAAAGTACCTGTAATTGCTCAATAAAGCAGAAAATATATATTATTCATCCACATTTACTGTTTCGCCTTCAAAGTAGGCCCCTTTCTAAATAATACACTTATACCAACGAATAATCCAATCAACAAAACATTTTTAAATGTTTTTTCTGGAAACAATTTCAGTTCTTTCCGTGAATTCTCTTTGATGTATTGTATCGACTGGAAACGAGTGCCTCGAAGTGGTTGGAAAGAGATAAAAATATCACGTGAATAAAGTGGTTGTTCGATTGTATTTGTTGAGTTTTTGGGCAGAAATTCGTTCACACCTTGTAAGATGGTGCGTTATCGTGGTGCAAAATCCATGAGTTTTCGTTTACCGTCTGATCTTCTGGTAAGAATTACGAGTGCACAAAACTGCGATAATCAAATAAAACATTCCCACTTTGACTTTCGGTAGACTTTGACATGTTTTTTTTTTTTTTTTCGGTTTCGGCTCAGTTGGAAGACGCCATTCTGAAGGTTGATGACTGGTTAGCAGATCAAAATCGTAAACCCACGTTTCATTCCCAGTTTTATTAATACGTTTTATGAATGTGTGTTCGGAATTTAATTCCTTCTAGCATGTCTTCAGTGGCCTTTACCTTATAATTTTTGAAGAAATTTCAGTTCTTTCGGATCTAGTCGAATGGCAACGCGTTTCATACCCAAATAATCGTTTAAAATGGTACGAATTGATTCGTGAGTCAGAGGAAGTGCAAAAGCTATCTCTCTCAAACGTAAATGAAGATATTTTCAGACACCATTTCCTTCACTTTAGCGATGTTTACTTCAGTTGAAAAAGTTGATGCCCGACCAGAGCGAAGCAAATCTTCCATGACATCTCGACCCCTTCTGAATTTACTTTGCCACTTATACCCATGTTATTATTATTATTATTATTTTGTAAATTCCATTCACCGTAAGCCTTCCGTAACATTTTCAGCGATTCGGCACACGAAATTTTATCTGAAATGCAAAATTTGATACAAAATTCTTTGTTCGATATTTTTATCCATTGTAAAAATCGCTATGAACACTTAAGATGAACTGACAACAATGAGCACTGTAAACAGACTAAACGACAAATAGGGCTGAACCTCAGGATCAGTATAGAGGACTGTTGTGCCAACTTTGCGACAGCAAGAATTTCCCTATAAGCGGGTTTTTTAAATCATCGTGGAACAGAACAGGTTACTTGGTAAATTATTCGTTTGTAGCAGCTTTTGTCACGTTAATACGGTCGTTTTCAGTTAAATGCTGAAAGTCAAGTGTAATTCACTATGGAACCAGGATTTAGCAAAGCAAACAGTAGCAATTGACGCCGTAACACTTGGCAGATTTTTCGCGTCAAACATCTACTTTTGCTCATCGGAATTCCGCAATTTTAAAACTTCGATGTAAGTATACACAAGTGTCAAATATACATAATAAGCTTAATTAGCATTATTTCAGTTTCGTAAACAATAACCTATTGCTTATACATACGTTTTTAAAATTAATTGATGTTGGTTTTGATGTTGCATTTCCGAAGTATAAGCAAGTGCTAAATAGATAACATTATACACCTTTTCTAGAAAAGTACATCCTCAAAAACAGGTGTGGCAAATTTTAAAGCTATGGAACTACCAATTTCCATTCTGCTCTAAGCTTCTTATCAGCCTAACAACATCACCTTTCAGTTAAGATATCTCGAGAACCAAGAGAGATATTAACAAAAAATATTCTTTATTTTCTAATTGTTTCATCGAACTGCATGAGAATCTATCATCAGATTGCGGCACTACAGTAGTAATAGTGCAGCCAGAGTGTGTTTATTATATTAAACGTAACACTAAAGAAAGATTTTAAATCATAAAACCAAAACAACCTCAACTCATACCTTATGATGTTATTAATACTTGAAAAGTAGTGGTTCCGCAAAATTCATCAGTTTTGCTTTATACGTATTTAGAAATGTATTGTGTACAAACACTTACATCAAATTGATCTTCACAAAAATAGATTCTTGAATCTGCTGATAAAATATGAGCATCCTCCTTCCATTCAAGTTTTAACCACTTTTTCCGTATTTTTTCATTGTTTGGAACATTTATAAATAACTTGTTTGACGTTTTTATTGTTGTGCTTTTACACTGGGGCACTACTCAGTACTTATAAAAAGAGGAATTCGTTTTTAATTAAAGAAAATTTACACCTTCCATATACATATGCGACTTGTTTCGGGTGGCGTGACGTCATTCAACATGCATAGACAGTCTTGAGGGTTTGGAGGTAAATTTAAATTCTATTTCTAAATCCAAAATACATAATGTAAATGATCGATATTTTGAAAAATAATACGTTTTTTATAGTAAAATAGATAATATGGTAAAGTATTAAGCTATTTTTTTTCAAATTTAGTCAACTAGCCAATTGTAACACAAGTTAGACGTTTCGTAGGCAAATTGCAGTACCTAGTTCTCCCCTTTAGAAAGGCGTCGCCAATCGGTCACTGAGGCAGGCGCTTTGATTAATAAAGTTTCACATCCTTAAGACTTCATGAGATATTTGTGACTCTAAAGCGAGCACAGCATTATTGGTTGGAGGATAAATATATTTAAGAAATTCAGCAATATAAAATACAGTCAAAAATGTCAATCCACATTAATGAAATTTGTTGTGTCAATTTTTTTTCTACTGATTTCAATTCCTCCAGGCTGCTGGAGGATCTGAAGGATCCTTTTCAGCCAACTAACCTAAAGGGAGGGAGGGGGGGATGGAAGTCGGCCGTGGCCTTGTAGGGAACCATCCCAGCATTCGCCTAAATTGACTGAGGAAAACCACGGAAAACCTAAGTCAGGATGGCCGAACCGGGTTTAATCCCGGTCCTCCCGAATGATAGGTAGGACGGCGAATTCGCCATTCTCCTATTATTTTAGACAACTATATGCAAAAAATTCATTTACGGTAAAGAACATCCGATGTTTGCTTTGTGTTCTCTGTAGCAGTTACCGGAACGAAGTGATAACATAACCAAAGAGTTTTGTCTCAGGAGGTAACAAACACTGAAGATCATTAAAACTCAGAGATAGTTTACACGAAACGTAGATAACCACGAAATATATCAATCAAATGAACAATAGTTATTCATTTCGTTTCTGAAATTATACTTTAATTAGAAACTTTTTCATAAAATCAAAATTTTCCGTCATGAGTATGAAATGTAATCATTAATCGTGGTTCGTTTTTCCTCATAAACTTTTCCAGAACTAATTCCTATCACAATGATAGGTAATACCCGTCATTTATGGTGGGTGTTTAAATTAGTAACTAACACATCCAGTCTCCATAATTGGTCTTTCAGCTGGCGACTTTTGGTAGATGGTTGTGTTTGACAGGTAACTGCATTTCCACTCTGTCAAAGGCTAACGTTCGAAGGTTTAAAGCCACGGGCTTCTCCGTTCAAGCGCACTCTTTAATATCATTTTGAGCTGATCGTTTTTTCTGTGGTGCAGGGCGTCCTTTTCGGTAACACTTTGATGTTGCTCGCAGGGGCGTTGTCTGACCTGAAACGCGTTGAAAACATACGAGACTGAGACACAAGGGTCAGGGTGTAGTTCCTGGTAAATAAGGATGGCAAAGATATAACTTCACATTTACAAAATTCCAGTCCAAAATTACGGATTCAGAAAGTAACTGTGATTGGTTAACTGTTACTTGTTAGGTCATAGTTTCTTTGCAGTAACTATAGCAAAAAAAGAAATAAGATCACAGATACAATCGCCATGTGACAGAAAAATTATGGATTCAAAAAGCAACTGCATATCAGTAACCGTGACTGCGTAACTGTTACTTGTATGGTCTCAGTTTTGGTGGAGTAAGTATAGCAGAGAAATTACTTCACAGTTGCAATCGCAATGTGATCAAAAATGTCGGCATCAGAAGGTAAATGTGACAGAGTAACTATTATTTGTAAGGTGGTAGTTCATCTTAAGTAATGATGGCAGATAAATAAGTTCACAGTAACGATTGAAATGTAATCGAAAAACGACGAATTTAGAAAGTGACTGTGACAATGCAAATTGGATTCGGTAACTGTTAGTAGATCGATCATACTTTCTGTGAAGTAAGGATGGCAGAGAAATTACTTCACAATTACAATCGGAATGTTAACGAAAAATGATGGAATTACAATGTATCTGTGACTGAGTAACTGTTATTTATTGGGTCACAGTTTCTGTGACGTGACGATGGCAGACAAATTACTTGACGGTTACATCTGAAAATGATAGATTCAGAAAGAAACTGTGATTGAGTCACTGTTGCTTATAAGGCAGTAGTTTATGTTAAATATGGATGGCAGAAAAATTACTACACAGTTGCAATCGCAGTGAGATCAAAAAATTTCGAAATCAGAAAGCAAATGTGAGTGAGTAACTGTCAAATGTTAGGTAGCAGTTCCTGTTAGGTAAGGATGTCACAGAAATAACTTCACAGTAACAATCGCATAATGGTAGAAATGATGGATTCAGTAAGTAACTGTGCTTAAGTAACTATGACTATGTAACTGTTACTTGTTAGATAATAGTTTCTGTGAACTAAGGATGGAAAAGAAATTACTTCATAGTTACAATCGCAACGTTAGCGTAAAAAGACGAAATCAGAAAGTAACTGTGTTTGATAATTGTTATTTTTGTGTCGTAGTATCAGATAAGTAAGGATGGCAGTGAAATAAATTCACAGTTACAATCTCAACCCAATTTAAAAATGACGTAGTAAGAAGTTAATTGTGGCTGAAGGTTTAAACGACTGAGTAACAGTTATTTACTGAAGAGTTACAGTGTAAAATATATTACTACAGAAGGCTTAGAGAATGCAGTGACTTGAAAAAGAGGTTAGTGCGTAACAGTTCATATAGCACTGCTAAGCACGTAAGCTGTGCATTATGAATAATGGGAACAAGATGTTTTACAGAATAAGGGAAATGTAGTAAGTACTGCTAAAATCGTATATTTGTCTGTTCTAGGAACTTTCTCACAAAATTTTACGGTCGAAAGTTGTGCATAGTGAAATATTATTCATTACAATCTTATTAGACTGTAATTGTAATGTCAAGTTTTTTAAAAAATATTTTTCGTAAGGATTGGCTTTAAACTAACATATATACGAAGCACCGGTATAAATAACTAAACATCGATTAGTAGCATGAAAGATATTTTCTTGAAATGTTTGAGTTACGGAATTTTGATGGTTTGTGATTACACTTGTGAGCTCTGGGCCTGAAATTCGGAGGTTTAAATTTTTGCTTCCGCTATTAAAATATCAACTTTCCACTGTTTATCGAAACAATTCGTCGTTTACGATTCGAAGTGTAGGAATAGATCCCTCAATCTTCATCCAGCGCTTATGATTTCGACGTTGACGATCCTTAATAATAATAATAATATTTAATTAAATTGAGATGGATCACACCCACCCGCGGCAATTTCCCTAGACATCATCTTCCCCCTTTCCTGCAGCCTCATACATTTGCCCTCTACAAATTTTAGCCTTAAATTCCTTCAACGTCTTTAGTAAATTATTCATAATTTCTCTGGTAACTTATTCCAATCCCTGACAGCCTTACCCAAAAAAAGAGAATCTTCCTACACCCTTGTGCCTGAAATCGATTCCTTCCATGCATTATTTTCAATTCTTACACCAATATCTTTCTATGCCTCATCACCAATATACGACTTGTACACACCCATGACCCTTTTCACCCTCCTCCTGTCTTCCAATGAATCCCATTCCAGCTGTTTTATCATATCTGTTACTGATGGCTTTCTGCGGTAATTTCAAGAAACAAATCTAGCAGGCTTTTTTTCCCCCTCTCCAACTACTGTATTTGATACAAGGAAATTACGGAATGGAACCGGCTTACCCAAAGTCGAGGGCCAAAAGCGTTCATATTACGAAGCGAGTACGCTTTGAAATGTGCTATGAATAAAATTTAAGATTTAAATTATGCCTTCTGTTCAAGTCGATTCTATAAAACAAGTAACAATAACAGTAGGGAAGTGTACAAGAAACGACCAAATAACATCGAAACAATAATCTTTTTTTTTTTTTAACTGCTTACCATTTTTCAACAGCGAGGTCTTTAGAGACGGGAAAGCATGGGGGCAAGGAATGGGAAGGAATTCGGCCATGGCCTTTTAAAGGAAGCATCCCAGCATTTGCCTGGAGTGATTTGGGGAAACCATGGAAAACCCAAATTTGGATGCCCGGACGGGGATTCGAACCGCCGTCCTCCCGAATGCGAGGCCAGAACGCTATCCGTTACACCGCCACGCTCGGTACAATAATCATGATGAACTGGATATTATGAGCCATTTCCTCTATCACTAGCTAATCAACATATTCATGAAGGTTAATCATACACCAGTACAGTTGAAATTTATTTTATTTTTTGTTTCACTCCATTTTCAGAACATCTTCAGCAACATCTGTCTGACATTTTGTACACTTTGTCAATTATGTTTCATTTAAAATAATTATAAAGTGCAGTTTAAATTAGTTTCAGTTACATTTAATTTTCTATTTCATGGTCTCGGCGTCAAGATTTAAAAACTACACGAAAAAGCAAACCATGACGCTGCGAGCATGAAATAAAAATTACATGTAAGTAAAATTAATTTCAACTGCACTTTAATTTAAAAAAAAAAATGACATGTAACTAACAAAATGTACACAAAGATGTCGCTGAAGATGCTCTGAAAATGGACGCGTAAAATAAAATAAAATTTAATTTCATTGGCGTATCATTATTATTTCTAAATAAATTGAATAATCATACATCTAGATTACATAGGTGTCAAACTCAATTTTGCAGAGGGCCGTATAATAAATTTAGAATGTGTAGGCGGGCCAGATTCAAATAATAAAAATGAGGAATCGAGTGAAGTCTAAAAGCTGTAAAAAACATGATTCACATTGTGTCACATTGCGATCGCAGGCCGTATTGACAGGGCCCGGGGGCCGGACGCGGCCCGCGGGTCGTATCTTTGACATCACTGATCTAGAAATTAACTGGAATCTTGAAGACCATGTTTAGACAGAAATGAAATATCTTGAATAACTCATTACAATTACTACAAAGTTAAAGTCTCTTTTAAAATGATGCACGACAATGCATTCCCTTTACGTTGTTTGTAAAATAATATAATTTTCATATTATTGATGACCGGCGCAAAAAAATTCGAGAGTAAAATACGATGAATGGTGAGATTTGTGGTTTGTAATAGGATGGAAGAATAATCGCCCCGTTTGTAGCAATTGATTATTCCTGTAGCGTAAATAGATTCGTAACAAAATACTTATAACATATTACGCAACAGTTAGGAAAAAACGTTTGGACGCGTAAAACATATTCTGTATGAAAAACTGTCACTGGCCTCCACGGAAATCAACCCACTTAAACAAATTACACGCAGCATATCCATATCTCTGAGATGAAAGTCCATGAGAAAATTTCGTCAATAATAGGTTTCCATAGGAACTGTATGACAAAACAAAAATGATTCCGTAACAGCAACAAAAAAAAAAAAAAAAATCCGAAAGGCTACTTCTTGTACAGAAACACAAAATTCATTGATATCTCTGTGATATGTAACCCGCTCAATCCTTGTTAACGCCAGTGAAGTTGTTTATTGATGATTATGTCATATTTGCTGCTTTTATCTGGATTCCAGTGGCCTAGATCTGAACTGCGTCATACGTGTGATTTCCATGGTTATTACTTTTGCTCTTTAAGGGCCAAATTCCGAAAAAACCTTTTAAAATTATACCTCAGTTATCGATTTCGGCTAGATATCAAAGAAGGTAAATGGAGCATGACAGAAAAAAACCAGATATAAATACTTTTGCCCTTTAAGGGTTGAATTCCGAAGAATTTATTTCATAAAATATTTTGTTGCCAAAACGGAGATCCTAATATTTAAAATGGCACCTCATTTATCAATTTCGGTTAGGTATGAACAGAGATAATAGCTTACGACAAATATATATATATATATATATATATATCCAACCAGGAGTACGTTAAACACCAGTGTTGATACTGAACAGAATTTCCTGAAAATTTGTTTTAAGCGCTGAGCCTACGTACTGTAAACGTAAAGGTTAAACGGTTGTTTGGACAGCACTGAGTTCACTTTATATACGCATCACAAACACCCAACCCACTCACTCTCTCGCTTGAGACTCGAGCATGTCTAACTCAGCAGCTTCTTGCGCCTCCGAGACGCCAGTCCACAATGCAACAGCTATGAAGGTTAAGTCCAAGAAGAAGAAGACGAAACTAGGCGGCGCCTTCCCACGAGCAGTAGGTTTCATGGCGGAAACCTCCCATTATCCACCGGGGGCTACTGAACGCGTCTTTGAAGGTGCCACTCCAGAAGACCTATCCCTGAATGTATGGAGACGACGCCTCGAACGGGGCAATCCGAAGAAGTGGTGCTTCTTCATCTCAATCCTCCTTGATGAACGTCGATTCACCTGGAAGATACCAACCTCTGACGTCACCACTCTCGAGCAGGTCTTGACTAGCAGAGAGCACCGCCATCTTGCTCTGAAGTGCCGACCAGTTGATCTCGAGGCGTGGCCGGAGGCACTCGAGTTCCCGACCCCGCTGGCCAGCGATTTCGACTGGGAGGAATACGTCGAACTAACCAAGAGAAGATTCAAGACCTCCAGCTACGATCCTACTACCTGCCGAAACTACAAGATCACACCGATTAGGTCTACAATATTATCTCCATCACCTTCACAAAGTGACGAAATTGCAGCTGCGATGCCTGATACTCCAGCATCAACTCCATCACCTTCACAAGGTGATGAACCTGTAACACCGTCATCTGATTCCTCAACACCGGCAGTCTTCCTGGGACCGGAACAGGGTCCGGTGCCACCAATCCACGTTAACTGCGCTGGAAACTACTGGCAATTACTGGTCCAGCTGCAGAGCGCCATGAAGCTCCCCATGTTCAGCTGGCCAGACCATCTGGGACTTAAGATCCTGCTGTCCTGCCCCGCAGACTTCGAGGCTGCCACCCAGATGCTACGGGAAGCCTCCCTGTCCTTCGACATCATGCTTCCTGGTCACAGAACAAAGAAGACAGGCATCAATACGCCGAGTACAGCAGAAAAACCACCGTCACGAGAGCTGGTTCAGTGCTACAGATGTCAGAATTTTCGACATCTCGCAAGCGACTGCACTGAACCAGCTAGATGTGTCCGCTGCGGAGGAAGACATTATGTTGCTGATTGCGACAAGCGTCGCGAGGACGCTGTTTGTTGCAACTGCGGCTCGTCACACGCTGCTTCTTATCGCGGATGTCGAGCTTGGAAGCAGCAACGTAGCAAGAAGAAACGAAGCCAACGTAGTGGGTTCCATATGCAGCCCGCAACAAGTCGGCAAGAGCGAGGGCCCTGTGCTGACTCGAACGCGACTCACTCACTCACTCGACTACACTCGAGCTCGCTGTATGGTATTCGTGTACACCAGTATTCTTACTTGTTGATGCGAATTCCGTCTCGCTTGCGAAGCGGAGATTATAGTGAGCGACTTGCTCCTTCTTCTTTGGGGACTGCCTTGCCCTCCCAGCCCGAGGTGTTAGGGATTACCGCTCCACGGCCCACTCCTGCGGGAGTGGAACCCCCGAGCGCGAGCGTAGGGTTGTCTCCGACCTGGATACCCTACGGTGACAACGAAGGGTCGGAACAACACTCCCTTCCATTAGGCGCTCCCGTTGGTAGGACGATGTCAGGCTCAGAAGAGCATATTCCAGGGGAATCTACAGTGGGCGGCGGCAGCCTACACGAAGATTCACACTCAAACCAACATCCGGACGAAGATATGGAGGTCTCACAGACCCCCATCAACCAAAATCTTCCAGAAGCAATGGAAGTTGCGCAGGCTCCTAGGAAGAGAATCCTTGGCTCTCCTACAGAAGTTATGAATGTGAACAAAAAGCGTCTCAAGACGCCCGCACACAACACTACCAAGAAAGTTTCGCTGACACCAGCCTACAACACCACAAAAAAAGCTCCACTGAAGAAGACTAGGAGAACAACTGTGGATAATGAAGGTTTTGTCAACCCAAAACGCACAGCCCCTGCAGCGGTTATGTCCACCGCCACCGCCAGCAGTGAGGTATCTACAGTCAACCGGTATGAACAACTGCCAGCAGAAGAAACAACACCTGCTTCATCAAATGATCCAACACCTGTTGCTCCATCAAACGAACGCAGGCCAGCGCCGATTGTGCTGACCTATAAAGAAGAATATATGACTCTTTACAACACCCTCAAGCGACTATGTAATAGTGCCTTCGTTGTAAAACCGGCTGGTCGCGAATTATATAAAATTCAAACCAAGACAACTACTGACTACCTAGCGGTAGCAAAACACATTACTGACAAGGGCTGGTCTTTCTATACCTACCCCACAGTGCCAGAAAAACTACTGAAGGTAGTCATTAGAGGACTTCCTTTCAACATGACCACCGAACATGTTAAAGAAGAATTAGAGGAGATGAACTACGCAGCCAGAACAGTGGTTAAATTGCGCTCGCCCAAAACGCAACAAGAAACACCACTCTTTCTAGTAGTATTAAATGACTCTGTAGAGAACAGATCCATCTTCCAAATGACTTCCCTATGTTCAGTGAAAGTGTCATTGGAAAAGTTACGTAGCTCAAGAGGCCCACCACAATGCTACAAATGTCAAGGGATAGGTCATGTCTCAAGGCATTGTGTAATGCCAGACAAATGCGTAAAGTGCGCAGGAGATCATGCGACGAGGGACTGCACCATAACCAAAGGGCAAGCCCCACCAAAGTGTGCAAACTGTGCTGGCGACCACGTCGCCAGCTACAGAAAATGCCCAGCGTTCTCTAGATTCAATGAGAAGCAAAAGATGAACAATGCTGCACACGCTGAAGCTATGAGAAAACAACGCCAACAACAACAAAAGAAACAACTGCAACAACAGTTAAACAATCAAGAAGCCTCCCTGCAGGATCCTGATGCCTTTCCGCCCCTGCCGGGACATGGAAATGATAACCAGCAGGGATCAAGCAGCAACCAACCCGCAACTCAAACAAATAACGAGTTCAAGGACAACCGCTCCAACAGAAGATGGGAAAATAACCAAAGAAAACAGCAGCCACCTGGTAGTGATAGGACAACCACGGATCAAAACCTACATCAGCAGAACAAGTCTATTGATGACAGTACGAATTCAGTCCTGCTAAACATGATCCAAACTTTACTACAAACACTAATGTCCATGATTGCAGAAATCCCGCGGCAAGTTGAAGCCGCAGTAAAGGCAGCGGTGCAGGCCGTACCAAGAGGTATACCCAGCAACCAGCAACATGACTAATAGGATTCAAAACTTAACCATATGCACCTGGAATGCCAATGGCATATGGAACCAAATGGGTGAATTTAGTGAGTTCCTACGTGATGAGCAGATAGATATCTGCTTAGTCACAGAAACACACCTAAAACCTAGTGTAAAGGCTGCAGTGGCAAACTACTCATGCTACAGAAATGACAGACTGACGGCGGGTGGTGGTACCGCAATCTACATCCGTTCCACCATAAGGCACCACGAAGTAGCTCTGCCAGAACTAATGACAATTGAAGCAACTGGTATCGCTGCTGACACGTCCAGTGGCAGGATGATTATTATCTCCGCCTACCGACGACCTGCCAACAAAGTCAATGAGGAAGAAATCGCCAAACTCCTAAACATCGCAGGGAACGTCTTCATAGCTGGGGATTTCAATGCGAAACACTGTGACTGGAATTCCAGACTTACAAATACAGCCGGCAAGCAACTACGGCGCGCTGTACAGGCAAATGATGGCATGGTATGGGGGCCCACTGAACCCACCATCTTTCAAAGAAGATATATGCCAGATGTACTTGACATCGCAATAACCAAAGGACTCAATCACACAATTGCAATAGCCACAAAAAACGCACTCTCCTCTGATCACATACCAGTCATTTTTTACCTAGCTGAGGGCGCAAGATTGAAAAACCCTAGCCGCCACAGAAACATCAAAAACATAAACTGGGATTTATACAAACAGCACCTCACCCAAAGACTTCAAAACGCTGCACCACCTGATATCATAGGGTCCAACGCTGCTACCCTCGCCATCACTCAATGGATCAACGAAGCAGCAGATGCTGCTTCCCCACAGCAAAAACCCATGCTGCAAAATCATTCAAAACCTCTTCCGCCCAATATCAGAGAGGCCATAACCACTAAAAACCGACTGACCAGGGAATGGCAGATTACACGTGACCCATTCACCAAACAACTCATCAATCGTATGCGGCACGAAATCAGGTCAGAAGTGCAGCAACACAAAAATAAAGAATGGGAAGGCCTACTCAACACTTTAAGCACAGAAGACGGATCGGCTTGGAGACTAACCAGGCGAATGTTGCGAAAGGGAGGAAAGTTACCGCCTCTCTTGGTAGGCAATAGATTCGTCAGTGAACCAGAAGAAAAGGCTGAGGCAATAGCAGTAGCCTTTGAAGCCAACTTCCGACCAGTGCAGGACCATCTCGACATGCAACATATTCAGATGGTAGAAGAGCGACTGCAAAGATTTTTAAATACTAACATTCCTGAAGAGGATTCAATCGACCCAATTACCGAGGATGAAGTCATCGGCATGTTACAACATGCAAAACCCAATAAAGCACCGGGTCATGATGGCATTGGGGCGCCACTACTAAAACAATTACCAAGGGCAGCTATAAACTATATAACAGCCATTTTCAATCATATTATCAAAACCGGCGACTACCCCGAAACTTGGAAGCATGCAGACATTGTGGCTATTCCCAAACCAGGGAAAGACAGAAGATCCCCGAAATCCTACAGGCCTATAAGCCTATTACCAACCATGTCAAAAATTTTCGAAAAGATCTACCTGAGGAGGCTGCGACATCACATTGACCAAGAGCATCTACTACCGAATGAACAATTTGGATTCAGAGAGCATCATTCTACATCCCAACAGCTGCTTAGACTTGTAGAACATGCGCTAAGTGCATTCGAGAAGAAAGAGTTTTTCGCGACAGTTCTTCTGGATGTCTCGAAAGCTTTTGACTCTGTTTGGCATCAAGGACTCCTATACAAACTCCTTGTACTAGGCATCCCTTTGTCGCACGTGAGGCTGCTGAAAAACTACCTGACCGGCAGAACCTTCAAGGTAATTTTAGATGAGGCCGTGTCATCTACTAAAAGCATTGAGGCTGGAGTACCGCAAGGTTCAGTCATCGGGCCAGTCCTCTACAATCTTTATACAGCCGACCTGCCAAAAACTGATCGTGTGCATACTGGTCTTTATGCTGACGACACAGCGCAGTTCACAAAGAGCATTAAAGCGCAAAATGCAAGGAACTTGCTTCAGAGAGCCTGCTCAAATATTGAAGGCTGGGCCAAAAGATGGCGACTCGCCTTCAACGCAGGAAAAAGTCAGGCCACATTTATCACCAGGAGAACAGTTCCTCAGAATCTTCAACCCATCCAACTATTTGGCGAGCCGATACCATGGACCCAAACTGCAATCTACCTTGGTGTAACCCTCGACAGGCGCCTCACCTGGAAACAACACATCAGGAAAGTCAGAGCAAAGGCAGAAGGCAGAATGAGGACTCTATATCCCATTCTTAACCCGACGTCTAAACTAAAACCTGACCAGGCCATAAGACTGTACACTGCTCTGGTACGCCCGGTTCTCGAATATGCAGCGGTTGTGTGGGGAAACGCTGCTACCTCACACATCCAGAAGCTGCAAACGATTCAAAATAGAGCAATACGCTATGCGTATAAACTGCCCAAAGAGACCCCGACCACAGTGCTACACGAAGTCAGTGGTATGGAAAAATTAAAGGACAGAATTAAAAAATTGGCTGCTAAGTTCTACACTAACAGCACCAATTCATCAAATCCACTCATTGCTCAACTAGGCAACATACTTCATTTCAATGACAATATCAGGTGGCCAGTCCACCTCATTCAGTAACCATCTCCGGAGATGACAATCCAAATAAGCCACACCGACAAAGACAACCAAAACAAAAATCTGGAAGGAGATGCACCAAGTGTAAGAACTTCCCCACACTCCAGGAGAAAAGCCACCTGGGTAATGATAGTCGTCGTAGTGACTCGAACGCTCTGCGAACCGAAGTACGCACACCTCGCCGAGCCAATTATCGAGGAAGAAATGGACTGGTCTAGGCATGTACCGTTCCCGACAGTCTATGCAGGAAACTTCGACGAGGACAAATACCTGGATGCCCTCGATGAACAACTCCTCAAGATGAAGACGTTAGAGCTCCCCGCCACGCCGAACAACAACAAGCAAGTCGACAAACCACCCCACTCACGGGAGACAGAGGGCACTGCGTCACCGAGAATCGACGCACCCAAGAACGACAACCAGACAGTCACCACCCAAGCAGCCATGGACCATCTGCTTCAAGCAATCTCGCCGCCCCAGCAGGCAACCATGTCCGAGATACTCCACCATATGGCATCGCTTCCAGAGAAGACACGGGCAGCACTGGCGGCGTTCATCACCGACAGCACTTTCCAGGCGACTATCGGGACTGCAATCGACCGCCTCGGTGGACGGAGGAGCCTAGACAGTACGCAACCAAGTGCGGAAAACACACTCGAACCATGGAACCAGATGGGTCTGGACGAGGCGAGAACCACAAGTCACTACCAGAAGCTGGACAGAACCGACCCGTGACAGAACCAGCAACCGAGCACCCAGAGGGAACCAGTCACCAAGGCAGAGACCGAAACACCAGGAGTGTTCGGAATAGGAAACCAAGCACGATCAACCAATGCTTCCGATGCCAAGGGTTCTGGCATCGGGCGTATGAATGCAGCAACCAACTACGTTGTGTCCGCTGCGGGGGAGCCCACAGCGTCGCGGTCTGCACGCGTCCGCGTGAAGCCACGCCGACGTGTGCGAACTGTGGGGCTGACCACGCGGCGAGCTACGGCGGATGTGCTGTGAGGAAGAAGCTACTAGCCTCTGCCGACAGCAGCCGACGCCAACCAAGCCACACCAGGAATTCAAGAAATGGAAAATACGAAGAGAAGAAGACCAGGAAATCAACCAGCGACGATCCAAGAGGCCACAAACTGAGACCACTGATCAGGGAAGCGGTCTACCACCAGCCACTACGCTGCTGCAGCCATGACCATCGAGACGAACCAGACAACCAGTTGGGGAAAGTCGTCCAGCTCCTAACACAGCTGATTACGACGATGATCCCCAACGGACTTAGTAAAACCTAAAGGGGTTTTCAATAAGGATGTCACCTGATATTCGCAAGGATATCAGTGACATACCATAGCCATTTTCCCCCTTAAAGAGAATAAAAAGCGTCCCCAAAAATAACCCATCCCAAACAAGTGACACAGTAGGTAGAGCTACTTAAGGTAGCGGGGCCACAAACATGCCGTTGAGGCAGTGAAAAAAAAAAAAAAAAAAAAAACCTCCAGTGACCACACGCACTGAGCAGTTCCGAGAAGCCTACTCGCAGCCAAGAAAACAACGAAGTAGAGCTACAACAGCGGAATCAACTGGGCAACGTGCTACTACTACCAGACAGCGGCCATCACAGAAACAAGTAAGGCCGAAGATCACCAGAGGGGAAGGCAGCGGAGGAGGCAGAGTAACATGCGACCACTCCTTCTCCAGACACGCTGCCGATCAACGAGAAAGAAGATTAGACGAACTCATCACCCTTCTCACGCAGTTGATAAATCACCTGACAACAAAAGAAGGCATGTCTGCCTCCTCGAGGCAGCCCTAACTTCGCCACATAAAACGCGGCGTACCACTTCTGATGTAACAAGAACCATTAGAGAAGAAAATCACTAACAGCCTATCGCGAAGACACACCGACAGTGAAGCCACAACCAATCCAAATGCTGTAGGAGTAAATGTCTAGCGACAAACACTCCGCTATACTCTGCTCAACGGAGCAGTTACTAGGCTGTAGGCACGTACACATTTATATACGCCAACACCAAGTTACAACTATAATGTTTAACCTCAAAATGCTATTAAGAAAATATAGGCTTCATAACAACTGTTCAACTTTACAGCCAAAACAAAATAAGCGTAGAGATATAACAGTATTTTTTATGAGTTTTGATAAATCCATGTTCGCAATGCTCCTCATTACAAGGAGCATAGCTTCCAAAGAAAATTTCCCCCCCCCCCTCCCCTTTAAAATCTGTTGAGCTTTACGTTCCATTTTAGAAACATTGTTGGCAGTTTACACCGATTGTTTCTGATCTCCTGAATAGCCACGATATCTGAGTTTTCAAACAAAAAAATATACCTTATTCTTTCCGTTGTAAAGTAATACGAGATAATCACACTAATTGGTATCAGAAACTCAATTAATAGTGGTAATGTTTCAGAGTGAGGAATATTATATATATATATTGACGCAGGTTGAGCAGTAGAATCATTGGCGGCAAGGGCATTGTTCAGAGAATTTGCTTCATTCTGGCGGAAAAACATTTTAAAAAGGAAATATTTTGATAATAAAAGTAAGCGTTAATGTATTGTTTCAGACTTACGAAAATATTTATCTTTTTTTTAATGTGATGTGAGAACTGAGTTTTATTTATATTAGCTATAAGCCGTTTGAAAGTAAATAAATACATTAAATGTAAACTATATAAAAAATAATAACTGAAGTTTACGCAAAAGGAATACCATTCGTATAATTAAAAAAATAAGTGAACTAAAAGTTAAGTAAATTAAGTGAATGATTATTCATTTACTCAATCAGTATTAGCTGTAAAACAGTATTATTTAAAAGGGTATTTTTTTTCTCGTACCGTCTGCTTTAGTTGCAAAGAAGAAGTGTTGTGAAGATAAAAACACAAAATAAATGAAGGAGAAAACTATAATCTACGAAGAAGTATGATGAATTACTGAATGCAACGATCTGGAAACGTAAACCGTTCTTAAATATTCCAGCGACACCTTCTTTTTAAACATTTTGGCCTTAATCCAACCATTCTTTTTAAAATTTATCGTACATCTTTGCTTCCAAATTTAAATGTTTTTCCCCTTCTTTTATTTTCTGGTGAAAGAAATAAGAAGTTACTAATGTGTGTCTCCATAATAGATGGTTCTGACGAGTAATGCATTATAATCCAACTGCAGTCGACGTTCTTACATTAATCACAGTTCCTTCTTCATTGGATTCCGTTTAAGTATCTCAGTTGGCAGTTGATTTGTTTAATGTAACAATTACAGATGCTATTAGTGGAATAAGCTTTTAAATTTGTCTGCAAATTAGGCATTGTTGCTTTTTGGTTAGTGACGATAATAGGAAACTGGTAGACAAAATGTTTTGAATGCTATTAAATTGGTGCAATTCTGCTAATTATACGCTAAGAGTTTTTTTTTAACTTTAGGAAGTATACTGGGTATTTTTACAGTTATGGTCTGTGCTACGTTAAATGCTCTGGTGGCCTTTCCATCTTCTTATGCGTCTAATTTCAGGTAACAATTATACGTTTTAGATTTTTTTGCTTGGTCCTTTACGTTTTGTTAACGTCGAGATTATAAGAGGCGGAAAAGAACTTAGGGAAAGGTACAGGAAGGAATTTGGCCATGGCTTTTTGAAGGAACCATCACGGCATCCCGTGAAGTGAATCCTGGAAACCATGGAAAACCTAAGTCCGATGGGCCGGACGGGGATTCGAACCGGGGACCTTTCGATCTCCAGTCAGACACCTTAACCACTGAGCCACCAGGCCGTTTAAAATTATATGTTCCAAAAAAGACTAAAAATACATCAGTTTTTACAACTGAATTTTGTATAAGGCATGTTAGATGCTATTAATTCCTTCGTACAAATTCTTGAATGGAGAAGAGGGAATTGTTAATAGCATAATTCCTCAGGTTTTTCTTCAAAAATGTCTTTATTATCTATAAACTGTTTTACGTTTTTCAGAAATTTGTTGTATAGATGTGTCCCAGAATAATTAACTTTTAATTATTCAGTTATCTTTGTATTATACACTAGTTATTATAATTATTATTATTATTGTGTTGAAATTGTTTGCCTGAAGAACATGTTGATTGTGCGTTTTCTTTCTTCTAGTTGTTCGTGGCCTTAATTTCTTATTGTATTACTCAACTATTAAATTACTCAGTAGCATGACATATAAGTACAAGGGTTCAGAAAATTTTATTTTTTAATAACAGTAAAATTGCATCTAAAACATGATTACACTGTTTTCACTTCGTGCAATTATCTACGCAAATAAGTTGCTTCGCACGCCTAAAAACATTCAGGTTGTTGAGTAAGTGGTAACGTTCGAGTCTGGTATTCGGGAGGACGTGGGTTCGAATCCCCGTCCGGCCCGTCTCGGGGATTTTCATAAGTCCTTACCACGACCTTCAACTCTGGCACAACTTGATGTGTAATGTGAAGTGCGCCAGAACGCTTTCGTGGTTCGGATTCAACGTTGAAGTGTAGGGTCCCTCTTGGGTATAACCCCAGTTGTAACATTGATGTGAACACATCCACAGCAAAAATTCAAGCCAAAACAAAGGCGTAACGTGGTCCTAATTGGCCCAAATAAACATACATTATCTATTTTATATATATAATAGCGGAGTTCCCGGCGTTGCCCGGTATAGTTGGCGTAGATTTAACCGTACCCTATTTTTATTCCCGCAAAACATTTGTACAAAGTTTCATAAAATACGTGCCAACTTTTTCGGAATTAAAGCAAGCTTACATTCACCCGTCCCCTACCAAGAAACTGGTGGGCTGAAGTTTATTTGGACGTATACTATTTTCATTCATCCAAAAAGATTCATGTATGTCAAGCTTCGATAATTTGGTTAAGAAATTTCATTACTACATTACTGAACAACCCTAGATTATGTTAAAAACTCACATTTGATTAAATTGCGAAGTGAATGGATATACTTGTGGCTCGAAACTCCAGATCCTTTAACTCTGCAGATAAAATATCAAAAGTGAATCCAGAATAATATTATCATAAACAGAAGACTAATGCTGAAGGCCAGAGATATTGTCCAGAGATCGTGCTTAAAGAAAAGCTCTGTTGTTTTAACGGCTATCTATGTTGTTTAAAAATTGATTTCCCGAATTAAAGGAAAGAATACTTCAAGCTATGGCTTTTAAAAACTGAATATATCGAATTAAAAGAAAGAATACTTAAAGTTTTGTTTAGTGTGCAAAATAGTTATTATTGTAAAGTTATATTATTGCTTTAATAAAAGGCTATGGTCAGAGACATTGTGATGTGTGTTTAGTGCGGAGTATGCGGCATCTAGTGATTCCTCCTGTGGAATTTCTCACCATACATTCAGAATTTCATTTAATGCTCCTACATTATTTAACGTTGAAACATAAGACATGCCCGACAAGTGAATTAAGATTCTAAGCTTTAAAACGGTGAAAACTCCATCGAAATCTGCCCCGTAGTTTCCGAGTTTTTACACGACCAATATGTCCGGTTTTCGTTTTATAGATATAGATTAGTCATAACATGTTTCGCATTCCCTAGAAATATACTCAGTAAGGTTCTATGCAACAAGAGCAATAACTAAGTAAATAAACAAATGAAAAATAAATAGTACAATTAATCAAACGCAAAGATTCGTTTTTTCTGCTGTTTTCTCATTTAGCCAGCCGGTTCTGAGTAACCATGTATAGTGACCGCAGAATATAAGGCCCCTGAAACATACCACACATTTCCGTTATTATTCAACACTACTGCATACTATTGCTTCCTGCCGTACTCTGAGATTCATACGTACGGCCCGTGTATCTTCTCAAACATCTAGATGTACAGCCACTGTTAAATTTTACGCTCCCGCCGCACGAGATACTGCAGCTATGATTAAAATTTTTACTACCGCAGTGGGTATCGCATCAACGTTTACGGTCGTTCGTTTCGCCAGCAAAGCCAGCATCCGCTTCGGTTTTATATTTAACGGTAGCGGTATTCAACCAGCGGGACTGAAAAATTTTATCGAGCCTGGTCGGTGAGAGTTAAAGCCCGGGCCTGATAGTTTGGAGGACGTGGCTTCGAATCCCCGTCCGGTCCTCCAGATTTGCATTTCCATGATTTCCCTAAATCACTACAGGCGAATGTCGGAATGGTTCTTTCTAGAAGGCTCTCACCTTTTGGATGTTCCTTACAGATGATGGTAAATTAAACTTAATTAATTAGTTCTTTAATTAAGAGACTATTTATCTTTCACCAAAATTTGATGATGGATTCTTATTTAAAAAGACGATACAAATAAAAAATAAAGAATACAAATTTTCGATATCTCGCCTAGTTCTCGAGATATACTGTCTCAATAGTGTGGTGTCTTGAGTTGAAATGCGGAAGAAAAATTTCACAAAAGTCAAATTTGATGATGGATTCTTATTTAAAACGACGAAACAAATCGAAAATAATGAATAAATTTTTTCGATATCTTGCTTAGTTTTCGGGATATACTGTCTCTAAATTGAGGGGATTGGGTTGGAACGTGGCCTGGACCAAAAATTAATTCTGTCAAAGCCACAATGAATTACATGGTGGACGTGCAGAATGAATATTTCAGTTTTATTACTACCACTTGTGGTTAGGTTGAAATTCGGCCTAGACCAGAATAAAAATGGTTTACTTGTTACCATACATCGTAAGCTTAAATGGAAATATCTGGAAGTAGTTTCCATCGCAATACACGTTTTGTCACTAACATTGTTCTCATGAAATTACTAACAGTAATAGATAAATTCTTTGTCCCTTATGGAACACAAGATGGCAGTATAAAACACTTATACACATTAGAAAATGAAATAATCATAGCATCAAACACATTGTGAACTTTGCATTTGTATGGATTCGCAATATGGCCACTGCCGCTACCGCACATGCGCAGTATCAGCCGAGAGTTTAGAGGTGGCGTCACAGATTTAACGTCATTTCTCCTCCATATATTTCCTTCCTCCATGCACCAAACGTCGTCCAGAGATACTAGAGCCCATTAAAAAACAATTCCAGCGATTAAACTCAAGGCACCAAACGTCGTCCAGAGATACTAGAGCCCATTAAAAAACAATTCCAGCGATTAAACTCAAGGCACCAAACGTCGTTCAGAGATACTAGAGCCCATTAAAACACTATTCCAGCGATTAAACTCACAAACAACGACCGTAAAACTATTAAGAATTGCTGACGACGATTGATTCTGGTCGCCCTTGCCGCGAGATAAAATAAGCGCCTTAGAAACATCCGGAACACTATAAAGGCCGCGGACAGCCGTTTTTCCAATGCTGATAATTCCATTGGCAGTCAAAATCTAACGAAAACAAATAGAAATCCTACAGAATCACTCACCATCATTAAAGGAATACCGAATCGAATTTTGGGTGAAAAAAAAATCGATTTTCGTTTTATTGGCTTATTATATTCCACCAAGTTTCTTCTTTAAAATCACGTATCACACATGGCTCTACTAGATTTATAACTATTTTATTTAGATTTTATGTAGATTTGCGAGATCGGGTATTCCGCTTTGTTATACACTTATTTATAACTATGGATCAGGAATGTTTTAATCTTCTTTCTCCGTTTCCCGTAAGTTTACTTTTTACCACTTCTAGGAACATTATCTCAGGCATTGGTAAACCTATAAGTCTGAAATTTTTATGACATATCACATGGGTTTCTTTTACATACTGAAACAATTAATTTTTAATTACTTTATTTAACAAAAGATTTAGAGGTGATAATCTAGTGAAAAGAGATGGAAAAAATTTACTTTAAGATTAATATAAAACATGTAAGTAAATACTTTGACAAAAAAACATTTTTTTCAATATTGTTACAACATATTAATGCACATACAATAAAAATTTTATCCCTCTAGCTCGAGCAGTTTGTGAAAAAATGTTCCCTATAGTAAGCATAATTTAACATTGTGGGAATAGGCGATTCCGTATCCCCTTAAGAAACAATTAAAAATGTAAATTAAAGCTAGGCATTTAAACATAAACCACTCCAAATACCAGAAAATCTTACTAAAAAATCCGTTGCTTATAACAACATTTGTAATGACAAGCTTTCCATGAATGTTTCAAGCATCATACTGTTTTTGATTGTATGACACATCATTTACACAGTCACCTTTCATGTTCTTCTACATGAAAAATATACAAATTCATATTTAATCGCTTCCATCTATCTACACTTAATTTCTAAGATTTAAATTTAAAAAAAAGGCTTGGTCTGAAAGTTGTTACAAGGCCATGGTAAAATTCCTTCCGTTCCTTACTCCCAGTCCTTTCCCCACCTCTAAAGACGATGATAGAGCCACAAAAAGCCATCAAAATGTCCTGACCGAATTCATTCCCGTTCCTTTCCTCACCTCTAACAATCTTGATGTCCAAAGCGAATAAAAGGCAAAAAAAAAAAAAAAAAAAATTATATAGGATAAAATAAATTCTGCCCGTTAAGTGAACTGTTTTGTTCCTTTGCGTAGACGAAACGTTAAGACTGAAAAGTATTCAGCCTTCTATGGTATTATTACGCTATATAATGGGTTCATGGCCCGTACACCATCAGTGTTCCATAACAACCTGAATCAACGGGGTGGGCTTAAGAAGGTATATTGAGATAATATTATGGATATATTCTCCGTGCTGGACGTGAAGAAAAATAAATACAACAAAAAAAAAAAAATATCTGTGTGGAAAAGTGATTTTGCCTTCGAAGCCTTCTGGATATCGTTACTGACGATGTGACTAAGCGACTGAAACGATTGAATCATGATCGATACATCATTAGTGGCGGGAGAGGATAAGGGACGATAGATAAACTGGGAGAATTCGGCAGTGTCATTTTCTGAAGGGAACATCCATGTAATCATTGGAATGATTTTGGAAGACCATGGTGTAATGGATAAATGGCGGTGTACGTAAATCGAGTAGTATTAATTAGTATTTTAAACTCATAATTTCGAGTCTCGAATCAGCTGAATTGATATGATAATACTAGGATTTATTCGGACTTGCATTTGAGCTAAAATTATTGCTATTTGCGTGTGGACCCTATCAGAACACGCAAAGCCTTGATTCCCATCATAACTTTGATAGGTATCTGGTTTATTAGTTTTTCTTGCTGTTCAGTCCTTATTGCGGAAGCCACGATAAGTATTTTGTTGCATCAAATAACAACTCCAAAGAATGACTTTCCAGTTATGTTCATTTTCCCGTGCGCTCTATACTAAAGTTACAACACAAGGCATCGACCCAAAGATATTAAGTTCCAACGATTAAACTCACACAATTCCATCACTACTGATTGACAACACTCTCTGCTCGCCATCTGTGCGCGCTTAAATAGACACTTTGGAAACATCCAGAATAATTCAAAGAGTTCTGACCGACGTTTGTCGATTTCTAACAATATTAACAATTAAATCCATACAAAAATAATTACAAATTGTACAAAATCACTCAAAATCATTACGAAACACAGGGAAATGAAAGTTAATACTGTTTATATGCCTTTACTCACAAAATGTTTAACATAAATCAGTTCAAACCGTCGCAATTTGTTCTCCAAACATCGTAGCTCACATCAATACATATAGTTACAAACTTAAATTAATGTTTCATACATACTACTCTCCTTGAACACATTGCATAGTATTTACATAGTTTCATTTACATGACAACTATACACAAATTCACCAATACTCACCAAAAAATATATAAACCCAACCCCTAATTAATCAACTCCCAGCACATTATAAATAATTCTTCAAATAAAATTTCATATAATGCCTGGGCTTGAGGGGTATTATAACATTTAATTCAGAATTTGTGCAATGTTTACCCAGGGTAGTTAGAACCAGGGATTGTCAGTTGCTGGAGCAACAGGGGGAGCGTAAATGTTGCCATCTGTCTGCGATTCTTGTAACTTCTGTTTTGTGTGATATGTATATATTTCTGTTTGTTAGATGTATACTTCTTGAGGTGGAGATTGGGGTCTGTCCCATCATTGATCTAGGTGATGGCACGAAACAGCCTAAAAAGCACAATCAGAATGGCCGGTACCTGGGGTTCAGGACTCGAATCTGATCCTCCAACCAGTGTGCGGTGCCTCAGCACACAGAGCCCCATTGGCGGGGTACTATTACGTTAGTTATATAAATATAATTGCTTCTGTTAAATGCCTACACAACTGAGAGCAGAACTGGTTCTTAATATCAAATGCACTAAAAGAAGCAGAAATAGTTAACAGTGAATTTATAGAAAACGCGATACAAGAAATATTATACAAGACCTAAAAATTGCTGTGCTCCATATCAGAATGATTAGTAGAAGCTTCATCTAACCTGTGGTTATGAATTTATACTGATCAGCCAAAACATTATGACTACCTTCTTACTAGCATACTGGTCGTCCATTAGAACGAAATATAGCAGCGATTCAGCGTAGCATGGATTCTACAACTTCTTGGTTTTCTTCCAGAGGTATATGACACCGGAATATCCCTTAAATTATGGACCAGTGGTTTGTGGGCACTGGGAACGAGCATCTCGGAAACGGCGAGGCTGGTCGGCTGTTCACGTGCTACTGTAGTGAGAACCATTGGAAAGTGTTTGAAGGACGGTGCAACCACGAGTAGGCGACAATGTGGCGGACACCAACGTCACATCGCAGAACGTGGAGGTCGGAGGCTTTCCCGATCTGTAAAACAGGATATGGGCTGTTCTGTAACAGAATCTCAATTCTTCTGCTTTGAAACACACTCTGGAAGCACCAGAATCAGATCTGCCACAGATCACCCCCTATCCTGCTTCACAGATCGGGCAAGCCTCCGACCTACACGTTCTGCGATGTGGCGTGGGTGTCCACCACACTGTCGCGTACTCGTGGTTTCGCCGTCCTTCAAACACTTTCCAATGGTTCTCACTACAGTAGCACGCGAACAGCCGACCAGCCTCACCGTTTCCGAGATGCTCGTTCTTTGAAGCAGCGCCCACAAATCGCTGGCCCATAATTTAAGGGAATTTCGCGAGCTGTGCGTATAAATCTGGTGTCAGATACCTCTGCAAGCCTACCAAAGACCCACGCTACGCCGAATCGCTTCTGTATTGCGTTGGAAAGGTGTACAGATATGCTAGTAAGCAGGTGGTCATAATGTTTTGGCTGATCAGTGTACTAGATCTCCATAATTTTAATTAACAGAAGTTATTACGTTGCGCTAGGATAATTCCACATATTAAACAGCGAAATAATGCAAAAAGCTAAAGGATTTAGTCCAGTAACGGGGTAGTTCTCACTTGCATCACATCACGTAGAAGATTTTTTTTTCTTATCTTGTATATATTGGTGGGAGTATGCAGAAACCAAGTTTTCGACCTCCAGCACCCTCGGCACAATTTTCTGTGGCAAAAAAACATCAAAATTTGGGTACTTTTTTCAGTTTTTCGTCTATAACTCCTTCCTGATAAGTCCTATCAAGAAATATTCTATTTTCAATTTGAAAGAGGACAAAATTTCCTACAACTTTCATATTACAAACTTTTTTCTAAACTCAAAATTAAGCGAGCTACAGTTCTTTGAAAATCAGCCAAATTTCACACTTTTCCTAAAAGTTGGGTTTTTACCTAATTTGCAGCTCAAAATGACCTGAAACCCCTGTATATATAACCGATATATATGTATTTCTGTATGACATAGTATATATATGTACTATACTTTGATTACTGATGGTCCATTCAATAATCATATAGCATTGTTGGCCGGGAGATCCCGAAGGATTATTCGGCCGTCAGGTGACAGTGTTATGGATAGGCCGCGCAGTGCGCTTCTTGTGGCTATCTAACCTGACCAAGTACTAGTACCGCATATAGGGAACCTACAGCTTAAGGTGGAATCCGAACCACAGAATCGTTCTGGCTTACTTCATATTACACAGCAAGCTGTGGCAGAGGTAAAGGTCGGGTTAATGGCCTTTGAAAATCATTGCTGAGACCGGGATTTCGATCTCCAGTCAGACGCCTTGAGCTACCAGATCGCTCTATTACTGAAGATAATAGAGCGAACAACAATGCATAATGTTATGACTCAAAGTTATAAAGTCATAATAATTTCGAAATAAGTTAAAAAAATGGTCATAAATAAATTTCTTTTCCGTTTGGATTGTCCCGGCTTATCAATGAATTGTGTCTCTTTCATCCATTGCATCACGAACAGCTTCCTCGAGGTCGAAGAAATCTTCCTCTCCTTCATCTGCTACATTCCAGGAACGCTTTCACGAGGCAGGCGAGAGCAATTTTTGCAAGCAGCTGAACAATGCAGTCCTGATTAGCGACAGCTGCATGGAGGAGTACAAGGTTTCTGGAAGGAATATGATACAACCTTCGAAGTAAACTCAAGTGCATTGTTTTTTTATGACTTTACGCCTCGTCGACGTCGAGTTCATTAGTGGCACGATGGGACTGGGGACTGGGGACAAGGAACGTGAAGGATTTCGGCCATGGCCTTTTGAAGGAAGCATCCCGGCATTCGGCTGGAGTGATTTGAGGAAACCATGGAAAACCCAAATCTGGATGCTTGGACGGGAATTCGAACCGACGTCCTCCTGAATGCATTTATTATTGTAACTGTAATAAGACTGGACGAGCCTTTCCTTCATCCTCACGGCAATGGGTACGTTTCTCGACCCAACCAACCTTTACTTGGTGGTACGTGCATATTGAGTGAAACGTTGCCGCATGTGATTTTGGTGGCAACCGTGCTAGTCTGAATGCATTTTTTGGTCAGATTTCTTAATCATTTCATATCTGAGCCTTCCAATGTTCCACAAGCAATTTTTCCGTACCGTTCCAAGATGATATGTTCCCCTGCGTGTTCTCCAAATGTTCTCTGGAGGCTAGAGTTCTGAGAAGTTAGCATGCATGTTACTTTCAGATATGGTTGGTATTGAATCATGCAGTAGAAGTTTTCTTTCCCATAGCCGAAATATGCTGATATTATATCACATCCAGCAAATGCATGGATGAAGAGGATGTGTGTGGGTTCAAACTCGTGGTACCAAAGCCCATTAGCAAAATGAGAAAGCCAATATACTCACTTAGAATCATCACACTGTCGAATTTTGCTGCTTGGGAAATTGCTGCGTCAACGATCAATCCAGCAGCATCTTGTTTTGCCTGTTGATCTTGGATGCTTCCTTTTTCAGTTTTTGCATTAGTATCAACATTACACAGTTCTTGCTGCTCTCATTTGCTGCGTCACTGTAGCACTTGTTTCCTCACTGAAAATGATGCCTGCCGAAGTATCTGATGTTTTCAAATTACAAGTCATTTCAGATGACTTTATTCCTCTCTGCGCAGCAAAACTTCGGTATCCGTCAAATATAACTGTGATGTTGGATCTATAGTTCGTTGTCAAATAGGCTTCATATTTTCCACAGAAGCAGCTAAGGTATTTACTATTATGCCACATAACCTTATGCAGGAGGAATCATCCGTGCATGGCAAAAATTTTTGTGTTGGGTGTTGTATCTTGAAGAGATTTAAATGCTTCATATAGCGACAATTTTTTTCCATTGTTGTACGGAACAAATTCAAATGGAACACATTGATTCAATCCATTAAAACGGAAAAGAAATTGATTTATGACTAATTTTTTACTTATGACTTAATTTTGACTGCATAAATAAACTTTGTGCCATAACATTATGTTTTCAGTTTTGCAAATCCGTTTTTCAAACTGGTACAAATACCATCAAGTAATAGAACGAAATGGTAGCTCAGTGGTTAAGGTATCTGACTGAAGATCGAAATCCCGTTCTCAGCAGTAATTTTCAAAGGCCATTAACCCGAGCTTTACCTCTGCCACAGCTTGCTGTGTAATATGGAGAAAGCCAGAACGATTCTGTGGTTTTAATTCCACCTTAAGCTGTAGGTTCCCTATATGCGGTACTAGTACTTGGTCAGGTTAGATAGCCACAAGAAGCGCACTGCGCGGCCTATCCATAACACTGTCACCTGACGGCCGAATAATCCTTCGGGATCTCCCGGCCAACAATGCTATATGATTGTTGAATGGACCATCAGTAATCAAAGTATAGTACATATATATACTATGTCATACAGAAATACATATATATCGGTTATATATACAGGGGTTTCAGGTCATTTTGAGCTGCAAATTAGGTAAAAACCCAACTTTTACGAAAAGTGTGAAATTTGGCTGATTTTCGAAGAACTGTAGCTCGCTTAATTTTGAGTTTAGAAAAAAGTTTGTAATATGAAAGTTGTAGGAAATTTTGTCCTCTTTCAAATTGAAAATAGAATATTTCTTGATAGGACTTATCAGGAAGGAGTTATAGACGAAAAACTGAAAAAAGTACCCAAATTTTGATGTTTTTTGGCCACAGAAAATTGTGCCGAGGGTGCTGGAGGTCGAAAACTTGGTTTCTGCATACTCTCACCAATATATACAAGATAAGAAAAAAAAATCTTCTACGTGATGTGATGCAAGTGAGACCCCCTTTTTACGACCCCGTTACTGGACTATATTGTGTGTCAAGAAATAGGTAAAATTGAGGCATTTGGTACATTAGGAATAATTTATGCTATGGCCACTATTGGAATCTTGTAGATACACGAGCATATTTCACATCAGCCACTATAATTATTGCGGTACTTGCAGGTATTAAAGTATTCAGATGATTAGGGACACTATACGGAACAAAATTTAAATTTTCGCCATCCATTTTGTAAGCACTAGGATTTATTTTTTTATTTACAATTGGAGGATTAACATCAGCCAATTCATCTATTGATATTGTTTTCCATGATACATATTATGTAGTTGCTCATTTCCACTATGTTCTTTCAATAGGAGCCGCATTCGCAATTATAGGAGGAATTATTCAATGATATTCGATATTTACAGGTATAACAATAAACGAAAAGTGGTTAAAAATTCACTTTACAATTATATATATCGGAGTAAACTTATCATTTTTCCGCAACATTTGCTGGGATTAGCTGGTATACCTCGACGATACTCGGATTATCCAGATGCATATACGTCATGAAATATATTATCCAGTGTAGGATCAACCATTTCGTTTATTAGAATCATCATGTTTATTGTAATTATATGAGAAAGAACAATTTCAAATCGAAAATTAATCTACAATATTAATATATCAAGTTCTAATGAATGAATTCAAAATTATCCTCCCGCAGAACATAGATACAATGAATTACTAATTTCTTCACGAGACAAACTCGATGGTAGAATGATATGGTGATGGCTTCTCCGTCATATTATCCAGACTGCTTTTTCCGACACATTTTACGTAACTTACAGCTTTCTGTATCCAGTTCTAACTAACAGCTAGTAACTATAATAACACTTTTGTTAATAACAGTGTTGTTTTTTTTTTTTCGTGCATCTTTGGCAGCAAGAAGTAAAGCAGGTCATAGGAGATGTGATATCAAAGAGATTATATGGTAACAAAAAAGAACGAATCGAAAGGGAATGATAACATTTTTGAAGGGGGCAGTTGAAGATGCGAAAGAATGTTATGCAAATGGACTAAGAAGTATAATTGTATTGAGGAATAAATTAGGTGATGCAGAAGTTGTTGAATAAGTTTTTAGTTTAGAGAAAATGGAAGAGAATAATATTGAAGAAAATTACGAATGAATCTCTCTCAGTAGACAAGAAATAGAAAAAGTCGAATATGATTGTTTCCTTTCAGGTAAGAGAAATACTATTGTTACAAGATACGACTGAAGAGCCCACGTCAGGAGGTGCAGAATACTGCCTTCGAACCCACGTTCTTCCGAATGCAAGGCCTGAGTAAGAATGCGGTAGGAATATGATATCAGAGTGATGAAGATCTGAAAGAATGAGTCACTACTTTTCTCAGTGGACTGGAGATGGAGAAATACGAGGAAGGGACGCAAAAAGTAATTCCGAGCTGTTTGTATTTACACTAAGGATGTAAATGCGGAACTTTCGCCCTAAATCATACCTCCGCTTTCGCATACGCAATTTTAATGCGGATGTGTAGCGGAGGTTTTGTACACATTGTATTAAATATTATTCTATTCTCTTTATACGAGATACTGCCCATAAAGTGGTTGTTTTTTTTCTGACGATCTTGCAATAAAAGTAGCAATGGACTGAATGGTGTTATTACCTAAGTGACGAATTTACAAATTTGAACTTGCATGTAAAGTAAAGCGGCCTACTCGCAGTACAAATTATAAGACATCCGTGTAAAATTACCGTTGGATGCGCTCACCGATTCACGCTACTAAAAGGCGTCCAACAAAATGTTCCACGCAATCCTTTCCACTCGTACTTTCTCGCCACACACCAGGTGTCCTTATCGCACACTCGCAGGATATTTCCTCAAATCATGATCGAACGCCATACATGTTGGACGGCAAGGAACCGTGTTTGCTGTCCAACAACATCCAACACGTCCTACATGTAATCATGTAACCCCTTTCACGGCCCATCATGTCCTTTATCGAAAATTGGACCATCGTAAGTCCTACAAGTTGTACTGTGAACGGCCCGCTAGAGCGGTAAAACCGGGTAGTGGGCACAGATATGTGCGGTGACGTTTCCTTCTGCTTGACGCTTGAATTAGTCGAGCCGCGAGCTCCGCGAAGTTTATATGACAAAGATTGATTTTTAGACGCGCGCATAGTTATGTAAATATATCCATAATTCTCTATATTGACGTGACTGTATTAATCAGACAAAGGTAGAATGAGAAACAGCCTTCAGTCACTAGAATACAACTTTTATTGTATTACACAATGCATTTCGGACCCTGTGGATCCATCTTCAGGTTACTATGGTATTTACATTTGGATCTGAATTTTCCTTAAGCGAGATTCGTGCCTAGTAAAGTTTGTTCCTGAGCTGAAAAATGATGTACGATACAAAACATGTTATTAACGACATTCAAAATAATTTAACAGTGTTACATACGGAGTCCAATGCCAAGAAAATTGATCTGTTAGAACAATTAGAAATATTCCTCCACAAGATAAAAAGCCCAGAGCATAAGTTAAATGAACAAGTAGACTTTACTAGCCACTATTACTTTAATATTTTTAACGATTTATTTCCTGTTTAATTTTAAGTACTAGAGACAAGAAAATATCACCAACACTATATACTCTGACAACGAATAACAATTTTAATCTTTGAATAACTTGTAGTACACATCATCTTTAAACTGTTTTGTTGTGTTTATATAAACATGTGCACCTTATACGACATCGTGTCTAGTACAGTGCTCCGCAGTAAATATGTATACGAAGCTAATTATTCAGCGTCTCGTCAATTTTCGTAAGTTTTTCACAATGTTTGCATATTTAGTCTTTTCCCTCATAATAAAACGTGTTCACGACACTTACTTGAAATCATTTTTCAGCGCAGGAACAAACTTTACTAGGCACGAATCCCGCTTAAGGAAAATTCAAATCCAAATGTAAATACCATAGTCACCTGAAGATGGATCCACAGTGTCCGAAATGCATTGTGTAATACAATAAAAGTTGTATTCTAGTGACTGAAGGCTGTTTCTCATTCTACCTTCGTCTGTTATGTAAATAATTTAATTCTCTTGTGAAATCATTCGACATTTTTTTTTTTTTTGAAAGATGAGGCAAAAAATAAATCAGTATGACAGTATTATTTCCAATTATTTCCAAATAGACTTGGCTATAAAAAATATAGAATTACTTATTTAATTTTAAGTTTATTTTTGATAAAATTTTGAAGTCTGAATAACTATAAATTTATTTTCCACCTCCGCATCCGCTTCTGCAAAACATCTGTTTCCTCAAAACACCCGCTTCCGCAAAACATCCGCTTCCGCAAAACATCCGCTTCCGCAAAACATCCGCTTCCGCAAAACATCCGCTTCCGCAAAACATCTGCTTCTGCAAAACATCCGCTTCCGCAAAACAACTACTTCCTTAACACATCCGCTTCCGCAAAACATTCGCTTCCGCAAAACATTCGCTTCCGCAAAACATCCGCTTCCGCGGATGTCAAGCACTGAACATCCTCCTCAGCATCCGCATTCGCAAAGTTGACTTCCGTTACAACTCTAATATACACGACGTTTCTGTTGAAAAGTAATGTATGCTAAGTTCAAGTAAAATAAAAATAAAATGTTAACTGGTTGCTTTTTAATCATTAAACGGGTGCTACTTTCCAGGTGATACATTGCAGGGTGATCCAGCGAATGCTCTTGTTGAGAGTGGCTGCCGCAGGCTGAGGTTTTTTTGCCCCAGTGCAGCGCAGCGCATCGCTACTTTCCGCCACATTTCGTAAGCCGAAAGCAGAGAACAAACCAACAGCCGTAAAGCGGCCGGCGGTGAAACTGCCCCCGAGCAGCCGTATTTATAATGCCTCCCGGGCTTTACGGCGGCGCTTTACCCAGCCTGGCTCCGCGCCCGCCATCATGTCCCAAATTGACGTAATTTCTGCCTCCTCTGCCGTCGCCACTGAAATATTGCGGCCGCCCGAATTCCGACAATTTGTCTCTCGCTGTTTCTGGGAAACGTTCATAATGTTAAACTTGTCGTGACGAATTTTTTTCTTTTTTTTTCAGTTTCATTTTTATATTTCGTCCGAGAACTCTGATATTTTGTTGCTACTTCGGCAAGCGAGGTAGTAGTAACCATTTACGTAAGAATACTTCTTGTATGTACACCTCTTTGTTTCTACTGACTGTTCACTCGTTCAAGCTTTGATGACGTTAACCATTCCACCTTTTAAATAATTAATGTGCCGTCTTTAAGTCCTATCACGGGAGCTGTGTAACATCCTTGCTGTATAGCGGTGGTAATTAACCAGTTAAATGTTCGATTGCAACAACAATTTCTTATAGATTTCTTTCACTTGTTGGAAACACAGAACGCCTAACTATGACCGTGCAAGGGCTTTCCTAATCAATTATCTGTCCCTCAGAGCACCTGATACCCATTTGATCAATAATCCCTGCATTTACAAGTCCGTGCAGTAAAGCAGACGGCAAGATTCTGCTCATCCGCGCAGTAAAATAGCACTCACCTCAAATTTCAGTCTGGTTCGTTCACTATCCGATCGCTTCGTATAATTACATTAACTTTATCAGATCATTTACTGGCAGATTGATGGTACTTCCATTACATGCTGAAACACTTGCGATAACTACACGCTGCCATTGAAAACTACAAAGTTGTTACCACAGTTACATTTTATTTGACCCAATCAATCCCATATGCAGTTGCTAAAGAATACCACTTCATTCAATTGATATCGGATTTCGTCACCAAAGATGCAGGTTCATAAGAAGAAAGAAGTTTGTGGAAGAAGCTTACACAAAGAAGAGACAGGCTGGTAAGTCGTATTTTGAGACACGCTGGATTGGTTAATATGTTAGTGGAGGGAACAGTCGAAGGTGAGAGAAAGACAGAGATTAGAATATATGAAGCAGATAATTGAGGACTTGGGTTGCAAGGGTTACGTTGAGATGAAAAGGCTAGTGCAAGATATGAAGGGATGGAGGACTGCATCAAACCAGCCAAGAGACAGATGTCAGCAAAAAAAAAAAAAAAAAAAACAAAAAGAAGCATCTTAACACACTAACTTGCTCAACAATACCGTCACACACTGTTCCTCACCACGCGCGAGTTTAATTTGTTCCGACGCGTACTTCTAGGCACTTAATCACAGTTCACTAAACGTAATCCGCAGTTCCACATTCTTCTGACTAACATACCTCATGTTATTACACTATAGCCTACAGTAAATCTGTTCAATTACTTCGCTGACTACCATGCTATCGCTCACTTAACTCGTCCATACAGCTCTCCCTCCGCCATCTTGAATTCCACGACCCTAAACTGGCCCGGACTCTCCTATCGATATTCTGCGATACTGTTTTCCCTGTCTCGCTAGAATTTGAATAATATTACCTAAGACAACATAATTCTCAAATATTTCGTAACTATAAAACTGAGTTAAGTTTTTTCTTTAATCTACAATTTTTTAAAAGAAGGTTGTGTATTTTTCTGCCCGTGCTGCGTGTTATTCTGTCGTTGCAGCCCTCTGCATCAAATATGTATACACCAGAAAGATCAGAGGCAACATCCATTAAGTAAAAGAAACGCCCATGTTTGTCTCATTCCCAATTATACTTATTACATCATAGCAAATCGAGGAAGGGCAAAACTGGAAAACTACTTTCATTACCTAATAGTGAAACATCACAGAGTACTGAAACAAAACAAGAATAAAGAAAGTTTTGCTACATTCCTCGAATGCACCCTCTGCCACACACTTTTAGTGAATCGCGGAGTACTATTAATAGGAAAAATGCCATATTGATAACAAAATTAATAAAAAAAAAGTGTTAGAATGCACGCTTGTCACGCGGGCGACCCGGGTTAAATTCTCAGTCGATGTGTAGTAAGTAGATGGGACTATGATTTGTTGGCGGTGACCGGGTTCAGTGACCAGCGAATACAGCAGGCAATGTTCAGCAGATGAGCGCTTTATCTGGAAGCCAGGAATAGAACTGAGCCCTGAAGTTGAACGGTACCAGTAGTCAGTGAACCGTGAGCTGCAGCTAACACACAAATGTTCAAAGTTTATAATTTGATGAAGTGAGATACATTCATGTAAAGATGAAATATTTTTTGTAAATAATTATTAAAGTGAAAAAAAGGTGGGGGAAAAAAAGGTTGGCTAAGGCGCGTGAGTGGAGAACGGAAGGTCCCCGGTTCGAATCCCGGTTTCGGTTGGAATTTTTACGAGCCTTGAAACTGACTTTCACCTCTGGCAGAGCTTGCTCATGTGAAGCCCGCTAGGACGCTCTGTGGTTTGGATTCCAAGTAAAGCTGTGGATCCCCTTTCCCCGGTAGGATTATCGGGGTAGCGCAGACATGACAGAGGCGCATGCGCGGCTAGCCGAGACTTTGTCACACGGCGGCCGAACAATCTTTCGGGATCTCTCGGCCAACAATGTCATACGCGTTTTCATTTTATATCGCCTAAAAGCCAGTTCACTTTTCCTTAATAACATTATTATTATTATTTATCAGCCTTTTACAATCTTAAACTGATTAATCTGTAAGGTTACTTGAAGAGTTTTGTGTCATTTTAGGAGCTCGTATTAGCACATGACAAAATGTTTGGATATATCTTTACGGAAATTGTTGCACCCGAGAACTTCAGTTCAAGAACCACCTCCAATAGCAACGTCGTCAAACTTAAACCAAATCTCGAAATTTGACCTCGCATTCGGGAGGACGCAGGTTCGAATCCTCGTCCAGGCATCCAAATTTGGGATTTCCATGGTTTCCACAAATCACTCCAGGTGAATGACGGGATGCTTCCTTCAAAAAGGCCATGGCCGAGTTCCTTCCCGATCCTTGTCCCTAGTCCTATCCCGGCTCGAATGACCACGACGTCAATGAGGCTTAAAGCCAAAAATTAAAAAATAATAAAATAAAGAAATTAAAAAGTTGAAATTAGCAGGGATCAGCACGTAGAATGGCAGCCTTTCGTCATGTAGCAATCAGGCAGGGTGTGTGGTCGCTCCAGGAGTATTTGAGAACGAGTGATCGTAAGTATATACTGGAAGCGAATATCGACTTGCTTGGTAGTTGAGTTCAATCGCCCTTTTATTTGGAGAGTAAGTGATGGTCAGTAAAATAGCAGGGAGCCAGAGAAAATTGAATAGCAGCCGAGTGTTGTTTTGTTTCGTCGTGAAGTATTTCAGAATTCTCGAGACCGAAAAATATTGTTTGAGAACCAGTGTAAGTTCTGTCGGTTAAAGGGCGACGACTGTAGTTTTAAATTGTTCGTTTCGCATCAGAAAAATAGGTTCACGTGGTTAAGAAAAATGAAGATTAATTGACTGTGCGATATTTAATACGCTCATTGAAATCAGGGTGGTTTATTCAGAAGTTTGAAGAGAGTTAGATGGGTAACTATGCGTGGAATATCGCTACCGGAAGAATAGTTAGTTGAAGATGAGGGGATGGGTTGCGTAACTAGTATGCGACTATTTTGGAGAAATAATTAGAGCATCATTAATGTGGCTTTTTGTACGAAACTTCTTTGAAGTTATTAATAAATAAATACAGCAGCGTGAGAAATTGAATATTTGTTCGTTTATTTACTTTTCGAACGCGTTTCGCTTCTTAACTGAAGCATCTTTAGCAGTTTCCACTTTATGATTCATTGCTGTATTTATTCCCCATTCTCCGCAACAATGGTTTCTGTTTGCTTTTTGGATTGCAGGTCATTTGGTACCATCCATAAATTACTCCACACTACTTCCATGATTTTTGAGGCCACTTCCCATCGTTGTTACAGGTTCTCACATTTGTGTGATCCTCTCCCCTTCCCTGGTGTATTGTCACATATTTGTAAAATTTAAATTTAGAAATTATTAAATTAAAACGTTACTATGAAAAATATTTTAAATATAAATACACAAATAATCAACAATAAATCTAACATTTTTAGAAACTGACAAAACATAACAAACCAAATGAATGATACAAAATTCAATCATCTTGTGTCAATCGACTTTGAACCCATCATTTATATTATTTATGAGTGGCATAGCAGTCACTTCATTCTGGATTTGGATAATATTAGGAACATTCGATTTGTCAGCACCGAGCGGGGTGGTGTAACGGATAGCGTTCTGGCCTCGCATTCGGGAGGACGGCGGTTCGAATCCCCGTCCGGGCATCCAGATTTGGGTTTTCCATGGTTTCCCAAATCACTCCAGGTGAATGCCGGGATGCTTCCTTCAATAGGCCATGGCCGAATTCCTTCCCATTCCTTGCCCCCCCATCCTTTCCCGTCTCTAAACACCACGTTGTTAGAGAGACGTTAAACAGTTAAAAAAAAAAAAAAAAAGATTTCTCAGCATCTTCTTCATTCAACCATATAACATCGTTTATCAAACAAACTTTCCTGTCACGCCTAGGTATCGTTGAGGACGAATATTCGTGATGGGTAAAATATCTTGTTTACCTATTATATGATTTCTTGTGTTGGTTAGTGGCATTGTGTGATACAAATATGGACCACAGATGTCACACGATCGTTTAAATAAGTATGCGGAAGTCATATTTTGTCAAAGACTCAATGGTGGTATTGTCCTTTCGGTGTATGTCAAAGGCGGCTGACGTGCGACATCATAGGTAAGTATAGCGAGCGCGAACTAGCGTGGCTGCCACGTGACAAAAAGTGACACAAGCATGTGGCGTCACGAGGTTTATGACTTGTCGCACCCCCTTGTCACTCTTTGTCAACTCCCTCCCTCCACCTTAACGTGTGACGTAATTTATGAATGACCAAATTTCTAATTGTTAACTTACAAGTAAACTGGAACTATACTGCACTGCACTGTGCATTTTAAATCAATGGCTCCTTTAAAGTGTTTACGTAACTGGCAGAAAATATTATGAACCGAACAGTTCAGTCAGCAACAGGAAGAAATATCATTAAGGTGGTGTGATTAATACAGAGTACGGTGGATCTTAAGATTAAATACATTTCCTGGTAAATGCTGCCTGCGAGAAAATATTGGATATTTTAAATTTAAGAGTTGATACTATTATGAAAACTTATTTATTTATTTCAGCAGTTTGGGCTATCCTTTCTGTTCCACTTTTCTTTTCTTGTTTCTTTGAGTTTCGGTAAACTGAAATTGCCTGAATGCTTATGCGACCGTATAACATTTCAGACTCCTTAGCTACACTACTATGGTAAGCAGTTGGATTCAGCTTGCAGAATTAAAAAAGGATAAGAGTTTATAAAACCCATTTAATTACACACCACTGTATTATGTTTACAGGAACAAAAGGATTAAATGTGGAACAAACTCATATGTTTCGTTGACGGGACATGATTCTTCTGTGATGCGGGAATTTTCGTAAACGCTGCTTTGGGTTGAACATGTATTTAATGCTGGACGGTGGAATCGATGAAACTGGAGCCGCCCGGAGCCCCTGGCCAGATTCGAGTCGGCAACCCGCCACGACCGCACATTATACTGGCGACCGCAGCGCTACCACTGTGTAATCGCAATAGCTCCAGTCCGCGTTTGATCCAGCTCCAGTGCCCTGTTCTACTGGACCGCGCAGTGGGGTTAATTGCAACTAGTGCTGCCCGTCGCGTGGGAGATGTCGCGTGGGAGATGTCGCCAACGCACCGTGGCGGAATCTGGCGCTAGAGGAAGCGTTAGCGTAGTAATACGGGCCTGCAATTATCAGTCTTTGAGCTAACATCCTTCTTTCAAGTCGCAGTGTCAACTTCGACATTTTCGCCTGATGAAGACTACAGGGGCTGCTACCGAAACGTCGCGCATGGAAGCACTGATCCGGCAGAATACCCGAGAAGTATTTCTGTCATCCTTCTTACAAAATTACTCGATCATTTACGTAAATTGTTCACATGCGTAAAAGATACATAATTAGTATTGTAAATAGAAAAAAAAATATTTTTTTTCAGATTTGTGAAAAAAAACATGAAAAAAACCTAGTATCCTTGTTTTCTTACCAAATTTGTTTTTTTTTTCAGAAAACAATATATTTGATAAATTATAGTTTTATTTACGGAACTTACATTTTACATGTGTGTTTTAAATCTTACTAAATCATATAATGTCTTACATAATGATTCATAAATGTATCTCTATACGTAACATAATTTTTTATTCGTCCTCTATGTCAGTACCACATTCACTAGTATCAGTACTGCCAACACTAGTTCGAAATCTTGAACATGGCAGCATCAACAGCAACGGTATTTCTTCAATTGTATAATGAAAACACAGCCAAACCTGTTGCAACAGGTTTGGCTGTGTTTTCATTATACAACACTAGTTCGGTTGGAGTCGGAATTTTCTGTTTCTTATTCTGTCTTTTCCAGGTCCATAACTTCAGAAATAATTACATTTTCTTTTACTGGATGTATTCTACGCAAAAGCTTTTGAGATTGCAATTTTAAATTGTGAGCATTGTACACACTGTGCATAAAGACTGCGCCGATAGTTCTGTATTAAGGTCTTTTAAGTTTGAATTTAAATCTATTTTCATACAAAATAGGACCTTTATTTCTTTTCAATCATTGGTTTACGCCAACGGTTCCAAGGAAATAATTCATAATTACTGATAATTTAATGACTCAGTATCACTATACGCTGCGAGTTAGATAAATTTAAAAATCCTAATTTTTTTGAAAAAATCCGTAGGTCTACAGATAAATTTGTAGGGGTGGCAGCACTAGTTCAAATAGCGAGTGTCAATCCAAACAATGGAGAAGGGGGATTCCTTCTCGCGCAACTTGGCCTTTTCGGGAAGTCCCCGTTCGTAAAAGAAAACTTCAGTCAATGTTGCCAATATTTTTGTATTTTTTTATTCTACTGAACCAGAAAAATATAGTAGAATAAAAAATTAAGATAAGTACTTAGTATAAACTCTAAAACAGTCATATTAAATGATAAATGCCTTACAAAATTGAAATTTAGTAGTTATGAAAAAAAAACATATCCCAGAAAAAAAACATTTTTTTTCAGTTTTTTTCCATGTTTTTTTTTCCAAGTCAGAATAAAAACAGTTTACAACACTATATATAATACTTAAAAAACGTACCCTTAAGGCGGACTGCGTACCGAATTGACGTGAAAAGTGTTGTGGCAGTAACATGGCAATAAAATTCCAGTGACATAAGAGTTTAGCGTTCTCGCCTCGCATTCGGGAGGACGGCGGTTCGAATCCCCGTCCGGGCATCCAGATTTGGGTTTTCCATGGTTTCCCCAAATCACTCCAGGCAAATGCCGGGATGCTTCCTTCAAAAGGCCATGGCCGAATTTCTTCCCATTCCTTGCCCCCATCCTTGCCCCCCATCCTTTCCCGTCTCTAAAGACCTCGATGTTAAAAAGAGACGTAAAGAAGTTAAAAAAAAATACTAATAATAATAAAAAAAGACATAAGAGTTGCATGATTCTCGTGTGAAACCAAGCAAACCGCAGTGATATAGCAAGAATAATTTTTAGTTGCTGTTGCTACTTCCGATAATGAAGTTGCGTTTGGACGTATTGAAATTAGTGACAGTTATTGATCACGGTAGTTGTGATAGTAGTAAAACTACGTTTTGGGAAGTAAACTTTTTGGCGATAAAATACGGAAAACATGGTGCATTCAATTCGTTTTGTGAGTGATACACACACACACACACACACACACACACACATATATATATATATATATATATATATATATAGAATGAGTAAACAAACAGTTCACTTATAACTAAGAAAACTTGAACCTGAGCTTGTGAAACAAGATACAAACTTAAGGATGTGTATTACACCTGAAAAGTTTTTATTGATCAATTGGAAGGTAGGTAACGATTCTCTCGGAGCCTACTAGAAACGGGTACCAATCTGCTGAAATTTGGATAATTGCTTCGATATAATGTCCTCTTCACGTTTTGCTCTCTTGTTTTGCCGGAAAGTCGCCACAAATTAAATTAAAAACATGGCTATATGAGAGGCTGCGCAACTGCGTAATGGTACCAGCACTTCAAGAATGGCATTAAAATTATCGGTACGGGGATCATTTCAACATAAAGATTTCGTTTCTCATAGAGGTTTTGGTTAGATTGAAAAGCAGGCCTGTACCAAGAGAAAAAATTTCGTTCTGCGGCATCCATCACGGAAATGGCGTATTTGTTTACTACGGAAGCAATCGAATATCTCTGATTGCTTGTTTCGATAAAAGATGGCGGGAATCACTGTTTTACAACTCGGATAAATATTGTATATTTGTCAATTTTGTGTGAATTTTTACAACTGAGAAAAGATGAAACGGCAAGTAAACATTACAACAAAGGATTAAATCAATATTATAAGAGAATGTTGATTTTGTAGCGCTGGTTTCATCTAAAAGCTGTGCGCTTCTCTAATATTTCGTGGTTTTTAATTTAATTTGCAGCGACTTTTCCGCGAAATAAGAGCGCAAAATGTGAATAGGACATTACATCGAAGCAGTTAATTTAAATTTCAATAGGTTAGTACCAGTTTCAAGCAGGTGACGAAAGTCGTGCAGTCCACTGTCACATTTCGTTATGCATAACAGTTACGATACCTGTTTAGAAAGTAACTTAGGTTTTCATTTAGCACTGCAGACTTGGTGTTGCAGCAAGGAGAATTCTGTATTACGTCTTTCTAGTCATGTGCTGCCATGTAGATATCTATCGTTTCCACTGCATAGGGAGATCGTCTCCAACCTTGTTTTACACCTCCAACCCCCTTCAACCTCAACAAAATGTCTTCAGTTTCTTGAAAGCGAAGTCTTAAGGATCAGTCAAACAGAAAACGCATTTTCCGCTCAGCCAGAACGCGGCGAATTTATACACTGATCAGCCAGAACATAATTACCACCCACCTAAAGGCGCGTTCCCACGATCACTTGTAACGAAGGCGAGACGTGACGGGACGGAACGAATACTCAACCACACGCCATGGGAACAGGGCCACCTCTGCTAGCGGAGACGAGACGCAGCTACCCACTCTGAATCGGTAAACATCACAGGCGTGTGTAGCGGTGCGCTGTTGCCATCGGTTTGCCGCAGCGGTGCGCACCCCTTCCTTTGCTGTAAAGTGCTCTGTACCAAACGACACTAGGCAACGTGGTGCGAAGGTGGCGGCGAGGTAAGCTAGGACTAACGTGCGGCCCGCGGTCGTCCCTACACTTCGGCTAATGAGGTCCCGTCCCGTCTCACCTTCGTTACAAGGGATCGTGGGAACGCGCCTTAATAGCAGGTATGTCCGCCTTTGGCATGGATAACAGCGGCGACGCGTCTTGGCATGGAAACAATGAGGCCTTGGTAGGTCGCTTGAGGGAGTTGGCACCACATCTGCACACACATGTCACCTAATTCTCGTAAATTTCGGGGAGGAGGGGGGGGGGTGATGAACTCTGACGCCACGTTGAATCACATCTCAGATGTGTTCGATCGGGTTCAGACCTGGTGAATTAGGGGCCAAACACATCAACTGCACCTCGCCACTGTGTTCCTCGAACAACTCCATCACACTCCTGGCTTTGTGACATGGCGCATTATCTTGCTGAAAAATGCCACTGCCGTTTAGAAATATGGTCGTCATGAAGGGTATACGTGGTCTGAAATCATTGTGTGATACTTATTGACAGTCACGGTGCCTTGCACGAGCACCACTGGATCCCTGGATGCCACGTAAATGTTCCGAAGAGCATAATTGTGCCGCCACCAGCTTTTCTGCGTCCCACAATACAGGCGTCAGGAAGCTGTTTCCGTGATAAACGACGGATTTGCACCCTCCCGTCGCCATGATGAAGAAGGTATTGGGATTAATCATACCATGCAATGCTCTGCCAGTGCCCCAACGTTCAGTGACGATGGTCACTTGTCCATTTCAGTCGTAGTTGCCGATGTTGTCGTGTTAACATTAGCACATGCATGGGTCGTCGACTGCGGAGGGCCATCGTTAGGAGTGTTCGGTGCACTGTGTGTTCAGACACACTTGTATTCTGCCCAGCATTAGCGTCTGATGCTAGTTCTGCCATAGTTCGCCGGCTGTCCTGTTTTAACAGTCTGCCCAGCCAACGGTGTCCGACATCAGTAATGAGGGGTGGCCTCCCAACACCTCGACGTTTGGATGTGGTTTCACCTTCCCTTCGCCACTTGTTGAACACACTCACCAAAGTACTCTTCGAACACCCGGTAAGTCGTACAGTTTCCGAAATGCTCCTGCCAAGCCTCCGGGTCATCACAACCTGCCTTCGGTCAAACTCAGACAGATGGCGTGCCTTCCCCATTCGAAACACGGATAGCACGCTCACTGATACTACATGCACCGTGCGTGATTCCTCGTCAGGTGACGCTGCTATCGCCTGGACGGGTTTATATCAATAGCAGGTAGACAGTCATAATGTTTTGTCTGCTCAACGTAGCTGTAGCGTTCGAAGAGAGGGTCAACTGAAGGGCGGACCAGTGTAGAAGCAGTCGTGGACGAAAGAAAGCCTAATTCACTTCAGTACCTCCCCTCTTTATTAGAATGTCCAGCTGTTCCTCCGACTAAGCAGAATTGCTTCTCCTGATCGCTTTGAGTAGTTCAGGTTTTATTTTTTTATTTTTTTTTATGTATCCAAGAAATTAATACGAAAAGAGAAACGTTCGGATGATGTCACAGACTCTGAAGTGAATTATTTTAAGATCATTTTTATCATTATTTTCCAATTTCCCAACACACAGGCAGAAATAACAAAACTGACAACTAACCGAAGGAGAGCAATTATGCAAATTTTTCTCTCGCGGTAGATTGTTTCAATCTATTCACTTCCAGTCTGTTATGCTTGTTTTGCTTCTTTACTATTTTGAATTTTAGCCTGCACTTCATAACTATCAGATTATGGTCAATGTATAAGTCTGCTCCCCTGTACGCTTTACAGTTTAGAACTTGATTCCTGAAATTCTGTTTTACCATGATATAATCTAGCTGATAACTGCCCGTATCCCTGGACGTTTCCAGTTGTATATCCTTCTTGCATGAATCTTAAAGAGTGTGTTTGCCACAACTAGCTTATATTTCTCACAAAATTGCTTTCTCACTCATTTCTTTCTACTAGATGAATACTTCCCATAGTATCTCCCAATTTTCCTTCTTTTGCTATTGCACTCCGATTTTCTCTCCCTTCACATATTGGATTAATTTCAGCGTATATTTTCTCTATTTCTTCATCATATTCCTGTAACGTTTGAATATACACTTTTACTAACGTGGTTGGAACGGGCTTAATTTCTAGCCTCAACAAAATAATCCCGTCACTAGACTTTATAACAACTCACCCGTTTCTCTACTCTCTTATTCATTACAAATCCAACACCAGTGACTCAACTTACAGCTTTTGTGTTAGCTGCGTGTTTAGTTTAATCTATAATTACTGGAGTGTAATTTAAGCATTCGCATACTCATACCCTTTATGGTTTAAACATTTCCAGTGCTTTTGGAAGATTATTCAGAATTTCTTCCTATAATCCACCAAAGTACCTTACTTCCCCATCTAAAAAAGAAAATTTTCCCACTTCCTTAAGTTTGAAAATAAATGCCGGCTTGTGGTTATGGGCATATTTTCTCTTCCAACACCCTACCAAGCCTTGTCGCCAGTATACACCATGTATATATTTGAACTACTTCTAACATCTGTATTTGAATTAAAATTCGGATTCGTCCACTATTAGCACCCGGAACGAAATGATAACTCCTTTTTGGTCTCGGTAATATTCTGCAAGCAAGTAAATAATTGCCCGATGTTTCCGCGACGTCGAAAGATTTCGGTATTTCCATCTGTCCTCTAACTTATTTCATCATTTGGAAAGCAGTAATTACATATTAAAAAGTGTTCTCCTCAAGTAATAGCCACGACTTCACTATCACGTCGTGTACACATGCAAAATAATACTAAAATTCTGAATTTATTATATCTGATGAATCCGCGTCTTAGGTCTCGCAGTCGGAATTATAACATGAGTGAATATATTCGTTTTGGCAGATTTTATTTTTTATTAATCTGGGTTTCTTTAAAACGCTATCGTTTCTTAGCAAAATAATTTTTCAGTACGTTCTTAAACCATTGTTCAATTCATCAACTATTGTTACGAGCACCGAAGGTATGGTCCAGATGGAATTTGAGATTAATCTTTATGGATTTATCAACGTCTGTTGACTGTAAAATAATAAAAAAGCTTTTCAGATTTCAAATATATTTCTTCATTAATTATTTACTTTAATTCATTTACATATTTATATAAAGTATGATATAAGATCCATAATTACATTGGAAAAACTATCTAGTATCCTATATAAAAATTACAACGTTACCATCTATTAGCATGTATTTCAGTATACATGAATGTAACAGAAGTACAATTGCCAAATCAAAGACGAAAGAACCACTATTTTTTTTTTTTTGTTAAGTTAAATTTCTTGATATATAGTTTTCCTACTTATCATCTTGTATGTATTCTATCAGTGCTCTAGATTTCAATAAAACGTTTAAAATCTTTTGAGGTAAATGTTTTTATTTTATTTATTTTTTTTGTTCTTTTTGTTAATTACGTTCCGAAAGACCTATGTTACTTATAAAAGAAATCCTGTGTGTTAAATCATCTTATAAGCTTATACTAATAGTATGTGTAAATTTCCTGGAAATCCATTAATGAGTTTTTGCTGGTGGACTAATGGGTAAAAAAATCTTGGTGCTGTCCAAGTACTGCGTCAGAATGCGGCCTAATGTTTTTCTTTTGACGCCTAAAATCTCCTTCATCTGCCGTTATGACATCACTGACTAAGGTAGTGCATACTCATCTGCCACGAGTGATCGTCTAAGATAGCCTCTGTAAGCTTAGACGAATATTTCTACTATCTTATATGCGTTATGTGTAGAGGAACTGTTATTTTAGTTGTCATTACCACCACAATACGTCTAGACTTTTAAATAATGGAATGGTTTAATTTATTTTTGTTATGATTTTTACGTCATGTTGTCATGGAGGGAGAGGACAGGGGGCAAGGAAGTAATTCGGCCATGGCCTATTGACGGAGCTATCCTACGGTCCGCCAGGAGTTATTTAGGGAAATCTAGATCGTCGGACAGGGGTTCAAACGTGTGTCCTCTAAAATGATACAGCAGAACGTTTGCGCTCACCCACCACGCTCGGTCAATTTCCCGATATAAAAATCTGCTGATATTTATTTAATTATTGATAGTTACATCAACAATACAGTTAAAACATTGCGCAAGTTAACAACTTTAAACACATTTCGCCCAATGCTTCGCAACCTGAAGTGCATTCGGTGTTGCTCGAAACGGATGATCTTCGTTGCAGTATGAAGCGCACATAGGGCACTCGAGCATATGGTTCTTTGTTTGGTCCTCACCACTGGTAGCATCACTGTAACCCCATTTCACTAGATTTTCCTTGGACCTGCCCACTCCTGTTCGCAACCAATTTAAGGACCGTGTAACGTACTTATTTGCAACGTCTCTATTTTGTATAATACTTTAAATATATTTATATACTTTATTGCCTCTTATTTCCAGCACCAGACCAGTATATAGAGATTTCCTTAACCCCTCTTTGTCCGGCGCTGGTTTTAATATGATACTCACGCTGAAAAATCAAAATTATTATTATTCCAATTCTTATCACACAAATCCAAATTAATTCCTTTGTCTATATCTACATATATCTCAATCTCAAATCAAAACACTTTCTACTTATCTCATCACTTGTATATTTTTTATTTAACAAAAAATTCTCTTTTCTCAAGTCATATAACATTATCTTTATCCATAACCCTAAACCTTCTGCCCTCAGGCTAATACTTTACTATTAATAATCCCGCCAGGATTCTTGTGGCTTCTCCAGTGAGCCGAACTGTTTCATCTCTTCTTTCAAACTTGTTCATTCCAAAAAACCAAAACTCGTCCTCTCCATTCAAATCTTCTCTTCAACAACTCACTCTTGACTCTTCTTTTATTTTTCAGAGATCTCATTATTCATCATGTTATTCTTTGACCTTTGAACTTAAAAATTCCGAGTTAATACACACCATTACAATTTATTAAATAAAAAAATAGCTTAATTAATGTAAAATCACACAAATGTGAGGTTGTGTACCTCGCAACCGCCAGACGTTCCAGTCCTCTGCATGACAAGGTGGCAAGCACTCTGCAACCGTCAGTGGTCCCGAGATGTTAGGAACCTTCATTTTCCACAACTGTACTTTTGCGCTTGGTTCCCGCCATGTTCTTAGGAAGCTTTCTCTGGATTTGAGTCTCTGTGGTGGTGGTTAGGGATTGCAATCCAGCAAAGCGGGATCCCGCAATCCCGCGGGATCCCGCATCATTAGACAGTCTGGCGGATCCCGCACAAAATTAAGCGGATCCGCAATCCGCAAAATCCAGCGGAAACGCGTGTCAGTCTGCGTGACTCGCTGCCCCACTCGGTCTCTGTGCGATATATTGCACTGTTTGCCTGTAACCTTGCAGTTGTCATTTGACTCATGTGAACAAGTCAACCTTCGTCATTCGTAAGTAAATAAATACACTTTAAAACTTCAAAACTTACGTTTGTTTCGAGTACACATTTCTGTAATTTGAGTTATGGTGCGTATTTAATACGATTTTCTAACTATATAATTATTTTTTAAGTGTCGCACACGTTATCTGAACTACACGGTTACAGCTTTTTATTCACGGTTTCATTATTCCCATTTTCTGTATTTGCAGATAAAGTAATTGTGAAAATTTCCTAATTTGCGGCTGAAAATTTGATTATTCGTTGATATGAAACTAATGTTATCGTAATTTTAACGATCGCATACCTACTTATTTAACAGCTATCAAATGGAAATTGTATATCCTTTGACTTATTGTTGTTTTGGCCGCTGCCTCAATGCGTTTCTTTGACGAAAGCCACCTGCTTACATGTGCCGCTATGGCTTTCGATTAATCCCTCTTCTCCTTATTATTTCGACTAAAGGTAAAAAAAAGTTATAATGAAATTTTTCGGGTGTATCGACGAATTGTGTTGTAGGAACACCATACTTCGACGGCTGCCTTCGCCGTCTTCTTCACGTGTGTAATTTCGTGTGTTTGCAATGAAATCCGGAGATACAACCTATGAGGACTTCACTGCAATCATTCGCCGAGAAAGTCTCCTTTCTTACTAAAAAATAATAATTTCCACTCTAAAAACGTCGTTACGCCACATAAGTAAATCTGAAATACTTGACAGTTTACGTGTTGGTGAGTAGTTTCTTTTAATAACATTGAATCAACTGTAATATCAATCAAGGAATCAGGAGATATAATAATGAATCACGCAAAAAAAGCCAAGTCTCGTGCTTGTGCAGTGAAAAAAAGTTATGAGATCTTGTTCTGAGTCAAGTCTACACTTTACAGAGTATATTCACTTCACTTTGTGAAATGGAATGCTTTTGTCGGTGTTATGGAACGTTTATTTAGAATTAAAAAAAAAAAAAAAAAAAAAAAAAAAAACAGTAACAACTCTGGTTACTTGGCCATTATGCACACCATATTTTTAAGCTTATATGATGTATTTTAAAGCAGATAATATGACCTAAGACTCAATAATTTCCATTTTTATTATTTATTTAAAAATTGGTTTAGATTAAAAAACAAAAATGTAAAACCTCGAAATACACCTGAGACACGCTAACAAGTTTTAATGTCATTTTACCAATCAAAATATTGTTAACTGTTAATTTTTATCATTTAACATTAAAAATTATTTATTAATTTAATTATTATTTAATTTATTAACGTTTTAAGTAACTGTCTTTTAAACATATGCGTTAAAAAACTGTTTGTACCAATCCCGCACGGATCCCGCGGGATTGGCGCAAATCCCGCGCGGATCCCGCGGGATTGAAAACACTGCGGGATTGCAATCCCTAGTGGTAGTGCATGACCGTGCAGTGGATGCGCGATTTCCCGTTCTACTTTGGTTCTCTCTTTGTTCGCAACCTCTTCTCTTTTAACAGTGGGTGGTAGTATTATTAGATTGTTCGTGGTTTAATTAATAAGATAATTAATCAGTCCACCCTAAGGTTCTCTTTAAACTTGGGTTTATTCTCAAAGAAAACACGACGTCAACGATACTGTTTACATGAATACACACAATCCAGCGATTGTAAACAATACTTCTTCCACAGACAATTGAATTGTATTCTTAGCCGTTGTAAATTGAGTCGGTGAAAACTAAACTTTGCCAAAAAACTGTTTCTCTGTCTCGGATGTTTGCTTTATATATGCTACATCGAGATTTCTAGAACACTTCAAAAGCTTCCACCAGATATTTCTCGTACATTAACATGCTTAAACAATTGAAACATATTAAAAACAATCAGAATTAATACATAATCATTTACAATCAATACAAAATGTTCAGAAATTGAAATTAAAGATACTTAAACACAAAATTATTCAAACTGTAGCAAATTGTCCTTTAGACATCGTAACTTGTATTAATACTTGGAATTACGAACATTTAATAAATCCGCTTGCACAATTCTGTTCTTAAACATATTAAATAGTCTCTAAATAATTTCTTTTCATAAAATAAAGTCTATATACATTGATTTACAGGAAATTGTAAAACAAACAAACCAGATCATATTCAACCAAACTTTAGCTTACCACAAGTACTTCATAAAATACCATTCCATTTAATTTTAGGTTTGAGGGCTATTACAGTATTCTTGAAAGGTGATAATGCACCTTTCCTTTCCTTGCCCCTGTCGTCTGCCTCAATGTAAACACGACGTAAAATTATTACAAAAATAAGTGAAACTACCGAGCTTATTATTTAAATGTCGAGTGGTATTGTGGTGGTAATGACTACTAATAACAGTTCCTCTATACATAATGCATGTAAAATAGTAGAAAGCATCTGGAATAGGCTTCAGACAGCCTGAAACCAGCCTACAAGTGATATTAAGGGCACATCCATCTGTTTTTGGTGTGAGTTGATTCCAAACTGGCCATGCATATTCTGCAACAAAATAGCGAAGGGCCATTGATGGTTTACGTATAGTTTGTGGTTGACTGCCACACTGCGATCGAATCAGTTTACGCAGTCAGTTGTTTCTTGTCGAGATTTTCGTTTTGTAGTTCACGCAGTGCATCTGATATGTGAGAGTTCTGTCGAGTTTCATTCCCTGGTGTTTTGGGGTCTTACATGCATGCATTTCAACTCTTGACCAAATTACTTTTAAACTTACGCTGAGATTTCTTATTTTTTTTATTTTTTTTTAGATGAAAGACACACACTTCGTTTTTTGAAGGGTATGAAGGAGATGATTTATACAAATAATGAAAAAGAATGAATGTTATTACCCTATTTATTCAAACGAAAAGATTTCTGTACCTTGGTGAAAGAGAACTATACTCAGTGTCGCTTCTTCTGAATTTAAATTACGATGTACTTTTGTTACTGTTCTGCACCGATCCCTAAAGTTAACATCATATCTTAACGTATATCTTTTTTTGAAGACTGTTTTTTTTTTCTGCACGAACATTTAGACATAACACGTATATCTCTCTTAAACGTTTTAGATCTTAATTTAATTATAATGGAGCATGTGTCTCGTATAATATTTTACTTTTTCTTCGTGTTGGTATTGAAAATATTAACATATATTAACATTTCTTCACTGCTCTTCATCAAAAGAAAAAATAAAGAAACAAAACTTGGTTTAATTTAATCTCCTTTATTATTATTATTTGCGGATAAGCCCATTAGGACTACGCAAAGTACTCAGAAGCGTTTGTTCGCTTTCCTTTGTGCCCATATTTCCTTCATACGCTTGCTGTGGGCTCCTTTTCTCTCATCTGACTATGTTGTTCCTGATCTTTTCTTTAATCTTTCCTCCCGGTCAACTTGCCACTTGTGAATTTTTGATTTAAATGTGTCTCTGTTTTCGAAATCTTCTGGAACAATTCCTGCTAATTTGAGGTCTTTCTTGATTTCTCCAATCCATTTCATTGTATCCGATATTGATTTACTTCGGTTTTCATAGAATTCAACTATTTGTCTTGTAAGTCTGTTAGGGTTCATTCTTTTGATGTGTCCATAACATTTTAGTCGGCGTTTTCTAATATCACTGTGAATGTCTGCATATTGTAGAATTTCCTGATTACTTTTGAGTCTGTACTGGTCTCCTATGAGTCTTGGCCCCTTTAATTAACTGTTTTCTCGCGTACAGCTACAAATCGCAGTTTTTCCAACAATCTTCGCCGTGCCCACTTTCCTTTAATCTCTGACATAGATACTCTTCCTACATTCACAGTTCATTGTTCAGAGATTATCATACACACTGCAATAGAAATATCCCGCGTCCAACTCGAATAATTAGCAAAATTAACATACAAAAAATAGTACACTAATTAAGAACCACATAAAATGAAAAGAAAACTTTAATCAATAATGAATAAAATTTATTCGGGTAGCTAGCCGAGTTAGTCTGCTGATCAAACACGACGTTTCGGCTGCCGCCATTGTCAAACCTTCAGTTTTATATTAATGAATAATTCCTTAAGTATTGAAGACTGTGTTTCCTTACACCTGGTGGCAAATTTTCTTACGTACCAGCTACTCCATTCCATAATTACTTTTCTATCTTAAATTCATCATTTCAATTCAAGCCTTAAGAATTTTAATGTTTAACTTTCTCAGCGCTGTGGTGAATACAGTTGGATCCCTTAATTCCGCATCTACAAAGCATTATTTTCCATAGACTTACAACTGAAATCAAGAGCCAGATTGGGGTTATGATTAATTTTCCCATTACATACCCTACTCGCAATTCATTTACCAATTTCGAAGCGTCATCTACAGAATGAAACCTGTAGGCCTGCCCTCCAAACACTTTCTTCACCCTCCTTCAATCTTCCAAAGAATCCCAAACCAAGTCTGTTATCAAATTAGTTCCTGATCGTCGTGACGGGACGGTTAAATATTTCGTAGTCTGAGCTTGCGAATTTCTAGATTTATGTTGTATAATTTTCCATCATATAAAATACATATAAAGATTAGTTTGCGCCGAGCTAAGTGTAGGCGAAAGATATTTTGAAGAAAAAAAAAGAGAAGAGAAGAAAAAAAGAAACAAAGTTAGCAGTTAACAATGAATTCAGATGCGGAAATGAACGAATGTCTTTCTGGAATATTCCCTCCGGTACAAAAGGGTTGAATAGTTGTTGTATTGTGCGTGAATGTAGCCTTAAGAAATAAACTGCTATCTTCAAATAATACGTACGAGGTCCAATCAAGTTACAAAGTTGTAGATGTTTGACTGTTGGAGCTACTAGTCAAAAAGAAACAATAAATTATGTGGTCAAAGTGCCGTTTTCAATCTAGCATAATTCTTTGTAACTCGTTAAATCGCATTTTAATGCCACATATTCTGTTACAGAGTCTACAAAAAAATCGCTTGCACAACATTCAACAGCTATTAAAAGTGTTCCATCGAGTAGCTATCGAGACTTCACCACCATCATTGTGTTGTATACACACGCAAACTAAGAGTAAAATACAGAATTTATTTTATTTCACGACTCCGCGCCTTTGCTCTCTCAGCGATGTAGGGGCGAAGAGGGGAATAGGAGCCTACTAAGGAAAAAGCGAAATAAGAGTACCTGAGAAACGATTTTTTTGTATCCATTTTTTTTTTTTTTAATGATTCTGTTATGTCTAATCCATGGACTATGTAAAACAAGTCTAAAACAGACACTTCATTGAAGAGGAAAAAAAAAAACGAAAAATCAAATTGACTCAAATGACTCTCATTACCCGTTAAATTGGGTAATTGGAGGCTCCCGTAGGGTAATGGGCAATATATCCGAAAAATTCCATAATACAGACAAAAGTTTAGTTTACTTGACAAAATTGAAAGTTAATACAATTATTTCTCTTGTGGATCTACAAATTAATCATTTATTTTTTTGCATTAGAAAAATGTTATTGTTTCCTAGCACAAAATTTTGAAATGAAGGACCATCACAATCTGCACATTCCAGATGTACTACATTTTTACACACTTCACAAGATATGAGACTGTCATTTAATTCTGTTTCTGTGAAGCAAAACAAACAAACGATTTTTATACCTGAAATATCACTTTCATTGCTAATTAAAATCGATGAAGATAGTGACAAACGTCTTGTAGCCCTGGATCTCCAATTAGGTGGTCTAACCCCCTTGCACTCATCCGTGTTTTCGTATTTTTATTATTTTTTGTTTTTATTTATTTATTTTTTGCAGAAGATGCGTTCTTCTCTGTCTTCTCTATCATTCGTTTTTTCTTTCCTTTATAGTGCTTTCTAAAGAGTGAAGCATTCAAAATCTACGAATATTGTTTTTTATGAGCATTCTTTTTTTTTGGGGGGGGGGGGTTGATGGCCTAATTTTGGCTTAGGGGAAATTATGAAGCAATCAGAGCTAAGCTCCAAGTTTCCCTTGCTCACCGCTCTCATTACACCACATGTTAACGATTCTTTATATATATACAAGGGCTGATCAAATGAAAAGGTACGAAACCACGTAAAAACGTAACAGTTAAATATGTGCATATTCCGCCATGGGAGAACGTAGCGAGACATCTCGGAATGCGATTGGAGTATCTGACTGGGATCGGAGCATGCGCGGGCGCCCGCATGCGCAGTAGAGAGCAGAGGCTCTTATCAAAAGCGGCGTCCAAATGATGCAGCAGTCAGTATGAGGACAGGATGGCGTACAGGTGGGGGATGTGTACTGTGAGACATTCCGACGCCTACGCAGGTCTATCAAGAACAAAAGACCGGGGCTGCTCACGGAGGGTGTGGTTCTGCTCCATGATAACGCGCGTCCACACGTCTCCAGAGTCACACACATGGAACTGGCCAAGTTCAAGTGGGAGACGTTGTACCATCCGCCCTACAGTCCGGACATGTCGCCCTGCGTTTTCCATGTGTTTGGTCCACTGAAGGAACACCTGAAAGGGAAGCGCTTCAACTCGGACGACGTACTCAAGGATGCTGTGAAGGACTGGGTCTCGTCACGGCCACAGGAATTCTGGGAGCAAGGAATCCTGCGGCTTGTTCATCAGTGGGATCGTTGTGCTCAGGCCTAAGGTGTATATTTTGAATAAAGTCTACATTTGTACCCACCGTGTCGTTTCGTACCTTTTAATTTGCTCACCCCTTGTATATATATATATTCAAAATACATTTTCCTCGCCCCGTTTTACACAATATTCGTTAAGCTATAATCACGCAGCCATTGCAATATACAGGGCTAGTCGAAATGATTGCAGTGATTTCGATTTATTATTTCACATATACTTATAAGATTACACAGATATATAAACAAACCGTGAAAGTTTTTTTGAGTATTTTCAGATGCTCAATATGTGCATCTTTAGTGACTCTGCACACATCAAGTCTATAATCGAGTTCTTCCCATACCCGATGCAGCATGTTTCTGTCAATGAGAACAAATGCATTGGTGATGAGAACCCACAGGTCTGGCAGATCAACTAGTAATGGTGTCTTTTACGAAACCCCAAACAAAGAAGTCGCTGGTGGTTAGATCAGGGAAACGAGGAGGCCATGACATCAGCTGACGACCAACATCCCCAGCACGACCAATCCATTGTGGGTGAGTCGTTAACGCTCTGGCCTCGCATTCGGGAGGACGGTGGTTCGAATCCCCGGTCGGGTATCCAGATTTTGGTTTTCCATGGTTTCCCCAAATCACTCCAGGCGAATGCCGGGATGCTTCCTTCAAAAGGCCATTGCTGATTTCCTTCCCGTTCCTTGTTACCAATCCCATACCGCCTGTAATGACCTCGACGTCGACGAGGCGTAAAGCCATAAGTAAAAAAAAGGAAGAATGATTCCCGCTAGGTATCCATCAACGAAACTCGAAGGATTGTAGCACGCGATATTCAAATTATTCAGGTTAGGCGTCTGTTACTCGTGGGCTCCATTCCCCCGTTCTCCCCTACGTGAAAATGGAGACAACTTAAGTTGGTATGCACATGGAGACTTTCCCGGCGTATTGATTCAATAAAATTTTCACGGGAGTCCAGCCGGATGGTGTCATAAAACGACGTTTCTAAAATAGACCTGATGAAGACAACCGAGCTGGTTGTCGAAACGTCGTCGTTTTATGACACCATCCGGCTGGACTCCCGTGAAACTTTTATTGAACTTAAGTTGGATTTAAAAATTGCTTCTGTGCGTTTGCTCTCGCAGGCTAATTTTTGTATGGAGTGGATATATATAAACACAATATCATTTTATTTATTATCTATAACGTTAAGTTCTTAATATTGTTCTTGTGGTGCCTTCTTGATTTAAAAGTAGTTAGGAAACCTTATAATAGTGATGGAATAAAACTTTTGTACAGTAACAAAATGATGTTAAAAAAACTCTTAAGCTTATATCTATCGACTTATCAATTATTGCGCGTGAATGTTTCCACTCGGAATCTGAGATGTTTTGCTGTTACTTCACTTATAAACTACACTGTCTGCATGAAAATTGGCTCTGACGCCATTCCTGTTGATTCTCATGTAGAATGTCCTCCTGAATCTGAATATCAGCCCCGTTTTTACCCAGGAAGCACAGTTTTTGAGAGACGCCCCAGTTCCCAATTTTCGATAATTTGGAGGTATGAAAAGAATTATTTTAGCCTTCACATTTCTTCTGAGCGGCTAGAGAAGTGAAAAATGCTAAAACATTAACATTTGTAGCAAGGAGGTATATTTGGAAGGAGAGCTTTCCTCTTAAATTTAAAAAAAAAAAATTAAAATGATCGATTGTTTCCGGTTTTTAGTAATTTTTCACTTATTTTCTACATATTCCAGCTTCCAACCCCTCTTATCATTCCCAAAATTCCTCCAAAAATTGTAGCAACAATAAATACAAATATATACCATGTAGCATGCCTTTGTCAATACCTCACGCCTACAGGTTTGTGTAGGAAATTTGATGCGCATTTCTTCCCGTTTTTACTACCGCTTTTTCCAAGTGAATTATATGGTACGCGAGTGTAAGTTTCGATTAATATCAAGTTATATGTTTTCTGTTTATTTATGCCACGTAGAGTAAAAATCTTCCACTGTTGGGTTCTCTAGCAAAAGTAAGCAGAAAATTCAGTATCCTATAACACTTCAGCTGTAAGACCAGTTTTTCACATTGAATATTTGTTAGACCCAGGGCCCCCAAGAACATATACTCTAGAGCCAGAAACGGAATAGTAAGACTTTGAACTACAGCCTGGACTATCAAATGATAAGTCAGGGCAACGATAGAATGGTCTATGATTACGGCCAACTTGGTTGGGATTGTATGATCACAACCAAGTTGATGTAATCATAGAATTAATAGAAAGGAGCAAGGAAAAAAAGGATGTAAAATTCCTATGCAAACCTGTAGGCGCCAGGTTTTAAGAGAGGCAGCCTGATACGGCGAATCTTCTGAACTCTTGCTATATATTTTTATTTATTGCTGCTATAAATTTTTTTGGTGTTTGGGTGAGGATGAGAAAGACTGGATACTGGAATATTTAGAAAATAAGTGAATTTTTTTTCGAAAAATCAAAAAAAAAAATTATCTACCTTTTTTTAAAATTTAAGATGGCAAGTTCAACCCAATTCTACCTCATTGTGTTAATGTTTAGCATTTTTCCACTCTCTAGCCCCTCGGAAAAAATGTGATGGCTAAAATAATCTGTGGTGTGATGGGGGAAAGGGGGGTCATATTCCGAATAAAACAAATTTTTTTTTTTTTTTTCCATACCTGTGAAGTCAAAGCAATATTGGATGGGCAGGTGATGTTCTGTTTTTTCTTCTTTCATGGTATTCCTTCTTTCTCTTAAATGAGTTTCTAGCACCTCTTGAACACACTACTACTTCGGAAGGTTTAATGTTGTGTGTGACCCAAACGTACACTGTGTCGTCCACACATGATCACTGTATGCAATGTGTGCAGTGCTGTGGCCTTGTAAGTGCAGCGACACATTGCTTCTTTTGTATTACCGAGCTTGCTGGGTGAGCGGTTTACGTTCTGGCCTCGTATTCGGTAGGACACCGGTTCGAATCCCTGTCCCGAAATCCAAATTTGGTTTTTCCACGGTTTTCCAAAATCACTACAGGCGAATACTGGGATGCTTCCTTCAAAATTTCATGGGCGAATTACTTCCAGTTCCCTGTCCCCAGTGCCATCCCGCCTCTAACGACCTCGACGTCGACGAGGCGTGAAACCATAACTAAAAAAATATATATTCCTAGGTATATAAACTTCTTGTTCGCGGCTTCGGAAACTGTTAACCACGGAAAAAAGTGTCACCCTCCGCTCACCATTTTTAATATTTTTTTGCTATTCGTCTTCTTCTATTCGTTTCTTACACAGTCTTAATTATTCCTCAAATTATTCATCTATAACAGTTACAAAGTTTGCAAGGAATCTCTTCCTTCTGAGTTGGGTTTATTTTGTTGTATTCTTGTATTAGTTTCGTTTTGCTCCTTTTATAAATTAATAGTAGACGGCGTGTCCTAATATACACATCGTGGCGTTATGTTACGCTTTGGGATATTTTCTTTTCTCTGATCTTAGTAGTGCTTGCATTTTAATCTGGTTTTCTGCGGTTCTGTTTACTATTGCTACTTTTTTCGTTTTCTTAATCCGATATTTCCTTAGTTCTGGGGATTACGATATAGGTTCCTTGACACTGGCTGCACTTGTTTGGCTCTATCCGAAGGTTATCCAACCAGAAAGTGACTGGTTTATTTCATATAACACACGCAGTGTGGTGATATAATTGGTGGCCAATGTCAAGTCGTAAGGAGCATTGCGGTACTGTGGCTCAGTTTCTAGTGGATGCATCCGGTGATTGTATTTGCCGTTGGTTATAGTTATAATAAGAACGCAAGGTTTCTTTTAAATAAAACTTCTTTTTTAACAAAGTATTGCAGTATATACTGATTTACAATGTACATAACTGAGAACTATGTGTGGGTGAGCAAATCCAGTAATTAATCAAATATTCCACTTACTTCTTCGCGAGATCTCGAAAACAGCGGGATCAACGACGGAGTGGCGTGAAAACTGTCACTAGTGATACTTCACTTCTATACAACCCTGATGAAGGCCCCAGGTCGGGATCCGAAACGTCGGCAGTAATACATCGCTATAAGCAGCGCGAATCTCGAAAAAGTAAGTCGAATAATTGATTAATATATCGCCTGCTAAAAGCGTAAAATATTGAATAAAGTCCAGTAATTAGCTGCCACGGTTTTGCTAGCACACCCGTACATTTCTGGCAATTTTTTTTAAAACGGTTGTGCATTATTGCCGCATTATTTCTTTGATACAGCTTTCAATTTCAGCCTTTCGCGCTTGCCCGGTTACAGCCTTCTTGACGTTAATTGAGACTTCAGAAAACCCACAGAAAAAAGTCCAATACTTGCAAGATCGCGGTAGCAACTCTGCTCGACAAAACGGGAGATGAAAGAACTCGTGCCAAACAAAACCACCGAACCACGCGTGGTGGCTGAGCGGCAACGCTCTGGCTTCGCATTCGTGATGACGTGGGTTCGAATCCCCGTCCGCGCATCCAGATCTGGGTTTTCCAAGGTTCCTCCAAATCTCTCCAGCCAAATTCGGAGATGCTTCCTTACAAATGCCAAGGCCAAATTCTTTCCCGTTCCTTTCCTTCCATCCTTTCCCGCCTCTAGTGACATCGACGTCGAAGAGGCGTAAAGCTATAAACAAAAATATCGCAAGAAACTGTCAATGTTGTTCGGGTGGCTTGGCAAGTGAGTTCTTGCGTATGATGACAGGCCGAGTTCCATAGCTTCTTGGCCAGTTACCATTTCTTCAATACAAACTCGAGTCGTGTGCTCTACACGAACAACTGAAGTAGCACTTTCGATTTTATAGATTATTCTTTTCACAGTTGATGTTTTCAGAACATTATTTCTGTCGAGTGCTGAACGCACTTTGCGAATCGTGGCAACCAAACTTTTACCATTTTTATAGTAAAGTATAACAGTAAGGATCCGTTGTTGTATATTGCAGCGATCCGCGTTTACTAACTGTTCTCTGTCTACTATCGAAACAAGCAGCCAAAATGGTTAGCAATTTAAAATCTTGTATTCTTATCGAAACACGCTTTATTAAGATGAAAGTTGTTTATAATGTCTAGCATTTTTGTGATGAATAGTTCTCTGCACTTAATGTATTTAAATTATCCCTAAACATCCTTTTGTATTCGGAAAAGTAGCTGTAGCATATTTCATTTCAACAGTGTTCGTTCAAACTAAGTTGTATTTTTTTTACTGTCATTAGTCTTTCAGCTGGTTTGATACAATCCTCCATCCCTTCCTATCTTGCGCTAACCTCTTCATCTCAACATACCCCTTACAACCTACGTCCTCAATTATCTGCTTCATATATTCTAATCTCTGTTTTCCTCTACACTTATTATATTAGACTGTTTCTTCCACTAGCAAATTAACCAATCCCACATGTCTCAAAATATGACCTACCATTTTGTCTCTTTCACAAACTTCTTTCCTCGCCCATCATTTCCAAAACTCGTTCGTTTCTTACTTTGTCTGTCTGCTTAATTTTCAGCATCCTTCTGTAGCACCACATTTCAAATGCTTCAATTTTGATTCTTTCTGGTATTCATAAAGTCCATGCTACTGTGCTTTGTTCCACGAATAGATTTTAAAAAGTTCAAAGTCCGAGATCATATTTTAAATTAAAAGATTCTTCTTTTTCATCCTGCTTTTAACATCATTCGTGCTTCGGCCATCAGTTATAATTTTACTTTACAACTAGCAGAATTCACTTACTTCTTCTATCACATCCGGTCCTTTTTAATATTTAAACTACTATTAGTGGCATTTTTTTCTGTTACATTTCATCACTCCTGTCTTGCTTTGATTTACATTTAGTCCAAACTCTTCCTTCTGTATTTTGTTCATGCCATTCAGTAACTTATTTATAACCTCAACCTATTCTGACATCAAGGCAATGTCATCAACAAATCGTAGCTTACTGATTTTTTCTCGCTAACGCTTCTACCACACGCAAAATTTCTTTCACTTCCTTTATTGCTTCCTCCATATACAAGTTGAATATTAATGTGAATAAAGTTTTCAACCTGATCTCACGCCCTTTTTAACTGACGCTTGTCTCTCATTATTCTCTACTTTTACTATAGCAAGTTGATTCTTATATAGTTTATAATATATTCTTCTATCTCGGTATTTTATATCTGATTTATATAAAATTTTGAACATCTTGCCCCACCTAACAGTATGTAGTTACAGAACCACGCTCCTGGCGATTGATGCCGAAATCGGAACTACGATAAATTAGGAAATTAGAAATTATGTATTCATTTACCAGATCAATCTTCTGGTTCACGTTTAAATTTCGAATATTTACTACTCCTCCAGTTGCATTCAATCATCATCATCACATCATTGTCATTTGTCAGCCGGGCGAACCCGACTGACTGGCTGTTTTACCGTTGGGCCGGTCTTCAGCCTCTGTTTTATTCTGTTGTCGGTGAGTGTAATGCCCCTGTGACTCCGCAGCGGCAGCACGCCGCCCTCGACGACTGCGCTCGCAGGAAGGTGAGGTGGAGGCCGCTGTACGCCAGCTCGCTTACGGCTTGGTGGTGGCCACGTTGCTGGAGAGGGCAGCTGTGATAGCTGCTGCTACTTCCAGGGACTGCACTGAACCGGTCAGGTGTGTCCGCTGCGGAGGAGGACATATGCTTGCAGACTGCAAAACACCACGGGATGAGCCAGTCTGCTGTAACTGCGGATCCAGGCACGCAGCTTCTTTCCGCGGTTGCGACAAGTGGAAGCAGCAACTTCGCAAGATTCGTCCAAGGCTCCATACGCAGCCCGCACCAAGTCAGGAAGTGTGCAAGACACGCCCACAGCAGCGGACACTCAACACACACTCACTCGCTCGCTGTATGGTATTCGTGTACACCAGTATTCTTACTTGTTGATGCGAATTCCGTCTCGCTTGCGAAGCGGAGATTATAGTGAGCGACTTGCTCCTTCTTCTTTGGGGACTGCCTTGCCCTCCCAGCCCGAGGTGTTAGGGATTACCGCTCCACGGCCCACTCCTGCGGGAGTGGAACCCCCGAGCGCGAGCGTAGGGTTGTCTCCGACCTGGATACCCTACGGTGACAACGAAGGGTCGGAACAACACTCCCTTCCATTAGGCGCTCCCGTTGGTAGGACGATGTCAGGCTCAGAAGAGCATATTCCAGGGGAATCTACAGTGGGCGGCGGCAGCCTACACGAAGATTCACACTCAAACCAACATCCGGACGAAGATATGGAGGTCTCACAGACCCCCATCAACCAAAATCTTCCAGAAGCAATGGAAGTTGCGCAGGCTCCTAGGAAGAGAATCCTTGGCTCTCCTACAGAAGTTATGAATGTGAACAAAAAGCGTCTCAAGACGCCCGCACACAACACTACCAAGAAAGTTTCGCTGACACCAGCCTACAACCCCACAAAAAAAGCTCCACTGAAGAAGACTAGGAGAACAACTGTGGATAATGAAGGTTTTGTCAACCCAAAACGCACAGCCCCTGCAGCGGTTATGTCCACCGCCACCGCCAGCAGTGAGGTATCTACAGTCAACCGGTATGAACAACTGCCAGCAGAAGAAACAACACCTGCTTCATCAAATGATCCAACACCTGTTGCTCCATCAAACTGAACGCAGGCCAGCGCCGATTGTGCTGACCTATAAAGAAGAATATATGACTCTTTACAACACCCTCAAGCGACTATGTAATAGTGCCTTCGTTGTAAAACCGGCTGGTCGCGAATTATATAAAATTCAAACCAAGACAACTACTGACTACCTAGCGGTAGCAAAACACATTACTGACAAGGGCTGGTCTTTCTATACCTACCCCACAGTGCCAGAAAAACTACTGAAGGTAGTCATTAGAGGACTTCCTTTCAACATGACCACCGAACATGTTAAAGAAGAATTAGAGGAGATGAACTACGCAGCCAGAACAGTGGTTAAATTGCGCTCGCCCAAAACGCAACAAGAAACACCACTCTTTCTAGTAGTATTAAATGACTCTGTAGAGAACAGATCCATCTTCCAAATGACTTCCCTATGTTCAGTGAAAGTGTCATTGGAAAAGTTACGTAGCTCAAGAGGCCCACCACAATGCTACAAATGTCAAGGGATAGGTCATGTCTCAAGGCATTGTGTAATGCCAGACAAATGCGTAAAGTGCGCAGGAGATCATGCGACGAGGGACTGCACCCTAACCAAAGGGCAAGCCCCACCAAAGTGTGCAAACTGTGCTGGCGACCACGTCGCCAGCTACAGAAAATGCCCAGCGTTCTCTAGATTCAATGAGAAGCAAAAGATGAACAATGCTGCACACGCTGAAGCTATGAGAAAACAACGCCAACAACAACAAAAGAAACAACTGCAACAACAGTTAAACAATCAAGAAGCCTCCCTGCAGGATCCTGATGCCTTTCCGCCCCTGCCGGGACATGGAAATGATAACCAGCAGGGATCAAGCAGCAACCAACCCGCAACTCAAACAAATAACGAGTTCAAGGACAACCGCTCCAACAGAAGATGGGAAAATAACCAAAGAAAACAGCAGCCACCTGGAAGTGATAGGACAACCACGGATCAAAACCTACATCAGCAGAACAAGTCTATTGATGACAGTACGAATTCAGTCCTGCTAAACATGATCCAAACTTTACTACAAACACTAATGTCCATGATTGCAGAAATCCCGCGGCAAGTTGAAGCCGCAGTAAAGGCAGCGGTGCAGGCCGTACCAAGAGGTATACCCAGCAACCAGCAACATGACTAATAGGATTCAAAACTTAACCATATGCACCTGGAATGCCAATGGCATATGGAACCAAATGGGTGAATTTAGTGAGTTCCTACGTGATGAGCAGATAGATATCTGCTTAGTCACAGAAACACACCTAAAACCTAGTGTAAAGGCTGCAGTGGCAAACTACTCATGCTACAGAAATGACAGACTGACGGCGGGTGGTGGTACCGCAATCTACATCCGTTCCACCATAAGGCACCACGAAGTAGCTCTGCCAGAACTAATGACAATTGAAGCAACTGGTATCGCTGCTGACACGTCCAGTGGCAGGATGATTATTATCTCCGCCTACCGACGACCTGCCAACAAAGTCAATGAGGAAGAAATCGCCAAACTCCTAAACATCGCAGGGAACGTCTTCATAGCAGGGGATTTCAATGCGAAACACTGTGACTGGAATTCCAGACTTACAAATACAGCCGGCAAGCAACTACGGCGCGCTGTACAGGCAAATGATGGCATGGTATGGGGGCCCACTGAACCCACCATCTTTCAAAGAAGATATATGCCAGATGTACTTGACATCGCAATAACCAAAGGACTCAATCACACAATTGCAATAGCCACAAAAAACGCACTCTCCTCTGATCACATACCAGTCATTTTTTACCTAGCTGAGGGCGCAAGATTGAAAAACCCTAGCCGCCACAGAAACATCAAAAACATAAACTGGGATTTATACAAACAGCACCTCACCCAAAGACTTCAAAACGCTGCACCACCTGATATCATAGGGTCCAACGCTGCTACCCTCGCCATCACTCAATGGATCAACGAAGCAGCAGATGCTGCTTCCCCACAGCAAAAACCCATGCTGCAAAATCATTCAAAACCTCTTCCGCCCAATATCAGAGAGGCCATAACCACTAAAAACCGACTGACCAGGGAATGGCAGATTACGCGTGACCCATTCACCAAACAACTCATCAATCGTATGCGGCACGAAATCAGGTCAGAAGTGCAGCAACACAAAAATAAAGAATGGGAAGGCCTACTCAACACTTTAAGCACAGAAGACGGATCGGCTTGGAGACTAACCAGGCGAATGTTGCGAAAGGGAGGAAAGTTACCGCCTCTCTTGGTAGGCAATAGATTCGTCAGTGAACCAGAAGAAAAGGCTGAGGCAATAGCAGTAGCCTTTGAAGCCAACTTCCGACCAGTGCAGGACCATCTCGACATGCAACATATTCAGATGGTAGAAGAGCGACTGCAAAGATTTTTAAATACTAACATTCCTGAAGAGGATTCAATCGACCCAATTACCGAGGATGAAGTCATCGGCATGTTACAACATGCAAAACCCAATAAAGCACCGGGTCATGATGGCATTGGGGCGCCACTACTAAAACAATTACCAAGGGCAGCTATAAACTATATAACAGCCATTTTCAATCATATTATCAAAACCGGCTGACTACCCTGAAACTTGGAAGCATGCAGACATTGTGGCTATTCCCAAACCAGGGAAAGACAGAAGATCCCCGAAATCCTACAGGCCTATAAGCCTATTACCAACCATGTCAAAAATTTTCGAAAAGATCTACCTGAGGAGGCTGCGACATCACATTGACCAAGAGCATCTACTACCGAATGAACAATTTGGATTCAGAGAGCATCATTCTACATCCCAACAGCTGCTTAGACTTGTAGAACATGCGCTAAGTGCATTCGAGAAGAAAGAGTTTTTCGCGACAGTTCTTCTGGATGTCTCGAAAGCTTTTGACTCTGTTTGGCATCAAGGACTCCTATACAAACTCCTTGTACTAGGCATCCCTTTGTCGCACGTGAGGCTGCTGAAAAACTACCTGACCGGCAGAACCTTCAAGGTAATTTTAGATGAGGCCGTGTCATCTACTAAAAGCATTGAGGCTGGAGTACCGCAAGGTTCAGTCATCGGGCCAGTCCTCTACAATCTTTATACAGCCGACCTGCCAAAAACTGATCGTGTGCATACTGGTCTTTATGCTGACGACACAGCGCAGTTCACAAAGAGCATTAAAGCGCAAAATGCAAGGAACTTGCTTCAGAGAGCCTGCTCAAATATTGAAGGCTGGGCCAAAAGATGGCGACTCGCCTTCAACGCAGGAAAAAGTCAGGCCACATTTATCACCAGGAGAACAGTTCCTCAGAATCTTCAACCCATCCAACTATTTGGCGAGCCGATACCATGGACCCAAACTGCAATCTACCTTGGTGTAACCCTCGACAGGCGCCTCACCTGGAAACAACACATCAGGAAAGTCAGAGCAAAGGCAGAAGGCAGAATGAGGACTTCTATATCCCATTCTTAACCCGACGTCTAAACTAAAACCTGACCAGGCCATAAGACTGTACACTGCTCTGGTACGCCCGGTTCTCGAATATGCAGCGGTTGTGTGGGGAAATGCTGCTACCTCATACATCCAAAAGCTGCAAACGATTCAAAATAGAGCAATACGCTATGCGTATAAACTGCCCAAAGAGACCCCGACCACAGTGCTACACGAAGTCAGTGGTATGGAAAAATTAAAGGACAGAATTAAAAAATTGGCTGCTAAGTTCTACACTAACAGCACCAATTCATCAAATCCACTCATTGCTCAACTAGGCAACATACTTCATTTCAATGACAATATCAGGTGGCCAGTCCACCTCATTCAGTAACCATCTCCGGAGATGACAATCCAAATAAGCCACACCGACAAAGACAACCAAAACAAAAATCTGGAAGGAGATGCACCAAGTGTAAGAACTTCCCCACACTCCAGGAGAAAAGCCACCTGGGTAATGATAGTCGTAGTACAGCAGCGGCACGACTGACGACTCACTCACTGACTGAGTTTCGTTGCGGGCCTTGCTCGTATTCGGCCATCTGAACCTGCTTCTTATTGGTCGACCCTGCTAACGCCTACAACATGGGTAGGAGACAGCGGCGAGTGGCCTCGACCCATTCACCGCTACGCAGTGATGGCGAGAGGACTTCCGTGAACCAGCAATCGATGATAGCAGATACGATGCGCCAAGTGGAGGGACTAGCAGACATGGTGCGCCAACTGGAGGGACTAACAAGACTAACACAAGACCCAAACTGGCTTGCCAACGAAGTAAGAAGAGGCTTCTGTGGAGATCAAGAAGAGAAGTCGCAAGAAGAACTCACGCCGACGTCGCAGCCTTCGTTGCCAGCTACTACGGAATCTCCAGTTGGGGGCACGCCCACCTCGCCCCCACGAGAAGACATGATCATTGACCATCAAGAAGACGTCAATGAACCTCCAGCAGAAGAAGAAGACGAAGTCGTCATATCACAAGAAGAAGAAGGACCTGTCCTTCCAGTAACCGCCTTCTATGAAGGCAATTATATACACCTGGCTGGCGAACTAATGATAGAAGTCAACCAGTATATTCTCTGCTTCCCCGTGAAGGAGGGGCTGCGGCTACTACCGCAGCACCCAACACAACTACGACGACTGACGGCCTACCTGGACGGGCGTGGCATACGCCACTCCCCACAAACCCCCCGACGACCAAACAAGATGGTCGTTCGGGGCCTGCCTGCTGATGTGCCAGAGGAGGTGGTAGCTGCCGAGCTCACCAACGGCGGCATCGCAGCCTCGGCTGTACATCAAATGCGCCGCTCAGGCACTGAAGAGCGACTACCGCTGTTCACGTTCCAGCCTGCGGATCGTGTACCGCGGGAGAAGCGAACAAGGACTATGCTTGGACGCACGGTCCAACTCGAACCCAAGAAGCGGCCTCCGCTCGCCTTGGCACAATGTTTCCGTTGCCAGGGTCATGGGCACATGGCCTTCGACTGCGCTGCTGAGGAGCGCTGAGTAAGGTGCGCCGGAAAGCATAGAGTCACCGAGTGCAGCGTCCCGCGAGACGGGGTGCCCACCTGCACCAACTGCTCCGGATCCCACCCAGCTTGCTACAGCGGCTGCCCCATCAAGAGAAACCTGCGCGCCAACATGAAGGCGACACACACCAACGAGTCGGCGTCCCCGTCAAGGAAACCCGTCCGACATCCAAGCTCGACCGGATCTGAGCGATCAAAGGCGAAGAAGCTGCCCGCAACTCACCATCAACATCATCAGGCGGACTACAAGCGCCATGACAACTACAGTGTCATCGTTCAGCTGCTTCAACAGCAAACATTGCTAATGACCCAGGTCTTAGCGAACACAGCCACCACGGGTTTGACACGCCCGAAGATGCCACCTCACAGCAATGACAACCTACCGCTGAACGGGAAGGAGATACGGGACCACCTGTAAGAACTTCCTCATACTCTGGGGCCTATGCTTCCCCAGACGACGAGTGTCTGCGCACCAGCAGCGGCAGTCGAGCAATGGATCGCCAGAGCAGCGTCGAGTTCCTATCCACCATCCAGCAGCAAGACAGAAGAAGAAGAAGTCGGAGCCTCATAAGTTCGATAGAGCCCACACCAGCCACTCCTGCAACTGCCAAGACCCAGGACAACGAGAAGACCGACTGGATGCCCTCGTCGACTTACTCAAGAACCTCGTCAACCACCTTGCTTCAAAGGAAGATTTACGAAACACGCCGCGGCAGCCCTGAGGGCACCACAGCATTAACTGATGACCATTTCTGAGATGGCAGATGCGCCGGCACTCCATCTTGTGAAGAAACACCATTCAAAGAAGACATTACAGCCAAAATGAAGACGCACCGACAGTGAAGATCAGTTCCGTCCAAATACTTGGAGGCAATGCCTTAGGGCAATACACTCCACCCTACACCAGCTCAATGGTGAGCTGCAATTAGGCTATGGCGCTGCGTTGCTGCTTCCATGCTCGGCAGCCGCGATAAGAAGCAGCGTGTGAAGAGCCGCAATTGCAACAAACAGCGTCCTCGCGACGCTGGTTGCATTCTGCGACATAATGACCACCTCCACAACGAACGCATCTTGCTGGCTTTGTACATTCGCTGGCTAGATGCCGGAATTCTTGGCACCTGTAGCACTGAACCAGCTTGCGTGGCTGCAGTTTTGCTGTAGATTTCTGCGAAGAGGTGCCGGCCTTCTTCGTCCTGGGGCAGGAGAGTGTGACTTCATAAGATATGGAGTCCTGCTGCAACATCTGGATGGCGGCTTCGAAGTCTTCAGGGCAGGACAGCAAGATCTTCAGTCCCAGATGGTCTGGCCAGCTAAATACAGGAAGCTTCATGGTACTCTGCATCTGAGCCAGTAAGATGCAGTAGTTCCCTGCATAGCTGACAGTGATCGGTGGTACTGGGCCTACTTGTGCAGCAGGGTAGATTACTGGAGCTGATGAGTCAGGCACGCCGTTTGGAGAAGGCGATGGTGAAGATGGTTGTGTGGGCCTTATCGGCGTCGTCTTGAAGTTGCGGTACGTCTTTGGGTCGTAGCTGTAAATCTGGAACCTTCTTTTGGTGTCTTCAACATATTCCTCCCAGACGAAGTCGCTGGCCAGTGGGGTTGGAAACACGAGTGCCTCCGGCCACGCCTCGTCTCCTCCAGCAGGGCGATACTTATTGACCAGGTGTCGGTGGTCACGGCTAGTCAGGGCCTTCTTGAAAGTGGCAGCGTCGCAGGTGGAAACCCGCCAGCTGAACTGAAGGCCGTCAAGGATGACTGAGATAGCGAAACACCATTTCTCAGGGTTGCCTCTTGCAAGACGTCTTTTCCAAGCTTTAAAGGACCAGTCTTCTGGTCTAACTTCTTCTACAACACGTTCAGTGGCCCCTGGTGGAAGGTGGGAGGCCTCCGCCAAGAAGCCAACTTCACGCGGGAAGGCGCCGGGTGGTTTGAATTTCTTCCTCCGTTTTGCCTTCTTGGTTGCAGCAAGCTTCACAGGCGACTCGGAGGCGCTACTGGAAGCTGTAGTGTCTGCCTTAGTGACAGCAGATAGGCAAGAACGAGTAGACTTGGCTGCACCAGTCTGCACAGGCGACGTGGATGCCATCTTGCTCAGCTCGCCGTCCTACCTCTGACACAATGGCTTCGTATGCTTCCCTCGGGAGGATCCAACCAACCTTCGGGTTGTTTTTTTTTTTTTTTTTTTTTTTTTTTCGCTGCCTCAACGGCTTTATGTAGCCCCGCTACTGTCTGTAGCTTTATCTACTGTAACATATGGTTGGTTTTGGGAAACATGATACACACTTTAGGGAAAAACCCGGCTTTGGCCATTATATAATGACCTTAGAGGGAAACCCTTGCTTGTTCTTATCGCCTGGTGGGGATGAGCGTAGTTAACAACTGCGTGAGCAGTTGTACGACCATCCCTAGTTGATTTTCTTGTTGCTGGCATTGACAACGGTTGTTGTGTAGATGCTCATCGGGTCTGGTTAGGTGGTTATGCTTGGTCACATGGCCGTGGGTGGTCTTAACCTTCTGCGATCTGGGTGGCGTCGTGATCTTCTCTGTGCTGGTTTGGGGGCGGCTCCTGTTGATAGCCGCTTGCAGCTTCCTCCTCAGTGGGCAGCCCCCGTAGCTGGCCGCGTGGTCCATGGCGCAGTTGGCGCAAGTTGGTGTCGCTTCGCGTGGTCTGGTGCACACCAACACGCTGTGATTTTCCCCGCAGCGAACGCACCGAACTTGGTTCCGGCAATCCTTCGATCGATGCCAGAATCCCTGGCACCTGAAGCATTGGTCAACAGTTGACAATGATGATTTCTTCCTGCGGGGATTCTTCTTGGTGCTCCGGCCGTTTTGCTTCTTGACTTGGATATTGGCTGCCTCAACATCATTGATTTCCGATGGCGTTGACTGCTTGGGTTCTGTAGGTGGTGGGAGGTTTTCATCTGGGTGACCTCCGTTCCTCGGTTGGTTGCTTCCTCTGGCGAAGCAGTGTTTGGGATGCTATCATTTTTCGGAAGCCCTGCGCCTCCATACTGGACGAGCTGGAATTGAATGCTATGGCTCTCGAGGAAATCCTTAACCGCCGCTAACTCTGATGGGCTCGCACATGTTACGAGCAGGTTGTCCGGTGTCAACCCTGACGGCGCTTGCGATGCCACTACTTGGTGGTCTGGACTAGGCGTGGCGTCGAGGTGCATGGGCAAGGACGGTGTTCTTGGAGATTCCGGTCCTTTAAGGCCGGCGGTAGTTCCGTCTTTTCTTGAGGTTTGAGACTCATCTTCCTGGCTAGACGAAGATGATAGTTGGTGTGGTTTGCAATATAGCACCCGATGTAGGTCTTCAAAATAGTCATCCTCTCTGAAATCCTTGCTGAGGATGACAGGAAGGCTGACAAACCGTGACCATTCATTCTTCTTGTCAGTGATGGGCGTGGCGAAGTGACCGAACTTCTCGTCGCTGAGGATGCACAGGAACATGTTACTTGGTATTTCCCATGCATACTCTTTACTCCCGGACTTGACTCGGAGTTGGATTATGCATGGTTGAACCTGGGCGTCTAGGTATTTCTTCCACCAGCTTCGGGATGTGTGCTGTCCTTTTGCCATGAAGATTTCGCTGTACTTGCCGGATGTACAACGGATATAGATCAGGGTCTCCGCCTCCTCGAAGTCGGGGTCGTCAAATCCATCTTCAATTCTTGGTGACGACCATGTTGTCCAGGATGAGTTTGCGGTGTCTGATCCCTGGGATCGACGTGAGCGGGTTCCAACATAGCTGCCCGCGTTAGCTGTCGTAGGAGTGACGCACCTGGGAGACCGCACGTCGGCAGTGGCTGCGCAGGGAGTAGACTGAGCCTCCCTGTGCTCATGTGCTGTGGTCCCATGTTGCGCCGTAGCAACTTCGCCTGATGTCGACTCAGCTTGGCGTGACGGTGTCTGCAGCGGTGAGACAGGACGCCGCTTCTTCACCATACTGCACGTTGTCTATACGAGTCACTGGTCGAGAGTGGACTAAGTTAAGTTTTTTTTTAAGTTAAGGTATGAGTTGAGGTTGTTTTGGTTGAGGTTGTTTTGGTTTTATGATTTAAAATCTTTCTTTAGTGTTACGTTTAATATAATAAACACACTCTGGCTGCACTATCATTACAGTAGTGCCACAATCTGATGATAGATTCTCATGCAGTTCGATGAATCAAATCGAAAATAAAGAATATCTTTTCTCGAGATATCTTAACTGAAAGGTGATGTTGTTAGGCTGATAAGAAACTTAGAGCAGACTGGAAATGGGTAGTTCCATAGCTTTAAAATTTGCCACACCTGTTTTTGAGGATGTACTTTTCTAGAAAAGGTGTATAATGTTTATCTATTTAGCACTTGCTTATACTTCGCAAATGCAACATCAAAACCAACATCAATTAATTTTAAAAACGTATGTCTAAGCAATAGGTTATTGTTTACGAAACTGAAATAATGCTATTTAAGCTTATTATGTATATCTGACTCTTGTGTATACTTGCATCGAAGTTTTAAAATTGCGGAATTCCGTTGAGCAATAGTCGATGTTTGACGCGAAAAATCTGCCAAGTATTACGGCGTCAATTGCTACTGTTTGCTTTGCTAAATCCTGGTTCCATAGCGAATTGCACTTGTCTTTCAGCATTTAACTGAAAACAACTGTATTAACGTGACAAAAGTTGCTAGACCAATGTTTAATATTATAAATACAAAATGTTTTTAGCACAATGGTAGTATGTATACTGTGTTACAAATTTTATTTACCCTTAAAATTTGTAAATTCCTAAATCAGGATTTTAAAGACTTATAAAAGCCTGAAACATGAATTTTATATACCTAAATTTAGTTTTTTAGAGCCTAAAAGTCCGGGGCTTAGTTATAGGTTTTCCCGTTCGGGCGACGAACTTATTTAATAATCGTTTGGAATACAGTTATTAAATATTAAGATGTGTTCTCATCAAATAGCCACTGTGATTTCGTCATCACGTCGCATACACATGAAATTTAAAAGAAAAATTCCGAATTTATTGCATCTCATGAATATGCATCTGCTCTCTTTGTGAAGTGTAGGAAACAGGAGCCAACTTAGAACACGATCCACAAGAGCCGTACAACTGACTTAAAACCACTCTTGTATTATTGCTCCCGCAGGTGGAAATACATTAGGAGTAGATATTTAACTACAACGGTTTCCTTAGTTACTTGTAAAAGTGTAAACATTCCTTTAAGAAAATCTATTGTAAACTATATTATCATTTGGCTGAAGAGCACGACATGTGTGCTGCCAGCCCGCTTCCCCCATTAAGGGGGATGAATGAAATGACAATAAATATATATATATATATAGTTACACCCCTTCCCCTAAGGTGTCTTTTTAACCAAGTCAGGTGCGCTTGACTCGGTTCGGTAAGGGTGAACTATCCATTACGGATAAAGTAATCCCTACATGTTTTTCTCAAGGGGAGGGGGTGATTATTTTCGGAAAATTTGACCCTACGATAATTGCGTCGCGCAACCGGACAGGACTACCATCTCCTGTGTCTCGGTCTTTTTGGTACGGGTGAGGTTCTATGATCTTCAGTGTGAGATCTGACCCCGTGATATGCCATCCTGATTTCGGGATGGTTCCTCTTAAAGGCCATGGCCGAACTCTTCCCCGATCCTTATTCCAATCCTTCTTCCTTTCGGCTGAGAAGGATCCAGTAATCCTATAACAGCTAGCCTCCAAAAAACACACACACTTTGATCTCAATCCAAATTATTCGATGGAATGTTCTCAAATTTTCAGCGGTGTTCTGCTGTAATTATTTCATATAGTGAATTTCTTGTGATGGTTTATAGAAAGCAAACATCGATACAGCAACATGTAAATTAACAGCGGTAATGTTGTCAACTAGAACCACCCTGGACTTCGTCCACGTAGAATTTAAAATTCTTGCCACTAATTCACTCATAAAGTATCAAAGAAACGTTGGCCGGGTAGGAGCTGTTCTGTGTTTTCTTCTTTCTTGCGACTCCTTCTCGAGTTTATGCGCGTGACTTGTTTTTACCGCCACACACTTCACTATTGTCCACAGTATTAGCAGTGATACTGCCTCGAGCGACACATTGCTTTATTTGTGCGAGAGATAACTGCCTGCTTTCGTTTCCTTCCTGCTAAGAATTCTTCGTCCTTTCAATATATTCCTTTTTCTGTCGAGATTGCTCCTGTTTTTATTCTTAGAAACTCTCAAATTGTGCGATTCTTTTCTACATTACGTACCAATTCACATTTTTGAAATCATTTCTGCAGTATCCGTTTTTCCTTCATTAGCGAAGTATTGTTGTTTCAACATTATTATCATTATTATCAAAGTAAGAAACAATTTGTTCGTATTTCTGGATTCATTCACATTAGTTGACAATGAAATAAAAAAAAAGTTTTTTTTTCAGAATCCATCAAAACTATATTTCTAATGGTTTATACCCCTTAAACACAAAGTCTCCATATACAAAAGTGCAAAGTTGTAGCATGTATGTATCTATATATTGTTATGAATCAAGTGCAGAATGTCAGTGTTATTACGCACCTAATGTATGTATAGTATCTGCGAGATTTTGCCGTTGCGGCTTGGGACGAATAGACGCTGCTACGTGACGCAACAATGCGCCAGATTTTCACATTCGGTGTGTGACTAAACAATCTACCTGGCTTGGGCATTCAATGGTTTTATTTCCTATCACAAACAACTTTAAGGTACGCTTCCCATTTGGGAATATTCCGGGGATGTCCCACCAAACGCCGTTATCTGGTGGTGGCGGACGAAAAAAAGTCCTTAGTGCCGTTTCCTGGTAAAGTGGAGTGCTCGCAGAGGGGAAAGGATAATCCAGTTACTAACAGGCTCGCCAGCAATATTATTGTTTGAGTGCTTTGTTAATCTGTTGAGCCTACCAGGAACTGTACAAGTATTTTCCCGGGTAGAGCCCTGACACGCTGAGGGACATACGCCACATCGCAGTGCGAGGAGTACAGAGTTTTCTTCGGAGGGAAAAGAACGGACAAAAGGACATTCTCATCTGCTGCAGCGGCAAGTAACCTACGCCGACGCCTTACAGGCCCCAAACACACAGCATGTCTCTCAACCTGATTGAACAACACAAAAACAAGTTGAACATCACTGTTGCCCGAAATCAGTAGAGTGTGAACCATTATACAGAGAACAAGATGTTTTCTGTACCAGTAGAGTTGGGAGTTGAAGAAATTGCTTCATTCATTGCTGCGTTCAAGGAAAATAAATGGAAAACGATAATAGTAAAAATTTGGGTAAAAAAAAGGCTCCAAAAACATTTCAAATTTTCACACACGAATTTGCTATCGGAGCTCAGAGTAAATGTACCGGAAGATTACAAAAATTTTCTGAGGATTAAAAAACAATCAACCGAAATATGTGAGTCGATTGTCCAATTTGTACACAAATGTACATGTACAGTACATCAAAATTTTCATAAAAACGCTCGGCATGCACGTATTTTCAAACTATAAGATGAATAACTTTTTAATAAGAATTTGAAAACTTTTAGAAATAATCAACTTCAAAAATTTCTAATAGAAGATTCAAATATAAATTTGGAATAAATTTTACAAAATAATAATAGGGAAAAAAAGTAAATAGAGGCGCCGAATTGAGTGATAAAAGGAGAAAATCATCTCATACATCTGCTCCGTATATTTCGCTTTATCGTTTTTTCTTTCCTTCCTCCCCTAGCCCCGGATGCGGCGTTTTCGCATATTTGTTATACGAGCAAAATTCACTTACATCTAACGCATCCACATATTTTTATTTTTAATCTACTACTATTGATATCATTTCTATTACATTTCAGCACTTTTGTCTTGCTTTGGTTTATATTTAGTCCAAAATTTTCTTTCAGTATTTTGTTCATGACAGTCATTGACTTCTCAGTATCCTCAACATGTTCTGCTAACAGGACAATGTCATCAGCAAATTGTAGCATATTAATTTTTTCCTCCTTGAATGCTTATGCCACATTCAAATCTTTCTTTCATTTCAATTACTCTCTTATCCATCAAAAATTTTTTGCTTTTACATTTTTGTTGTTTAATTTAATTTTAGTAGTTATGTAGATGATGATATAAGTCACATACTGAGTCTTTAGACACTTTATATGTATTACAGTAAACCACATCACTTTGCAACTTAATTTTTCCATCTGGTGTGCAAGATGACAATAATAATTGAACACGTAATTGTTTTAAGACTCCCATGCAAGCAGAGGTTATATGAATACATATATTATACTCATGCAAATAACATTTAATTCGTATAATCGTTTTACAATACTGAAAATTTTTAAGAAATTGACGTATTTAATTATTCAGAAATTTTAGAATTCATGTGCATAAAAGTGATAAACTTATGCGAGCATTATTACTTCACCCACTGTTATCGTAGTTAATATGCAATATATTTCAATGTGTAACAATGGATACAAGATGAAAAGCATGTTCTTATAAACAGCTTGAACAGCGGTCTGGTGGCTCAATGGTTAAATCATCAGACTGGAGATCGAAAGGTCCTCGGTTCGAATACCTGTCCCGGTAAGGATTTTCGTAAGTCCTTAACATGACCTTCTCCTCTGGCACAGCTTACTGTTGTAGCTATTTACGATGCTGCCCACACTGTGGTTAACGGTTCAAGATATGATTTAAGATATGTTTGATTGTTTAGGCTTTGCAGGTTTGATTTTTCTACTAAATCAGTTCACATCTGATTTATTTACCAAGCACATACATCTATCCCAACCACCACCACTAATTATACTTGTTCGTCTTGACCGTGGATAAGGTTATACAGTAGCCTTCTTCATTTCCTCCGATTGCAAGTTCTGACCACGCTTCTATCGAGCTACACACTGTGTCACCACTTCTCACTACTATTAGCTTGTCTTTCGTCACGAAGCAACTTCCCTAACGTGATCAGCGGACAACATTTTAATACTTTTAGATCCACTAAACAACTATACAGGGCGCGCTGTGATCTTGACCCGAAGTATACTTTTGTCGAGCTTTATATAGTCTTAAATTGTCCGCAGTTTTTCACAACATTATTTTGTATCAGGTCAGAGGACAAATGAGCGGGGATGTCCTGTCTCGGCTTTCACTTGTTTGCCTTATCGAGCCACAGAGTGATTCGGGAGAAACAGTTAATATTGGAGTAGCTGGTAGTGTGAACAACATTGAATAAAAAAGTTCAAATAAATGTGTGTCCGATTTCAACTCGTTTAGGTGCTGGAATGTTATGCATCAAATACGCCTCAGAAATTGATAGAAAGCAACTAAGTAACTTACTGAAGTACTTTATTCATGCAAAATACACATTTGTTTAATAAAAGTTTGAATTAAATGTTCTAAAATCCCACCACCAACTTGAATACACTTTGTAGCCCTCTTTGAAATGGTACGTGTATCACTTCTGAGTATGTCTTGGTGTACTTTTATGAGGGTGGCAGTTTTTATATCGCGGGTGAGTAATTTGTCTCTTGTGTTTACTTTTTCTTTATACACTTCGTTTTTGAACCATCCCCACTGGCAAAAATCTAACAAGGTAAGCATGAATAAAGTGCTTAAATTTGTGTATTGAAGTCGACCGTGGGATTTTCGAACATTTGATTTTAACTGATGAAAATTATGCGTGTGTTTTTGGATGAATAAAGTACTTGAATAAGTTATTTGTGTCCTCTTGATCATTTTCTGAGGTTAATTTGATGAATAACGTTCCAGCATCTCTATATCCAAAACGAATGGAAATTGGTCACATGTTGTTCAGAACTTTTCTACTCAGTATTGTTCATACTACCACCTCCTTCAATATTTACCATTCCTTCTGAACCACCATGTATGTACAGTCGCGTTCCTTTACCGTGTCGTCGGAAGAGTGAGAGAAATGATGCCTAATGCGCTTGATCGTTACAAGGTTTTTTCAGCGTAAACTTTTCACTGTTCCGTTGGGCAGTTTTTGAGTGTTGATCGTTTCCAACGGGACACTTTTTATGTCGTCCGTGATTCCGGAATGCTATCCAGTAACGAACGGGGAATACGTATTCACATTTGAATCGGCTTTTTTTAAAAGGGAGTAATCCACATTTTTTCACATCTTGTCTGTTTTAGCGATTTTTGTTCCGTGAGAATAGAGCTATCAGTTTCTTTCCAAAAGGCGTCTGTGCGAGAATTCTTTGCCAATTAAATGACTTAAAAATATTGAAAAACTACATTCCACATGACATACGTTATGAGGGGCTATTTCACTGGTAAACCACTGATGCAGCTCCAGACGACGAAGGCCAAGAAAAATAACAATACTTTCAAGAATATAAAGTTACCCTGATATAGACAGTGGGCCAAAGTACCCAGTTCTACATTCACTCTGAATTTAACTACTATTATTTTCAGGTGTGCTTTGACAGATGTCTAACACATACCGAGTGGGGTGGGTGAGAGGTTAACGCTCTGGTCTCGCATTCGGGAGGACACTGGTTTGAATCCCCATCTATGCATGCTGGTTTTGGATTTCCATGATTTCCCTTATTCACTCAGGGCGACTGCCGGGATGCTTCCTTCAAAAGGCCATGGCCAAATTCCTTCCCGTTCCTTGTCCCCAATCCTTTCCCGCCTCTAATGACCTCGACATTGACGAAGCGTAAAGCCATAAGTAAAAAAAAATGTAATAAATAAATACGAAATTATACCTTCTTACGATTATTTCATTTCTCTTAAACGTGATTTTTTTAAAAAATATTTCAAATAAAAATATCATGTAAAGCTAAACAGAAATTTCTAATAAGGGTTCTGGAATTTTTTTTTTTATTTTTCTGAACCTTTACTTTTGGTCATGAGTGTCCACTAACAAAAAAATACTGATTCATTTCTTGACGCGAGTCGAATGTCAACCACAACGGTACGAACCAGCGGGACTATGCAACCGGACCAGTACTAGACGACTGGACGGCAACGCTTTTTCACCATTTCACGGATCCGCGTAAATTAATGCGCGGTCTCAGTTAGCTGGATTGGAATCTATAGGTGCTGCCTTCCACATGCACCAACACATTGCTGTACTTGTATGGGTTAAACTTTTTCTTTTCGGCTTCGCCAACTGTAAATCAAGGAGAAATATCTGCCTGCTTTCTTTACCATCCTTTCAATCATTCTTCGTCCTTCCACTGCGTCGTTTTTCTACTTTCGTCTGTCAAAAAAAATTTCCTTTGTTACTGTATTTACTCTTAGAAAAACTGAAACCCCGCGACATCTTGTGAATTACAGACCATTTCAAGATTTCATACTTTGCTAGATTTATTATAGCTATATCCGCTAAGACCCAAAAATGGCAATGGGCTGGTCATATTGCTCGCAAAAGAGATGAGAGATGGACTACGGCAGTATTGGATTGGATACCAAGGAACCTGAAAAGAGCAAGAGGAAGACCCCCGGATCGCTGGGATAAGGAAATACGTCGAGTTACAGGCGTGAACTGGAAGAGGGTGGCTCAAGATCGATCAGCCTGGAAAGAACTACAACAAAACTACGTAGAATTAACTTGTAACATATAGATCCTTAGACTTAAAGAGGCTACATCCTGAAATAAGGATTGATATAGCAGGAATAATAATAATAATATCTGTTTACCTTCTTTAAGTGAATGAAATGTCTTGTAAGCCCGTCGAAAATGACGTGTTTACCGCAGTATTTTAGCAATTCGTTTCTTCGTAACTAAGTACAATTTTCATCTAATAACGCTCATCTTGAAAATGATGTAATGTAGATATTTCTTTACTTACTGTAACAACGGCATCGCTGAACAGAGAGTATAAGAAAAATCTACATCAGACGAATTTTAATTATGAAAAAGCAACTAGTAATTAATATGTCGATTTTTACGAAATTCATACTTTTGTTTTAGTGTGTTGGCAGCTCATTTATTCGTGGATGCTCAGCAAAATAGAACTGTTATCAAATAACGCGCATAACCTAGAACAATATCTCCGGTCGTTGTTGGTTGGGCAGCAGAGGCGGGAAGCGTGACGTCGGAGTGTGACAGACAACGCTACGTCGTGACCAAGATTGGCTTTCTATGGCCACAGATAAGCTTTAATCACAGTGTGGTTCTTCTTCTTCATCACCTTTTCCCAATATCTTGCGGTCGGCTGACTTCGATGAGCTTTACACATCGTTGGCATGATCGGATGTCCTTGCTGACGCCGAGCATTTTACAACTTCTAACAGGTCGTACTAAGTGCTAGTTGGGGCAGTGTTGCCATCTGTATGTGCAACGAGTAACTATGTTCAGCAAGTGATAAGTGCTTTCTTTTTGGTGTGTGTGAAATGTGTAGTTTATGATATTGGGGTTGCCACCGGCATTCCCCTTGATGGATGTTGGAAACCGCCCAAAAACCTCAGTCAGGACGACGGTACGAGGGGTTTTTGGCTCTTTCCTGGTCCTTTGTACTTCCTCGATCCAGTGTACGCCGCCTAACAAGCGGCTTGCTTTAAACACGCTGTCTCTCTCTATATAAAAGATTCATTGTTGACATCTGTTGGCGAATAAATGAATCATTTCCGTGTGTCTGACTGTATTAAGAGAACTATATTTACCAACATAAAGGCAAAATGACAGACAATTTTTTTTTTTCACTAATTTAGATTAAACGATGAGTAGTTTTGAAACTTATTTGTTTATATAAAACCTATCAGTATTGTACTAAATATCTGATAAAAACACTTACATTGTTTCACGTACATGGACTATGTAACTGATCCAAATGCATGCTCATTATACATATATATATATATATATATATATATATATATATTCGTTAATTTTCATTTGCATCACCGAGCGTGGTGGGAGAGTGGTTAACGCTCTGGCTTCGCATTCGGGAGGACGGCGGTTCGAATTCCCGTCTGGACATCCAGATTTGGGCTTTCCATGGTTTCCCCAAATCACTCCAGGCGAATGCTTCCTTCAAAAGGCCATGGCCGAATTGATTCCCGTTGTTCCTAGTCTCCAGTCCCATCCCGCCTCTAATGACCTCGATGTCGACTAGGCATAAAGCCATAAGTACAAAAAAAAAAAAATCCATTCGCATCATCCAGTTTTATAAGAATCCCTCATCAAATTGAGCGACACGGTTATCGTAGAATATCCAGAAGCAGATATCCTTCTTTTGGCACAGTGATCTAATAAATATTTATGTCCAAAAAATTTCATCCGATGTGATGAAATTACTCAGTTTTCTTGTAGGTCCACTCTCCTTTAGCAGTGAATCGCACTTTTCTAACACCCAAACTGGTGCTTAAGTAAACAGCTTAATATGTATTAGTAGTCTTGTCTTCTTATCATCGATTAACTTTCCTTAGTTCTCACACCTCCTATAAATCTTAATGAGCCTCTAACTCTCTTCTAATCATATATATTATTTCTGTAAGGTGTTTTTTGGTCACAAGCCATGATGTCCCTTCATACTCAACCGAAATCAATGAATGATGTGTTATTTTGAAGCTTATGGTGGCCACTTTGGTCACATCATATTTTCAGAAAGAAATATTTCGGAATTCTACCCTCAAAGGGCAAAAATTTCTAATTTCTAAAATGCTATTTTTTGTGTTAAGAGTCATTTATCTCACTTGATACCTGTCTGAAATCGTTTAATGAAGTATCATTTTAAAGATTAATATGTCCGCTTTGGTGACATCATATATTAGGAATTCGACCCATAAAGGTTAAAAGTATCAATATTATTTCTACAACGTATTTCTTTTTTTTTATTACAAGCCATTTATCTCCTTCGATAGCTAAACGAATTAGATAAATAACATATTGTTTTAAAGATTAAGGTCTCCAATTAGGTAAAATCATAAATTAAAAAAGAATTTTTCTTAATTTGATGCTTATGAGACAGTTCATAGCCAAGTCCCTAGATTGCAGCAGCAGATATCATAGAAATGTTAATACACTGTTTTTTATATTTTTTCTGATATTTTTTTCTGTTACGGGAACATTTTTGTTTTGCTACACAATTCGAATGTAAACATATTATTCGCAGTTTCGCACAGCTGCACATATCACAGAGATGTTGATATGCTGTGTGCATTTTGTTCAGGTTGTTTGTATTCTGTTGATGTCAGTGACAATTTGTCGTACATACAGTGGGTTTCAAATGTTCCTAACTGATTCGTAATATGTTTTGATGCGTTTCTATTACACTAAACAAATAAATATTTGTCTCAAAAGTGCGGTTCTACTTTTAGTTATTTTACAATCATTTAGCCTCACTATTCATCGTATTTTATTAACGAAATTTTCGCACGGGTCTATCTAGTAACAATAATAGTTCTACTTGTATAGCCATCGAAGATTAAAAATATAGAACCATAATACTGCAAAGATCATTAAACAGAAGAAAGTAGCATATTTGTATCAACTGGAAAACCCTGCAGTAGACAAAAGAAGAACTGATATATTTAGGAGAGAAGTAAGAAAGGTAAAAAGAACTACGTAAACGATATAAAACATGATCTTTATGGTAGACAGGGAAGAGTTTAGAGAGTGCTGAGAGATCTGAATGAAACAAAAAAGAAGTAATTGATCTATTACTCCATACCTAAGAGAGACTGGCTACGTATATCACTGCCCTTTGGACTGATAAAAATGAAGACCAATCAGGAATAGATTTAACTGCAGAAATTAACAAACATGAAGATCCAATAACAGTGGACGAGCTAGACCAAGTATTGGTATGACTGAAAAGTTAAAAGACACTAGGTTCTGATAGCCCGAATGCAGAATTGCTTAAGTTCTCATCAAATAATTTTGAAACGCGTTTTTTAAACTGTTGCTGGTCATGTGGATATGCACAGTACCTCATGAGTGGAATGTAGAACTAGTGTATACAATATTCAAAAACTGACAAAGGTCGAAGACTGAAAATTATACAGCCGTAAGTCTGTTGTGTACAACACACAAAACATACTGAATAGGCAGGTATGTGTAACAGCCGAAGCTTTTATGAATGATGCGCAGAATGGCTTCCGGAAGGGAAGATCGTGTACAGACAGAATTTTCACAATAACCCAACTGGTCGAAAGACATCGGCAATTCAATACACTGACGTACATACCATTCATTGATTATGAAAACAATTTGAAACGTTGAACAGAAAGAAATTGTTTCAGATGATGTTAGACAAAGGCTACCTCCAGCATATAGTAAGAGCAATACAAAGTTTGTATTACGACACACGCATCAAAATCTCACAACACGGCGATCATACTCAGACAACAAGTGGAGCAAGACGAGGTTGCCCAATATCTCCTGTGCTTTTTAACATTTATACTGACGATGCCATTGGGGAATGGATGAAATATATGCCTAATTATTTTAAAGGTAATGACATTGTATTAGGTACAATGCTTTTCGCTGACGACTAAGTGATTTCTGAAGAGATAGAAGATTACTTACAACGAGGGTTGTACATAATGATGAAAATGTTAAATGATTACAATTTAATAACCTCCTCAGGAGAAAAAAAAAAAAAACGAAAGTAATGGCATTCACGAGATAGTAACCCATAACGGGTTAAGATTGTTATCAATGACAGAACAAATTAAGAAATTTGTGTATTTAGGATATGATATGAACTTTACCAGAAGTTGCGATGTCGGAACCAAATTGCAGAAATTTCAGAACCTGTTTAAAGTGATCAAAATAAGTTGTAAGAACTGCAGACGAAACATAACGATGAAATTTTAGAAAGTAATGACTGAACCAACATTAGTATATGGGCGCGAATCGTGGAAAGTAAGTTAACAGAGAAAAATGAGTGTGCAGGTTTTTTTAAAAAAACAAACTTACGATTTTACGCCTCGTTGACGTCGAGGACTTTAGAAGCGGGGTGGGATTGGGAACAAGGATCTGGAAGGAATTTTACCATGGGCTTTTGAAGAAAGCATCCCGGCTTTTGCCTGGAGTGACTTTGGGAAACCATGGAGAACCCAAATCTGGATGCTCGGACGGGGATTCGAACCGCCGTCCTCCCGAAGTGTGTGTGTGTAGAGTAATTGCCATCGCAATAAAATAAAAATCGATAGAACTAGGAGAGATTTCTGATTGCCGTGGCTGGGTGGATAAGAAGAAGAGGTGAAGAAATAAGGAAAGAATAGAAAATGTTTAATCCAAATGTAGAAGTATTTATACAGTATATATAGGAAGAAATGGATGGAGCATGTAACGTTTATCGAGGTCACCAGACTGCTAAGGTTGCTGCTAAATTACAAGCCAAAAGAGGGAAGAAGAATGGTAGGTTGACCTAAGAAGAGATGGAAATAAGAAAATGTGTGATGGCGGAACAAACCATCAATGATTTAAACCCTTAAGATAATAATGATGAGTTCACTTGTACTCTGAATCTTCTCCGATTTTCTCAACAAAAATCCTATTCGTTACCTAAAGCATCACCTTTATACTTGTTTCCCGTATCGAAAGACATACATTTGATATGATTCTTTCAATCCCCCCCTAACCAAGGATAAGTTACACTTGGATAAATGCAAATATTATGAATCATCCAGTGGTGAGAAAATGTAATGACCATCGAATGTTACTTAATTTAATTTCGGTGGAGCGCACGGTTCAGCAGCAATTTCCCTACAAACCCATTTTTCCCCTTTACCTGTATCCACCTACCATTGCACTCTATAATTTTCAACTTTAAATTGTTTCAAAGTTTTTGGTAAATTATTCATCCATTATCTTGGTAACTTATTCCAATTCCTGACCCCCTTATCTACGAAAGAATATCTTGGCACACCCTTCTGCCTGAAATTGAGTGACAACTTGTGGTCATGGTCATGGCCATCAATTTTCATTGTTACACCAATATATTACCACACATCATCACCAATATACGTCTTGTAAACTCCCAACTCCCTTTAACCCTTCTCTTGTCTTCAAATGAATACCATTCCAACTCTTTTATGACATCGGTTACTGACTGTATTTTGCGATAATTTCCAGAGACAAATCTAGCAGCCCTTCTTTGCATCCTCCAACTAAAAAATGTGGGTCCCATAATACACCACCGGATTCAAGCAATAATCTGAATGATCTTCTCTCGTACATCATTCTCTCCAGCAAGTGAAGGATTTTACAACGTTTTCCTACTATCTGTCCAGTGAGTGCAGCTTTTATCAAATGTTATGCCGAGATATTTATATTTCAAGTCTTCAACAAGCAATTCTTTCCCCACCTTATAATCATAATCAGTATTTAGTTTTTTGTCTGTATCTAATAAGATATTTTGGCATTTATCGTCATCACATGTTTACAAACTCAGCTAGATATCCTGTCCAGATCACCCTGCAGCTGTTTACAACCCTCTACAGTTTTGATCCTTTAATGTAGTATTATGTTATCTGCAAACAACCTAACTTCTGATAATAAATCATCAATAATTATTATTCACATAAATATCGTGCAATACGATTGATCATCCACCAGTAAGCTCCTGGTAGAAATGCTGTCCAGACATAGCCGTCAAAATACTTGTGTCTCCGCGCGCCGAAAGCCGCCGGTTTTTGAGAGTTGTGTGTGTGTTAACGCCGTGTCCATCGTGTTTCGTTTATACCTAGTGTTAACAATGTACTTGAGAAACTAAAACACTGGAAGATTCTTTATTATCACACTTGAGTTGGCTAAGTAGTCGAATGCCATTAAAAAAGCGAATACTTGTAACTACACACATGCCAGGATTTAAAACTCACTGGAACGTTTTTTTTTTTTTTTTTCAGTTACGCCTAGTAGCGTTAAAACTCAAGTCACCCTATGGCTGTTACGTATTTGTAGTTAATACTGGTCATTTGTGTAGTCTTGGGATGATAATTAGTTTGATTGTAAACACTTGGTAATTTTGCTGGTTTGTTAGAATTAATACGCTCTATTATTGTAAAGCATCATAGTAAGTATTTATGATCTTAAGCAACCTTCTACAAACCTGCTTTTAGGTCATTTTCCGCTGTTGCTGAAAATAAATTTTGCAAATAATTTATAAAATTAATTGTTCAGCAACTGCTCAAAATGACCTTCAACCCGATGTATTAGTACAGCCTCGTCATGCATTTTCAACGGCCACATATCAACGATACAAAATTTAATACATCAGTCTCCACAAGATCATCCAGAGCATTACAAACTTAATAAGCTATCCATTCAAATTATACATTTGTCCATCATTTATTATACCATAACCATCCCCCTACCACCATACAGACAGACATTGCAATATTAAAAATTAACAAATAAAAAAATCAGCAATCAGTTCAAGAAAGCTGTCTGGTACAAAAAGCCAAGGGAATAGGAAATTCAATATTAAACCAATTCACTAATTTAACAATAGAAAACACACCCATAGAACAAGTTGCAGAATTTAAATTCCACTCTAGAAACCGATATGCAACCAAAAATCAGAAATTTCACGAAAGTTACAGGAATAATAAATAGCACGTTCAGTCCATCTCTTGTTCAGCGTCGTACAAGAATCAGGCTATACAACATCCTGGCTAACCTACACTATCGTACGGCAGCGAGGCTTGGACACTACGCAAAGGCGATGAGCGGAGGCTAATGGCGGCTGAGTTGCGATTCATGAGGAGAACAACTGGCTACACATTACGAGACAGGAAGAGATCTGATGAAATCCCTAAAGAACTCAAAGTCAAACAAGTTCTCAAAACTGTGCACACCTAGAGAACATCTTGGACAGACCATGTACTAAGGATGAAGACAAAACGGATTCCACGAAAAATTCTTAAAAGCCATTCAGAAGGTAAGGAGAGATGTAGGAATACCACTAAGAGATGGATTGAGACCTTAACATGCCACCAGGCCTAACACTGTATAGGAAGAAAAAGAAGAACAATAAGACTATTAAAAAAAAAGAAAAAAATCAGCCACTATACAGGAAAAATTTAATAGACAGTCTGTCATGATAATCACAAACACTAAGTGAATTAACACTGGATAAAGATAACAAGAGGACTATTTAAAAATCAAACACTATACAGAAAAACTTACACAGATAGTCTCTCATAATAATTACAAACACTAAGTGAATCACAACGGCTGGCGGAAAAGGAAGGATGGGTTATAACACAAACAAAATCGAAACTAAGTTGACAATACTTCACATAGAATCAAAACAACACAGGTAAACATGCTGTGTTTAGATTACGTGTGTAGCAACGAGTAATGGCTTGTAAATAATACACTTTGCAGAGTATTCAAAATGCAACATTAAAAACACATGTCCATACAAGTGATACATGTGTAACAGGTATGAAAAAGTGCATAAAGCCCTGTTCAAGAACGCAATGTAAAGTTTATCACTATTCATGAAAGTGCAGTATTTATAACGATACACACGTAAACAGTTACTGATGATGCCACAAACCATAAGGGCGAAACGCGTCTGCGGAATAAAATACATTCACCATGACACTTGTTTGTAGAAGGCATTTTATTTATATATATACCTAAAAAAAATTCAAGCAATCCCAGTCACACGTTGCGTTAATTGAAAAATTTTGAGTTGGTACCGGGCAGAGACGCTGTAAAATGTTTTCGCCACAGGTTAACATAAAGCTCATTAGCTGAGGAACGGAACAAACACTCCGGGGTGGTCGCACCTTGGTGAAAACAACTCCGTTACTGCGACAAGTAGCTTCCTCTCCCTCGCCTTTCTGTATTCTCGACGGTGAGACGCACACATTAAACGCTGTCTACAGCGAAACTTAGCCAATTATGAAGGCGCGGGCGCTTAAAAGCAGACACCGGGTGAGAAGTCGGCTGCGCGAGTTACATGGACCTTGGTCGTCTAATTAAGAACCGGACTAAGTACTGTACTGCACTTCTATAAAGAGTCAGCGCATGACTCGTGGTACCATACGGGGAATGTAGACTACACAAATAATATTACAAATGTGAAAATAGCGATTTCCCCCTGTCTGTATGTTACGTTTTCATGACTGAACGGCTTAAGCGGTCTTTATGAAATTTGACATGGAAATAATGTGTATCATTAGGAAGAACACAGGAAACTCTTTCGGAATAAATAACATATTCTGTAATGAAATTTATAAAACTAATCGAACTGTGACGGACGGGCGGATAGAGTGTGTATGTCTCTGTGATATTATATCAGTGACTCAGGCTTTGTTTCTCTCGCAGTCAGTTTATCAGTTCATAATTTCCATGGAGAGAAACAACTAATTATATAGTGTAAATGTGAATTTTTGCTGCACCGGATTATTATTCTTTATCTTTTTTTGCCGTAGGAACTATGGTAAGGTATACCCTAGATAACACACCCTTACCATGCGTTTATTGAAAATAGGCCCTCATCATGGGACACTCTCGGTTTGTCCTTCCTATTCTTCTTCTTGTCCTAATCTTCCAAAAAACTACTCATCCTTTCACTCTGGGCTTGACGTCTCTCTTGTGTCAATGCATTTATGAGTTTCAGAACCTGCTACGCTGTCGTAGCAGGGGGAGAGGTGATACACCCACGTGGTAATAAGATAGCTTTCGCAGACCAAACACACCGCACGTAGACACCAGTTGCCTGTACGAACTAACAATCGGTATTTCAAATTTAATGCAATGTCAGTATATTCTGCTCTTCTCACTTTTTACTGGGAATATTTCACATTTTTGGGGTAAACACTTCCATTCCATAATTTTCCACTACCTCTTTGCAACCAATCAGCTGTTCCTACACATCACTCTCCCTCTTTCCGTTAGTCTCGGACTACACTGTTTATCCAACACATTATGACCAACTATTTACTGGCATATTGGTCCACTTTTAGAGCGCAATACAGCAGCGATTTGGCGTTGCATGGATTCTACAATTCCTTGGTTGGCTTCCAGGGGAATCTGACATCAGATTTCCACGCACAGGTCACGAAATTCTCTTAAATTATGGGTCAGCGATTTTGGGTGCGGCGTCTGGGAACGAGAATCTCGGGAACGGAGAGTTTGGTCGGCTGTGCTACTTAGTGAGCATCTATGCAGAATGGTTTAAGGACGCTGAAACCACGACTGGGCGACAATGTGGTAGACACCGACGCCACATCACAGAACGTGGAGGTCGGAGGCTTGCCCACTCTGTAAAGCAGGATAGGGGATGATCTGTGGCAGAATCGCGATTCTTGTACTCTGAAACATGTCTGGAAGCAGCAGAATTGCACACTTCCGTCAGATCTGCTACAGAGCGGGAAAGCCTCCGACCTCCACGTTCTGTGATGAGGCGTGGACGTCCACCACCTTGTCACCCAGTCGTGGTTTCACTGTCCTTCAACCATTGTGCATAGATGCTCACTACAGTTGCACGCGAACAGCCGAACAGTGTTTGCGTTTCCGAGATGCTCGTTCCCGTGCGCCTCGCCCGAAAATCGCTGGCCCGTAGTTTAAAGTAATTTCGTGAACTGTGCTTCGAAATCTGGTGTCAGATTCCTGTTGTAACGTTCCCACCCCTCCTTCTAATTACTTTCCGGCTAATTTATTAATTATTTACTATCGGACCTCTTAGCCGAAGATTAACTGCATTCATTCCATCATTTAATCCAGGTAAAGGAGGTGGATCAATTACAAAGAAAAATAAAATGTAGTTAGATGCACCACACTGATTTGAATTATATTCTAATAAATTGTACACTGTGACACACTATAAGTTTTCTGTTCAAACACATATATTGAATCCACTAATCATCATCTTGATAAGACAATTACAACTTCTTCTTCATATACTCAATTTACTTTACAAACTGTGAGCGACAGTGATGTATGGCAGACACACAGAGAGAGAGAGAGAGAAACAGAACATAATATGGGCTTACATCATGAACCCTCGTGGAGCGACATCACGAGCTACCACCACGTAGTACTGGACAAAACTGGTCGAGACTGAGGGCCCCTGGTGCCATTGTGAGGCCTTAAATAATCCCCACCTAACGGGATTCGGGTGGGCTGATCTTCTTCTGGGGGGAGTACTACCAACATTGGATTCTTACTATCCCGTTGGTAAGAGGACCATCTCTGCCATATGGGACGGAACACAGAGTTCCACCGATAGTACCCCACAAAAAGGTAACTTTTGTGTTTTTGGGGGTGGCTACTGTACCATCCTATCCCCGCCAAACTCTGGGCCGAAGCAGAATGCCCGAACTTCTCCAACATGGCTTAACCGCCATGACAGTAATCCGTAGCCACTTGAAAATCTTTATATATAAAGATGAATGTATGTTTGTTTGTTTGTTTGTTTCTTAGTTTGTTTGTTCTTCATTCAAATCCACAGTTTTCATCCGATCTCGATGAAACTTTGCACACTTATCCTTTGAAACAAGGAGAAAAATACTGACTACATTTGGTTGAAAAATTATCTGTATAAATAACACATGTTGTCTCATAACTTCGAAATACGGCGATAGACAGACACGTTGGATATGGACGTCTCCGTACCGTGTTTCCGTGTAGTGGACTGGCAGCTCAATGGTTAAAGCGCTACCCTACGAATGTCGTGGTCTCTGGTTCAAATTTCCGTGGAGGAAAAAATGTTAAAAAAAATGTTTTTCATCGTAAGAGTCAGGCCTGGTCGTAGGTTATTCGGATTGAATGTTAAACTGTAGATATTAGAAAGTTAGGGGTGCAATGCGAGGCAAATCATAGGTAGTCTTGAAATGTTGTAGGTGCACTCTTTTTTACGTGATAATGATCCCTCAGGTGTTGTTCGCAGTCAGTGTGTGAGTGTGAACCACAGTAATTTTATTACAAATATAGAAGTAAGTCTCTTTCTTTTTGTTACGTTTTGGCGACTAAATAGCTATATCGTTGTGAAGGAATTTTACAAGGAAATCTATATAAAGGGCACAGGATATTTTTTTCCAGTATGATTAACAGTTGTAGTCACGAAATTTTGAGACCTTATCGAATGGTGACAGAAATATGTTGGAAATTGATTCTCTTCAAGAGACAGGTTCGACGGTACAATGATATAGTGATAGCTTTCCTGTCATATTATTCCGACTCGATATTGTTTGGGACCAATCCTTCGTTACCAACAACTTTCTATATTTAATTCTGGCAAAAATATTCTTAATCCACGCGTACGAAGTCGCGGGTACGAGCTAGTCTTAGAATAATAATATAAAAAAACTCTTCACCTCACTCTCGCTAACTAATTGGAATTACTTAATCCTATCCTTATCCTAATTAAATAATACGTTTTAAAGTTCCTAATAATGGCCCCAAATGTCTTGTGATATCACAATCTGGAAGACTACCAAGGACTTGTAGAATCCATGCAATGCCGAATCGCTGCTGTATTGCGTTTGAAAGATGCATTAATATGCTAGTAAGCAGGTGCTCATAATCTTTTGGCTGATGAGTGTAAGTGACGAATTATGGTTCGCATTACAATGCTCTTCGTGCTCTGGATCAAATCCTTGAAGCAAGGCAGCTTTAGTGAACGTGGCACGCAGCTTGACACGAGTTCCTTTCAGAGTCTTTGTAACGTTAGCCGTGTAATTACGCTGCTGTTTGGCGCACCGCTTTTTTCTTTGTGGCGGAGTTGGCTACACGAGAGACAGTACGAAGCGCAAGGCGAGCAGGCTTCGGCATAGTCGCCGCTGGCTGCCTCACCTGACGAGCGCTCGTATACAACGAACGCCGTCCGCTCCCCCGGCGTCTGCAAAGTTGCGAGGGCCTTTTGGCCTTTTGCAGAAGAGCTAAGTGGACAGCTATTTTTTTTTTCCTGCTCGGTAAAAGAGCGCACTACGTCTCTTTAACAGAGTGTTACAAGCGGCGTTAAAAGTGTTTCTCGTCTAGGACGAATAAAATGCACAAAAAAAGGCTGACATGTAGCAAGCAGGACAGAAGGAAAAATAAGGGAGAGAACGGCTCAAAGGATGACATCATAACCTAACACTGCACAATCGCAGCACCCTAGAACTTGTCTCCCATGATCGTGCAATAGTAAACCATTACAACCATTGTTCAAGCGAACTGACGTCACTTTCGAAACAATTTAGCACGTCGATCTGAAAAAAAAAAAAAAAAAATAAACAACAACTTGGAAACAAATTAAAATATTTTAGTTAACACATTGTGGTCGGTTTTTAGCTAAAATGTATGTATTATGGAATATTATGATTTATAATAGATCTAAAGCTCAAATATTATAAATATGATATTAACACTTAAAATGGTACATATCGTAATTGGAATAAAACGTGTCAAACATAAATAATAGAATACCTTCGAGAAACACTAAAATAATTTTTTATTTGATTTCTGTTCTTCTTGGTGGGAGCCATTTACAAAATTGCGCGTTTTTGTGTATCATATGCCTTCCCAGATTATTCTTGATTTGACTGTCTTTAAAATTATTGTCTCTTACTACAGAAAAATAATCGATTATAGATATTGACAACAAAATTAACATTTCTTGATTTGTGTACCATAGGGGTGACCAAAACGCGGCCCGCCTTGAACATTTTTCCGGCCAGCGAGATTCATCACACTTTTACAAAATATTTTTATATCTCATTTTTAGTGTTATATATTTCTCTACAATGCGCGTTTAGTGTCATTATTATTGTATTATCTATGTTTACATGTAAGAATAATAGTAAATACGATAATAACTCATATTTCAATTTTTTACTACAAAAAAAGTCTCCAGTGGAGATATATAATTTTATATGCGGCCCGTGGAGTTATGAAACACTTCCAAAGTGGCCCACAAGATCACTTGGGTTGGCCACCCCTGGTGTTGCACATACACAGACGGAAAAAAAAATCCCAACACCAAGAAAGACTTGTGTTAGATAAACGAAATTTGGTAGGCGTGTTTATACATCTGAAAGATGACATCGATTCAAATTTCACGCTTCGCGCATAAGTGTGGCGCTAGTAGCGCTACTCAGAGCTTGCAAATCAGGTTTGCTTTAAATACGCGCTGTAAAGTTTGTGAACGTTATTTACCGCTGAGATTTGACATAGTGAGTTGATGTTAGCCAAGAATGCCTTTAAGAAGACGAAGAAGCCATTATCAACAGCTCACCGAGTTTGAACGAGGTCGTGTAATAGGGCTACGAGAAGGTGGATTTTCTTTTCGCGATATTGCAGAAAGACTTGGCCGGAATGTATCCACTGTGCATGATTGTTGGGTGCGGTGGTCAAGGGATGGTACTGCCTCAAGAAGACCGGGTTCCGGGAGGCCACGTGGCACTACTGAGAGGGAAGACCGCCGTATTCGGCGTACAGCTGTGGCGCATCGTAATGCGTCTGCGGCAGAAATTCGAGCTGCAGTTGGTACCACAGTGACACAACGAACTGTTAGAAATCGGTTACTTCAAGGACAGCTCCGAGCCAGGCGCCCTGTAGCGTGCATTCCACTGACTACAAGCCATCGCCGTTTGCGACTCCAGTGGTGTCAAGCCAGAGCTCATTGGAGGACGGAGTGGAGATCTGTTGTGTTTTCTGATGAAAGCAGGTTCTGCCTTGGTGCCAGTGATGGCCGAGTGTTGGTCAGAAGGAGGCCAGGGGAACGCCTGCAACCAAACTGTCTGCGGCCTAGACACACTGGACCTACACCTGGAGTCATGGTCTGGGGAGCAATTTCCTATGACAGCAGGAGCACTCTTGTGGTTATACCAAACACACTGACTGCAAATTTGTACGTCAGTCTGGTAATTCAACCTGTAGTGCTGCCATTCATGAACAGCATTCAAGGGGGAGTTTTTCAACAGGATAACGCTCGCCCTCATACCGCTGTTGTCTCGCAACGTGCTCTACAGAGTGTCGACATGTTACCTTGGCCTGCGAGATCACCAGATCTGTCTCCAATTGAACACGTATGGGATATCATTGGACGACAACTCCAGCATCATCCACAGCCAGCACTGACCGTCCCAGTATTGACAGCACAAGTACAACAAGCATGGAACTCCATACCACAAAGTGACATTCGAAACCTGTATGACACAATGCATTCACGTTTGCAGGCTTGCATTCAAAATTCTGGAGGTTACACCGGCTATTAATTTAACAGTATTTCACATTTGAAATGCATTTTCTTGAGCTTAAATTAACCTGTGATCTTGAAAATTTAATCAATTAAACATGTTAACTTGACAAATGCATTGTCCAAATTTCATTACTCTACAATAATTTTTTCTTGGTGTTGGGATTTTTTTTTCCGTCTGTGTATTTTAAATAATTATTTTCATTAAAGTACAGTACTCTTTTTCATAACTCAACCAAAAAAAATCAATTTAACTTCTGAAATTTTTATTGCTACAAAGACATTGCGATATTAATACATTCTGCATATATGGGCAACCTCTGTGCTGTAAGCCAGAATTATTAACTACAAACAGCGAATAACTTTATCCCACATAGAATAGTAACTAATAAGGAACCTCCTAATACAATCACGGAAAAAGTAAATTTTCCACCAAGAATTGCGCTTCAGCGAGCAGTTTCAAATAAAAAGTGATAGAACAGATGAGGAAAAGAGCCGAAGAGAGAATGAATAGACATAATATACCGACGGAGTACAATTTGGATTATCCTGTGTTGGTCTGAACGCGTAGAAAATTATGCGATTTGAACTTGGAGATTAAAATTTTTGGCATTTTTCATGGGCCATTTAGGGTTGTTGGGAAACCTCATCCCAACAGATATTTAATGCACTACAGCGGCTCGCTATATATATATATATATATATATATATATTATGCACTACACCGGCTCGCTTCTTTCGGAAGGCCCTTGTTTACTTGTCGCGTTGTGTGGCCGGAAGTTCGTTTGCAGAGAATAGAATTATAATTTATAGACTTCAAGATCCGTCAAAAACTGTGGGTCCAACGGAGTATTTCTGCCCCTTTTGCACAACTAAATACAATTGTTATTAAATAAAACTCATAACCCTGATCTTTCGATCCTAGTTTACATCGCGATGCGTTTGGAACAACTTAGATGCCTCTGAACTAACAACGTCACTAATATTGTGTTAGTGAAAACAGAGAAAAATATTTTTTTTTCCCCCAACATATCCCTCACAAGCCATGTCTTCAATTATCTTCTTCATACAGTATATTCCAATTTCTATCTTCTTCTACAGTTCTTACCTTCGACTGTTCCCTCCATGACCCTCTTCATCCTCCTCCTGTCTTTCAATGAATCCCATTCGAGCGCTTTTATCGTATCTGTTACTGATTGCGTTCTACGGTAATTTATATTAACAACAAAATTCACTCTTCTTCATTTTCAGAGCATGTATTTTTAAACATTTCTTTTGCATTAAAGTACATCATTCTGATTCATAACACATCAAAAAAAAAAAAAAACTAATTCTTATTCTCTTACATTTTATTTTTGCTTTACGCCTCGTCGACGTCGAGGTCATTAGAGGTGGGAAGAGATTGGGGACAAGGAACGGGAAGGAATTCGGCCTTTTGAAGGAATCATCCCGGTATTCGCCTGGAGTGATTTGGGGAAACCATGGAAAATCCAAATCTGGATGTCCGGACGGGGATTCGAACCGGCGTCCTCCCGAATGCGAGGTCAGAGTGCTAACCGCAGACCCACAACGCTCGGTCTGTCTTACTCTTATTGCTACAAGGACATTACTACATTCAATTTTAGTGATGCTAATACATTCTACTGTCCATCCAAACTCTGTGGCATAAGCCCCTATCGTTATTACAAATATTTACAATTCATTACATTTTTATATGTTTGGCAATACTTGCTGTCATAAGTGGAAGCAATGCTATTAATACTGCTGGCAATACTGCAAGGAAATAGTTATCTCACTAACGTATTAACTTCACAATGACAGGAGGGATAAGACCAGTGAAATAAGGTGCTGTTCTGATGCCTGTATCTATTTTTTGTTCTCTGCCGGTGTTTAGGAGTTTGAATGAACAGAGGAGGTACTTTCTACCTCTGGGCCAAAAGCATCCACTGCCAACGATAGCTTTGGCAATTGCAGATTGTGGAATTAGATATAAATCGGTAATTTTCTGCTGCCTGTTACTTCGAACACAGATCATTGAAATTGCTGATTCACAATGATTTTGCTGAGCTCGAAGTGTAGAAAGCAGATATCATTGTATGGGAATGGAAAATACCTGTCGTGCTGAAATACATGGAAGCTCAGGTATTTATTGGCTGAATGCGCTGAGCATGTACGAGTTAATTCTGCTATCCGATCACTCCCGCAAAAACCAGTAATTCATCTTGCGTGTGAAATCTGTTGAATGCAGTGGAATAATTTCCTTTCGCCGGCGTCGGTACTGGCTCCGTGTGCCGAAGGTCGCCGGTTCTAGTCTGGCCGAGGTCATGAGTGTTTAAGTGTTGTGTGTGTGTTAATGTCGTGTCCGCCTTGTAGTGTCCATGTGTCTACAATTAGTAGCAACAATGTACTGTAGAAACTGATACACTGGTAGAGTAATGATCTGGCTGTATGTACTAAGTATCCAAACGCACAAAAACAAAACAAAATCTTTTGTGCCATTTCGCTCTGGTCATAGCCGTTGGTAGGTAGTGTTATATGCATTCTACTAATGGTACTAAACCTACTTTAAGTCTGTTTGTCTTGTCAGAGATCCCTTCTTCCGTTGCAAGTGAAGTGTAACTAATTTCATTTTCGTTAACTTCTGGTCACCGAACGTGGTGGATGAACGGTTGACGTTCTGGCCTTACATTCGGGAGAAGGCGGGTTCGAATCCCCGTCCGGGAATCCGGATTTTGGCTTTCCATGGTTTCCCAAAATCACTCCAGGCGAATGGTGGAATGCTTCCTTCAGAAGGCCATGGCCAAATTCCATCCCGTTCCTAGTTCTCAGTCCTTTCTCGCCTCTTATGACTTTGTTGTCGACGAGGTGTAAAGCCATAAAAAAGTTCCCGTCTGTAAAATAAACTAAATGATACATTTGTTGTGATTACGTGAAATTGTTTTCTTGATGTATGGTATTTTGTTTTGTATATTTTTGTGACAGACTTTGTAAGTGTATTATGCTTGCTGTCATCTTAAGCATAGGACGTTAATATGTTATGCTGAATCAGCTGTTATTTTTGAGGCAGCCATCGAGATCCTGCAGCGCCGCTCCACTGCACACTACATCATGCTCCCTGGAGGACAGGAAACCTCACCACAGAGAACAATGACGCCACTGCGCAGCAGACTTCAGCGATCCACAACAATGCACCTCCTGGCGGACCAAGAACCAATTCCACTACGCAGACGTCCGCAGCGAAGCCACCCTCACGCGAGCTGGTCCAGTGCTTCAAGTGCCAGAATTTCAGGCACCACGCCAGCGAATGCACTGAACCTGCCAGGTGTCTTCATTGCGGAGGCGGCTACAAACTCGCCGCCTGCAAGAAACTCCGCGATGACCCCACCTGCTGCAACTGCGGGTCTGGGCAGGCAGCTTCTTACAGTGGTTGTAAATCATGGAAGCTGCAACGTAACAAAAGCACACAATACTCCAGCGCCTCGCCGGCGGAGACCACTCGCCATCGTGCAACTATCACCAGCAGTCCTCAGCAGAGAAATAGTCTCCGTCACCTTGAAACCAGCCGTACCGAGAGCAGAACCACCCAGTCGTACAACTGCCACAAAAGACGACTCAAGCAGCGGAGTTCAACAGCGGCAACAGCAAACGTCGACGACCAGCAGGGACCAATACAGAGCGACTCGCGATATCGAAGCAGTCTGCTACTGTTTGAGGATCTCTCGGGCGTGCAGCCGGGTCATTTGGTCGTAAATGTACGAATTTTCGAGACTGATGGACACTGCTCGACGCACTGTAACGCACCGCCCCCACCACCGCCATCGGAGCGACCCGGCGGGAGTGGGAGGGCGGGGTCGGAGGGTATAAATATCGATGCGCGCGAAGCAATCCAGCAGTCGCGTCCTGGACTGCGTTCCTCACGCCGACGACTGGACGCTACCTGAAGATGATGGCACGGAATGCCATCGAAAATTCGTACATTTACGACCAAATGACCCGGCTGCACCCCCGAGAGATCTTCAAACATCAGATCCGCAGGGAAAACTTACGATTACACATCAGTCTACTACTATCCATCGTCGACAGCAGGTGGACTACATGAACACCAAAAGCATAAGCTTAAGCTTCTTCATGCAGTTACTTCATCAACAAACCACGTTACTGACGTAAGTCATAACAAATTACGCCAATAACCAGACACCACCGAGAAGATAAACCAACAGAAAAGTCTTGAACCATCCAACAACTGCTGGAGTCAATGTCTTCGGACAACATCTTCCACCCTCTCCCTGCCTACAAAGGAATGGAAGTAACGGTGCCATGTGCTGTTGGTAATTTACCCTTGCAGTTCTCAAATCTTGAGTGACGAAGTCGCGGGCATTGCTTGTCAGGGAATGAACAGGACGTAGAAAGTTCGGAATAAGTCAGACATCAAATGTAACTCGCGAAGGAGGAGGAAGAGTAAAATTAATGTCTACAGATCTTATTTATACCTTCATCATCATTTTTCCGCTCCGGGAACAAGGGTACGATTATAAATGAGCCTCTTGGAGTCCGTCCTGTCCAGCCAAATGTACTGCTCCAGTTTTTGTTGCCATATATCATGTCTCTCCCATTTCCGCAGGGTGTATCTCCACGCGCTTCTTGCTCCAGAATGTTTCTAATACATTCTCGCTGCCTCTGGCCTCGGGGAAAATGTATTCTTGCTTTCTTACCAGGCTTGGTAATGATCAGTAGCACGTAATTTGTGATGTCTGCAATCGGTAACAAAATCCCCAACTTTTCACATATTTCTCATTCTAATACCCTCTTGATATTTAGAAGCAGACTGAAACACGTGATTTCTGCCGAGTTAAACCTAATTTCATGTTGTTTTGTCGGGAAAATTGTTTCTGAGTAGTGACACAAGATTATCACCGTACAACTTTGACACGGCCTGTAGACAAAGAGGAAACATGTATCCAACTGTATACTGCGTTCAATTAACAGAGGCGACTACTCGACGTCCCTCTGCTCCGTCCTCACCCCACAGTCACCACCACTACACGCGATGGGGGAAGAGTGTCCGCTGACAAATATGCCACTCACCGGCATGGACAAGGCGGTCTTCCAGCAGGATTGGACTGCGGTAGAGAACGGCGAGGTGAGAAGCGGGACAAGGGTAACATAACCTTGAGCAGCCAATTTGAGGTGAAAAGAATATATTTGATGGACGTAAATTCCTAACATAAACCAGAAAATACAACAGTGATAGAAGTGAAGGCTGACAAAGAACAGCAAAAATAAAATATATTATTTATAGTCTCAACATCCTTTTTTCTCAACTACTACAAAGCCTACAGCCAAGTTTTCTGCGTATTGGATTTTTTTACCTAATTCTGATACGGCACACCTAGTTCACATTGAAACGCGTTGTATGTTTAAAAGTGGGTCGAAGTACAATATAACTCACTTTAATTCTTGCGTGGGTGAGATACAACCCACCGCGCACAACTGTCGCTTTAGTGGTGACTGTTTCTGGGGTTACCACGAAGTCCCATCGAGAGTTACCCTCATAATGTCTTCCAATACTGCCAAGTCTCAGCGACAGCAGCATCTAAAATCTGGTTTTTACTCGCCAAATCGTGTATTTTCTGATGGACAACTCTATCTAGCCTTTTCAAGTAACAAAATCTAACAATATTTTTGTATCAATTACCGAAAATGACAAACAAAAAATTAGATATGATTTCATTCTGACATCAATTATTGTATATAAAGAATTATTGTAAGTACTTTGACATTAATAGTTTCTCTTTTGCATGTACGGGTAATATTTAAAGTGATCTTCAGAAACTATAAAATCTGAAGAAAAATATAGTGTTGTTGCTTCAGATCTTCCACAAACTATAAAGCTTGGCCACCATTTCAATAACACATTCATTTTGTACTTCATATTTGTAACTTCCAGCTATAGTGCCACATTTTTAATCCCTGTATTTTCCCTCTCTTTGATATTCCCTTAAGTCCAAGCGCCACTTCCATAAAGTTCTGTGCTCTATACCTGTAAACTTAATTACTTGACGACAAGGTTTTTTTATTATTACTTTGGCTTTAAGCATCGTCGAAGTCAAAGTGACTAGAGACGGGAAAGGACTGAGAACTAAGAACGGGAAGGAATTTGGCCATGGCCTTTTGGAGGAAGCATTCCGTCATTCACCTGGAGTGATTTGGGGAAACCATGGAAAACCTAAATCTGGATGCCCGGACGGGGATTCGAACCCGCGTCCTTCCAACTTCGGTTTTCAGGCCTAGATCAATATCTGGAACTAAAAGATTTCCTCATTTGAAGAAAGCTCTTTGTGCCAGTGTTTTTCTGCAACGAAAACTAAACAGGAAAAATTAATCGATAATCTCAGTTTTGCTGAAGTGCACGATACCTGTGGGAATACTTTCCACCGCTTAAAACGATGACGTGGTTGGTGACGTGATGAAGATGATATTATAAAAACAATTGATATCCCATGGAGAAACTGCAGTATTTAAGCCAAGCGTAGATACGTTTATATGATCTTTGGAACGATCATAGTATTTACAATGTTATGAGGGTATCAGTTCCGATAAACTTACTCCTGTTCTTCAAGATTGGATGCCTCAAATGATGTATCCGGAGTCGATATAAAATCAGATTTTATAATTTCAAAACAAAAAAAACTCACTTAAAATTAGAGAAAACGACACTTTCAACTTCTTTATGCATCAATGAGTGATTAGGCGATCTTCTTAATTTATTCATCTTCTTTAGCATTCCCTTTTACATAACATATGAAAGTTAAACGGAACATCATAGTCTTCAAACTCTACACAGTTATGCTTGCCTACTCTCTTCACAAAATCTTATCGTTCATTTCTTATTGTCAGTACTGTACTGTTTGTTCAATGTCAAGTTGTTGATGAATAATGCCGATAAATTTTGAGAAATTAAATCTTAACGACTCCATATTTTTTACCCACGCCCTCTCTCGCAAAGATTATCTTCATACTCCCTGCAGTACAATTAAAACTACTACACACAGAACTTCTTTCAGTCGCCACAGATATTCTTTTTCATTTTTCTTCCCAAAATATTTTCATAACAATTAAAATAATTATTGAAGTAATAATTTTCTTTTCCATTAAATATTAAAAAAAAATCATAGCTGCATACATTTTAAGGCCGATCTCTCACAATTTTTAAAATTCGGATACGAAATACCAGTTACGTGCTGTGTATTTAGCCTTGCGTTTCTGGTATGTCGTCTCGCATGCCATGTTTGTGCCGCCAATACTTAAAAAAAAAAAAAAAAAAAAAAAAAAAAAATTCCCGGTGGTATCTTACTGTCTTAAAATCTAGTTGATGGAAAGTATTAAATTTTTAATACCATTTCTGAAATTACTGACAATTCGGTATCACGAACGAACAAAATTACCGATCGTGATTGGTGAGCGGTTAACGCTCTGGCTTCGCATTCGGGGAGGTCCAATCTCCATCCAGTCACCCAGATTTGGGCTTTCCAAGGTTTCTTCAAATCACTCCAGGCTAATTCCGGGATGGTTCCTTTACAAGGCCGTGGCCGAATTCCTTCCGGTTACTTATGCCCCCATTCCTTTCCCGCCTCTAATGACTTCGAATTAGACGAGACTTAAAACTGTAAGAAAAAAAAACGAAATTAGATAACGTAATTACAAAAATGGACAGTTCACCCCTTTCCGTAAATTCGTTTTTTAGAAAATTTTGATATTAAGTAATATTAATTTTGTTTTACTGAGATATAGGACATGGCGTGGCGGTAATTTTCCTACACAATTATTTTCACCGTTTTCTTGCCGGAGCTACAGTTTAGTGTATGAACTGGCATAGCCCATATCATCAAACACGACTCTTAAACATTCCTGGCCCCACCGATATTTTGACCCGGACCCTCAGTCTTGGGAGCAAACATTGAGCCAACAAACCGCCGTTTCTGTGCTGTGGATTGTTTTCTTTTTTCATGTTTCGTAGCTATGACTTGACAATGGTCTAGTGTTTCTCTAAAGGTGCGTTCCCACGATCCCTTGAAATGGAGGCGAGACGAGACGGAACCTCATTAGCCGAAGTGTAGGGACGACCGCAGGCCGCAGGTTAGTCCTAGCTTACCTCGCCGCCACCTCCTCACCACGTTGCCTAGTGTCGTTTGGCACAGAGCACTTTACAGCAACAGAAGGGGTGCGCACCGCTGCTGCAAACCGATGGCAACAGCGCACTGCTACACACGCCTGTGATGTTTACTGACTCAGAGTGGGTAACTGCGTCTCGTCTCCGCTAGCAAAGGCGGCCCTGTTCCCATGGCGTGTGGTTGAGTATTCGTCCCATCCCGTCCCGTCTCGCCTTCGTTACAAGGGATCGTGGGAACGGGCCTTAAGTGTAGTACGCGAATCCCTAGGGGTTCGCCAGTTGAACCTAAGGGGCTCGCGAAAAGATTGACGTAATGGCGGACAGGCTATCTCAAGAGCATAACACGCACAAAAGGTCGCAGATTTTGGTTAAGGGGGTTCGCTATTGCCTGGGAAATTTTATAGGGGTACATAAGCTAAAAGTTTGAGAAACACTCACCCTAGCGTAATTATTATCTTCTTACCGCTAACAATAATGGACGGCTCTTCTCGTGTTTGAGTTTAAACCCGTTCCTGGTCGCACTTCACTCTATGCCGGAGGAACCAAACAGATGAAAGAAAAAGCACGTACTACACAGAAACCGTAAGGAAAACTGAACTAAACAGGACTCTGCAGAGAGGTGCATTTCTTTTGAAACGTCTCCTTCAGAGTAGTAATGACGCAATGCGATATAGCATCCAATTAGAACCTGTACTAGGGAACACGATATTTCTTCTCTACCTCAAAAAGCAAGAGGGTCGCCTCCTTTCTTTTATTTACTGCGTCATTATCGACGAGTATTACTCAGAAACGTTGGTTCTAGGAACTCAAGTCTGCATCACGTTCCGTTGTAATAACGATCATAAGTTTAGATTTGTATAATCGGTTTATAAATAAACAGAAAGAGCGAAATCAACTGTAGTACAACAACAGCACCAGACTAAGATTAGGTTTTATAAAGCAGAAAAAAAAAGAACCAACGACAACCTCCAATAAAAAATAAAAAGCGTAAGAAAAACTAGATCTTTTATTATGTCAGTTATTTATTTATGGATCAATACATAAATTTATAACTTATCAAAAAATTAAAATACAATTAAAAAGATAAAATAAAAGGGGAGAAGTAAATATGAATGTCAGTCTCTCTCTTTGTATATACGAAAGAGGCAAAGTATCAACGTCTGTTATTACTGCCACATATATACGCGATAATCAATTATCGATGGATTATAAAAATTGTGGTTTTTGTTATTTGGGCTCAATTGCGGAAAGAGAGGAAAAATAAAACATGGAAATTAATAAAGGAATTACTAATAACAGGAAGTAATAGGAAAGATTAATTCATTAGTACGGAGTAGGATTGTTATGGATATAACTAAAAAAATTGCATTCAAGTCATTACTGGAGAGTATATTCTTATATGGATAAGAAATCTCGACAATTAAGCAGAAAGATATCAAGAAGTTGAAAACATTAAAAATTGATTTCTGGAGAAGATAATTAATAATTTCAAAAAAATAATAAAAAAAGGATTACCAAAGTAATAAGGCTAAATGAGATGTATGAAGTTATTGAACGAAAAAGATTGGAATGTTATGGCCCTGTTAGAAGAATGGAAGATCTTGGAATACTAAAACTTGTACAGAAACGAGAAGTTGAATAAAAGAGGAAAAGAGGTCTATCCATGATTAACTTGATCCAAAATATATAGACATCGATGAGAGATTTGGTGCAGAAGAGGAAGATGGACAAGAGCAAAATATCTGTAAAAATATTTTGAGAAGATAGAGTCTAGTTCAGTGTTCTGAGTTTTCATTGTTGTGTTGTGTTCCTTTCCGCCTCTAATGACATCGATTTTGACGAGACGTAAAACTATAAGGAAAAAACACGAAATTAGATAACGTAATTACAAAAATTGACAGTTCACCCCTTTCCGTAAATTCGGAAATCTCTTAAAATAATAATATTATATAACAGATTATAAACAAAAAATACAAGGAAAAAAGTATACAAGAAAAGCAAAAAAAAAAAATAAAGAGAAACAAAATTTAAATAAAACGTATACAAAAATACAGAGAAAACGTAATTCAGACAGACGTGTGGGTATTGAAAGTTCTAATATCGCCGTAAGTGTAGATATGCTCACAAAATTGAATTTTATAATAATTAAACAAAAAAATGTTGAAGTATTAGCTGGGCGAAACTGTACAAGTATTATACAGCACACAAGTTTCCAAGCGCCCCCCCCCCTCCCCCACGTGTAGGACGATGAGTGCCGGAACCCTTCCTATGACGAAGTATTTCTATTTAACAAATTCAAATAAGGACGAACATCCATAAGCAACCGCGTACCTTTTTTTTAAAAATTTCATTACATCAAAGTAAATTTTTCGACTTAATGCAGCGGTTTAAAATTTAAAGTACCGGCGCTGCTATGTGGAGGGTCGCCAATCCCTGCGAGATGTGCTTTTCGCGGAGGCTGTTTCGTGTCCCCGCGGAGTAACCCGGTTAGTGCCACCGTCCTGGTGGTGATGTCCGCCATAATTTCCTGCGACTCACGCCTGCATGAATTCGGTCCCCTCGGCGGGACCCGTGTCGAGCCGGCTGGTACTGTCACTTCAGGTAAACATCGGGCCGCACGGCAGAGAGCAGCACCGCCACGGGACTCCCGTTTTTATTATCTGCCGGGGATTTTTTTTCCCCCGCCGTTGGCAGCCCTGCGCAGCGGCGGATGAATCCGTAATGCAGCCGGGGCGACCAAACGAGCGCAAGTTCCGGCGGCGCGGCCCGCTCCGGAAAATATTTTCATTTGCCTCTGAAAAGAGTTAAAAAAGAGATATATTTATCTTGGTGTTTAACGGAGTACCTAAAGTGGAGGTTTACTTGGTTAGTTTCTATGCATGTTAAATATAAACAACACTTAGCTGAGTTATGGTGTCTGATCTGAATACGTTACTTCAATAAACATACAGTTAGTTTACTAAACTAGTATTCACGTGATGTGTTCGTGTTGTTGTGAGTTTGTTTTTTATATTTTTTATTGTTTGTTTGTTTAAGTTTCTTTTTGCAATTTCAGTTTTTTATATCTATGCTTCGAGTGCTTTTAATTTTGATTTCTTATTGCAGTTTGGATTTTTTTTTGTTTCTTTGTTTTAGTTGTTTGTCTGTTTCTGTGCTTGTCTGGACGTTTTTATGTTTCTTTTGCGTTTTGAATTTGCTCTTGTGTCTGTTTTTCTTCTCCGTTGTTTTGTTTGTTTGCTGCCTGTTTGTATGTTTTCAAGTATCTTTATTGGTTTTTTATTGTGTTTTTTCTTGTAGTTTGTTTTTGTGGTTTGTATGTATGTATATTAGTCTGTTTGCTTTTTGCGTTGTGGATTTCTTTCGTGTGTATTAGACCTTTCTTATGCAGTTATGTTTTTTTGATAGTGTCATGCAGTTAGCTATTATTATTTTAATTCCGTCTCTAAGGTGCACTTATCCAGTGACATTACGTGTGGACCCTAGATATCAGTTAAGGATAAGAGTTAATGCTAGAGTTCATTAAAAGTTTCTACGTGCTCAACCGAACTCGAAGCAGTCATCCGAATAACTTAAGGCATGTGGGCTAGTTATAAAGCTGCTATGGCCGGTAGCGAGAGCACTTTAAAATGAAAAGATATTTGTCGAAATGTTGGAGCAGTTATCAGTCCAAAATATAATCATGTCTGAATATTTAATTAAATTGCGATGGAGTAGACGCTCCGGTGACAATTTCCCTACACACCCATCTTCCCTCTTTCCTGCACCCATCTACATTGGCTCTCATCAAATTTTAGCTTTAAATTCATTCAACTTTTTTCTAAATTATTCATTTTTTTGGTAAAATATTCCAATCCCTGACACCCTTACCCAAAAAAGAGAATATTCCTACACCCTTGTGCCTGAAATAGAGTGCCAGCTTGTGGTCATGGTCATCTTTTCACTTCCATGCATTACTTTTAATTCTTACACCAATATCTTTCCATGCCTCATCACCAATATACGCCTTGTACACTCCCATGACCCTCTTCACCCTCCTTCTGTTTTCCAATGAATCTCATTCCAGCTCTTTTATCATATCTGTTTCTGAATGTATTCTACGGTAATTTCCAGAAACAAATCTAGCATCCCGTTTTTGTATCCTCTCCAACTCCTGTATTTGATACGCAAAATATGGATGCCATACTACGCTATCGTATTCAAACAATGGTCTGACTAAAGTTTTGTACCCCAATTCCTTTACCTTTCTCGTACATCCCCTCATCACTCTCTCTCCAACAAGAGCAGAATTTTGATACCTTTTCCTTCTACCTGAACAATGTATCCTGACCGGTTAAGCTTGTTATCAAATGTAATGCCAAGATATTTACATGTCCTTTCCCCACCTTATAATCTTAATCATCCTTAAGTTTTTTATTCGTGTATCTAATAAGCTGACTCTTTTTGCATTTATCTTCATCCCATGTTTACCAACCCAACTAGATATCCTGTCCAGATCACTCTGCAGCTGTTTACAGTCCTTTTCCATTCGTTCTGATCTTTTATATAGCATTATATCATATGCAAACAATCAAATTTCTGATAGTAAACAATCAACACAATTATTCATTAGAATAATGAATAGCAATGGTACCAATACGCTACCCTGCGGTACTCACATTTTAACTTCCACATCTTTTGATACTGCGTTTGCTACCCTAACTTTCTGGTTTCTACCTTTTAAAAATTCTTCTACCCAGAAAATCTCTCTCTCACCGCTCCAATAGTTTTTACCTTATTTACTTCCATTTTATGGCTCACTCTGTCAAAAGACTTTGACAGATCTAGTGCTACACTATCAACTTGGCCTTCCTTGTCCGTTTCACCTGAAATAGCTTGCATATATCCCACCAACTGAGATTCGCATGAATATCCTCGCCTAAAACCACATTGCCTACTTCAAAACCACTTACGCACCTCACATATATTTCTGGATTTCAATCTCTCCATTAATTTACCTGAATACATGTTTGTTATGTACACATACAGATCTGAGATGGAAAAATATTATTTTTAATTCGAACGGAAGTCAGATTTATTTAATTTATTGTGAGGAAAATAAAATAAAAACAAAAACGATGAAGTTCAGTTCGCATACTGGACATCGCCAACGAGTTCTAGCCTATTACATACGTTTATAAAACATCACTACTATTATCTTTTTGCCTGGAATGAGAAAATTAGAAACGTGTCAAAGCGTGGCACGAAACATCATCCATAAATTTGCTACACAAGGAAAAACTACAGGAGAATCTCGGTAAGCCGAACCTCGATAAGTCGAAAACCTGTACAACTCGAAAGAAACCTTTGTTCCCGTCGCCTCAAGCCCCAGAACCTCCATTACTCGAAATCTGAGACGTCGATAAGTCGAAATAATCAATAGTTGCCTACAAGGTATTTCAGTGCATATTTTCCTTCTATAACTCGAAAAAAAATATATTTGACTTCTCGAACATATAAATGTTAAATGCTACTACCTCTGCAACTCGATGATTTCAAATTAATAACCTCTTTATCTCGAAAAAAATGTAAGCAAGGTACCGACTTTAACAATATTACTGGCGATACTTTGTTATAAGTAATTTTTCCGAGTGTGCAATGTTTGATGATATGGAAGAAAACAGTTCTCCTATCGACGTGATGAGAATGGCTGTCAAAGTGTGACGAAATGTGTCTATGACTACCGTAAAAAACTGTTTTATATGGTCCGGTTGGTCATCATCATCAACTAAACAAGCCCAAGATGAAGAAATTTCTATTCAGCCTCCTTCGGAATGGAGGACAGTGCTACCTGACACAGGGATATCCTTCGAGAACTTCATTACGTGTGATGATGAAGTTATCACTGCTGGATCGATATCTGATAACGAAATTATGGATTCAATTGCTCAAAACTTCGAAATTAATGATGTAGGTGACGTAGCAGACACAAATAATGCACCATACGCTCCGTCGGTTTCCACCAAAGAGGCAAGAACAGCATTAAATACGTTAAGAAATTTTACACAGCAATCTAGCAATGCGGAAATATAAAACATTTTTTTCTCTTTATTCTATAGATATAGAATGCTCAAATTATTTAAAGCAAAAAAAAAAAATACTGACTTTTTTCATTAATCCATGCATGTTATCTTACCTGTGTTTTTTTATGTTTACATTTATCTAAAAATTCTTGACTTGACAATAAACATACCTCTGTAATACGAATGTCATATTTTCACCTCCGTACCTCAAAATTGGGTAGGATAGAATTATAAACCTCTGCCAGTCTCACATGTACCAACAAAAACCTATCCAAATTAAAACCCCTTATAAGTCTAAACCTCTATAGCTCAATTTCTCCCGACTACCTTGAATTTTGGCTTACCGAGGATTTTTTTTCGCTGCCTCAGTGGCTTTTCTTTGCAGTCACATTGCCATTAGCAACTTTTACTGCTATGTTTCAGGCTGATTTGCTCGTCTTGACTCATGGTTGCAGCATAGGTGCACATTGTGAGGAAACATAGACCCTTCACACCTAAAATTTATTGTTTTAGTATTCCTTTTTTTCCATTTGTTGTTTGTGTTCTTATTTAACATTGTGCTGTTGATTTACGTTTAATGAGAAGCATTGCCAATGACTGTATTTAGGATATCGAAACAGTTTTTATGTAATTATCTTTGAAGTATTCTGTGAGCGGAGTGAGAGTATTCTTTGGTCAGTCCAGAGATAAAAATGGCGGGCGGAGGCATGTATTGGTGTTTCTCGCTCGAATAGTAATAGAGATAATAAGAGAGAATATTGAGTTTTTAATGATTTGTTGAATGTGTAATTTGCGAAGCAAATGATGAGTGAAATACATAGAAAAGTGAAATGAAGTTCTCCTTAGTTTATTATATGTTATTTGAATCATGCAGACCAATTAAGTTAGCAGAAACTGCTAGATAATGTTCCATGGATTGTGTGGTGAGTAATATCCCCCCGAGGCAAATCTAGGAATCATAATAAAGGTCAATTTCTTACAACATGCTGGTCAATTGTATTAGTCGGCGGAGGGTTAATGCTGCGGTTTGATGTCCATCCCTGTGGTCCGCCCAGTCCTTCTATTGGTTGGGTGTCACTGGGTTGGCGTTGGCTTTGATGACTTCTGATGGCGGCTTGAAGCTTTATTCTCACGGGGCATCCCCCGTAACTGGCGGCGTGGTCAGAACCGCAGTTTGCACACGTCGGTGTTGCTTCACGCGGACGTGCGCTAACCAGATTGTTGTGGCTCCCTCCTCAGCGAACGCAGCGCACTTGCTTGCGACAGTTCGATGCTTTATGCCCGAAGTCTTGGCAGCGGAAGCATTGTTGTATTGTTTCAATCGGCCTCCGCATGTGTGGCCGCTTTTTGGAATTCAGCCCGCTCCTGTTCGTGTTTTGGCTACTGGCCTGGGCTTTGGGCTTAGTTGACCTAGGCTCGCTCCTGTCTGGTGATGCGCGTGAGGTTGAGCTGCCGGCTTGGAGTGTGTCCCTCATCCATATTGGTCGAGCCTTTTGAGATGCTTCTATTGGTTGAATGCCCGCTGCTGTACAGAGTCCATTCTGTATTTAATGTTCCTAGTTTTTAGGATTTTTTTGATGTCTTCGAGATCTTCTTGGCTCTTACAGGTGACCAGCAACTGGGTTGGCAATGAGCATACATGCGCCAATGTGGTCTCGTCCTTATGGGTTTCTCTTGATGGAGGACGTTCTTGGTGATGTCTGCTGCTTTGCTGGAGCTCGACGTCCTCGCGGTTTGTTGTCGTCGGGGCCTCTTGCTCGATCGCTGCCTCTACGTTGCTGCTTGAGTTTCGGGGACTGGAGAGTTCGATGAAGATCTGCAAAGTACTCATCCTCCTTGAAGTTCTTGGAAAGGACGAGTGGTAGTTGAACATGGCAAAACCGGACATTCTTTTTCGAGATGATGTGCTAGCAGTTTTGTGCTTGTGCTGGATCTCAGAGAGTTGTGCTGCATTTAGATTTTTTTTTAAAAGATGTGATAGACATTGCGGTCAAATTTTATGACTCAACAGCTAGTAGTGCATGATACGATTTATCTTTTGTAGGCGTATTATGAAATCTTCTACGACAGTATGTGATACCTCAAATATCCTTCAAACTCAACAGAAATTCTTCAAATATTGTTGAGCGTTAGAGCCAAATGCAGGTCAAGTTCTTATGTCAGTAAGATTCGGTCATGTGAAACTTGACTTTTCACGCTAAAAACAATTTTTTTCATAAAAACTAATTTTTGTCACTTTAAGAATCCGTGCTATTTATTATTTGTATATCGACCTCAAGAGTGCCACCAATGTTATTACAATTTCCTGGATAATGTGGTTGCTGTATTTGTAAACGGTTCCAATACAAAAAGAAAAAAAAATATATCATACATCATGTTAGTGTTCTCAGCATTTTCTCAGTCATCCTTAGTTATAAAATTCGAAGGAGAAATTTGTTTTTCAGAGTAAAATTGATTCTGAAGTAAAATGTTTTTTTAGTTGGTGTTTATGGTTGTAAGGTTATCGTAGATAACATTCTATTTCCTGTGGTAGGACATTGAATAAAGAAATTTCTCTGAATGTTAGGCCTATATATTTTTGTACAACCACCAATGACTTGTGAATGTTATATTTATTTCCAGTATTGTAGCTTATGTCAGCACTGAATGAAGTGTTCAATATTTTCAACTAAAAACCATAGAAAGGAATGCAGTTGGATGTATTCTCTGAAATTTCCATTTAAATAAGAAATAATTACCCAACTTTTAAAAATCCTTGGGACCGATGAACGGCAGCCAATGGCTTCAGGGGTTACTATTTGTGAATATTTTACACATAAATTACTTATTTACTCCGATATTTCTCCTTATTAAAATAAATTTGAATTTAATTTCGGATGTTATATTGGGAATTTTTTTCATTTCTTGTTAATAGTCAGATACAGAAATAACCAGTTATTTCAAACATGAAAGAATTTAAAGAGAAAATTCTCATAATTTAAAACTAGTGATACATAACTACATAAGGGTAGTCTATTTTCCTTTTCGTTGCCCTCACATCAACCGATTAGATTTGTGTAAATTAAAGGATATCGTTTATTTATTGTAATTTAGTAAAGCCAATTCGTTTATCATTGTGGTATTTTGCCCCGTAATTATATCACGCTCATATGAATGGTTGTGTCAAAATAGTTAAGGGTGTAATATTGATTTCGATACCATGTATTTTAATAAAAGGACGTTAATATATTTCATGTCAATTAATGTATTTCAGCGTGTTTTCCATGTACTGAAATTGTTTATTATGTTCAGAGCCATCTCAAAAGCTTTTAAATTTAATTTCAGTTAATATTATTTGTATAATGTAGCTAATTGTTTGGGTCATTGTTTGACTTTCAATAAGCGAGTGGCGATGCCTTTGTTCGCATCGATAATTTCATCTATGGTTCATAAAATGTCGCTCTAACGGCAGCCAACGGAGTTGTTTGGAACATTGGTAGGAAAAAGGTATAAACTTTTTTTCATCTAATATTCCTTGCTAAATTTCAGTAAAGATTCAGATGTTTATTTCCACAGAGTTTCTGTCATAAAGTGAATTGCAACTCATTTACATTAAAGCAACGCTACCCAGAAAAGGTGCTTTGCAGTTATTTTAGTACTATACTATTTTTGTTCGTCCAATGAGAAAGTATGAAATATGCAAGATCTAGTTGCATTTATTACCCTGGGGCTATGTAACGTTGAAACTAAAGACAAAGCATAAATTTTAAGCCTGTTACTAAGCCTTAAAACGGTGAAAACCCCGTCGAAATCTGCTCAGAACTTTTAACATTTTTTGGAACAGATACACAAAGGTTAATTTTGATAGATATATATAATAATGGTAATAATTATAATAGTAATTTATATTCAACATTCTGGAATGTCACTATGTATTATTGCGCTGCATGAATGCAATATTATGTGTTCATACGTCAGCTACCCCATACGGCATGTCAGGTTTCACTGGATAGTCATTTATTATTAATTAAACCGTAATTGCGTCCTCGCACGTCCAGCTCAAATTAATGGAGTTTAAACGAGGGACATGAAAAAGCGACAATTTTTTAGACATGAATCAGCGACGTATATTGGAAACAAAATACTTCATCATTAAACATTTTCGACCGTAAACCAAACAAACGAGCAAAGTGAAAAGTCAGGGTATCGTCGAGTAATTGACCACTTTGTTTCTTTAATCTTAGTTAAATTAATTCAATAAAAGCCAGCTTGCATTACAAAGGCAAACTTCTTTTATTTAGCTGCACTTTTTGCTTACTAATAATTCAGATTTCGGGTTGTAAAACTCTTTTAGTTGTAGTCAACTTATAAATCAATAGATACTAATTTGTCCTTATATGTATTATAATCCAATAAATCATTTACCAACTGGCTCGTCTTTTTATCTGTATCTGACTGCAGATCAATGAGCGTAATCTCTGCCGCAAATCCAAAGATTGTGCTTCACCAGAGTTAATACTGCCAACATCGCTCTTTGGTATACGCAGATATTGTAGAGCAGCTCTCTCCTAAAATGAAAATTTATCACAGTATGATAATACACATTTAATTTAAAACGAAGCACAACTGCGGGTGTTACCTTACAATTTGATTTTTTTTCTATAGTTTCTTAGTATTCTCCACCGTTGCTAGATTACTTAAATCAAGGAGTTATTACACTTTATTATACACGTTAATATATATTCCACGAAATTATACATTTAAATTCATAAACACACACCGGGAAAACGAAGTCTGATAACTTTTTAATGTAATTTAATTAAGATGGAACATATACCACCGTGGCAATTTCGTTGCGCATCTATTTTCCCACTTCTTTTTATCATCTTCATTTCTTTGAGCGCAGTTTCGCCTCCCACATTCTTTTACATTTTTCGAATATAATTTTAAATTCTTTCAGCAGTGTATCTGTAAATTGTTCAGCTCAGTCTTTAGTAACTTTTACTAATTATTTTTTTTAACTTCTGAGTTTATGCCTCATCGACGTTGAGGTTATTAAAAGCGGGAAATGACTGTTGACAAAGAACGGGAAGGAGTTCGGTTTAAAGGAACCATCCAGGCATTCGCCTGGAGTAATTTGGGTAAACCGCGGAAAATCCAAATCTTTATGGCCGGACGGGGATTCGAACCCGTATATTCCCGAATGCGAGGCCAGAGAGCTAACCCTCACCCACCATCCTCGGTTGCGAAAGACAATTATCCCACTCCCTTAAGACTAAAATCAAGTGCAGTTCTTTCAAGTGTATCACCAATATCTTTCCACGCTTCGTCGTCCATATTAGCCTTGTACATTACCAACATTCTCTTCACTCTCCTCCTGTCTTCCAATGAACCCAATTCCATTTCCTGTGTCACATTACACACTGATTGTGTTCTGTAGTAACTTACGGAGACAAATCTGTCTACCTTTACACTCCCTCCAACTTCTGTATTTGGTAGCCAACATGTGGGTCTCATACCATCTATTAGTATAATAGACAAGATGTAGCGTGTAGCACCTACGTCATGTCACGCGGTGACGTCAAGCTATGACGTCACGCTTTACGATATTATTTGTGGGAGTGCGCGTTATTTAATATCATTTCCAAGCAACAGTGAATAAATTAACTCACAGAACACTGAAATAAAAGTATGTATTACGTTAAAATCGATATATCAATCATTAGATGCTTATATTTACGTAATATTCTTTTGATATATTGAAGTATTCCTTAAATTCATTGTCCATAGATATTGTAAGATAAAAGCTTTGTATTTCGAGCATCAGTGCTGCTAAATGTTTGGTTAGAGTATAACTAGCATGGATTAGAATTACAAGTTTCATTTGACGTTAACGCAGAGGGCATGAATAATTTAGTTTTTTTCAAAATTTAAACTGTGTCCTATTACAGAAATTATTTGTGTTTAAATTGGCATATTAATTATCAGTTTTTTTTTACTGAAACATTACAAGGTTCAAATGTAAGAAGTTGCAAATTGTTCGCGATATATACGGCCTAAACCACAAAGAAATATTACATGGCATAGCTTAAGTTGTTATAGCATCCTTCGTTCTTGCTGGAGTGATTATTTCAGCAGATGTAAGCTTTCTTAGCCGTTAAAATATGATGAGGGATGAGAAATTACAGCACATTGAGCTTTATTTCAAAACAATTCTGTTTAGGTAAGCAACTAAAAAGAAATTAATTGCCATAATACTCCAAACCCGTCAATTTTGACGGGCTTTGTGGCTAGTATCATTATATTTAAGAAATGATCAAAGGTTTTGCAACCCTTTTCCCTTACTTCTCTCTTACCTCCGCTCATAACCCTGCCCAGTGAATAGAGGACTTTTAAATCCTTCCTACCATCTGTTCAATATGTCTTGTCCGACTCGGTTTGAAATCAAATTTTATTCCACGATATTTTCACCTAAGACCTTCAAGAAGCACCCTTGTCCCCTTTTAGAAATCTCCATATAACGCTTTGCTCCTTTGTAGAATACAGGGTTATTATAAATAATTGAAACAATTTCACAAGTTTAGCTATATTATTGGACATATTGTCACAAAACTTTACAGACATATAAAAATAAACTCAAAAACTTTTGGAGCTGAATTTCAAATTACTGCCATGAGATCGCAGACGTGAGCAGTCAGCCAAGATGGAGATGGTGATCAGCGATTCCTATCATGGCCTCCACGCCTTTTTTTGTGGGTTTATGGGAAAGATTTAGTGTTTAAGTCTCCTCCAACAATAAACGTACCAGAACTGCGAGCTGGCATCAACAGTGCTTCTGACTGGATTGAGTTGTGTGGCAAGAAATTTATTGCCCACTTTATATCTGCGTAATCAGTAAGAGGCTAGATAAAGAGCTCTTTTTGAGTTTTTCAATTTGACTGTAAAGTTTTGTAACGATTTGTCCAACAATATAGCTACAGCAAGTTAAAGAAATTGCTTCAGTCATTTCTAATGATCATGTATTATCCAAAGTTAAAGGTCCGCTAACGAGTAGCAACCTGTCCATTACCCCCATCACTCCGCCTTGGCACTTTCATACTTATTTGTTTTAACATGCGCACTCGAACTCTAGCTACACCGGCATTCATATATTTAACATTCAATTTTTTTAATTTTTTTTTTTTTTTTTTATTTATTTTTTTTTTTTTTTTTTTTTTTTTGCTTATGGCTTTACGCCTCGTCGACGTCGAGGTCATTAGAGGAGGGATGGGACTGGGGACAAGGTACTGGAAGGAAGTCAGCAGCATAAATGTTGCCACCTTAGCGATTTTGTCGCTAGATTTAGTGAATTTTTAAGTTCGACATTGATATTCATAAAAATGTTATCGCTAAAAAAAATTTGGTGATTTTTGGAGAAATTCAACTTTGCAGAGTTTAGAAAAATAAAGTACATTATTTGGAAGAAAATGTGTCTTGAGTGTGAAAAATACTCCCCGCCAGGACAAAGACAACAAAATAGTAGATCTTGCCTCATAATTCAGATTTGATGACGAAAAAAATGACAAACCCCTAAAGAAATGGTATGGTATTAATTATGTTCAATGGATCACTAGGAACTATAACATTGAATTTTGGGCTGAAGTTCGAAAATGCTGCTGGAATAAATACCTTTTTGGAATTATCTGATAAAGCCATATTCGCTTTATCGCTTCCTCTATCGAATGCCGCAGTAGAGAAGATTTTCAGTTCAATGAACATTGTTAGAAATAAATTGAGAAATAGGAGGGCGGCAAATACGAATAGCCTTCTCTTTATATAAGGAATCGATTAAAAATTGTTACGAGCTTCCGGCTGATGTGATTGCTGCAATTGGTAAAGATACTAAATATTCTTTTGCAACTAAGACTGACGATTCATCTCATCCATTCACATCTCCAACTTCTGTAACTCCAATGATTGAATAATATGATGAAGAATAAATACAGAATGATTAGCGATTTCTAGTGAATCTTTTAGTTCTAAATATCCTGTTATCTAGTGAGTTTTTAGACCAGGTCTAGCGGCTTTTGATTTCGTAAGGTGGCAACACTGAGCAGCATCCCGGCATTCGCGTGGAGTGATTTGGGAAAACTATGGAAAACCCAAATCTGGATGCCCGGACTGGGATTCTAACCGGCGTCGTCCCGAATTTAACTTTCAAATGGGCAACTTCTTGGATCCATTTCCGAACAGTCTATTCAAACTGCACCTCCTCTTAACTCGATCTGCGTCAGTAGCTCGCCGCCTACTTTCTTCTCTAAGATGCCTGTGTCGTTTGCAACTGATCTGATGTTCGTCTCCCATTTTTTCTATTGAAATCGAGCATTAGCCTTTCCATAGCTCATTCTGATGGTCTATGTTTCAATTTGTAATAGCAGTATAAAAAGAGAAAGAGGACACTAAATGTTATATTCAAGCCCGGAGTTCAAGTCCTTATGAATGTCTGGGAATAATTACCAATACCATTTTATGACGGTAGAGCATTTAATCAAACCAAATAATTCTTGTTCAATATCTGGAAATTTTCATTAAGTGTGTAAATTATTTTCACATTTTCGAACAAATATTTAGAGCTGTTAAAAGAACATCAAACAAAGTTTCTTTGAAATGCAATTTTACAAATTCTCAGTATTTGAGTTTCATCCCATTTATCAACGTGAGTGATGCTTGGAAAGAAATGACAAAACCGCTCACCCAAGCCAAGTGGTGCAAGTGGTGGAAGTGAATTCTTAGAACCAATCACAAAATGATATTAAACCTCACGTTTCAGGCAGACTGCAGTCCGATAAACGGACGTTTCTATTACAGTTGCGTATCGCATGTGTGTAAAACGGTTTTCAGTATCAACTTCACGGAGAAATTAGAGAATTTTTCAAACTGTTTGGCCACGAGAGTGAAGTTAATATCCTGCCGAAATTCCGCGCAGGTGGGCGCGGCTTTCCGAGTGGAAGTATTGCTCAAATGTTTGCCTTCTCGTCCAGTAAGTAATTTCCTGATTGCGGCGCGTGGGCACCGCCCACGTTCCAACGGTGAAGAGTGGAGGTCACCGCGTCGGCAGTGGGACGATACACTGTGCAGACAGGTGTGCCAACCTCACACACACAAACTGTGACCCCAGAACACAGAACACAACCCAAATTGAAATATCCGGGCAACATGCGAGTCCAGCATCGGGCATATGTCACTATCGATCACCACTGATAATTCAGTTAGGTTTATGTTTTTTTTTCTGGTGTCTCAGTTTGTGTGTGTGAGGTTGGCACACCAGGCTGCACAGAGTATCGTCCGACTAAGATAAAAAAAAAAAACTAAAGGTTAATTATTACTATCAGGAAGGGAAAGAATTGCTTGTTGAAGTTTTGAAATGTAAATATCTTCGAATAACATTTGATAACAAGCTCAACTGGTCAGAACACATTGGACAGGTAGTAGGAAAAGTTATCAAAGTCCTTTACTTGTTGGAGACACTTATGAGGTTATAGACGAGAGAAGTAATGGAAATGGGTTAGAAAACATTGGTCAGAACATTGCTTGAATATGGTAGTGTAGTATGGGACCCACATTTTGAGTATCAAATACAGGAGTTGGAGAAGGTGCAAAGAAGGGCTGCTTGATTTGTTCTGGAAATTACCGCAGAACGCAATCAGTAACGGATGTTATAAAGTAGATGGAATGAGATTCATTGAAAGACACGAGGAGAGTAAAGAGTGTCATTGGTGTGTGCAAGACGTATATTGATGATGAGGCATGGAAAGATATTGGTGTAAGAATTAAAAGCAATGCATGGAAGGGAAAATATGACCATGATCACACTTCATTTCAGACACGATGATGTAGGAATATCTTTGTTTTTAGGTTGGGGGTTTAGGGACTGGAATAAGTTACCAAGAGAAATGATTGTTAGTTTATGAAAAACGTTGAAATAATTTGTAGTTTAAATTGTAGAGGGCAAATTTTGATTGGTGCATGAAAGGACAAACATGGGTGTGTAGAGAAATTGCCACCGGACAGTGCGCTCCATTTCAATTAAACTGCCAAAATACTCCGTTCAACGTCATTTTTGACGGTTTTACAAGGTATTTATATCCGATGTAGCTCTTTTAGCTATGGTGTCTACCATTGTTATAGTAAGCTTGAGGAAATCAATCGGCAGAACTCTCCGTTCAATACACTATCTCCCAGGGGGCTTGGAAACCTGTATTATAAAAACATACTTTTATTGCATTATCATTTTGCATCGAGACATTTGTGATAGGGGAGAGCCGGGCAATTGGCCATGGCAGGCAAAGTGGCCATGGAGTTTTTTGGGTCCAAGGGATGGTGGTATCACGCGGGAAACATTACAACTAGTGGAACTTAATGCCTCAGTTACCTTGAGCAGCCCGATTCGGTTAGCCTATCATCTCTCAAAGTTATTAGAATTTTTTGTGGTTTTTGATGAGCCTGACTAAGAAATCAGATGACATACCACTCCTGAACAAAATTCTTTTGCTAGAGTGATGTTTTGCTGTAAGTTCCTGGCGGTATCAAAGGAAGTGGAAGTAAAAATGGGAGTGCCGCAGGGTAGCGTATTGCGACCATTGCTATTCATTATTCTAATGAATAAATGTGTTGATTTTTTACTATCTGAAATTAGATTGTTTGCAGATGACATAATGCTGTATAAAAGGATCAAAACGATAGAGGACTGTAAACAGTTGCAGGGTGATCTGGACAGGATATCTAGTTGGGTTGGTAAACAGGGGATGAAGATAAATGCAAAGAAGAGTCAGCTAATTAGATACACAAATAAAAAACAAAAGGTTAATTATGAATATATGATGGGGAAAGAATTGCTTGCTGAAGACTTGAAATGTAAATATCTTGACATTACATTTGGTAACAAGCTTAACTGGGCAGGACACATTGGACAGGTGGTAGGAAAAGGTTTCAAAATTCTGCACTTGTTGGAGAGAGTGATGAGGGGATGCACGAGAGAAGTAAAGGAATTGGGTTACAAAACTTTGGTAAGACCATTGCTCGAATATGGTAGTGTATTATGGGACCCACATTTTGAGTATCAAATACAGGAGTTAGAGAAGGTGAAAAGAAGGGCTGCTAGATTTGTTTCTGGAAATTATCGCAGAATGCAATCAGTGATAAATATGATAAAGGAGCTGGAATTGGATTCATTGCAAGACAGGAGGAGGATGAGGAGGGTAATGGGAGTGTACAGGGTGTATACTGGCGATGAGGCATGGAAAGATATTGCAGTCGGTATGAAAAGTAGTTCATGGAATGGAAGAGATGACCATGAACATAAGCTGGCACTCGATTTCAGGCACAAGGGTGTGGGAAGATTTTCTTTTTCAGGTAAGGGTGTCAGGGATTCGAATGAGTTACCATGGGGAATGATGAATAACCTACCGAAAACGTTAAAAGAATTTAAAGTTAAAATGTGTAGAGGGCAAATGTAGGTGAGTGTAGGATAGGGGGAGGTTGGGTGTGTGGGGAAATTGCCACCGGAGCGTGTGCTCCATTGCAATTAAATTAAATTAAATGATTGTTTCTTCGCGTTGTTAAGATAGATCGACGTATCTGTAGTGGCGCCAAACCAGGCAAAGTGGTCACCTGCTGGCCTCTGTCTGTTGCGCAATGATTCTATTTGTTCCTTGCAGATTATTAACATAGTACAATGGTTTGAACAGATCATGTGAAGCTGAAGTGAGTATATAAATAATAATCAAAAATCAAAAGTAATTAAAATATTCCTATTTTGTGGTGGTATTTCAACGACAGGAGACGTCTTTTTCTGTGAGCCCAAAGGATATTGTCGTGTAACGATAGCAGGAAAAAGCAAATGCATAGACGGAAACGAAGTTTCTTTGCAGATGTTCACATCAAGTTCATACAAAAATGTATTTGAAGCTGCAAAAGCAAACAAAAAGAGGAAAGAAAAAAGAAGGAAACCAACGCTAGATGGAAAACCACCAACCGCAGGAAATCTAACCCAAAAATAGTGTTATTCAATGATGACGATGATCAAGAACACACACAGTGCCTGTACTTCAACGAAAGTTTTTCAGCCCAAGATCACGAGAACGATGGATCGAGTGCCAAATGTGTTACCTTTGGCCTCACGAACTCTGTGATGGAGTTGAATTAAACAGCTATTCCTTCGTTTGCGAAAATGGCAATTAAAGTGCCTTTTGCCCTTTATAATTTATATTATTTACAAGTTATATAACTTTTTTCTAAATAAAGTACACTATTTTGCTCGTTTCTGGTTTGGAAGCTAAGCGCCATGTCGGGAAAAGTGGCCATTTGAATACTTTCTGCAAAAATTGGTTATTTTATTTACTAAATTTAATGGAAATGTAACTAAATTTTTTTTGATATGTACAAGAATAAATGAATTTTGTAACCCCTGATTTCGATGCCTTTAGGTGTATTGTAAGTTACCTTTAACCATCGTCAAACCTTAGCCTGGCCACTTTGTCCGGCAATCCCCTACGTATATTCGGTATGGGTGTATGTTTTTAGCGTATTTAATTTGTTCTATCTAAATCTTCCCGTTGTTACCAAGAGACTTCTTATGTTAGTCTGGCGTCACCCCCCGTAGCCGCAGAATAACCGGATTAGATTGAGCCAGGCTGCAGAAACAGCGGCGGACAATAGAGAGCGTGGCCCATTGTGTGCAGACAGCCTGATCGATAGACTAACTCAGCGACCGCCATTGTTTTAAACTTACGAATTCACAGCACGAACCAGAGATAAGATAACTGCCATGTCACAAGAACCGCAGATTCGGAAAATACGAATATCTTACTGGAATGGTACCTCTTCGCAGTGTTTTATCTTATGGTTGACAGTCGATACAGTGATTTAAAGTTATCGTTGCAATTTTTTTTTTACTTATGGCTTTACACCCCTTCGACGACGAGGTCATTAGAGGCTAAATGGGGGGAGGACAAGTAACGGTAAGAAATTTGACCATGCCCTTTTGTAGGAAGCATCCCGGCATTCGCCTGGCGTGATTTTGGGAAGCCATGGAAAACCTAAACCTGTATGCCCGAACGGGGATTCGAACCGCCGTCCTCACGAATACGAGGCCAGAGCGCTTCCACTCACCAACCACGCTCGGTGCTGTAATTATGATGATAAGAGTTACATTTAAGTCACATTAATTTGCAATTTTTTGATTTTCTCAACTTTCCTGGGTCAATCAGTCACGACCCTTCATCATTCGAGAGGCTTTTGATTCTCTTAAAGCATATTTATTAGCCAGACTCCCGCTTGTTCGCCCTGTTGTAGTCTTAGCGGCCCTCCATTAATGCTGTGAGGTGATTTTTCTTAAATTTGGACCCTCCCCCCCCCCCCACCCACTCTTGTTGAGATTTGATAACATGTGGTGGGACCCCCACCCCCTTTCCAAGTGAGATTTAAATCACAATTTTAATTTTTAAATAATTAAATTTATTTAATATGTTCATGCCGTAGAACATCTAAGCGTTAATACTAGTGTCTTCTGTGTATTACATCTTTATCTGTGAAATAAGCGGAGAAAAATGATATAAAAAATTTAAGGTTTTTGTGGACCCCCTCCCATTAAATGAGATTTTGCAGGACCCTCCTCCCCCAAGTTAACCTTCACGTAATTGATGGAGGTCCCTTTACGGGGAAACGAACGTGTTGTCATCTGTCTGTCAAATGTATGACTTTGTTTTGTGTGTGATATGTGCATTTTTCTTTGAGTAATGTGTAATTTATGACGCGGAGAGTTGGTATAGTACAACTTTTCGCCTTGGTGGTTACGAAAAATCGCCTAAAACCACAATCAGGACGAGCTCTGCAAAGGGAGCCAGGACTCAATCCGGGGCCAGTTGTAACTCCCTAATCCAAGATGGTGGCGCTTCCATGCGCAGAGCCACATTGATGGGTTACTTCACAAAGGATCTCCTAAATTTTTCACACACAATCCATTTAATTTAGTTTAATTAAAATTGCATTTTTTTATCTGCTTAACATCTGTCTAACAGCGAGGTCTTTAGAGACGGGAAAGGAGGGGGGGCAAGGAATGGGAAGGAATTCGGCCATGGCCTTTTTGAAGGAAGCATCCTGGCATTCGCCTGGAGTGATTTGGGAAACCATGGAAAACCCAAATCTGGATGCTGGACGGGGATACGAACCACCGTCCTCCAGAATGCGAGGCCAGAACGCTAACCATTACACCACCACACTCGGTAAAATGACATTGGAGCACACGCTCCGGTGGTAATTTCTCCACATACCCATCTTCCGCCTTTCCAACACCCATCTACGTTTGCCGTCTACAAATTTCAACTTTAAATTCTTTCAACGTTTTTGGTAAATTATTCATCACTTCTCTTGGTAAATTATTCCAATCCCTGACACCCCTACTTTAAAAAAAAAAAAAAAATGAGAATCTTCTTACACTCTTGTGCCTGAAATCGAGTGCCAGCTTGTGGTCATGGTCATCTTTTCCCTTCCATGCATTACTTTTAATTCTTAAACCAATATCGTTCCGCACCTCATCACCGACATACGCCTTGTACACTCCTATGACCCTCCTCATCCTCCTCCTGTGTTCCAATGAATCCCATTTCATCTCCTTTGTCATATCCGTCACTGATTGCATTCTGCGGTAATTTCCAAAAACAAATATAGCTGCCCTTTTTTGCACCCTCTCCAACTCTTGTATCTGATACTCAAAATGAGGGTCCCATACTACACTACCATATTCGAGCAATGGCCTGACCAAGGTTTTGTAACCCAATTCCTTTACTTCTCTCGTGCATCCCCTCATCACCCTTTCCAGCAAGTGCAGAATTTCAAAACCTTTTCCTACCACTTGACCAATGTGTCGTGCCAAATTAAGCTTGTTATCAAATGTAATGCCACGATATTTGCATTTCAAGTGTTAAACTAGCAATTCTCTCCCCACCTTATATTCATAATTAACCTTTTGTTTTTTATTTGTTTATCTAATAAGCTGACTCTTAGTTCCATTTATCTTCATCCCATGTTTACCAACCCAACTAGATATCCTGTCCAGATCACCCGTTAGCTGTTTACAGTCCTATACCGTTTTGATCCTTTTATGCAGCATTACTTCATCTGCAAATAATATAATTTCTGATAGTAAACCATCAACAAAATTATTAATTAAAATAATGAATAACAATGGTCCCGATACGCTACCCTTTGGCGTTCCCATTTTTACTTCCACTTCTTTAAAGAAGAACAGTGAAGGACTTCATGGTAACGTTAAGTTAATATTCATTCATAAACGGAAATTTTGTTATATCTAATTGGCGCCTAACCCCCTTTGTTGGTTAAGGCTGTTGAGGCGCCTACAGGCCTGTATGCATAGAGCGAGGCAGCGAAGGCCTCGACTTGAGGCATGCGTTGCTAATTTATCAGATCGGCGCATGCTCGGGCGATCAGCCCAAACCGTAGCACACAACACGGACCCGCCACGACGAAACGAGCAGATTGCCGCCGCAGCGTTTATTGTGATTAATTTTATATATACATAAACGAAAGGGAAAACTAAGGTGCGTGAAATATCTTTACCAGCATCGTTGTAAAAGTGGGAACAGACTTTTGAAAAATATAACTTGGGAAGAATTTTTTTTTTTTACTTATGGCTTTACGCCTTGTCGACGTTGAGGTCATTAGAAGTGGGATGGGGACAAGGAACGGGAAGGAATTCGACCATAGTGGGGACAAGGAACGCGAAGGATTTCGGCCATGCATGGCCTTTTGATGAAGCATCCCGGCATTCGCCTGGAGTGATTTGGGGAAACCATGGAAAACTTAAATCTGGATGCCCGGACAGAGATTCGAACCGGCGTCCTCCCGAATGCGAGGCCAGAGCGCTAACCGCTCACCCATCACGATCGGTCTTGCGAAGAAGATACAATTTTTATGCGTATGGTTATTAAATGTTTCGAATATTTTTTTGAAGTCTAATTGGGTCTACTGTCAAAAAGACACATATGCCAGACGCTATAGCCATCGAAGAAATATTACTTGTTACATTAAAGTTCTTAACAAGTGATGATTCAGTATTTGTCCCTAATGTCCAAACAGACAATACCAGCAATTGTTCCAGAAGAGTGTGTTGCACTAATGAAAGTATTGAAAGGTTATATTAAGCTAAGTATAAAAGTATACTCTTTATCATTACATACCTATCCCTGTACTAAGATAAGAATGCTTGCTTATAGGTTTAAGAACAAATTCTTAATCATAAAATTTATACCACCATATTAGAAAATAAATACAAATTGAAAATTATACCATCGTGTAATAAGATAAAATTATAAGACATTATTGACTGTTTATTATAGATTTAAGAACTAAAAACACTGAAAATTGTATATTCATGAAGTAGGATCATAATTTATTGTTGAAAGTTTGTTTATACATTATTCAATAAAAAATCTTAATAATGATACAGTCATGTAGTAAGATAAAGGATAAGAAATGGTTGGCTATTGTCTTTGTTATCCACTATGCATGCGAACTGCCGAGCAAAACTAGCTTTATTTGTTCACACGCCCGGGCAGAGGCGCCTATGGGCACGACCCACTAATGAACAGGCACGCGCGTTGCGCTGCGAATGCATCGGTACGAACGTAGTAGGTTCGCACAGTGCGAGGCGAGCTTCGCACACTGCCTTACACTGTTCGTAGGCGCATTTAGTGTTGTCCGGCGTCTGACATGTGTTTAGCTGGTGGCGCAAAAATATTTTCGTCGTCCGGACTTGGCCGGCAGGATAGGAGAGGAGATGGTACACAATTCCTAGTCACCAGATTGTGCACCAAAGTCCTGGGTCAAATCCCAGACCAAAATGCGTATGGAGTGAGGGCATACTAGAATGTTGATGGCGGTTCGTCAGTCTGATGGGGATACTAATCTCGGTGGACCCACTGGTGTCTTTCGGAGGAGTAGGCTTAAATGGGCCGACACCGGGTTTCTCGCTCTCCCTCCTTTCATCTCCCATCCACAAACCAATCAAAACCTTGCTGTGAACTCACACATTATCACAGCCATCTAATTTAACAGCAACACATACGGGAAACCACTCCAGTTCAATTTCCCAGACGTTTTCGAGTGGAGATAAACATCCTGCATGGAAACTCCCTACTCTCGTATATAAGCAAGGCACTCCTTTAAGTCCCTTCAGGATGAACATAAATTCTTAAAATTGTGCAAGCTCTACTGTGAGCGTATTCTGAACTGGTAGCAACGTGTGAGCTATCCTGATATTGGATGACGGCGTGTTATTTAAACGAGAATGGTCAAAATTCTCCTCTGTCAACACATTCAAGCCGTTAGCTTGCATAGACTATATGTTACGTTGACGCTATTTCCCATACATTTCACAAGCTATTTTTGCTTATGTAGGAAGTGGCTGTGTTAGCGGCATACAACCACCTCCAAGCGGCACGACACAGGTACTACCACACGGTCAGCGATCCTAGAATGCTGGCACCCAAACAACAATCGCTGCCTCACAGCTGTGCTGCCATCTTCAAAGATTGTTACACAACTGAAACAACAACACTATGCAATCCTGGATACTAAAAAGATACAGACTGTGGAAACTATTAGATTGTTCGTGGTTTAATTAATATGATAAATAAATAGTCCACCATACAGTTAAATTTAACATTTTTTTAATTTTTTTTTCAAAGAAACACCACGTCAAATATACTGTTTACATGAATACATACAATCCAGGGATTGTATACAACATTTCTTCCACAATACAGTTCTTGGCCGTCGTAATTTGAGTCGGTAAAAATTTTTTCCGAAAAACTAATTACTGTCTTTCTGCTGATTGCTTCATATAGGCTCTATCGAAATTTCTAGAACTCTTCAAAGCCTTCCGACAGATATTTCTCGAACATCAACTATACTTAAAGAATTGAAACATGTTAGAAACAATAAGAATTAATACATAATCATTTAACATCATTACAAAATGGTCAGAAATGGAATTTAAAGATACTTAAACACAAAATTATTCACAGAAATCATTTTAAACTGTAGCAAATTGTCCTTTAGACATAGTAACTTGCCTTAATAATTGGAATTACAAACATTCAAGCAATTCTCTTGCATAATTCTGTTCTTAAACATATTAAATGGCCTTTAAACAATTTCTTTTCGTAAAACAAAGTCTATATACATTGATTTACAGGAATTTTCAAAACAAACATACTAAATCATATTCAAGCAAACTCTAGCTTACTACAAATGATTTATAAAATACAATTACATTTAATTTTACGTTTGAGGGCTGTTGCAAAAACCAAACATTATTGTAGACCAAGTTACAAACATTAATATAATTTTAGAATACTTATAAATAATAAATGCTACATAATTCAATATTAATAATAATAATAAATGGGTGATAATGTTAAAGTACCCGTTTGGTCAGATACAACTCAAATTCGTATTTCAGACAGATCAGGTCGCGCACTCATGCGCTTTAACCCTAAAAATTCCTTTTTGATTACTTTTATTCCATGCTTTGAAAAATGATTAAAGCAATAAAGCACGACTCTGGTAGGCGTATTGAGTCTCAGTGAAATAAATACTGTCCTGCACCTCGGTCGCCATCTACCTGTACACTGCATTTCATTTTCAACAACATTCAAGATTTAGGTAAACTTTGAGATGAACCCTGCTCCGGGCATGCTAAATTAACATTGTTAAGGCCCTCTCCTACTGTTTATTTGCTTTTACTGACCTATATTTTAAATTGCACTGCCTTATGAAATAACTCGGTTTCTGCACAGCTGTTCGGAATATAAAGTCCTTTGTAGGTGTACGGTATCGTAAAGCTCCGTAACCGAAAAATATTTTCCGGTTATGAAGCACGGTGTTCTGTTTCTTTCCGCCAGACCGGGCCTCTCCAGTCGCGCTGGACTCTGGAGCAGAATGGCGTCGTGTGCCGAGATTTATGGATGGAAACGCAGCGGCGCTGTTCGTGACGGGGATGTGGATATGCTGCCGCCACTTGCAGGGACTGGTGCGGTAGACGGAGCGAACGGCTGCAGCTCAAACGAGAAAATACGGCGCCGGCTTAAAAGCATCGGCGTTTATCGGGACTGCGCCCGTCGAGCACTGCAGTATAACCGACAGGGGCCGCGGTTGCTGCATTTCATGCGCCGCGGGTCAGCATACACGACAGTGAGAGCTTGGCCCTGTTAATTTCTCACGAACATAAAGTAAAACATTTTGGCAGCCACTTTGCACATTTGAATATTATATTTTTTTCTACGCTGTTTTTAAGTCCATGCAGAGGAGCAAAGAAATCAAGGCAGTGAAAATTGGCAAGTGCCTAATAAGAGAAAAGTGTTAAAATAACACAGCATATATATTGATGCCAAGATACGAAATTGCTGCACAGTAATACGACCGGAGGGCTTATGGATTTCTGCATTTACACCTCTTCAGCGTCGAAGTAAATACAGGCAGGAAAGGACTGGAGACTAGGCACGGGGAAGAATTCGGCCGTCTCTCATCATGAAAGGTCGGAGGCTGTAAATGACTCTGATTACCCCGCTAGGAATAAAAAGGTCTGGAAGAGAGATAAGAAATTAAAAAATGCAGACCGTGAGGAAAATTCTATTTAAAGCCAAAGAAAATATTAAATCCAGAAGTCGACACAGTCATAAACTCCACACAAATGTACAGTACAAAAAAATCACAATCACCTTTGGAATAAGGAAAATTATTTTCTTTACCCATACTGTGATTATGAATCCTATAGGGCTGAGCAATAGGCTATTTAATTACTTTCTCAAAAAAAAGAAGAAGAGAGGTGCAATTCGCCGAGGTAGAGAAAGACTTGCAAGAAGTGGGGATAACACAGGAAGATACCCAGAAACGTATTCCGTTCAAGAAACTCCAAGAGGATGATAGTTTTAAGAAAAGCCGAATCTAAAAACTGGCAGCAACACAGGATACGAATGCGGTAATATTGGTTGAAAGCACTTGAAATAGAATCGTACGTAGATGGCTAAAATGACAGAAAAAAAAAAAAATATTAAGTTGTGGGCACGAAAAGATCCTGGGAGAAAAGTGAGTTAATTCGAACAATCGGGGATTTCCTGCCCAACGGCATTACCGGCTGATGTTTGCATCTGAAAAGCGTAGTAATGAGTAATAAACCTCTTCAGCAAGATGACGTTTTCTCGAAGATCAATCAGCTATTTGTTGATGTGGGACCAATCAGCATCCATACGATTCTCTGCGGTGCCCAACAACCTGCCTTTTGGAATACCGCCTTAATACCAGAGAGAGTGCTGTGCAAGTAGTTGACTTTTGGTCGTCGATAATATAAATGATTATTGCTGACTGCTGCACTTTTTTTCTCTATATTCTTATAATTTCTTGTTAACAATAGTTAGTTTTTTTTTTACTAATCCAATATCAGCAACTTGAAATTGTGATACTATAACTATTTATGTCTCTGAATAGAATGGATAACTCAAAAACGTTTAATAGGCTTTTTTACGTAGTACTAATATACTTTTGTGTTCACTCTTCATCCGTTTTATTTGCGCAGTCTTGGCATTTGTTCCATAAATATTATTTTCTGTTTTTCAACGAAAGTATTAAGTTCATTTTAGAGACTTCTTCGAGATCGTTGTTAGTGTGTTACTCCTTTTACTGGAATTACAGCTTAATATAGTCTCTAATTTCATGCATCTTCTCTCTCTCTGTCTTTTTTTAGTCACCTCAGTATTAATTTCTCATTTTCTACTAAAGTATAAGATTAAGATTGTGGCATATGCAATAGTAAATCAGTTTTTCTATAACGGACCGTTGCATTGCGGAAAACTCAAATGATTTGTTTTCTGTTTAGAAGAAACAAATATATTCCCTTTTTTATAAGTATAGAGATTACCAGGTTCAACTACAGGGGTAATTGTCACATCAGTCTCTCGACTGGTTCGTTGCAGTTACCCATTTCTATTCTCTATCACTGGGTCTCCTTAACTCAGCATACCCACTACAACCCGCGTTCTCAACTATACGATTCATACACCGATGAGCCAAAACAACACAAGAACCTTATTATTCTTTTTTTACTTATGGATTTACGCCTCAACTACGTCGAGGTCATCAGAGGCGGGATGGGACTGGGGACAAGGAATTCGGCCATGGCCTTTTGAAGGAAGCATCCCGGCATACGGCTGGAGTGTTTTGGGGAAACCACGGAAAACCCAAATCTGGATGACCAGTCGTGAATTCGAACCGGCGTCCTCCCGAATGCGAGGCCAGAACATTAACCGCTCACCAGCCACGCTAGGTGGAAGCACCTTGTTAACAGCGTGTTACTCCATCTTTGGAACGCAATACAACAGCGATCCGGTGTGACACGGATTCGACAAGTCGTTGGTAAGTTTCCGGTGGTATCTGGCGGTAGATTTCTACACACATGTCTCTCGCAGCTGCCTTAATTTAGGGGCCGATAGCACCCCAGATGTGATCTGTCGGGCTGAGGACAGATAAGTTTTGTGGCCAAAGACATCAAACGTAACTTCATTATCATGCTGCTCAAACCACTGCAGCACGATTCTGGCCTTGTAACAATAACAGTTATCCTGCTGGAAGATGCGGACACTGTAATGGAAGACATGAAGCATTAAGCGATGCAGGTGCTCCACAACTGTCAAATTCCTTAGATCACTATCAGGGGACCTACAGAAGCCGAAGTGATTGTCCACTACAGCATAATAATGGCTTCAACAGCCGTTCGCCGGGAAGACGGTACATCCGGACATTGACCAGGTGTAACAAGAACGTAATTCGTTCAATCGAGCTACAAGTTTCCACTGATCCGTGGTCCATTCTCAATGATCTCGTATCCATTGCAACCGTAATTAACGATGTCATTGGGTTAACATGAGAACACGGAGGGGCCATATGTTGCGAAGCCCACTGTGCAACAATATCGCTGAACTGTGTTCTCCGAAACACTTGGGCCTGCGCCAGCATTGTGCTGTGCTGACAGATCTGCCACAGATCGCCCGTTATCATGCTTTACAGATCCTGAAAGCTTCTTTGCCTTTTGAAGGAAGCACCCTGGCATTCACCTAGAGTGATTTTGAGAAACAATGGAAAACACAAATCTGGATGGCCAGACCGGAATTCGAACCTGGGTGCTCCCGAATGAGAGGCTCAATCATCGCGCTCGGTGCACATACGTTGACTCGTTGCTGTTATATTACAACACGACTGTACTTCAAAACAGCAGACCTCATTCTGCTTAGCTGATAATAGAACTTTACTATATCAGTCTCTGCATTGGAGATTCCGCTACAGTTTACAACCTGCAGCAATATGCCAGCAGCATCTACTGTTGCTATTGGAGAAAAGTAAAAACATTATCTTTATATTCATAATTATAAGCAATTTGAACACTTAACAATAGTTTTCGATCTAGGGACGGAAAGAGATTTTTTTAAAAACTCGTCACTCAATAATAGATTCTCAATCAGCAGTAAAAATATGCTGTAATATTTTTGAAGGAATTGTTATGAAGAACTCGCATGTATTTAAAGAAAATTACAGACCTTGTAAATGGAAAAGAGCTGAAGAGTGCTTGTGAAAAATTTTAGTTAATTCCAATCTATATTGTAAATTCAAAAATAAAGATAAAATCTGCACAATTTGACCTTTAAGTTGAATTTTCTTGCTTCAGGGACGATAGAAATTAGAACTACGCCTCATTGATAATAATGGGATATAACATTGATGAAATACAATTACATAATTGCAAAGTGTTCACCGGTAATGATTTCATAATATTATAGAAACGTTCAAATTAAGTTTATCTCACTTAGGTGACAATACAGTTTGGCTCCAAACTTCGTGACATTACTGTATGGACGTTCCAACTTGGGCACTAAATTATTAAAAAATCAGCAAAATACAATTTGGATTCCAGTAACGCAACTTCACTTCCAGAACAAGAATATTATTAAATAGCTTCTTGGTCTGTATATCATCCTATATTTATATTTCATATTCCGTTACTTCTATGATTTCAACAACATTTCCTGACTTTGCCCTTTGTTTCGGCTTATATACCGATCCAAACTTCCGTTCAGTAATTGCCCAATATCCTCACTAATCTCTGCTAGATGGACAAAGTCATCAGCAAAACACAGAAAACTGAGCGTCTCCTCTTTGAACTTGCTTCCAATACATGCATTAAGACTGTTGATAATATATCGAAATATCGATACTAATTTTTGAAAATATCGATATTTATGAGTGATGTTTTTAGGACGATATATCGATATTATGATACTGAAATCCGGATATCGGCATCGATATTTTTAAAAATAAGTTATCATTTTTCGTTTGCTCTGGATGACACTATGTTCCTAAAATTTCTGTTACGCATAGAGATCAGCAAACTTAAATAAATCTTAATACGTTTTTATAGTTAATTCGGAAGTTATAAGTACCAAGTCTACTCAGATGATGACAACAGTGTAAGGAAGTCATCGCTTGCCCAGCACGAATCGAACGCGAGCCCATTGTTTGTAATGAGCGTAAAGCTTTGTACATGGAAGTACAGCTTGAAACTAGTTCAGGAATAGTGGTAAGTACAAATAACAAATAGTTGATGATTAGATATCAAGAAAAGTAAGACCACTCTGAATAAGCTATCAACATACAAAACTAAATGAAATACCACAAAAAACTCTTATGAAGAAAAGTTATGTAACTTTGCCATAATGAATGCTATGATAGCTTAACTTCTACCTAAATAAATACCTCACCTGTATTGAAAATTATGGTCAGTTAAAAAAATCAATAATCATCATCACAAAGAGATACCGTTGGAAAGTTAAAACTTTGTTAAGAACAGTATCGCACATCTATTTATGAGTGGACAGTCCTATTTTTACAGGATATGGTTTTAGGAAATTGCATATACGAAAGTGTCGATATATCGATACTTTTTTCCGATATATCGACAGTCAATATTGATACTTTATAAAATATCAATATATCGAAAATGCGATATTTAAAAAAAAATATTAACAGTCCTAACAAATATTACGAAATTAGTGGCAAAAGACAACTCACCTGTCTTGCAGGTTTTTCAGCAAATGTTTGGTTCTCATAATCTACAATATTACTATAGCCACTAATTCTATTGCAGGTCACACGTGTTGACTTTTTGTATCAGAATTCTTTAAAGTTTGGACCATCCTGTCTCATCCAGCATTTTTCAAACCTTTTTAAAGTCTGCTTTGATATTATTGTCACTTTTCGTGATTGTAATTTCGTCGTAAATTTTACTCCACTATGACCTCTTCTAGAATATCTTTTCTATGATTTTAATCAAGGTCTGCAATTTAATATTCCTTACAATGTATTACTACTCATCTATAAAAGAAACTAATACAAATATAACGAGATGCTTACTTCATAGTCAATATTCTTGACGGACTTACTTAAGTACTTCATTTTTTGTAACACCTGCGAGAGATAAATCCACTGCTTCAACTACCATCAAGCAGATCTGCCTGCCCATTGGATTGATTGTGACATATTTAAGGCAACAGCTGCCGTATTTTAATTACTTACGCCAATTAACCTTAAAGAAGAGAAGAAGGAAAATGATCAAACATTCATTTATCAATCTATACTCATTACACCTAATTTATCATATGTCTCTTTCATGTTCATAGAATCAACCAAAGCTAGCACCACAATACTTATTAAACTCAGAGCAAAATTCGATATCGCTATTACCGGAATGCTAATCTTCCACGCAAGATTTTAAGAATATGAGATGGCAATCGGACACTAAATCCACACGGCCCAGTGTAGTGGGTGAGATAGAACGCTCTCACCTGGCATTCGGGTCTGGTCAACCTGACTTCAACACTTTCGATAGTTTCCCGAAATCACTCCAAGCGAATAACGGTAAGCTTTCTTCAAGTGGCTATGGCAAAATTCCTTCAAGTTCTTAGCCATCAGTCATTCCCTGCTTCTAATGACCTTGACGTCTTTAAGGCGTAGAGCCATAAGCAAAAAAAAAGGTCCTCTTGAAACATTCTACATTGTTTTCCTGCAGGCACTATGAGGGGGTACTAAAAAAAGACGGAATTATTTTTCAAAAGCTACATATTTTCAAAATTTTTACAAAACAACCTTATCCCCTTCAAAATACTCTCCATTACAACTAATACATTTATCCCACCAGTGCTTCCATTGTTCGAAACATTTACTGTAGTTGTATTTAGAAATGGCTGACAGCCCACCCCTCGTTTTTTTCTAGACCTCTTCAATGTTGCCAAATCGGTGTCCTTTCATGCGTAGAAATAAGAAAAAGTCGCACGGAAACGGGCCAGGCCAGTAATGTGCTTGGGACGGCGCAACAATGCCACTTCTAGCCAAAAACAGTTGTGTGTGCAGGTGCATTGTCGTGGTGGAAGAACCAATCTCCTGTCTGCCACAAATCGGGTGTTTTTTCACGAACACTGTTGCGTAGTCTTCTTAAAACTTCCAAATAAAAGGTTTGATTCACGGTCTGATGTGAGGGAACAAAACCTGAATGAACTACGGCCTTGGTATAAAAAAAAAAAAAAAGGCAAATGAGCATTGACGACAATTTACGGACGAAGTGACAGTGACTTCCTTCATTGGCTTGACTGTTGCTTTGTTTCTGGGTCGTAATCATAGCACCATGACTCATCACCAAAATCTGGATCAATTTCAAGCTGTTGTTTCAAAGCACGACATGTTTCAACTCGACGTTCTATTTGATTGGCAGTCAGAGCGCGAGGAACAAACTTGGCAGCAATCCTTTTCATTCCCAAATCTTCGGTCAAAATTCGCTGAACCGAGCTCTACTATAACCCACTAATCTCTGACAGTTGATCAATTGTCTGTCGATTGTCTGAGAACACAAGCTCTCGAATTTTTTCAACATTTTCTTTGATTCGGGCAGTTGATGGACGTCCAGAACGAGGTATGTCATCAATAGACACGTCGCTTTTTTAAAACAGAGCAAACCACGCGCACCCTTGAGTTTTTCCCATAGCGTCATCTTTGTAAGCTGTTTTCAACATTAAAATAGCTTTAGCAGCATTTTTATTGGGTAAAATATAAAATTTCAAAGCTGCACGTTGTTCACTACCAATCATCAAAAACGAAACAATAAGAAAACATTGCTAGCAAAAATAATCACTGTAGATTAACAAAACAAGCCAGGCCGACAAGACAGGCGGCACTGAACTGACAATGAGTTGTGCTATAAACGCCTAGCGACAGAAACGCGTAGTGCACAAGCTCCGACCACGGGAATGCTATTCGGTTATTTTTGGGTACCCCTCGTATTTCACTTATTTCGTTTTGATTTTCTGCCTGTTTTCTTGAATCTTCAATTCCCAAACATATTATCTTAGAAATTCAATTGTTTTTAATTTCTCTGCTCCAGATTTTCTGAAATTAGCAGACGATGGTAGCTGCCTACATTTTCGCAAGCAAATACACTCATATATAATACTTCTAAAATGTGTTGTTTTTTTTTTTTTTTTGTTTTTTGTTTTTTTTGCTTTTTTTTGCTACAAGCCATTTTCTCCCTTCATACCTAACCGAAATTGATAAATCAGGCATCATTTTAAAGATTACGGCGTCGGCTTTGGCCACATCATATTTTAAGAAAGAAATTTTTCCGAATTCTACACTTCAAGAGCAAAAGTATCAGTGTTTCTAAATTACGCTTTTTTGTGTCACGATCCATTTATCTCCGTGGATACTTAACAGAATTCGATAAATTAAGTATCATTTTAAAAATTAAGATCTCTGCTTTTTGGTGACATCCAGTAATAAGAAAGGAATTTTTCGGAAGGGCAATTTTAAGAGCAAAAGTATCATAATTTCTATAACATCTTTTTTTATCGTCACGAGCTATTTATCTTCGTTGATATCTAACCAGAATCAAGAAATGAAGTATTGTTTTAGAGATTAAGGTATCCGCTTTAGTCACATCATATATTAAGAAATGAATTTAGGGCAAAATGGCAAAAGTAGGGTCTACCGTTATTTGTATAGAGTATTTTATTTTATCTCCCTTGATATCTAACCGAAATCGACAAATGAGGTATCACTGAAATGATTAAGCTCTCCACTAAAGCAACATTATAAACTAAGAACGAAATTTATCGGAATTTTACCCTTGAAGGACAAAAATTAAAAAAAAATGTGAAAGTTGCGCGTATGAGACAGTTCAGGACCAAAGCGCTAGACAGAAGCAGCACATATCAGAGAGGTATTAATAAAACAATTGATATAGATGAGGTGGTTCTCCCTTTGTCGTGTTAAAACCCATCAACGTTACTATTCATCGTAATCGCGAAATTTTCGCATTAGTCATCTAATATTACTCAAAGAGCACAAAACTTCAAGCACCAAGATACCACGAGCAGCGCTGCCAGTACAGCCAACTTATATTATACCGCTGTCTCTTTGAAATTATACAGAATGAAACCCAATTATACATAGGGGTCATCCATTGATTACATACGTGAGTGAAAGTGCTGGGAGCAAAAAACGTCCACGAAAAGTAAACAATGTATACATTGATAAATTTTGAATAACAAAAAGATAATATATATGCAGGAAGGGTTGCCAACTCAATGAAACAAAGGGAAAACACTTTCAAAAAGGTGCTGGAATGTACTTTACTTTTAAGTGCTCATTTTTGTATCCAATTATACAAGGCAATCTGTTATACAAACTGGATACAAGAGGTAACCAAATTATACAAGTTTTGTAACCAATTATACAATCTGGCAGCCCTGACAACGAGAGACGCGATTCTATAGATATATAGCCGACAACGGTTTTTTTTTTTTTTTTTTTTTTTTTTTTTTTTTTTTTTTTTTTTTTTTTTTTTTTTTTTTACAATTTCATTCCTCCCAGCAGAAGGCTGGGAGGCGGGCTGCTGGAGAGTCATAGGGGACTCTTTTCAGCCAATCTACTACTACGGGGAGGGAAGGGGGATGGAAGGTCGGCCGTAGCCTTGTAGGGAATCATCCCAGCATTCGCCTAAGTGTCTGAGGGAAACCACGGAAAACCTCAGACAGGATGGCCGAACCGAGTTTAACCCCGGTCCTCCCGAATGATAGGTAGGAGGCCAATATTGGCCTCCTCCCATCTCGGTAGCCGACAACGGTTTTTTGCGGATATATTTAAATCAGGAGTTTTATTTCAATACCTGCGAGAGACAGGCTCTCTTTTTTGACACTTGAACTCACACATAGCATCTATAAACCAGGCAGCTCCATTTTGGCCTCCTGTTAACTCCCCTTCGCCCCATGTAACCTGACGTGGCTTTAGCCTCTATTCCTACCACCCCCACCTTCCCCTTGGTTAGCACGTTGCTTTTTCCTCTATTGATACAATTTTGTACTGTATTCTGTTTTCAGGCTATCGTAAATTACATACGGTGATGATTAAATAACGGAAATAAATATTCAAATGCTGTTGTGTGTTCTGAACCTTTTTTTAACTTTGAGAAATAATATGAATGGAAAGCTACGTGGCTTGTCTCGGAATCTCTTTCCGCAGTTAGCCCAGCGTAGCTTTCTATCCAATCCCTCATCTCCTCCAGTATGAGCCGCTTAGTTTACGGACGCTCGCTTAAAACGGAGTGTTTAGTAAGCGGTTTGATGGCTCAGTGATCTAAGCGTCTTGATTAAAGATTGCACAGTCTCCGGACCGAATCCCGATCTCGGCGAGTACTGTCAAAAGCCTTTAGCCGTACCTTCACCTCTGGCAACACTCACTTTACATATGTGATGAACGCCAGAACGATTCGGTGATTTGGATTCCACGTTAAACTGTAGGTCCCCCGTGCCCAGTAGGATTATCGGGTTAGGTTAGCGTAATCGCGAGCGCTTTCGGGTGTATCCGGGCTAACATTGCCATTTGCATTTAGACGTTTCATGTGGAATCTTATCCTCGTCACATTCATCACACAAACGGAACAATTGTAACACGTTAGCGGCAATCACTGTAGGACAAGTTGAAGCAGGACTCGTCCGAGAACGCTAAAGTTTGCCACTCAACACGCCAGTGATGTCGTTGAAGTGCCCAATGCACTCCGAGGTGTGAATGTCTGCGTCGTTGATTTGTTGTGCCGACGTTTCGACCAGCGTTCTGCAGTCTTCTTCCTGGGCAGAAACTGTGTTTATCGGTGTTGGTTGCTATTGTATACCTGTGGCCACCTGTCCGTCTAGTAGGCTCTGAAAAATTCGGCCATTCCCCCCCCCCCCCCTCACCATGCAGTGCCATGCCAAACCCAGCTAACAATCACGAGTCGCAACGGACATCCGGATTGACTAGAAGCACGGAACTCTCCTAGAGCAGGGGTGGCCAACCCGCGGTCCGCGGGCCGCATGCGGCCCGCCTTGAACATTTGTTTGGGCCCGCGAAAGTCATCACACTTTTACAAAATATACGTATTTTATAATGGCCAAAGAAGTGAAAACCAATGTATTAGAAAATTACATTATTTTCGTATATATTCAAAAATTAACTGTCATAATTATGAGTATCATTGTTATTATATTATCTATGTTTACATGTAAAAATAATAGGAAACACAACAATAGTGACTCATTATGTTTCAATTTTTCACTCCAATGTGTGTAACGGGTCTAAAATCTAGTATGGGGATATATGATTCTATATTCGGCCTGCGAAGATTTGATGGATTTACAGAGTGGGCCGCAAGATCATTTAGGGTGGCCACCCCTGCTCTAAACCATACTAGACAGGCAAACAAAGGCAGAAGAACTGCAAGTGACGTTCATAAGAGGACCCATCAAAACTACGAGAAAAAGAAGAGTCCCCTTCCAAGGAGTTGAAACGCTTCCAAGCACCAAAAACGGGTGTAGCAGTATGAAGAGATACTGTAAATGTTCGGCCATCTTCCTACTTGCTATCTGAACCCATGTTTCTCCTTCATCACGAGAATAAACCAAGAATACCACCGTCGGAGGACAACAGCCTGCCTCCACAGCCTGTAGTAGTCAAGTCGTCTTCAGATTTGCCCATCATGTACTAACCGGCAGCGCCTACTGCTGTTTCTGGCTCTCCGCCATCGCCAGGCCCGTTACCACCCCGGAACCCATGGAAGCCCTGGCCTCCGTCATTGAAGGGGGGCCAGTTCTGCCCATCGTTGCACTCTCCAATAACTGTGTCCGCCTGCTAGACCTGCTGCGACGCTGTATGGTGCTGCCCCTGTTCGCCTAGCCAGCAGCAGATGGACTCAAAATCATCACCTGAAATCTACCAGACTGGAAAGCTGTCATCAGCCAGCTACTTGAGGAAAATATTCCTTGCAAGGTGCTACTTCAACCCACCAGCAAATCAAGATCAATCTCAACCATCAAGCCTAGAACGATAAGAATTGTCCAATGCTGCAAATACCGAAAATTTAAGCACTACGCGCGGTGATGTACCAACAAGTTTAGGTGAAAATCATCTTTCAACGGACTGTCCTCGACCAAGAGAAGAATCAACGTGCTGCAAATGTGGTGGAACTCATGCAGCCTGTTTCCGAGGATGTCCTGCCCAAAAACGATTGAAGAGGATCAGCAAAGCAAAGTCGCCGCCGCATCGAACCAACAACGACCACCGTGCATGAAGATCCAGCCGATGGCTTGAATAACAATAGAACCCCTCACAAGAAAACTGTTGCCACTGCCGCAATGTTCGGAGATAAACAACGATCCACGTACCTCGTGCAGTCTCGAAAAGGTACGAGGAATCCAACCAAAGCCCCACATGTCAAGTCTCAAGGCCGAGCACCTAGTCGCCATTATCATTACGCTCTAGCATAACGCATTGAACTTAACATAAATCATCGAGATGTTTACGAAACTAATGACGAATCATCATCCATCACTTGATCATCAACAACCTTGATCACTAGGGTTCGAATCTTTAGAACAACTCATATTCTTTCCAGCCCTCTTTTTGAGCTAACATGCTGAATTAAACACCGATTCAAAGATTCTGATAGTATTTAAATGTATTTTACATAGCATATTCAGACCATTTTCATAGTTTAGGTCACATTTCGATAAAATTATGGTCATACTGCCATATTTTGAGGAAAAATCAGGTAGTTTTTTAATGGTACCGGGAATTTACTAGACGTAGATGAGAAGAAAGTAAGATAATTATTCACATAACTGTACTTCTGCTACACATTTAAAGGGGGGGGGACTTATTTTCACTGTGGTCATAATTCACCAGTCGAGAATTAAAGCTATACATTATTGTTACTCTTTAAACGTAATATTCCAGCCGCCTTTTAATCTCGACAGTGCAATATCTCAATAAAACATCCTCAGTCATCGTTAAATCTGCAGTAGATCAGTGAGAAGACCTACAGCCATGCCGAAAATTTTCTGGAAGTTAGAAGTTACGTAAGGGAATCTAGAGAGAAGTATTTTAGTATAGATGAAAGAGATCTATTCAGTAAATTATCTTAAATTAAAGTGACTTGAAGGAAACGATTTAAATCGTAATTTCCCAATGGTGCAGCGAGTTCACGGAAGCAAATTATGCTGTCTTCATGAAAGGGACCCAACTAGATAAAAATATTATGTATAATTGAGCATATCTTGATGTATAGTAAATTTAAATGTTTGGTCATATCTTGTCATTTTTAGGTCATATTTACCCATTTTTAAGGCCATATTTGGCTACATATTTCTCTATTTTTGGTCATAAAGATCCAAACCCTATTGATCACAAAATGGCACCCGAATTCAGAAATAGTAAAGACATACCAAAAGTCGTCTCAATGTCTGATGGAAATGTCAAAAGACAAAGCCTTCGCCATAAGCTGCTCAGTAATGTATGAGCAACAATTGCTCGATCGTTCTTTGGCACAGATACATAACAGCAAACGACACCGATAAACACAGTTTCTGCACTCGTCGAGCACGGCAGTATAACCGACAGGGGCCGTGATTGCTGCTATCTCTACGTGGTGGGTCAACATACACGACAGTGAGATGGTGGTACTTTTAATTTCCCACGAGCATTTTGTAACAACATTTTGGCCATTAATTCGCCTACATGATGCTTATATTTTATTTTAAATTTTTCTAAGTCCTAGCACGGGAGCAAAGTAATCAAAACAGAAAATTCGACAAGTTCTAAAGTAATGCAACAAATCTATTAACACCATTACGATACAACATTAGGGTCTCTTACACAGTAACACCACTGGAGACTCTAAATGCCACAGAGTTCCTTGCTATGGATAAAAGAGGTATGATAAAGAAATTAATAATATGATAAAGGCAAAACTAAAGGAAAATCCTAGTTCCAATAAACAAAAAGAATTGTGAGTTATGAAAAAACAATCATAAACTCTACAAATATGTAGAAAAGATAACAGATACCATTCATAGTGGGAGAATTGTTTTCTGTGCCTATGTTACTCTTATGAATCCTACAAGGATGAGGAATAGGAATTTAATTAATTTCTCATAAAAATAATGTAGTTCACTGAAGTAGCGAAAGACTTGCAAGAAGTGGAGATAAAACATGAGGATATCCAGAAAAGTATTCCTCTCAAGAAGTGACTCCAAGCAACGTAGTTTCCAATAAAAGCCTAAACCAAATACAGGCAAAACATGTCCTAAAGCGAGGAAGGAATAGGATAGGGTATGACTAATGTTTGAATATTGGGTGAAAGCTAAAACCCAGACACAAAGGGAAGGAATAGGACAGTTCAAATATAGTGGTCTGTAGACGATGGACCGTAGATGGCTGAAACGACAACAAAGTGATTCACGGACACGAAAATAGCCACTGAAAACAATTAGTTAATCTGTGCACCCGAGCTTTCTCTATGCAACGGCATTGACAGCTGATCCACCTTATGGTGGCGTTGTAATGAGTAAGAAGATAATGTAGAAAAATTGCACTATATTAAGCGTCAAACAACTGCGTGTGGATATGGGGCAGTACGGCCCCTCGTACGATTGCCCGCACTGTGGAAGATCCCTTTAATGCCACTGAAACGATATTCAACTTGCTGACCTTTTGCCCTCTGTAATATGAATGATCGGTATTGATAGCGGTATTGTTTACGTTCTTTTATTGCCTTTTTAAAAACTGTTAGTGTTGTCTCCTGGCTGCCCGATTGATACGTAGAGCTGATGTTAGTGTTTTCTTACTACTGAATTAGCAGCGCTTCTGGTACGAAATAAGTAAGTAAATCTAGTAGCTCTCCTCTCCGCTAGATCCTTTATCATGTTGGAGATCGTAGTGCAGTGTGTTTTGTTTGATTTAAGTTTTCCTCATGCTTTAAAGTACCTGAAAAATTAAGTAAACGTATATATAAATTAACCTAGCAGAGGGGAAATCCAATATATTATTACGTGTACAAGATTTTTTTTTTTTAAATTGATCTTGAAAAGAATTTACTTCAAGAACTACTATAATCATAATGTATCACATATGGTAGCTAAAAAATTAAGTAAACATATATGTAAATTAACCTAACAGAGGGGAAATCCAATATATTATTACGTGTAGAAGATTTTTGTTTTGTTTTAAAATTGATCTTGAATTTACTTCAAGAACTACCATAATCATAATGTATCACATATGATAGCTATTTCTTCACAGTTGCGCTTCTTGTTACATAGCAACAGAAGAATTTAATGCCAAAAAATTAGTCACAGTCAGTTCAGCTATACCACTAACGAATTTATGAGGACAAGATATTGAACAGAAAAAAAAATCTACTGCTATTGCATTGTCAATACACAATGCTTTGATGAAACGTTTTGGTGATAGTTGGTGTTGTGAAAACACAACTATCTTCAATCCTCACAAAAAAAAAAAAATGTTTTTAGGTTTAGCATTGGCCTTTTCCAACACAATATCAAATTACTGTCGAGCATAAAGGAAGAGGCAATATTTCCCGTAATATAAGAAGTTATCGATGTTGAGAAGAGGAAACGTCATCTGCTTAGGACAGATATGCTCTTGAAAAATATGTCAAATGAAGCTTCTGGTAATAGTTTCGGCACAACAACTGTTGTATTAAAACAACATTTAAGTCGCCCAAATACTTCAATTTCATCAAAATTCTGGATAGGCAGTAGGTATTTTATACCTACACTGTCAGAAAACGTTTTAACATATTTGATATCTTCTGTCTCATCTGTACCATTCGAACTATTTGCATCAACAATTAATCTTCTGTGCCAAATAATCGTAGAAGTCTACCAGCAGGTAAAAAAACCTTGCTGATAAATGTTGGTGCATATAACTTTATTTTCTCATCCATCATCCATAGAGGAAGACAGAGAATATATGAAGCAGATAATTGAGCACGTGGGTTGTAAGGGGTATGTAGAAATGAAGAGGTTAGCACAGGATAGGAAGGGATGTAGGATTGCATCGAACCAGACCAGTGACTGATGACAGGAAAAAAAAAAACATTATTTCCTTTATCTTATTTATTTATTTGTCGGACTGCTAGGCAACTAATGTAAGTGAATGACGAAAGTGGATCATCACACGCAATGTTACTAAAAATAGTAGTTGTGGAATCAGTGTTTCAAGTGTTTGCTAGCGGAGAGCCACGGCGGATGATGTAGGTTCCGAGCGGACGGCCGACAGCCGCATTTGTGACAGACAAAAGCTTTCCCATTGTGTGGCCCCAACGGTGTAACCCAGGCGTGAAATTCCCGGCTCTGGGAAATTCTTCCGCAGGGCGAATGGACGGCCGGCTACATTTCACCGACTCGAACTATCTGAAAGACAAACGAGGCTAAATTCACGACGCAACCCGAGCTCACTCGAAAACGTTAAAAGTCAGACTGGCCAATCGTTTTAGCTGTGAATTGGAGGGACCTATAATGGAATGAATCAACTGCGAAAAATTTTCCGCCCAGTTCTAATTTCTTTCTGCATGTTCGAAACGCGCCCTGAGAGAGGAGTGCCTTTTCACTGGCGACGCGGAAAGACTCTCTGGAGGAGCCCTGGAATACAGATTACGGTCTCCCGAAAGGACCATTCTAATACTAACGGACTCCAAATCTGTCTGTAGTAGTGTTATGGAGCATATTATATGCTCGAACATCATGAATTTTCTAGATGAAAATAATTTTCTTACAACAAATCAACACGGATTTCGTAAGAAAAGATCATGCGAAACACAGCTGGCCCTATTTACACACGACGTAATGTAAGTTATTGATGCAGGTTCACAAGTAGATGCAATTTAATTTTTAAATTTCCAGAAACCCTTTGACTCTGTGCCACACAACCGCCTTTTAGCGAAGCTTCAAGCGTAGAGTATATCGGATCAGCTTTGTGAATGGATAAAGGATTTTCTAACTGGTCGGTCGCAGTATGTCGTCGTTGAAGGAGAAAGTTCTTCTAATCTAGATGTTACATCGGGTGTACCTCAAGGAAGTGTAATAGGATGCTAAGCCCCACTGCTAATTTTTACATTAACCAGCAGTAAGTAGATATCCCGCTCCTTGCAACATATGGCCCTACTGTTGGTTTTGGCGGTAGCGATATCACTTAGCGATTTATTACTACTATTCAACAAACCACTTTACAAGATATACATTTTAGCGCAACGGGTATTATAGTCAAATAATTCAATTACTCCACTCATTCATTTGAGAAACTTTATTCTATACTTCAAACGTTCGCTGCTACAAAATACTGCCAACACACACTTCTATCTATACATGCTCTCTCTCCTAGTACTCTCTCGCCATCTTGCCATCTTCACTCTCTCTCCATACACAATAACAGTAGTACCAACTACAACAAACTAAATTATTAAAAAAACTTAAAATTACCCCAAATGTCTAAACAAACTACTCATGCTGTGAAGTCTGTTTAACCTATTTTATTTACAAGTTATTTTTTATTACAATGATTTTGTGAGTGGGATCTCACATATGCCCCCACTTTATAACAAACAAGCATATTTTAACAAAATTGGTTGGCTTGTTATAAAGTCCAACCTTTTTCACAAATCATTGTCTTTATATACATTTCCACAATTCTGTCCTTATTTATAACAATTATCACTCACTGTCTCTATCAGTCTGCATCTTTATCAGTCAACGTTATACAAAACCACCAAATTTCACAAGAACACATTATGGTCACTTATCTCTTCTGACCTTGTACATTTTCAAGTCTGTTATGTTTCTTAACCCAAATTTCCTACCAGACTTAGGATACACTAGCCAGTATGCGTTCCTATGTGGCTTCCCTTCTACCTTAAATGGTCCGTGGTATACGTCAAAGAATTTCTTAATCTCCGCATTTAATTCGCATGACCTCTCCTGAGTCTTTACCAGTACCAAATCTCCCAAATTAAATTCGACAGGTTTATATCTTCGATCGTGCCTGTTTCTTCTCTCTTCTGATCTTTTCTTCATTCTTTTATCAGCTCAATGTTATGCCCCCACAACGTAAGGTTTTATTTTTTTCCTTTTCCTCCAATCTTTTAGTGCCTCCTTCTTTAAAAACTCTTCTTGCAATAAGTCCCTTTCAAGTTCTTCCTGTGACCACTTCAACAATTCTACCTTACTTCCATCTTTTAGGCACAACTGCTTGTAAATCTAATTCTCTGCTACTACATTGGCTATCGTCTTCCGTGTTCCATCTACTGTTGTTTCCTACTAGATCTCTTTCTTCTTCTATTTGACCAGACAAATTATTCACCACATTGGATTCACTGTTTCCCATAACTAAGCTCATATCATGACCACATTCTTCTGAAACTTGAACATTTGCCCCCTCTAGCATTATACTTTCTTCTTCATCATTGACGGCGTATTTCTTCACCAAGAAAAATCTCACTTCTTCTGTTTCATCATTGTTTAATATTCCATTTTCTTCTTCTATTTCACTATTTTCTTCCTCTTCGCTACTATAATCTTTTTCGCTGCATAATTTCTCACTTCCTTCTTCTTCGTTGTCATTAGTACTATCACTATCCACTGATGTAGTTTCATACAGATCTTCGTCCACCCTTTCTGATATAAGCTCATTTGGTAACATTTCTTCCTCTGCAGTGTATTTCTTTATATTCTCCTCACAGTTCTTTTGATTATCATGATTTCCCACGTCGATTCTAGCCAATTCTTGTACCTCTTCTTCGTGCCAATTATATTCACACATCCTTGTAATGTTCTGCGGCTCATCCTCATTTAACAAGTTGAAACATTCCCACCATTTTAGCGGCTCCTCCTCCTCAAAAACTCGGACATCTTCTTCTTCTATTGTTCTCTCATGATTATATGTTCCGTTTTGTAGTTCACATTTTGCACATCACATTCAGTTGTTTTCTCCCGTATGCTTTCAGTTCTACATTGATTATTATTGTCGTCATCTAGTTTGGTCATCTTCTCTCGATCCTTCGGTCCTGTTTTGACTTCTTCCGCTACTGTTCGGACCGCCCCAGTTGCGGCACTGAGTTTCCCATCATTCGCTCATGATCATGATGCCTTACTTCCTCCCTTCTTACTGCCTGGCCATTATTGTGATGCGACCACTGATTGTCATGGCTTCTGTTTTCATATTCCCTTCTCCTATTATCACCCGAATTCCTGTTGAACTGATCTCCTCGGTTATATCCGTTCATACGGCCTCTGTCTCTTGTAAAATTATCTTGCGACGGCACTTGGTTTGACCTGTTATAATTTCTGAAATCATTCCTCCTATCTTCCCTCGGTCCATGTTCATTTGTACTACTCCAACGATCTAGTCTTTCAACTGCTTCGAGAAATTCTTCTACACTATTCCATTGATTTATTATAAGCTTCTCTTGAACAGGTCTGGGCAACTTTTGTAATAATACTTCTATCTTTTCATCATCATCTATTTCTTGGTCCAGATAACGTAATTCCTTCATAACTGCTTCACAAAAGTATTTCATACTGCCATCACGCCGACTATAATATCTACAATTCCAAAAATCCCTTCTCACTCTTCTTTGCTTCCGTTGTGACCAATACTTGCTCAAAAATAATCTCAAAAATTCTTCATAGTTGTTACACTCCTCGTCACTCTCGCAACTCCATGCAAAAGCATCCCCTCGTAACATGTTCTTAATATACCTTATTTTGTCAACGTCAGTACCACTCGTAAGGTAAGCCATTTTTATAAGCTCTAACAAATTCTACAGGATGAACCTCTCCTTCGGGTTCAAATTTTACTTCCGGTAACTTGAAATGATTCGTAATGATGTTACCGCTTCCCATAGTAGTCACACCTCGCCGTTCTGCTTCCTTGACTCTTTGAGTTAATTGTAATATCTCTTCTCTCACATCTTCTTTAACTAAGTCGACCTGGTTAGCTACTTCCGCCACCTTGCATGTCACTCCTTTTGCCTCCTTGTCCATAACCATTAGTCTCTCTCCTAATCGAGAAATCCTTTTGGAGTTAGTTTCCGCCTTCTCTTTCAACTCTTCAATCCCTTTAGCACATTCCCTCTGATTTTCATAGATTATTTTATTTTCTTCCCGCATGGCCATTTGCTCTTCTTGTATTATATTGCTACTTTTCTTCACTTCCTCCTCAACTTTCTGTTGCACTAAACATTCTACATTCTTTTTAGTAGTCTCCCCAAGCTTTTCCACATAATCATACACCATCGTTATTTCCTTTTCCATTCTTGTGTCCACTTCCTCTTTTAATTTTTGCCTCATATTTTCTATCTTCTTGTCACACCTGTCTTCTGATTGCCGAATACATTCATCCATTTTTACGAACATATCCTGCTTGATCATTCGCATTTCGTCTGTAAGTCGTTCACAATTATCGGTAATTTTTCTCTCCATATTTTCTGCTGCTTTCTGACTTAATTCAATTTTTCTTTCCATATTTTCTGCTGTTAATTCAATTTTTCTTTCCATATTTTCTGCTGTTAATTCAATTTTTCTTTCCATATTTTCTGCTGTTAATTCAATTTTTCTTTCCATACGCTCCATTAAAGAAATCAGCATTAACATTTCGCCACCTTTCTGTTTTTGAGCATCAATTATTTCACTACCCTCCTCTTTTTCTCGTATTTTAACTTGATCGACTGGTACTGGTGTAGACGTAACATTTGTCATGAAATTCTCTGACTCATGGTCACCGATATAGCTACTTTTAATATCTACACTAATATCACCACTGGTCAAGCGACTCAAATCCGCTTCCCCCCACGCGGTCAGAGATATCAACGCTACTAACTTCTGCTACACTACATTACGCTAATTCCATTTCCCTCCCTTACAGTCGAGCGCTCACCGAAACCAGAATCTTCATTGTTGACATTAGCATTATTATTATTATCCCCCTCTTTAATATTTAATTCAGCATCGCGGTTGACTAATTTTTCACTAATTGCTGCCATGTTAATTACAAATTTTAATCAAACACAGTACCACGGGCTAAGTCTGCTACAAAAATTATTCCGCCAAATCACAAGACAATATTACACATACAAAATCACTTCACAATTTTACAACGCCGTATTACAACGCAGCTAGACTTCCAAACGGGTACAGAAACCCTTTTCAGACTTACTTACTGTACCAAAAAACAGCTGCACCCCTGTAAAAAATAAATTTTGCAACACAAAATATACACAACATGTTATCACATCGAAGGTTACAATGACTGACATACATGCATATACATAAGTTGCTTTATATTCGTCTACTTAAAAAAATCTTCCCCCCTGTATTTAATTATTTTCTTTATTACTTTAACTAAGACTTTCACAGCATGTAAATTTAGCTTAAACAGTTTTTTACGGACCAAAATTATTCTTACGACAATTTTACAAATTTTAAACTTTCAATTCTTACAAACAGTACTCCGTTACTTTATGCTTGTTTTCAAATAGTTCTGCTTAATTCAACCGTTCATTTGCTGATATTTACACCACTTCTTTTTCCAATCAAGCAACAAAATTGTTCCGCAAAAGTTACAACGTTAATTTTCGTTAGTCTTTTCTGTAATTACTGCTACTTTGATTACGCTGAAATTCTTCCAAGAAAATTAAATTGTCTTTTGTACTTGCCACATCTGCGCCGTTATTTCTTCTTTCTTGAAAATACCTGCTACCAGTCGTCGATGTTTTCCTCGCGTCGTCTGCTTCCGATGAAATTATTCCAGCTCGTAAGCAATGCGATACATTGCCTAATCCTGGCTTAAGGGTCTCCAATTTGCTAAGCCCCACTGCTAATTTTTACATTAACCAGCAGTAAGTAGATATCCCGCTCCTTGCAACATATGGCCCTACTGTTGGTTTTGGCGGTAGCGATATCACTTAGCGTGTTATTACTACTATTCAACAAACCACTTTACAAGATTATACATTCTAGCGCAACGGGTATTATAGTCAAATAATTCAATTCATTACACTCATTCATTTCGAGAAACTTTATTCTATACTTCAAACGCTCGCTGCTACAAAATACTGCCAACACACACTTCTATCTATACATGCTCTCTCCTAGTACTCTCTCGCCATATTGCCATCTTCACTCTTTCCATACACCATAACAGTAGTACCAACTACAACAAACTAAATTATTAAAAAAACTTAAAATTACCCCAAATGTCTAAACAAACTACTCATGCTGTGAAGTCTGTTTAACCTATTTTATTTACAATTATTTTTTATTACAATGATTTTGTGAGTGGGATCTCACAAGGACCACTTCTTTTCTTAATTTTTATAAACGATCTCGGAGACAAAGTGAAAAGCCTTTCAAGATTGTTTGCTGATGATGCGGTTATTTATAGGGAAGTAAGAAATTTGGCCGATTACTTAGAAATTCAGCGTGATCTGGATGTTATTTTGGCTTGGTGCGCTGAATGGCAACTTACTCCAAATTGTAAAAAGTGCAAGACAATGAGCATAACTAACAAAAAGAAACCAATTGTTCAGAAATACGAATTAAACAATACAGTTATTGATATGGTAGATTCTATGAAATATTTGGGAGTAACAGTACAAAGGAACATGAAATGGGACTTACATATTAATACGTTGGTAGGTAGAGCTAATTCTAGGCTGCGATTCTTGAAAAATTTTAATGAACAAACAAAGGAGATAGCGTACAAATCCCTTGTGCGTCCACATTTGGATTATTGTTATGCCATTTGGGACCCATTTCATAAGGGGTTGATCGAAAGTATAGAGAAAGTACAGAGGAGAGCCACTCGATTCGTGACCGCTTGCTACAGTCCTTATGAAAGCGTCACAGAACTGATTAGTAGACTTGGCTGGGAGTCTCTGGTAGATAGAGGACACACGTTTCGTTTAAACTTATTGGTAAACATGCGTACTCCCACTTTCACTTTCGAGTGTAGTGAAATACTTCTTCCACCAGACTATTTGTGCCGGAAGGACAGGAAAGATAAAATTAGAGAAATAAGGTGCCGCACTGATTCTTATATGAATTCTTTTTTTCCTCATACCATTTGGGATTGGAGTGCACAACAAAGAGATTAGGTTTGGTGCTGAGCACCCTCTGCCATCCACAATTTTGTGAATTGCAGAGTATATATGTAGATGTAGATCCCTGCAAAAAATCTTACATTTCAAAAATAACAACCGAAATTATTTTTTAATAACGAAGATTATACAGACCTGCAGTCAAATCACCATCCTAAACAAAGAAAATATATTTATATGGATAAAGTCACACGAGAGCCTACCAGGCAACGAAGAGGCAAACTGCCTAGCAAACAGTGCTATGAGAAGCGATGAGGAGGAGACAAAGGTACCAGGTCTATATATCACAAACTTCATTAAGAAAAACTGCTGGGAAATATGGGCAGAGAATGGTCGGAAACATCACAACTTAGCGGTCACCTCTACCCTTGTATTCACCCCCAGATACCAACATCCCAGTGGCACCAAAAAGTCGCTGCATCAAGAGAACTAATAAACACAATAGCCAGATTAAAGCTCAACCATGGCTTCTTTCCCCCGCATCCATACAGAATTAAAGCAATTGAATCTCTACTGCGTGATTGTGAAGAAGATGTGGAATGCGACATTAATCACATGTTCTTCGACTGCAAGATATACTGGAACAACATCACACCTCGAAAAACACTTTCAGAAGAGGGCATCCAGTCACCAGTCAATACGAAACATTTACTGGCCACTGAAAATGTTATTATATATAGCTTAATCCTATCATTTTTCAGAAATAAGAACCTAAAAGTATAGAATTTTTATTTTTCTTAACTGCTTAACGTCTCTTAGAGATGGGAAAGGATGGGGGGGGGGGGGGGCAAGGAATGGGAAGGAATTCGGCCATGGCCTTTTGAAGGAAGCATCCTAAAGTTTAGAAGAGTATCATTTTACTTAATATGGCTGTAGGACCAAAAAGTTAGATGGCAATAAATAAATTTAAAAAAATCTTATTTGGGCTTGAATCTTCAAGTGATGGAGGCCTGCAATTTACTTCGTGTCATAACTTGTAACATATATGCTACCACCCCAATTGTACAGTAAATAGTTTTTGTAAATATTAATTCTTATTAAATCAATGATCAATGTATTGAATGAATGAAATGTAATAATGTTCATAATGTAACTGTCACGAATCCACAGACTATTAATAATTGTATTGTCTTTGAGTAGTTTTAAGTTACTACTATAATCTTTGGTCCGCTGGCGCGGCCACAGAGGAGAGTTTATGTCGCGCTCTGATACAGTGAGGTTGTCATCGCAGAGGATATAAAAAGCACGGAGTGTATCATGAATGCTGCGACATTACTTATTCCTGTTCAGTAATTATTCTTGTTTGTTGGAGTATAGTTTGGTGGTTTTGTTCAACATTAAATCCAACCATACTGAATTTTCATCACAGTATTAATATTTAATTAGAAGCATTCACCTGACGTCGAGTTAGAATTGATTGTATATTAAATGATAATCTCCATACTAAGTGCGATGTCGACAGACGATGTACAAAGGGGACACAAATACCGTCCAAAGACTTTTAGTTGGAAGTCGTCAATAATCGCGAAGCTCATAGCAATTAATCCTCTGCAGGAGCAGTTGATTTATATTTAATGGAAAGTTATATCTGACGACTTCTATTAAGGTAATTAAGGAGGTTATAACTGGCGTCTACTGACAGGCTTGTTGTATCTGGCTCAACCTGCCAGGATTAATTTTGCATAAGGAGATTATAAACTCCAGGGTATGAGGCTGACTTCGTGTAGGCCCTCGAGAGTTCGAGGCCGCTTACTGTACACTGGACCGGCAGTCGCTCTGTACGATACTTGGTACCTCGTACAGACTGAAAGTGGCTTGGTACGCTGCACGTTACCTTCGTAGCTAATGTGCGGCTAAGAAATGAAGTGGGTAAGACCAAGGATAACCTAGCAAGATGGCATTATCCTGAAGATCTTAATATTGCGTGTGAGTGTGGGACAGAACAGACCATTCAACATTTATACATCTGTCCGCAGTGCTCATAAACCTGCACTCTGCAAGAACACCCATCACGCCAGTGACAATGCCATACAAGCGGCTGACTTTTGGTCATCCATTATATGAACTCTATTAGTGTTGATTGATATCATTTTCTTTCTATCTTCCTGATATTGTTAATACTATTTCTAACAATTGTAAAAACAGCGTTTCTGACACGAAATAAAAAAAAATTGCAGTCATTGAAATTTGCCCTGTAACGGCATTTCATTTATTTTTTTTGAATGATTAGGACTTCTCGCCTCCGACAATTAATTGAGCTGGTGACTTTTTAAAGCATGCGAGATAATTTTAATGGTATCCCGGTAGGATAGCCAAACTTCGGGGGCTTCAATCACCACATTTTGTGAATAATTTAAGGTTATCCTGGAGCCCGGAAATTTTAAATCTAATGTGGTTTATGTTAATACTGTAACTGTTTATTAAAATAAATTCCCGATGGGTTTGAAGAAATCTTTTTTTTTTTTTTTTTTTTTTTTTTTTTTTTAAAGCCAAATGTGAATCGTTAATTGTCCAAATGAGAATTAATTATGCTGATTTTGTTTCGCAAGACGAAGCATTGCATTAATAGTAAACCTACAGGCACCCAAGTCTGTACACCATCACTAGTACAAAATAAATAAGCAGCAGAAGGCATTATCCTTTATTCTATGCTTTACTGCTTTCGAGCCCAGGCAGACGCCGCACACAAACAAAAACAGTCTGGATTATGCTTACAGCAACGGGAAGATGCAATTATTAATCAATAACGTTAATCTGAAACAGATTACATACAGCTGAATCGTTCAATCATCTCATATATAAAGTGTTCATAGCTAATATAATTTTAACCAATTAATTTCATATTATTGGGCATAAAAAGCAAATAAATGATTATATAATAGTATGAATGTTCAGTGTAGTTTAGTTGTGACCCAATTCATCCGAAACAAGCATAAAATTTACTTAAACAAACAAAAAGTTTTTTTTGTTACATAGTGTTATCTTACGAATGATAAAAGGTAACAGAAAGTTTTCACCCTTTCCTCCCCATAAAACCGGGAACTGTTACAACATATAAATATATACAAATACAACAACATTGGTAGCGCTCACAGATCAGTATCCACTTGCTGCAGCAATGCTATGAAGGAAGTTGTATCACTGAAAACATCTTGAAATAGTCCATCGTACTTCTTGATGATGTGTTCCACACTCTGGGAAGGAGAATCCCGAAGACCCCACTTATACAGCACGGCGTTGTATTTGGAGTGGCGATTTAATTTGACCCACTGGTCTCTCTTCAGATGGAATCCCAGATGTAATCTTTTTGTTTCAATAGTGGCTGAAAGCACAGAGGCCTAACCTTTCCATTAATTTATCTTTCGATTTGCCCAATAAACTTACTTAATTAAAAAAATTCTGTGTAGCTCATTTGTGGACTGAGCCAAGTCACCGGCGGTTCGGTCTATCCTGTTTACGAAGCGATTCGGACCATTTTTGAACCTTAATATTTTCGATCTGGACGAAGCTATGTGCCTCAGATTCATAAATACTAGCCAGCTAAACAACACATTCAATTTCGTTCCTGTTCTTAGTTTGGAAGTTGTGCCCGTTCAATTTTTTTTTTTGGGGGGGGGGGCAAACAATGGGAAGGAATTCAGCAATGACCTTTTGAGGGAAGCGTCCCGGCATTTGCCTGGAGTGATTTTGGAAACCTTGGAAAACCCAAATCTGGATGCCCGGAAGGGGATTTGAACCGGCGTCCTCCCGAATGCGAGGCCAGGACGTTAACTGTTCACGCACCACGCTTGGTAGCGAACTTTTCACTTCCTCACGGACAGTGATCATTGAAACTGTAAAGTACTTCCCGTTTCTACAGAAAACTGAAATTGTTTACTCAGCTAAGCTTTTCCCCACAAAATCATAAGAAAAGTCTGCAATTCGTTAATTTCAGTCTGCTTATTCTTTCTTTGCTCCATCTTAGATCCGCTTCTTACCGTAGTTTCTTTGTACGCCAGAAAATTTTAGTTGTCATGGTAACTAATGTGTTAAGTTTTATATCGTTCCTCTCCTTACATGATAAGAGAAATTCATAGCTCTTAACCGACTACGACAGTCTGTCTTCATAATTCCACAGTACTTTCTGTGGTCCTGGGTAATTTGGAACACATGTACGGTTTCACCACTGAATCATAAGAAAACTTTGATATTGGTGATATTGCATAAATTTATTCAGTGGATATACCCCAAACATGAAACGTTCTGATGCGAATTTGTAGATTAACAGCTTTTCTCTGGATGACACTGTGACACTCAAATTTCTGTTATTCACTTTAAATCTTATTAAGTTTCTACATTTAATTTGTAAGTTACAGATATGCCGTCTACTCAGATGACAGTAGTTTAAGCACGGCATCGCTCGCACAGATCGAATCGGAGGCGAACCCACCGTTTGAAATGAACGTGCGTGTTGTTCAGAGAAGTCCAACTTGAAAATAGTGAGTCAACAGGAACAGTGGGATGTGTAAGTAACAAATAGTTGCTGATATGAAAAAAATGACATCAAGAAAAGTAAGACGACTCAGAATGTGGTATCAACATACAAAAAGATGTGAAATACCACAAAAAATCTTGTAAAACAAAAACATTAAGTCTTGACCGCTACGCAAGCTATGATATTTATAATTCTACCTATTTAAATGCATCAACTGTACTGCTTATCAATCTTACAAATACACAGAAACTAATATTTCTCTCGAACCTCTTTTGAGTTTTATAAATTTTATTAATTTTCATGACATTCATAATGGCCAGTCATTTTTTTTATTATTATTTAATCACTGAGAGTAGCTTTTCTTTTTCAGAGAGCGAGATCTTGGTTAAGGACAATTTCTTACATCTTTTTATTAGTAAATAGCCGTACTTTTACAGGATTTCTTTCTTCGAGATCGAGTGACGATATATCGAAGCAACGATATATTTTTTCGATATATCGATAGCCGAGATTGATAATATTTTTTTTTAAAAAATATCGATTTATCGAAAATCCGGTATTTAAAAAATATTATCAATAGCCTAAAAACGACCTTCATCACTGGCACAGTTTGTTGTGTAATGTGCAATACGCCGGAACGCTTTCTTAGTTCGGATTCCAAGATATCTGTAGGTCCCCTATACCAGGTAGTAATACCGGGTTCATCTCGGTGGATACGATGCATCGCCCAGCCCATAGGCAACCCTGTCATTACATCATTACCAATTTACTTTTTTAAAGATATAATTAGGGATGCTCGATATACATCGATGTATCGAATACATCGATGTTTACTATTCGATGAATCGAATCAATCCGATGCATCGTTTACTTTCGATGTTTAACGATGCATCGATGTTTTTCATTCGATACATCGAAAGAACACATGCGTTTCTTCGACGCGATAGAATCAGTTTTATAGCAATACAAAAACAGAAAATTGTATTACTATACGTTATTTTTGTCACATAAAATATGAAATTTCATTTTTTTTACTTGAATATAAAAGCAAATACATATGCAACACGATTAGTTTTAAGGAAAAACAAAAACTGGAAAATTGTATCGCTATACGTTATTTTTGTCACCTACAAAATCACATTAAATTTTTTCTTTTAACTTGTATAAAACAAGAAAAAACTAAGCGATGTGATTGGTTTTAAAGTAAAACAAATAACAGGAACTTATATCGCTATACGCTATTTTGTCACCTACAAAATCTCATTTTTTTTTTTTTAACTTGGATAAAACTACAAAAAAACTACGTTATATGATTGGTTTTAAAGCAAAACAACAAACAGGAAATTGTATTGCTAGATTTTATTTTGTCACCTACAAAATCACATCACATTTTTCTTTTAATTTAATTTTGATAAAACAACAAAAAATTACAGTTGACATGAAATTTCGCGACAGTGTAGGGTGGAGCCACACCTTAGGGCAAGGCTAAAAGTGCCTAGTGGGCTTCAAAAATTTGCTTAAAGTTACTGCTCCTCATTATAAAATACCCAGCAGAGCAACTGTGACACGGTGGCTTGATGACAAGTATGACGTCTTGGCAACATTAATAAAATCAAAACTCTCAAATGTTGAACACCTCACATTAACAAGTGGTCAGACATGTAGATGCGCAGCTTTTTGGGTGTCATAGCGCATTTTGGTCTAGACACAGTGTTCGAATCAATGAAAGTAATTCATCGGAATATATAGCAGACATGCTCCTTAAGACCTGCAACGATTGGGGATTTGATACGAACAAAGTCTCTGTGGTCGTTACTGATAACGACCCGAATATGGTAAAAGCTGTGGAATTAGGATTTGGAAAGAAGAAACACATCCCTTGTTTCGCTCACACACCTAATTTAGTTGCTCAAAATATTCTCAAAACACCTTTAGAAAATATATTGTCATAAATAAATACCACTGTTACTTTCTTTGAAAACAGTTGTTTGGCAAGCGACGATATGAGAAAGTCAGAAAGTGCTGAAATAAAGTTAATACAAGGACTGCCAACACGCTGGAATAGCATATATTATATGATTCTCAGATTTTTGGAGCATAAAAATGTTGTAAGTGATATATTGATTTGCCATAAAACAACACCTCCAATGCTGACTGGTTTGGAATTAAATATGGCGTCATTTCTTCTTAACATACTACGCCTACTTGAAGCAGCAACTAAAGAAATATCTGGAGATAAATATTGTACCAGCAGTAAAGTGCACGCTTTCAAAACTCAAATCAGTTGAGACTGATGAACCTTTAGTGATGGAAGTACATAAGCTCGTCCTAAAAGAAATCAACAAATGGATGGGGGCTATCGAACAAGTTTCGTCTTTAGTTATCGCGACCTTATTGGACCCACGGTTCAAAAAACTACATTTTGAAGACCAGATGGCTACAAATGCAATTCAAAAGTTCAAAGATATGATGAAGAGGGAGCTGGAAGAAATGCGAACAGAATCTGATTCAGATAGTTCAGACAAAACATCGGAAGATTTCAGTCTTTGTACCGATCGTCACAAACTAGTTCAAAGAAATCAAACAAGTCCGAAGAAAGTGTTTCCGACGAGCTGTCTGTCTACTTGAGAACTCCGGTTGGCCGGCTTAGTGAAAATGATGTATGATCAGATTATAAACAACAGTTTCAAAAATTGTACAAAATAGCTTATAAGTATTTAACTTCGGTAGCCAGCACAGTGCCATCAGAAAGACTTTTTTCGAAAGCTACACAAGTTTTAAATCAACAACGAAACAGAATTCAACGGAAGCGGGTTAATAAAATTTTATTTACGCAAAGTTTAGAGAGTAAATATTGGGATTTATAAATTACAATTAGATTAGAATCCCAACAGCGTTCCACCTTTTACTTTTATTCTATCTTTCTATTCGAATTTCTAATTTATAAATCCCAGTAATTTCAAATTTCCTTTGTAAAAGACTAATTAAAAATATAATTCAAATAAATACTTCATTTTGCTAGTTTCCTAATCTTTGTCTTATTTTTAAGCTTTCCTAACCTTTATTAACCGATATATAATCGATGTTTTTATTCGATGCATCGAAAACATCGATGTTTTTATTCGATGCATCGTGAAACATCGATGCAACGTCCCTATACTGCGAGTGGACAATGAAAATTATTGCTCTTCGAAGCAATGGAAGCAGGGCTCTCCAATAAACACAAGACACAGTCAACATAATACAACATAAATGGAATCATACATTACACAGTATTTCTATACGAGCTTATATAACTCATAAATTTCGTATTGTACCTGCGAGAAATTTGGTCTTTCCTTTTGCCTAGCCAACAGAGAGTAGTAACGAGTCTGCTTGCCTTCTGAGTTGTCTAATTTTATGTGAAATCGTCAGATTTGGGTTACAGAGGAAGTGCAGAAATTTACGGCCCTTCGCGACCAAACGTTGTTTTCTGTTATAGACTGACTCGATTTTTTTTTTTTTTTTTTTTTTTTTTTTTTTTTTTTTTTTTTTTTTACCTCACTTCCAGCTTTAGCATCGTGAAATGTAGATAGTGTCATTCAAAATTATTCTTAAGATTTCGTTTATCATCAACGAGATACTGCGTCCCCCGCTTCACTGTTGGGGAAATTCTTGAACTTTGATTCAGTGAAACCAATCCATTTGTCTCAGGTGGCTACGGCGCCGTGATGGTGTCTGGCGCTGACACGGGGTTGGTTGGTTCCAGTCCTGGTGGTGGACTTGGTCGTCAGGGTAGCAGAGGTGGCTGTTCACGATTCCTAATCACCACATTGTGCACCAAAGTCCTGTGTTAAATCCCAAACCTCTCCGCAGTGCTTATGGAGTAAGGGCACACGACACTGTTAATGGTGATTCGTCCGCTGGTTGGGGACGTTAAGCCTGGCGGCCCCATTGATGTATTTCTGAAGAGAAAGCCTGAACGGTTTCAATCCGGCCCTTCTTCATCTCGCATTTCGTACACAGAAAACAAAATTCTACACTGAACGCATATACTTACAACAACACTGGCATACCGGAAAAGCCCCAGGTTCATCCTCCTGTGACGTTTCTATGCAAGGCTAAACACCTACAATGGCGACGGCCTGTACTCAGATACTGGTATGGCACTCATGGAAGACGAATGAGAAACCAGATGTGTGCTTCATAGAAGTCTCGAAAGATTTTCTATCAACTTTACAAGTTTGTCTTCGTAAGTGTCATCTTGAAATTTACTTAGGTTTAAATCTTAATACTTTTATTAAAGTAATAAATCAATTGCTCTCTCAAAATAATTATGTGGACCATGGAGCAACCAGTGTACGCTACGGCTGAAGGTAAAAGTTAAGCGCGCATGACAATGGAGGAACCTACCCACTTTGATCATTCGAATAGAGGGGTAAGGGGGAGGTTGGGGGGAGGTTGGGGGTTGCCCGTGATTTAATTTGTGTGAACAGACTCATCACCACTGTTAAAAACAACTTGTTAAACTGCGAATTAATCTGTAAAAAATAGAAACAAATTATTTCTCTGCTATTTAGTAAGGTAAATAAATTTTGATTTAAGCTAATTTGTTATTAAAAAAATAAGTTAAAAATGTTTTGTTGTGCAGCAAGGCAATGAACAATAAAATTTAAACAAATACGTGGAGGTTGGGCTAAAGAGAACCCACATAGCATGTTTATTAAGAAAGATTTAATTTAATTGAAATGGAACAAATGCTTCGGTAACAATTTCCTTGCCTATTTCTTAATACCATTTTTTTTTTTTTTTTTTTTTTTTTTTTTTTTTAAATCTTAAATCAGTTGAGTGTAGTATTTTCTGGTAAATTATGCATCAATTTGCTTTGTATTATATTCCAATCCCTGACCTCTTACAAATCAAACAAAAATGTTTTAGGAGTTTTCTTGGGTAAATTATTCATCACCTTACTCGGTATTTTATTCTAATCTCTGACTATTTTATCTACAAAACAAAAATTTCGCCACACCATCAATAAATGAATAATTCTCCATGTTTACGAACAAATAAATATTTAAAAGTGTTATAATGAGGAGAATTGAAGGCTTGGTTGTTTTGAAAGTGTTATCTGTAATCTGTGTTATATTTTTTTGTATAGTAAGATGGTAGCACCGCGGATTCTGGCCGCGGAGTTTTCCGTGAGTTGTGCAGAGAGCGATTTCCCGAGACCATTCTGGAGTGTGGCGCTCTCCAGCGCTAATACTGATGGACTTCCAGCTCTCCATCAGGCCCGTAGTTAACCTGTCGGCCGTCCTATTATCCCGGAGATCTTGGCGCTCCTGTGCCCCGGTGTCCGTCTTATCTCTACAGCAAATGCATCACGCCGGACTCCCTAGCACAATGGCTTCATACACAGTGAAAATCATAGGCCTTCTTCTATTAAAACTCGGCTGGGCAGGACACATTGGGCAGGTAGTAGGGAAAAGTTTCAAAATCCTTCATTTAGTGGAGAGAGTCATGAGGAGATGAGCCAGAAAACAGATGGAACTGGGGTCAGAGTATCGCTTCAGTACTGTGGTGTAGTACACTGCTCAGCCAAAACATTACCTGCTCATTAGTGTGTTGGTCCATCTTTGGAGCGCAATACAGCAGCGATTCGGAATGGTATGGGTTCTGAAAGTCCTTGATAGGTTTCCGGTGTTGTTTGGCACCAGATGTTTACGCAGAGATTTCGAAATTCCCTTAAATTACGGGCCTGTAGTTTGTGGGCGCGGCACATGGGAACGAGCATCTCGGAAACGGCGAGGCTGGTCGGCTGTTCGCGTGTTACAGTACTGAGCATCTACGCAGAGTGGTTTAAGGACAGTGAAACCACGAGTGGATGAATTCATCGTGACCTTGGCACATACACTTGTAGGCCTACTAACGTGGTTGGGTCGGGCTTAGTTTCTAACCTCATCAGATTAATCCTGTCACTAAACTGTTCGCAATAACTCACCAGTTTCCCTAGTCTCTTATTCATTACTAAACCTACACTAGTAATTCCACTGAAAGCTTTTGTGTTAATTGTTATGTGTACCCCAGACCAGAAATCCTGAGCATCCTTCCATTTAATCTCGCTAATCCCAACATCATTTAACTTAAGTTGTTTCATCTCCCTTTTTAAGTTTTCTAACCTACCTTCCCTATTCATACTTTTAACATTCCACGCTCCGACTCGTAGAATGTTTCTATCCATTCTGATGACTTCTCCCTGAGCAGTCCCCACCCGGAGATCCGATTGGGGGACTATTTTACCTCCGGAATATTTTACCCAGGAGGAACCCATCATGATATGTGTAATTTGAGAGGATTACATGTCGTCGGGATACCCTTTGGGTCTTTAATGAAGTAGCTTCCCGTTGCCTTCTGCATCCCTGTGCCGTTTATCATTTGTAATTCATTTGCCTGCAGGGGTAATTTCCAACCCCAAGGGCAAGAGGGTGCCCGGGACCGCTCCCCGCTCTTCCGTCCTCCTTTCGGAATCCGTTGACAAGCAGTGGGAGACTCCTTTTACTGGGAATCTTTCAGTCGCCAGAACCTCGTCCGTGCAAACAGGTTGATATTTCGTTGGAAAAGGCTAATATAGTCTCTCTCAAACCCTTACACCTATCATATTAGGTACAAAATTTTGTATTGTGTACGTTGTGAGGATGTTTGCACATGCGCGGCGCGTCGCGTTTATGGGTAAGGGCAGTGGAATGATCTAAAACACACCATTGCGATCTCTACCAAGACAGCGCTCTCGTCGGACTATGTCCCAGTTATTTTCTACTTAGCTGAGGGAGCTGCACATCGTAGTAGACGTCACAGAAACCTCTCCCACATTAACTGGGATAACTACAAAAACAGTATCTTGCAACAACTACGAAATGTCACTCCACCTGAAAACTCTGATCCCAGCACAGCAATTAAAAACCTATCCCACTGGATCAATGAGGCAGCAGACTCCGCTACTCCGCCCCACCGGACAAACCATCAGGGCCGCTCCAAGCAACTCCCACCACGCATAAGAAAGGCCATAACAATAAAGAACAGCCTCACAAGAGAATGGCAGATCACCCGAAATCCTGCAACTAAACGTCTCATCAACAGGATGCAAAGGCAAATAAAAGCTGATGTCCAACAGCATCGGAATCGTGAATGGGCTGGTCTCCTGGCGACAATCAATATCGAAGATGGCTCTGCCTGGAAACTCACCCGCAGGATCCTCCGACGAACGGCCAAATTGCCTCCCCTACATGTTGGCAACAACGTCATCTCTGACCCCATAGAGAAAGGTGAAGCCCTGGCGGAGGTTTTTCAGGGGAACTTCAGGCCAGTCAATGAACATCTCGATGCTCAACATATTCAGCTAGTAGAGGAACGACTTCAACGTTTCCTCAACACTGTCATCCCTGAAGATGAAGAAATCGAACCAATAACTAGCGAAGAAGTAGTCAACATGATCCGACAATGTAATCCTAATAAAGCAACGGGTCATGATGGCATAGGAGCCACCCTACTGAAACAGCTACCTGACCAAGCAGTTCACTACCTTACTGCAGTCTTCAACCTGATACTTACCACTGGCGAATTTCTTGACTCTTGGAAGCAGGCTGACATTGTCGCTATACCTAAACCAGGCAAGGACAGGAGATCTCCCAAATCATATAGGCCAATCAGCTTGTTACCAACGATGTCAAAAATTTTCTAACGATTATACTTAAAAAGACTCAGTCGGCACATAGACCAGGATCATCTGTTACCGAACGAACAATTCGGCTTTAGAAAACAGCATGCAACTTCACAGCAATTACTATGTCTTGTGGAACACGCATTCACTGCAATTGAGAAGAAAGAATTCTTCGGGGCCGTACTTTTAGACGTCAGTAGAGCCTTTGACTCTGTTTGGCATCAGGGGCTTCTCTACAAGCTATTAGTCTTAGGTTTCCCCCTGTCGCATGTGAGACTGCTGAAGAGCTACCTCTCAAACAGGACCTTTAGGGTACTCCTCGAAGCCGCCCTTTCTTCTGCAAGAGCAATAGAGGCCGGAGTCCCACAAGGGTCAGTAATTGGCCCGGTACTCTACAACTTGTACACGTCTGACTTGCCGAGAACTGACCGAGTCCATACTGCGCTCTACGCGGATGTTACGGCCCAGTTCACCAGGAGCATGAGGCCCACTATAGCTCGAGCATCACTACAAAAAGCTTGCAAAAACATCGAAAACTGGGCCAAAAGAAGGCGACTGGCATTCAACGCAGGAAAGAGTCAAGCGGTTTTTATCACTAGACGGAAGGTCCCTCAACTACCGCCAATCACACTGTTTGGTGAGCCCATCCCATGGACACAAACTGCCACTTATCTTGGAGTCACACTTGACAGAAGGTTAACATGGAAGCAGCATGTAAATAAATTGATAGCAAACGCGGAGGGCAGGATGAAATCACTCTACTCTGTCCTAATCCCATCGTCGACACTCAAGCCTAACCAAGCCATCAGGCTGTACAATGCTCTAGTGCGACCAGTTCTAGATTATGCTGCAGTGGTTTGGGGCAATGCCACCTCCAACCACATTGACCGAATCCAGACTATACAAAACAGAGCAATTCGTTTTGCATTCAAGCTACCAAGGGGTACGCCGTCCGCCGCCTTCACGAAATCAGCGGTCTCGAGCCACTAAGAATAAGATTTGCCAAATTAGCTAGGCAATTCTACAAAAATTGCTCCCAATCAGCTAACCCACTGATTGGGCAACTTGGCAGCACTGCAAGACTTAATGACAACATCAGGTGGCCCGTCCACCTAACAAGATAATGAGAAACCGGAAATGACAATCCACCAAAGCCACACCGATTACGACAACCTGTTCGATATGGAAGGAGATACAGTACCACTGTAAGAACTTCCCCACACTCCGGGAAAGATGGATCCTGGATGAATTATGTCAGCTGTGTGGGGATAGAGCACAATGACGTTGAGCCACCTCCCTTAACTGCACACACCATAGTATCTTTTTTCGTTGAACATGACTAACGCAGGATTTAGTTGCTTCTCGCCGAAGAAGTATTTATCGTGATTCCAGCGTACGAGCGGCATCCTATTATTCAAGTTACATTTTATGTTCGGTTTTATCCACACGTTAATAGTTTACGTACACGAAGGGGAGTGCATTAATTACGCGAGGTATTTTTTCTTAAATTTGGACTCCCCTCCCTACCCCTGGTGAGTCTTCATAAGATGTGTTCGCAATTCCCCCCCCCCCCAACTTCCACTCACACTCACGTGAGGATTACATTGTAAATTTTATTTTTGAATAATTAAATTTATTTGATATGTAGATATACTTGGCTTCATGGCACTAAATAACTAAGCGTTGATACTGAAGTCTTCTGTGAACTACATTTTTTCCGGGAAATAAAAGGAGAAAAATTATATAAAAAGTTGAGGTGAGATTTTTAAAAAAAAAAGCATAAAATTGCAATGGAACGCATGCTCCGGTGGCAATTTCCCTAAACACCCATCTTACCCCTTTTCTGCATCCACGTACATTTAACCTTTACAAATTTTATCTTTAAATTCTTTCAACGTTTTTGGCAAATTATTCACCATTTCTCTTCGTAACTTATTCCAATCCCTGACACCCTTACCCAAAAAAAAAAAAGAATCTTCCTACATCCTTGTGTCTGAAATCAAGTGCCAGCTTGTGGTCATTGTCATCTTTTCCCTACCATACATTACTTTCAATTCTTAATCCAAAATCTTTCTATGCCTCATCACCAATATACGCCTTGTAAATTCCCATCACCTTCTTCACCCACCTTCTGTCATCCAATGAGTCCCAGTCCAGCTCTTTTATCGTATCTGTTACCGATTCTGGGATAATTTCCAGAAACAAATCTAGCAGCTCTTCTTTACAACTTCTCCAACTCCTGTATTTGATACTCAAAATGTGGGTTCCATACTACACTACCATATTCATGCAATGGTCGGACCAAAGTTTTCTAACCCAATTCCTTTACTTCTCTCGTACATCCCCTCATCACCCTCTCCAACAAATGCAGAATTTTGAAACCTTTTCCTACCACCTGTCCAATGTGATATGTTGATTTAAAGTATTCAGTAAGTATTATAATCATAATAAATCTTTAGTTTTTTATTTGTGTATCTAACTAGCTGACGCTTCTTTGCATTTATCTTCATCCCATGTTTACCAACACAATTAGGTATCCTGTCCATATCACCCTACAACTGTTTACATTCGTCAACCGTTTTGATCCTTTTATACAGCATTATGTCATCTGCAAACAATCTAATTTCAGATAGTAAACAATCAACACAATTATTCATTAGAATAATGAATAGCAATGGTCCCAATACGCTACCCTGCGGCACTCCCATTTTTACTTCCACTTCTTTCGATGCCGCATTTCCTTCCCTAACATTCTTTTTTCTACCTTTCAAAATTCTCCTATCCAGCAAATCACTTTCTGATCCACTCCAATAGATTTTACCTCATTTACTACCATTTTATGGATCACTCTGTCAAAAGCCTTTGAAAAATCTAGTGCTATGCTATCAATTTGACCTCCCTTGTCCAGTTCATTAGAAATATCTTTCATATATCCCAACAACCGAGACTCACTTGAATATCCTTGCCTAAAGCCATGTTGCCTACTTGAAAGCCACTTACGCTCCTCATATATATGTGGTTGCATATCAATGTCTCCATTAATTTGCCTACCACTGACGTCAAGCTAATTGGCCTATCATTTTCGAATCTATTTCTCACCCCTTCTTTATGTACCGGAACTACTATCGCACTTTTCCAATCCTCTGGTAAGCAGTAAGTATCAAGACTCAATTTAAATAATATTTCAATATAAGGTACAATGTCACATCCTGCTATTTTTAAGACATCTGTAGTAATATTATTTACACCAGCACCTTTATGTTTTTTCAGATTTCTTAATTCCTTCATGATATCATTATTGATTCCCCCCCCCCCGGCCCCTCACTTTAAATGATATTTGGTGAGATTTTGCCCGACTCCCCTCCCCCTAATTTATCCCACGTAATTAATGGAATTACCCGTACGGGAATCGTTTACAATGAAAATCCAAAACAATGATCCTCACGTTTCGAATATGCATCGTAGTGAATCTTCATCCACTGCCTCGAGATATTGAATCACTCCAGACGCCCACTGCCTCCCTATACCCGCGCCCGAGGAACGACCGACATAAATTCATATATTCGGATCCTTTTCGGATGCCTTTCCCGAAGAGCGCGGAATTTGAATAACGGTCCCGGGAACCTCACACTTCAAACATTCTTGTCAAGAAGAAGCTGCGAACACTTTCCTCTGCTCTCTCATAATGCTGTCAAGAGTGACTGAATGGAACGCTTCGGGCCGGCGATATAATAAAACAGGAAAACGCCGCCAGCGAAAACGATCTTGAAGGGAAACAGAGCCCTATTATCATAGTTCCGTTGCCTCTGTCTCGTGAACGGAGTAATTTTCAGACCTCAACTTTGCACGTTTCATATGTTTCGTACATAAGAAACCGCGGAGTCTGCAGCGCTATCGGGACCTACCAGAAACTGAAACAAGTCTGTTGAAATTTGGATTAACTGCTTCGTTATAATGTCCTCTTCACGTTTTTTATTCTTATTTGACGGGAAAGTCACCACAAATTAAAATTAAAATTAAAATCGCCGAAATACGAGAGGGACGCACAATTGTTTTATGCCGCTAGCGATGCATAATCATTTTTTTATTTTTATTTTTATTTACTTACGGCTTTACTCCCCGTCGATGTCGAGGTCATTAGAGGTGGGATGGGATTTGGGACAAGGAACGGGAAGGAATTCGGCCATCGCCGTTTGAAGGAAGCATCCCGGCATTCGCCTGAAGTGATTTGGCGAAACCATGGACAATCCAGATCTGGATACCCGGACGGGGATTAGAACCAGCAAAATCAATAATAATCTGTCGAAAATGTAGGTTAAATTTTTTGTTGTAATGTTTTATCGCCGTTTCAGTTTCCCTCCATTGTAAAAAAAATCGTACGACATTTAAAAATACAAAATATATGTCTGACGTGTGGCATAACAACGCTCGCCATTTTATATGTCGTTACAAGCAATCTGAGACAATCTATTGCTTCCGTTGTAAGCAAAATACACCATTTCCGAGATCGATGCCCAGAGCGAAAATTTCGTAATTTTTTTTTTTTCCCCTTCTTGGTCTAGGTCGTCTTTCAACCTAACCGCGATCTCTATGGCGAAACGAAACTGTTTATGTTGATGTGATCCCTGCACCGATAATTTTTATCTCACTTTTGCAGTTCTCGTAGCATTTCGCAGTTTCACAGCCTCTCTTACTTTGGGTTCGAATCCCCGTCCGCGCATCCAGATTTCGTTTTTCCATGGTTTCCCCAAATCAATCCAGGGAATGCCGGGACGCTTCCTTAAAAAAGGCCATTGCTGAATTCCTTTTTTTTTTTTTTTTTTTGTAATTGCTTTACGTCTCTTTTTACATCGAGGTCTTTAGAGACGGGAAAGGACGGGGGGCAAGGATGGGGGCAAGGAATGGGAAGGAATTCGGCCATGGCCTTTTGAAGGAAGCATCCCGGCATTTGCCTGGAGTGATTTGGGAAACCATGGAAAACCCAAATCTGGATGCCCGGACGGGGATTCGAACCGCCGTCCTCCCGAATGCGAGGCGAGAACGCTAACCGTTACACCGCCCCGCTCGGTGTGTTGAATTCCTAGCCGTTCCTTGTCCCTAGTCCTATCCCGCCTCTAATGACCTCGACGTCGACGAGGCGTGTGTCGACTTTTCCGTAAAATAAGACTGAAAAACGTGAAGAGGACATTATAACGAAGCAGATAATCATAATCTCAACATGATAGTACCTGGTTTCGGTAGGTTGTAAAAGTGGTGCTAGGTTATAACCTGTGTGATGGTTTTCGGTACTGTTGTTGACTTTGGCAGTGGGAGTGTTTCGTGTTGTTTGTGCTGTGGATTGGAGGTGTGAGATAGGAGAACTGTCGCGTCGATCACTACCACCGCAGAAATGGAAACCCAAGTGAATGCCCCGCCCCCCCTATTATAATACCACCCCCACCTTGCGTCTTTGGCGCGGTGCTGTCGTGATTCACCACGCCAAGGGAGAAGTTTCCATTCATCCGTGGTCCGATTTCGTTGATCTCCTTCCCTTTGCAAAGTAATTGACGGTATTGTTGGGTCAACATGGGAACATGTACGGTCCAACTACTGTGGAGTCCCATGTTCCATATTGTGCGCTGAACGGTGTGTTCCGAAACATTTGTGCCTGCACTCTGTCGGCAGATCTGACACTTTTCGCTGCCAATACTGCTTTATACAGCAGCAATGCTTCCGAACTCCACGTTCTGTGATTAGGTGAGGACAAACACCACCTCGTCGCCTACTCTTGGTCCTTCAACAACTTTCCATAGATGCCTAATACAGTAACAGGAGAACAGCCGACCAGCCTCTCCATTTTCGAGATTTCCGTTCCCAGAGGCAGTACCATAACAATCTGCGCTTTTTCAAAGTCACTTATGTCAATACAGTTCCCCATTTGCCATACGTATGGTCGTTAAAATGACCTCCCAACCGTCTCTGCTATGTTTACGCAATTTCTTTACTCCATACGTGTCACGTAATCTCAGTTCATATGAAATAGTTTAAGCAACAGAACGTAAAAACCCTAATAAAGAATAATTAGACTTATAAGATAAGGCAGCAGTTATAGCTGTATAAACACCAAAACTAGTACAAAAAATAAATATGTATATAAAAACCATATATAATTGAACTAATAAGGTAATACCAGTCACATAAATAATGAAATTATTAAACTAAATAAAGGATAAAAATAATTGATAAAATAATTTGACTTATGAGGAATCGGTTGCTCCTTTGATAATAACTTAATACCATCTCTAAAAGCAGTGCTGACGGCCTCTTGGCTTTGAGTTTCCGTAGATGGTCCATAAAAGTTCCGCAGACTGGGTAAAAAAATCCAGAGACTCGCTAACTGAAAGACTGAAACAATAATTATTGAAGAGAGAGTCAAAATTAAGAAAACGTTTTATTTCCAGGTCTTTAAAATTCGAAATACAAAATAATATTCCACATTGAAAGTAGGAAATATTTCTCAACATGTTTTATACAGCGTCACTTTCATCACTGATACTGCTGTGCCTACACTTTTTTCTGGGGGGGAGGGAGATTCTACACTATCTATTTTCTTTGTTGACATTAAATTTAGCATATCGTCGGTAAAAGGAAATGTTAAATACTGCGAACACTTTTACTCTCGGATATTGGTTAGGCCTTCTCGGAAGGCACTGCTTTGTAAGCCGTGTCACCGTGCTTAAAGAGTGCGCCGATAGTTCTGTATTACTGTCTTTTAAGGTCTATAAAATCTATAATCAAATAAAATATGAGCTTTATTTTAATTGTTGGTTGACACAAGCGATTGCAGGGAAACGATTAACAATTATTGACAATTCTGTAATGCATCAACATTGCACGCTCGAAGTTGAACAAAACACCAATATAAGGAAAAATCAAAATAGCAAAGATCCGTAGATATTTTAACAAAATTCGAAAATCCTTACTTTTTATGAAAATCCGTAGATCTCCGGATAAATCCGTAGAAATGGCAGCACTGTCTAAATGGTTGAGGAACACCAATAAACCCCACTTTATTTGGTCGTTTACGAATTCGGATGTACCCTAACTATTTGAGTTCCAATAAAGTTAAAGAAGCTACTCTTAATAGAACCAAAATCACTATTAAAATAAAATTGATCAAGAACATTATACAGTAATATCTACTATAAATACTATCTATAGACATAAATCTGTATAACTGAAGTCTAAATAACTTTGTGGGTAATTTTGTTCCCTATTCAATCTCGCGTTGGGGAGTGGTCTGTGTTGGCTCATAATATAATAATATATTCTGCCATATTAAGATTTAAATTAAGTCATTTATATTCCCCTTTGGTCTCACATAAAACAGTCTGGGGGATGTGAAACAGTAAATATAACAAACTAATAATATTACCAACTATTGATGACCAGTTACTTTTTTAACATTGTATTAATATATTCAATTCCCAGTGCTAATGATATCCCATATTACATATTTTATACGAAATCAGTTTTCAAGTAGTACTCTTAATAACTGTTGCATTTGTAAACATTTAATAAAACCATACGCCATTTTAGTGATTGTGAATAACTTTTTCACCTTTTCCTTCCACCCCCCAAAAACATAGATTCATAGTCTGCGATCTTTAATAATTAAATTACAAGATGGAAATTCTTTCACAGAGTAAAATGAGATTTGAAGCAAAAAATGTTTCTTTCTGGATTTAAAGTTATATAATATTTTACACTTTTAGCAGGCGTGATGTTACTAAAATATTCCACTTACTTTTGCGGAATTCACGCAGCTTTGAACGATGTTTTATTCCCAACGTTTCGGTGCCCAAGCTGGGGCTTTCAACCAAAAAAAAACACTTAGCGTGAAGGTATACGACTGAGTAGTGTAATCAGCCGTCAGAAGGGATACATCAACTCTAAACAGCCCCGATGAAGACCCCACGTTGGGTGCCGAAACGTTTGAAATAAAACGTCGTTCAAAGCAGCGCAAATTCCGCAAAAGTAAGAGAAACATTTGGACTTAAAGTTGTTATTTCTCGGAATAACATTCAATTTTCCGTGATATGACATTTACATACTCTCCCTTTCTGTACAACTGAGAATCATTTGTAATCTTTTATGAACTTTTATAATAACTTTACAAACAAACCAAATATGTGTCACATTTATTGGAGAGCTGAAGGATTTTAAGATCACTCAGCCAGTATTTTAGCCAGGTATGTTAGGGCTCTGCGCTTTCATGGAGTCACCTGCCGATCAATCTTGCTGCGAGACTCGGCTGCAAATTGAGACCAGGATGTCGCTGCAAGCACCCTCAAAGGAAGAGGAACTTCACTAAAGGAGCCATCAGGCACGTGACTTCCGAGAGGGTTGTCCTACAAGTGGCAAGGGCACAGCGATTCGCGTTGAACTCCTTTGTGTCTCATTCCTGAGGAAGCATTTGAACATATTACACAGGTACTAATCACTATTTGTTAGTCCTCTGCTGAGATATTGCGGTACTAAGCATAGAGTTAATATTAGATATTCTAATGCATAATTATGTTGATAGTTTACCACCAGAAATTAGATTGCTTTCAGATAACATAATGCTATATAAAAGGATCGAAACTGTAAAGGATTGTAAACAGCTGCAGGGTGATCTGGACACGATATCTAGTTGGTTTGGTAAACATGGGATAAAGATAAATGCAAACAAGAGTCAGCTTTCAGATGTAAAGATAAAAAAGAATAGCTCGTAGAAAATTTTAAATGTACGTATCTTGGCATTACATTTCGTAACAATCTTAATTGAGCAGGACACATTGGACAGGTAGTAGGAAAAGGATTCAAAATTCTGCACTTAATGGAGAGAGTAATGAGGGGATGAACGAGAGAAGTAAAGGAATTTGGTTACAAAAATTTTGCCAGAACATTGCTTGAATATGGTGGTGTATTATGGGATCTACACTTTGAATATGAAATACAGGAATTGGAGGGGACGCAAGATATGGCTGCTAGATTTGTTTCTGGAAATTACCGCAGGACGCAATAAGTAACAGATATGATAAAAGAGCTGGAATGGTATTCACAAGAAGACAGGAGGAGGGTGAAGAGGGTCATGGGAGTGTACAAGGCGTATATTGATGATGAACAATGGAAAGATATTGGTGTAAGAATTAGATGTAATGCATGAGAACGGAGAAGATGACCATGACCACAAGGTGGCACTCAGTTTCAGGAACATGGATGTAGGAATATTCTCTTTTTTATGTAAGGGTGTCTGGGATTTGATTAAGTTATCAAGAGAAATGATGAATAATTTACCAAAAACATTGAAAGAATTTAAAGTTGAAATTTGTAGAGGGCAAATCTAGGAGGGTGTAAGAAAAGGGGAAGATGGGTGTGTAGGATAATTGCCACCGGAGCGTGGAAAGGGCTCATTTTTATCAAATATCGAACATAACAAATTTTGATCAGCACAGCAAATGCGGTCTAAAGCCATTTTTTTTGGATCGATTTTATGACTTTAGTTCGAATGTCCAAAATATTCTAATCCTGAATCACTGTGCGACTTATCGATACTTTTTCTCGATACAATCGATAATATTTGTTAATATCGATACAATATTTATCGATATATTTTTTCCATTTGGCCACTGTGCGCCGGGACGTTTAGCAGGCCTCTGAAGAAAGGAATTAGCCTTCCAACCTCTGACACAATAGCATGGTGCATCTCCTTCGAAAGATTCGACGAACCGCCTGATTATGATCTAAGATAGATTTTTAGTTTTTGACGTGAAAACTTCTTTGGGTGCGTTGGGCGATTTTTGATAGTAAACTCTTATGAGTTCGCATTACCGGCATGCTAATGTTAACATTCCACCCGCTACGGTCTCGTGGCTCAGTGGTTAATGTGTCTGACTGAGGAACGAAAGGTCCCCGGTTCGAATCTCTGTGTGGACTGGGATTTTCATAGATCATTCACTCGACCTCTAGCAGAGCTTGCTGTGTAATGTGAAGTACGCCAGAACGCTTCCGTGGTTCAGATTTTACGTTAAACTGTAGGTTCTTTGTACCTGGTAGCACTACCAGTTTAGGTTAAGGCGGCTAAGACAGTGGCGGAAAGCGCAGCCAATAGAAACCATGTAACCAGGTCATTACGTCCACAAAGAATTATTATTACATACTATAACTGCAGCTATAAGTATGACGTGTTGACTGTATGATATCAATACTCAAAAGTGTTCTCTTGTTTCGGTAGTCCCCAATGACTGCCAATCAGTTTCCAGGACACCCTATGCGATACCCTTGCCGAGACTTTTCCTCAATGCTTTGTCCAGTTTTCTGGTTTATAATCTCATCTGTTTACTGAACGCTTCCTTCGGCAAGGCAATACGAGTTTTCACCTATTAATGGCATCTCAACTCCGCAGTGATCGTATTTTCTAAATATGTGAACTCTCTTTCTTGGCTCATATTAGCATGTCCTATCTTAATATTTACCAGACATGAATAACACTAATTAATTGATCCGGCCGCAATTCCGAGAGATCTTCAAGCGGCAGATTCGCAGAGAGAACCAACGATTACAGAACATTAATTAAACGTTTTATTTTTAAGATTCAAATTTACGTGACTCAGACTTTTAGACAATTTTTTAGTGTCAAAATTTTGTATTTGTTATGCCTTTCTACGGTTACAAGGATAGCTGATATAAAGTTTTTCTAATACAGTATTTTTACAATACTTAAACAATGACTGTTTGCAAGACATTTGAAAACATAACATGGCTATCGTTTGATCTTAAGGCTAAAAAAGAGAAGTTCAGTAAATCTGACTATCGGCAGAGCGTATTAAATTGGTGAAAAGAGTAACTGAAGGAAAAGGAACGAAACGATCTCAGAGGAAACTCGTGATTAGGGTGTTTGAGTTCAATAATCGCAGCCATTAGCAACGATTGGTACTACTATCTGCAGCGGAAAGTTGAGCAAAGTGGGAAGCAGCTTCCAATCAAACTACAGATTGTTAAGAAAGAGATATTAACCCTAAACCTTACGCCCCTTCACCGAAAATGTTCCAGTTGACAACCCACTAGTGAGGAAAAATCTGGCACATTGGTCTCATATCATTTTTATGGATGGAGCCAAATCAGGCATGGCGGTACTACTATTCTCAACAATTGACAAATTTACTGCCTATGTTATTCTGAGTCTGAAGGTTTCAAAATGTAAAAATTCGAGAGAAAGCTTCGAATTATCCTGCACAGCTGAAACGCTAGTCATCGCGAAAGTCCTGAAAATACGTATTACTGACTTCCAAAACGACCATTCTGATATTATCAGACTCCAAATCATCCCTACAAAAGATCTTAGCATCTAAAAATAACAATCGAGATTATTTATTGATAATGAGAGTCATACATACTTGCAGACAATTCATCAGCCTAAACAAAGAACTTGTGTTCATATGGATAAAAGTAAATGTTAGCATACCGGGAAATATAGAGATAGGTCACCTTTGAAAGAGCGCTTCAAGAAGGGGTGAGGAAGAGAAATTGGTAATTTCAAAATTCCTTAAAAATGACTGCAGGGAAACGTGGAACCGTGATTATTGTTTGACATTCATTTATGCAGTCTAATTTCTAATGACTAAACTAGGGCCTACATATTGTTGAGTACATAGTTTCAAGAAATTTACAAAGATTATTTTCACGCATAGAATTTTGCATGTAATCCCATTACACTTTGACTTATAGCCTTATTAATTTTATAATATTACATTGGGCCGAGCTTACAATTATAACACGCTATTGCTTATATATATATATATATATATATATATAATAGAATTTAATGATAGAATTGGCATTTCCACGAGCTAAGCTTGAACCCCCCACTCCCTACTACTTAGAATCCTGTTTTTTTCGTTGTTTTATTGCTTAACCGATTCAGTTTGCTTTGTTAATGTTTCTGTTACTGAAGCGTATTGGAACAGAGATCGCTCTGAAACTTCACATCAGAGGTCACTAGGCTTGCATCCACCCCCAGATACCGACATCCCAGTGGCTTCAAAAGGACTGCCCATCAAGAGGACTAATAACAAAGTGTAACTAATGTTTCTTCCCCTCCCACCTGTGCAGAATCAAAGCAATAGAATCACTGTGAGTGTGACTGTGAAGAAGATGTCGTATGTTACGTGAACCACATGTTTTTCGGGTGCAACAAGTACTGGAACTACACCAGAAATATTGCAAAAGCACTTTTATCAGAGGGTATCCAACTACCTAGTTAGTGAATTTTTTTGTATATACCGCCTAATTCAGAAATACCAACATAAAACTTTAGAGGAGTATAATTCCACAATAATTTGATAGCTTAGAAGAAGAGAAACGAGAAAAACCCATGAAGACTGCATTACCATTGAGATAACCAGGAAGACGACACTCATCAATGGATATGTTTTATTATGAATTTCTATACAGCCGGAAGATTAAATAGCAATAATTTTTTTAAAAAGATGGCCAATCACTGTGGTCTGTCGACACAAGTGAAAACTTAAAACTGTGACTATCATAAGAGCAACACGTCGTACTTATAGCTACACATATACTGTTAACATTAGCATGTCGGTGACGAGAACTCATAAGATTTCACCCATCCAAATATCGCCCAACGCGACTAAAGAAGACTTCACTTAAAAAACTAAATTCACGATTGCGGATTCGATCCTGTAATCTTCAATTTGAAGTACAGCGCGTTAACATCTCACCCACGGGGACTACCAATGGCTGCTGATTTTTAACGTCTAATTCGAACGATTAATGTTAGATATATTACGAAAAATAACAAATATAAAACAGTTACAGATAATAAAGATATATTTAAAGGAAAACTGAGAGATTATCTTATTGGCAATTCCTTCTACTCCATTCAAGAACTTGAACAAAAAAATTAATTGTATTCAACATGACCTTTTGCAAAACTCAGTTGTAAAAATTAATGTTTATTTTTATTCTCTTTATTTGTCTGAGTAAAGTATAATTGTTTTTACTATGATTATGACTGATATTGTATGTATGTGTGTTAACCATGACATGTTTCACATCCCAGAGGTCCTTCCTCAGCAGCGATCCATGGAACAAGATTGATAAATAAATAATAAATAAAATAGAATAAGATTTTACTCAACCAAAAATCACCAAATACTCCAGGCGAATTACAGGATGCTTCCTTCAAAACGCCATGGCCGATTTCCTTCCCGTTCCTTGTTCCCAATCCCATCCCGCCTCTAATGACCTCTACGGGTACGAGGCGTAAAGCCATAAGTAAAAAAAGGAAGAGTGATTCCCGTTTGGTATCCATCAACGAAACTCGAAGGATTGTAGCACGCGATATTCAAATTATTCAGGTTAGGTGTCTGTTAACCGTAGACTCCCATTCCCCTGTTATCCCCTACGTGACAATGGAGACAACTTAAGTTGGATTTAAAACTGCTTCTGTGCGTTTGCTCTCGCAGGCTGATCTTTGTTTGGAGTGGATATATAAACACAATGTCATCTTATATACTATAAAGTATAAGTAACGTTAAGCTCCGCAAGTTTCTCTTGTGATGCCTTCTTGATTTAACAGTAGTTAGGAAACCTTTTAACAGTTATGGAATAAAATTTTTACAGTAACAAAATAATGTCAACGAGGCGTAAAGCTATTAGTAAAAAAAAAAAAAAAAATGTGGTATCGCTGTAGGTAAGCTTATTACTAATAGAATGACAGATGGGTGATTCTTTTGAAAATATTACCATTTTTCAGTATTTATATTTTATTTCCCGTCTCTCAAAAGGAGACCTCACCTTTATTTGATCTAGCAATTTTAAGGATGTAATTTTTCAGCTCGGAATATCTTAATTCATGCGGCTAAATGCTATCACTCCCCCACCACAACATATTTCTTTCATTGCGAGAAAGATTAACAGAAACACGAATATAAAGAAAAATGAATGAATAATATAAAAAGAAGTAAAAATCCGTAGATACGTTAGAAAAATCCTAATAAAAAAAAAATCCGTAGATCTAGGGATAAATCCTTTGGATTGGCAGCATTGCATGGCGCCTAAAGAGAGAAAGCTGGCGTGATAAAGGAGATAGGGAGGGGGTGTGTGAGGGGATGGGAGGGTGACAAGACTGTAGCGAATGTGTTTCTGCGCGAATTAACGCTATGTTTCAAACGCCCCGACGAAAATTACGTGGCAGGAAATTGTTGTCACCATAAACGCGAGTTAATTCCACTCACCTCTATTCAAACACGCGGATCGTGGAGCACTTTCTCCGTCGCCGCTGAAACAGTCACAAAAGCCGTGGAAGCGTACGTAGTTGGGGCCCAATTGCCGTGCCGTGTGAGATATTTCAGATCCAGAGACTTTCCTCACTCCCGTTTTATACCTCATTGCGGAAATGTTCACAGAAAGCGGCGACTCACAACCACTCGCCGTTCTGATACTGTGTAGGAAGTACCGAGCCAATTTCGGAGAGCCCTTTCAGCGTTTTAATACACACTGGAATTAATTATACAGCATTACGAAACTCCTTTTTTTACAACGTATTCTGAATTTAGCTTCCTGTTCCTTCATTCTGATAAATTAAGCGATGTGGAAATACCTAAAATTAATTTCGCGTTTTAGAATGAACGCTTTTAAGGTTAATTAAAATCTCCAGTTGCGAACAGTAATTTCTAAATATTTCGCCGTAACACTTTGTAAAAAATAAATTGAAGGAAAAGTTAATTAGTATTTTAGTCATTAGCTTAATTTAAGTAAAATATGAGCTAAGTGTTTGTAAACTGAAATATATGTAAATTGTAATTTGTGTATTATAAACACCTGGTATGAGGTACGAGGGAGTTTGACAGAGTAAATAAACCTTTAAAATAAATAATACAATTTTCATTACTGTCCATGGAAGAATTATTTTTTAATCACGGTTACATAGGAAGAAAACCGTAGAAACGGAAAACTATAATTACGGTTACAAAATATTCTAAAATTTAAAAACTTAAGTTTACTTCACTTGCAAAATTAATTTCTGCAAAACATTTAGCTGATGTACAGGGCGTTCGCCGGGAAACGCAACCCACTGTTAGCGCTACAAGGAAGAAACTGCTCGCGGCGAGCGAGCGTTCAGCTCCCGGCATTGTTCGACCGTCGGCCGCGGACTATTTCATAAACTTGTATGTGCTAAGCATTTAAATGTGACGTAATTCATTAGCTTACCTTATAAAAGATGCTGGAAGTGTTGACACTCTTGTGTAATGCACATTTCACATCTTCTGAACATATTTCGAGACACACGATGCCCTAACTGACTTAATGATTTTTTGGGTGACTGTTCTAGTCGAAAAGCGATATCGTCAATTTGCTCCTCTGTGAGAATACGGTTGACCGACAGTCTCTTTTTGTTAAAAAATGAACCCGTTTCTCTTACTTTTTTAACCAGACGCAGAATTGTTGATTTAGCTGGCAGTAAAGCGCCAGGATATTCGCGACGAAATTTACTGCGACACTTTTTAAACGACTTCTTCTTCACATATGTATCGTAGAGAAATATTCTTTGTTGCAAACTGTAACGTACCATAATTTTACTCACACTCAAACACGGTACAGATTAGTAAGAGTATGAAGCCCCAAACCAGCCAAACCGCAAAGAAACGTTTATTCACAACACTGATTAATAAGAGACTGAAGTCACAAACTAGCTACAATGCAAAGGAACCGTTCTTAACAATGTAAGGGTCACTGCACTGCACTGTTGGGGCAGCGGAGGTGTTAAACAGTGCGGTGATTCACGGTGCCGCGTGGCGGAAACTGCTGGCACCGCTGTCCGAGCAAGTTGGCGACGGCAACAGACTGGGAGGGTTGCGTTTTCCGGCGAACGCCCTGTATTTTCCCACGTCCGTCATACAATACTCACTAATCTGGAATATACAGCACACTTCCATGTTTAGACAAAGCTCGCTGCCCTGCCTGAAAAACTGCTGTGAGTCTAACAACCAACGCCTTCTAATCTTCTCGGGTGTCCAGCCGGATGGCGTTCTAAAGGCACAACGTTTCGACAGGAGGCTGTGCCGTCTTCGTCAGGTGTCAGACAGGCAGACAGACGTCATCTGTATGGGCGTAGCCCATCCTGTTAATAGTGTGCCAGGACATTCCTATTACACATGCCTGAATTAAGAAATATTAAAACTGGATTATTGTTATGTTGGTTTTTGAAGTTTAATACACAATTACTGGTTTTAATCTATAACTATTGGAGGAAAATTTAGAATTGTATTTACATGGGTGCCTTAATTAATACTGTTGGTGGTTATATATACATTGAAGGGCCTACTTTAGATGCTAGGGGAGGTAATAATCATTCTCGGGACCTACTCATAACTGGTGAGGGGCAACCACTAATAGTACTGGAAGGATGCAGGATTTTTGCAGGTCTTGTGGAGGGAGGGGGGGGGGTGCTTAAAAACTAAATTCTCGAGTCAGCGAGAGTTTTGGTCTTCTATAGGGATGAGATCAAAATCATTACCAAACCAACGCAAGACCAATACTAGTAAATGAACGAGATCGTGTAGACCAACAAAAAAAGTAAATTAAGCAAAAGTTTTTAACAGCCCTCATGCACAGCCCATTTATGAAACTTTAGTTTAATTACTGTCCTTAGTTAGATGTGAGTTGATTAATTAAGGATTTGTATATTTTTGGTCTGATTAATTGTGAAGTTGTGAATATTCGTCATGTAAATGAATAATGTTTTATGGAGAGAAACTGTGTAATTTATATAACGTAAACCACAGTATTATGCATGAAACATTAATTAAAATTTTTTAATTGTAATTGTTGATGTGAGCCACGATGTTTGAAGGACAATACTGAATTGTTTGGACCGGTTTATGTTGATAATTTCTGTGTAAATATCTTTAATTTTCATTCCCGGGTGTTTCTTGAAGATTTTGAATAATTTTGTACCTACTAGTGTTATTTGTTTTAGTATGAATTTGACTGTCGGCCGCGTTGTCAAAGCTCGAGAAACATCGGACGGCTTCCTTTCTTCTATTCTGGAAGTTTCTATGACGTTTATTAAAAAGCGCGCAGATGACGAGCGTAGCCAGTTGTCAGTCGTTGACTGAAATTTTGATGATTGTTAGTTGGTTGGAGTTGCCGTTTGGTTACAGTTTCGAGTATTCCGTCGCTGTTAAAATGTATTTGTGCTTTAGTATCTTTGGACGGGTCTAGTGCCTTATCCCCGTGTAATGTTCCTACGAAGTTTTTGACGAAATAAAAGTGGAGTGAAAAGTGATTCGTCGGTGTTGTCGTTTCAAAGAAATATTCAATCCATTCAAAGCAGTATTCATTAACCTTTGGGGGAAGTTAAAACCACTTGGCGATCAACGACAGTAACCTGTGAATTTGAGGACGAAGCAATTAAAAGTAATCATCACTTATTGAGGACAGCACGAGTTAGTTAAACCCCGAGTGGCGTATCAAGTTCTGACAACATAACGAAAACAAACTTAGGGCAGATGTTGCCAAAGACGTCTTCCCTAAACATCCAACGCCTATGGTGCTGAAAGCAATAGTGCTCTCCTGCTGATAATTCATTCCAGGCGGTCATAACAAGTTTGTAAGTTACTCGATTGCTGATGAAGACAGCAGAGGAAACAGTCGAAACGTTGTGTCTTATGCTACACTCTCAGGTTGGACACCTGAGAAGATTGTATTTATCTCTTTCAGTCTTACAGACATCCAGATACAAGAATGTGCAATATTAACATCGAAGGGCGTTATGCGAATTAGTAATTCCTTCTCAAAACTTCCCGTATCCAACCTGCCTTTATCTCTTAAGAGTACATTAAATCACCTAATGCGTGACACGGGAAGTACTGCTTCTACTCTCCACACCTGGGACTTGGCTGATTCGCCGTACTGCAACTACGGTGAGGTCGCAGAAACTGTGAGCCTCATTGTGCCGAGATGCAAACCGCGTACCTTCGCTGGAAGTGCCGAGAATTTGAATTTAGAACCTCCGGAGGTGGTGGCATGTGGCCTTGAGTCAGCATTTAGATATATAGTTTTAGACGTACCCGCTCTTACACCTCTCAGCTGAAATAAATGTACATATATATAGACAGGGATATGTAGTTAAATGAGGTTGTTAACTGATTCTAATTTTTTGTGCTAAATTTAATATACTTGAATTTCCTGACTTTTATAGCCCAACTCATTGTCAGTTCAGTGCCCCCTGTGTTGTCGAACTGGCTTGTTCTGCAGTGATTGATTTCGCTAGCGCTGTTTTGTTATTGTTTAGTTTTTGATGATGGCAAGTTTAAGTGAACAACGTGAAGCTGTGAAATTTTGTTATCTACTCAGTAAAAATGCTGCTTAAACTATTTTAATGTTGAAAACAGCTTACAAAGATGACGCTATGGGATGAACTCAAGTGTACGAGGGGTTCGCTTGGTTTAAAAATGGCGGCATGTCGATTGATCACAACCCTCATTCTGGACGTTTATCAACTGCCCGAATCGACGAAAATGTTGAAAAAATTCCAGATCTTGTGCTCTCAGACCGTCGACAGACAATTGATCAACTGTCAGAGATTAGTGGATTATCTTGGAGTTCAGTTCAGCGAATTAATAAGCTGGCTCTTCTTTGAACTTATTTTGACTGACCCATCTAGATATACCATCTAGATCATCCTCCAGGTGTTTACAGTTTTCTGCCGTTTTAATCTTATTATATAACATTATGTCATCTGCAAACAATCTAACTTCTGATAGTAAACCATTAACACAATCATTCATTAGGATAGCGAATAGCAATGGTCCATATACACTACCTTCTGGAACTCCCTTGTTCACTCCTTCTTCCTCTGACACTGCATATCTTACCCTAACTTTCTGCTTTCTACCTTTTATGAATTCTTGTACCCAGCAAATCACCTTTTCATGAACTCAAATAGATTTACCTTATTTATGGCTCACTCTGTCAAAAGCTTATTGTTCCAACGTTTCGTTTGTAGTCTTCCAGCATCTACAATTGCAAATTTCTGGGGACTTCAGGTAAAACTCTGGCGCAATTAAAAATCATCTAAAGCAACTCAATAGCCGTATAAGGGAATAAGGTATGAATTTACAGCTGCGAAAACCCATAAAACAGGTTCATTTGTATTATTGATTAACAATTAACTAACGATATAACATTATTGCGCAGTATGTAGGGATGATTACTTAGGCGCCATTTTGTTTTATTTTCGCCTTTTTCTACATATGGCGGGAGTAAGAAGAGAACGCGAACTAGGGCTGAAATATTAAGGGCGGAGGGAGCGAGCGGACTGCCCTTCCGGACGACGGAAAGTAATTCTTTTCTCACGGAGGGAGTGTTACATCAGACCGACTCCACTAGAAAATTCCATTTCCTCGACTTTCATTTCCACGGTTTGGCTGACCTGAATTTATTTCTTATGAATTACTAAATATACATCTTAAGGCAACAAATGGTTTGCCATTCGCACAGTTTCCGTCTGGCTCGTTTCCTGTCGTGAGACGGAAGCCAGGGTATTCAACAAAACGAAGAGCGATGCACTAGATCTTTAAAAAATAAATGTTCTGCAGCAGTATCGACTAAAACGTGAATATTAAATTTCCAGTAACTTTATCGGTAACACAGAAGTTTATGCGGCACTGCATCACATTGCGAAAAGTAATGACGTCACAAACATGGCGTGCGTGACGTTATTATACAAGGGCACAGACGAAAAATACAAAACAAATATGTAATTTTCCATATAAAAACTTTTACCGAGAGTGGTGGTGAAACGGTTAGCGTTCTGGCCACGCATTCAGGAGGACGGCGGTTCGAAACCCCGTCCGAGCGTCCAGATTTGGGTTTTCCATGGTTTCCCAAATCACTCCACGCGAATGCCGGGATGCTTCCTTCAAAGGCCATGGCCGAATTCCTTTCCATTCCTTGCCTCCCATCCTTTCCCGTCTCTAAAGACCTCGCTGTTAAGACACGTTAAGCAGTTAAAAAAAAATCAAAACTGTTAGATTCTCAATGTTAGTGATCCAGGAATCATACGAACCTATACATTTTTCTTTCATTTCTTTCCGATTAGAGTGAACTTGTACCAAGTGCCGCCGAACCCCTGCTGTACACAGGTTGTCAAAGTGAGCCATGAGAGGTGTGGAAGAACTTGTGTCCTGTCCGAATTCAAACCGGGTTTGTTACACCCGGGGTACTTAACGTATAGGTACTTCTGCTTTAATAAAATGCTAATAAATAAGGTAAAATCTATTAGAGTGGATCAGAGAGTGATTTGCTGGATAGAAGAATTTTTGAAAGGTAGAAAACAGAAAGTTAGGGTAGGAAATGCGTTATCAAAAGAAGTGGAAGTAAAAATGGCAGAGCCACAGGGTTGCATATTGGGACCAATGCTATTTATTATTCTGATGAATAATTGTGTTGATTGTTTACTATCAGAATATTGTTTGCAGATGACATAAAGCTATATAAAAGGAACAAAACGGTTGAAGAATGTAAACAGTTGCAGGGTGGTCTGGACAGAATATCTAGTTGTGTTGGTAAACATGGGATGAAGATAAATGCAAAGAAGAGTCAGCTTAATAGATGCACAAATAAAAAACTAAAGGTTTATTATGATTATAAGGTGGCGAAAGAATTGATTATTGAAGACTTGAAATGTTAATATCTTGGCATTACATTTGATAACAAGCTTAACTGGGCACATCACATTGGACAGGTAGTAGGAAAAGGTATCAAAATTCTGCATTTGTTGGAGAGGGTGATGAGGGGATGTACGAGAGAAGTAAAGGAATTGAGTTACAAATTTTGGTCAGACCATTGCTTGAATATGGTAGTTTAGTATGGGACCTACATTTTGAGTATCAAATACAGGAGTTGGAGAAGATGCAAAGAAGGGCTGCTAGATTTGTTTCTGAAAATTATCGCAGAACGCAATCAGTAACAGATATGATAAAAGAGCTGGAATGGGACTCATTCGAAGACAGAAGGAGAGTGAAGAGGGTGATGGGAGTGTACAAGGCGTATGTTGGTGATGAGGGATGGAAAGATATTGGTGTAAGAATTGAAAGCAATGCATGGAAGGGAAAAGATGACCATTACCACAAGCTAGCACTCGATTTCAGGCACAAGGGTGTAGGAAGATTCTCTCTTTTAGGTAAGGGTGTCAGGGTTGGAATAAGTTACGAAGAGAAATGATGAATAATTTGCCAAAAAACATTGAAAGAATTTAAAGTTAAAATTTGTAATGGGTAAATGCAGGTGGATGCAGAAAAGAGGGAAGATGGGTGATTAGGGAAATTGCCACCGGAGCATGCGCTCCATTGCAATTTAATTTAATTTAACTTCTCTTTTCTGATAACTACACGCATGTTGTGAGAGTAGTTACCGACAGTACCGGAAAATACAACATACTACTCAGAAACACCGGTCCCGAAGTGAAACCGTGAGGTTACCACGTTTGTGCGTTACCCCTGTGACCACTGTGAACCGCACGGCACATTGGGGACTCGCGGTCACTCGGTCCGATTGGCGGGCAGCCTACATGCGGGCGAGAACCCCATTACTGCGATTCCCTCTCTCGCATTTATGTGCCTTTGCCCCATTCTCTTCTCCTGTGCTAGGCAACCTGAAACGCTTAAATGTTACACTGACCGTATGTACGTCTCGTTAAAAGCGACGAATGTTACTGCGGTGATACATCAAAGTGGTATGAAGAACAACAGACTACTACGTGTAATGTTCAATACTGTAGTTTCAAGTGGATAAACACAACCTCGTAAGAAACTTATATTAATTGGTTATGACTGCACATTAGCCAGTTTCGTTGAAATGTCGTGTTCCGTAGGTAGCACCCTCATCTAATAGGGTTCGAAAAATTTTAAGAAGAAATTGCTTGTCTTGGCATAAAATTTGATAATAAACTCAACTCAGCAGGAAACATTTGGCAGGTGGTAGGAAAAGGTTTCAAAATCCTTCATTTATTGGAAAGGATGGTGGGCGTACGTACCAGAGAGGGGAGGTAATTGTGTTACAAAACTTTGGTCAGACTATTTCTTGAATGGGGCAGAAGTTGGAGGGGCCAAAAATGACTATTAGATTTGTCTCTGGATACTCTTGCAAAATACAATCAGTGACTGATATGATGAAGGAGTTAGAATGCAAATCATTGGAAAGCAGGAAGAGGGGGAAAAGAGTGCTGGGGAGTGTGTAAGAGGAAAGATATTGGTGGAAGGATTAGGAGTGGTGCATGCAAGAGAAAAGATGACCATTACTACAAGCTCGCAGTCGACTTCAGCCATAAGTGAGTGTGAAAATTTTCTTTATTAAATAAGGGATTCAGGGATGGAACAAATGACCAGGAGAATTGATGGATAATTTACCAAAATAGCTGAAAAAATTTAAAATTAAAATTCAAGGGGCCCGGTGCAAAAAAAAGTATTTTGGGCCCTCAGGCCAGATGGGCCAGTTTTTTTTTTTTTTTTTTTTTTTTTTTTGCTGGTAAGGGTCCACTGAGCTGAGGATGGGGCCCTTGAGTTGTACTTAGCGGCCCCCTGAGCAGTGGTTGGTGGCCCACTTGAGCAGTGAGAGGGCCCTTAGTGAGGAGCTTCCGGTGTCTCAGGGACCCCCTTAGACGGCTGTAGAGCTAAAAAATAGGTCAGCAGTTTGCCATGAAGCTTCGTGGGCCTCTGAACTGCGCTTGGGGGCCCCCAGAGGTCCGCTTTGGGGCTCCCAGTGGTATGCTTGGGGGCCCCCTGAGCGTAGGGGCCCCGGTGCACTGCACCGCCTAGCCCCATAGTAGCTACGCTCCTGTTTCGGCATCAGAATGACAACCGTTTGATTTCCGAGAACGACAAAGATTATGTAACTGGGAATTTGCCATTTTAGCAATTAGCTGATTTGTGACGCAAGTAGCACTCCTCAGATTGAGTTTGATGAACAATTTGAAGTATTTGGTCGATTTTAATATGGACACTTGTTCTGAAAACTTAATAAGGTTGTCATACATGACGCAGAAGGAAGCAATCCACAACGTCGTGCAGATTGTGGCCTTATCTTCAAACTGATTGCTTAGTTCGCTATTATCGTTCTAATAGTCCAAAATCCCAGTGCATGACTCCTACGTCCACCTGTTATTTGATTAAAATTCAATTTTTATGCATAATTATTAATAGCAGAATACTATTCCGCCGGATTAGCTATCAAAGTTTCCAAAATAATTCGTTCACTTGTTTTTTAATTAAATCATAATTATTTCAAAAGAGAGACATGTAAAGAACATAAAACGTTTAGTTTGCCTATGTAAAAGTGGCCTCAAGTAGCGATTGTCAGCTGTTTACGCTAGCGCACCACAGCTCTTTGACAACTGGCAATCCCTAATTGCAGTCACTTTCACATAGGCAACCCAAATTTTTTATGTTCCTTACATGTCTCTCTGTGAAATTAATAATGATTTATTTAAAAAAAAAACGAACGAAATTTTTTTGAAAAAGTTTATTTTTTGAAAATTTAATTAAAAATATTTGCTACTCTATTTTGAAGGGTAATCCTCCAGAATCGTATTCTTCTGCTAATAATTACTCATAAAAATTGAATTTCAATCAAATAACAGATGGACATAGAAATCATGCAGTTGGATCTTAGGCTATAACAGTATAAGTCCATGAAGGCAGGCCACGGTGTCTAGGTCCCACTGGATGGTCCTTTCAGATAATGCTGGTTGCAACTAAATTCATCAGTGCATTAATTAACAGGTTTTTACCAGTCCGGTGGCCAGATTTTTTCTTAATCTTTCACCAAATGAAGACAAACTCTTAATTGAAGTATAAGTTTAACGAAGTAAAAAAAAGGACGAATAAACTTTTAATCACTTTTTATTTCGACTAATCTTCATAACAGACACATGCCGATAAAAAAATTAACTTCGTCCAGAGATAATAAAGCACACTACAAAACAATTCCAGCTATTTAAACTTCAGCGAACAACACTGCTTGCCTACTCACAAACCACTACCAAAACGTCTTACAACGACTGACTTGGGTGGGATCTCCGCGCATTTAAACAGGTTTCAGGGAAACATCGAGAAAGGGAATAAAGGTGCCACTCGACGGGAGAACTCTGTTTCGAATCCCCGTCCGGGGATCCAGATTTGGGGTTCTCTGTGGTTTCCCCAAATCACTCCAGGCGAATGCCGTGATGTTTCCTTCAAAAGCCCATATCATAATTCCTTCCCGTTCCTTGTCCCCAGTCTCATACCGCCTCTAATGACCTCGATGTCGACGAGGCGTAAAGCTATAAGAAAAAAATGTGGGACTGCAAAGGAAACGTGACTGAATACTTCTTCAAGGGACATCCGACTACCTGTTGAATCAATACCACGTTGGATTGCTGCTTTTCGTCGGTCAAAATGGGGCCCCACACGATGTCCTTTGATGAGGTTTGTACGTACATCATTGGTGTGGAGAAACTTGTAGCTTTGATCTTATGGCCGCGATCACTGACTGACACCAACGAGTTTACACTGATCAGCCAAAACATTTTGACCACCTTCTTATTAGTAATTCCATCTCTGGAGCGCAACACATTGTATATACACAGGAATTGTAGTGTAACATGGGCTTGGGAAATATACATCATGTATTGAATTTGATATTTACAGTCGAAATTTTTATTCTCGGTATATCAAAAATTGTTGTTTTTGGGAGTGTCAGTTTTAAGTACCGATTCGATATTATTTGCAAAAACGCAGTTCAGTTTCCAATTTCAGGCGTTGCGTATGTCTTGGAGATGATTGTGTGTGTGGCACACTGTTCGAACTTGAAAGAGTAATGAGTGAAAATAATTTATTTTCAGAACTTACGATCACGTCCAAGGCATTGTGACTTATTTTAAGCACTCTGTCAGTGCTATGGGCCTATTAATCGCATAAAAAGAAGCATCTGGAAAAAGAGAGATTGTTGGCTTTGACACAAACTGTCAGAAGTAGATAGAATTCCTGCTTTGATATGTTAGAACGAATTGTCAAACTGTCTGCACTTGTAGCTAAATCTTAGCTACAAAAATTGTACCAAATACACGGTGAGTCAAAAAGGACGTTACAACTTTGTAAAAGTATAGAAATTTATATAGATAACTTACGGAATCGGTAGATGTGTCACTTTGTAGTAAATAACCTCAAGCTACACATGACAGTGTTATTTTGGTTCGATGTCACACAATTTTTCATGCTAAACATTCCACCGGTAATCAATTTCTTCCAACGCTCGTTTCAGCATATCTGGCGTAACTTGAGCAACGGCAGCGTAGACTCGATTTTTCAGGCCGTCAGAATTGTTTGGTAGGGGAGGAAGATACACACGATCCTTAATGAAACCACAGAGAAAGAAATCCAGTGGTGTCAAGTCTGGGGAATGAGGTGACCATGTGATAGACCCTTCACGGCCAGTCCACCGACGTGGGAAGCGATTGTAGAGGAAACCTCGAACTTCCGTGAGGAAATGAGGCGGTGCACTGTCTTTCTGGTAGTTTTTTTTTTTTTTTTTTTTTTTTTTTTTTTTTTTTTTTTATCGGCCTCCTCCACCCCTTACAGCCGTCCTTTCGCTCTCCATTACTGCCTTCTTCGGCTTGGCTTCTCCGCCATTTATATTTATAACTTAAATATTTTCCTGTTTCCCAGGCTTTGGGTTTGCCGTTACCGTCTTTTTTTTTTTTTAATTTTTAATCTTCTCCTGATGTGTTGTTAAGTGATCAAAGAAGAAGACAATGGACTTTGGCATTTCCTCGCACGCCATTGTCTGAAAAAACAAAAATTAAAATTTTCACGTATCCAACGTTCTTATTTAGCCGTCACATTATTGGTTAATTTTTTATTTATTTATTTTTTAATTTTTTTTAATTTTTTTAATTTTTTTATTTTTATTTATTATTATTATTATTATTTTTTTTTTTTTTTTTTTTGCCAGAAGTCTCAAGTTCTGAAATTTTTTACTTTTTAATTTGATGGTCTTTTTATTTTTGCTATTTCGTCCAGATAGCTTCCAAATTTTGTTTTGTATTTCGTCGTTTTCTTTAAACTCCAAACTTTAATTTTCAAGGTTGATAAATACTCTTCTAAGTTCTGGGATGTCTTCTGCAGTATATCCTGCATTGCGTGTCCTAAAATCCATATTAGACTGTTATGTTTCTCTATAGGTATAATCTTGAAATCCGGCTTTGTTAGGATATTGGTGAGTATTTTCCTGGGCGGTTTTTGCATCATGCGTGCCACTAAATGTTTTGTCCACGTCCAGATTGTTTGCGCTCTTCCGCAAGAGATTCGGTGTGCTAGCGTATCTGTGTTGCCGCAAGTGTCACATCTATCTGTTGGCTTGAGGTGAATACGATGTAGCTTCTCATTGGTGGCCAAGGGTCTCGTTGGCTACTTTGTACCAAAGAGCTTGAGTCTCGGACGGAATTGTTTTGTTGAAAATGTTTGCCCACACGTTTTTCCAGTTGATTTCCGGGTATTTAGTTTCTATTATATTTCCCCGTTTATGGGCCATCATACATGCGTAAATCTCTTTTGTTGTCTTGGGAAAGCTGTTCTTTCTTGTCTCCATGATATAGCTGCTTTCGATGAAAGTACAGCCTGAAATGGTAAAGGGAATTATTGATATGGGCAATCCCTACCGGTGCCGTTGTACTCACCGGTTTGTAATGTTCCAATAATTGTGCCGTTATGGTTTCCTTGTTTTCAGATACTTTCCTCATTGCCTGTATGAAGATCGCATTTGCTTTGGTTCTTGCATCCATTAAACCTAAACCTCCTCTTGCTTTTGGCAGGGTTAGCGTCTGGAAGTTGACTTTGAATATGTCACCTTGGCTCAAGAACCAGGCTACTGCCCTCTGAACGCTTTGTATTATCCCTTTCGGTGCAGGGAGCACTTGGGCAACATAGTTTAATTTGCCAAGGACCGCCAGATTTATTAAATTTGCTTTCTGTATTTTGTTGATCCGTCTGGTTTTGTGCAGTTGCAGAATGGCCCTTGTGCTGTTTAACACTTCTCGCCAATTGATTACACTCATTTTGAGTGGATTGGTTTCTAGCCACACACCTAAGGCCTTGTGTTTGCTCATTTGTTTGAATCCATAAGTATTTACAAGATTTTGAGGTCCTGATCCAATGTAAAGTATGCCTGATTTGTCCATGTTGACTGTAGCGCCACTTTCAGGGCCATAAATCTTTATCTGGTTATTAATTGTTACTAGGTCGTCATTGTCGGTTACGTAGAACCCAATATCGTCTGCATAAGCTCTTGTAGTGTATCTTCTACCTTGGAACGTTATACCCTTTGTCAAGGAGTGGATGCTCCGTAGTAAGGGTTCCGTGTATATGGCGAACAAGACCATTGAGAGGGGGCAGCCTTGTCTCAGCCCTCGGCCCATACGAAAGTTTTTTGAGATGAATCCGTTTACTAATACACTTGTGGTAGCACCGTTGGTTAGTTTCTTGATTACTGATACGAAGCTTGTTCCCATGCCCATTCTCCTCATGGTATTGTATAAGAACTGGTGTTCGACACGATCGTATGCTTTGTCGAAATCTAGGAAGAGAATTCCCGCTTTTAGCTTCAGGTTGTCTGCCAAGGAGATGATATCTCTATGTTCCAAGATTGCATGTTGGATCCCGCGATTAGGGATCGGACCCGCTTGGTACGGGCCAAGAATTTTGGTGAGTAATGGTGTTATTCTTCGTTTCAGGATACGAGTCAAAATCTTGAAGTCGGAGTTCAGTAGCGTTATGGGTCTTAACTTTCTGATATTCTTCGTGTGTGGTGTTTTTGGGATGAGAATTATTATGCCTTCCGTGAAGGCTTCAGGCAATCGTTCAATCTGCCATATTTCATTGAATATATCGACCATCTTGTGGGATATGATGTTCCAGAAAGCTCTATAAAATTCCAGGGGAAGACCGTCTTTACCGGGAGATTTTCTAGTTTTCCCAGCCATGAGGGACAACTCTGCTTCTTCTAGTGTGATGTCTCTGGTAATCTCTCTTCGCTCGTTGTCGTCCATGTATTCATTTATGTGGTTTAGGGTGGAGTCCCTGTTATCTCCGGTTGTGGTGGAGGCTCTGTAAAAGGATGAAAAATGGTTCCAGATCATTGCGGGAATTTCCTTTTGGTTGGTTGTTCTGACTCCATCTTCCGCAGTTATGTTTGATAAGTACTGGGAGTTTCTTCTTTTTGTCGCCCTAATCAGATGGTATAGCGATGCCTTCTCTTTCTCTACTAAGTCCACGCTATCGGTGTTGACTAAAAGGGATTCCATTCTTGATGCTTGGTATTTGTTAATTTTGGCTTTATACTTTTTAATCAGTACGTGGTCGTGGATGGTGTGCACGTCTTTTTTGTACAGGTCCTTCAGACATCTGTAGTAAAATTCCATGGTATTGTTTGTCCAGTGATGTTTTACGTGCGAGTAGGCGATAATAGCTTTTCTTATTCTTGGTTTCGCATGGGTTATCCACCAGCTTAAATTTGAGCTATACTTGTGGCAGTTTCTGACACTTGAAAACCAGGTGGTGATGACGCTTTCCTTACATTCAGCATCGCGAAGAAGCGAAACGTTCATCTTCCAATATCCTTTACCTCTCTGAATATTAATTGGGTCGCACTTAATTCTGCATATGTACGCACAGTGATCGGAGAAGCTTAAGGGTACTATTTCATCGCTACTAACTGCTGGGTCTAGAGTGTTAGATACGTAAATTCTATCAAGTCTGCTTTTTGATGTCGGGGTCATGTGTGTGTGACTAGTTTGGTTTCCGTGCAATGCCCGAAACGTGTCCTTGAGGCCTAATCCTTCGACCATTTTTGCTAATTCTTGACAGATGTTAGGGTTTGGTCTTTGGTCGCTTCGGTCAATTACGCAGTTAAAGTCACCGCCAATTACAAGTCTGGTCGGTTTCTTGCGTAATAAGTAAGGTATATCACTTTTGAAGAATTCCGCTCTCTCCTGTTTTTTATTAGTGCCTGAGGGTGCATATAAATTGACGATGCATATGTCCTTGATGTATACTGCTATACCCCTTCCGGATGTTAAAATTTCCGGGTTTGTGTAGGACAGTCCTTCCTTGATTATTATTGCAGTTCCGGTTTTGCAGTGGGAGTCTAAATTGGTTATGGTTTCGTAACCGAAGAGTTCAAACTCCCTGATTATCACTTCTTGCATGAGTGCGACGTCTATTTGATTTTGGATAAGAAATTGTTGCAAGGCATAAAACTTTGTTTTAGCTGTTATGCGATTGATGTTAATCGTTGTGATGGTGCTTGGCCTTGGTTGTCCGCCAATCCATTAGTGTCCGACAGCAGCTGTTCCATACGTCAAGTCTGTTCTATACCGTTAAGTTTCCTGTTTACGGTCTCCAGGTGTTTGTTTCCTTGTGAGTTCGTCGCTGCGATTTATGTTCAGGAAGTCTGCCTGACATCCTCTATGTCTTCGTTATGATCGTTGTCTGCCCAACTAAAGGACATACCTTCTGTCTCCGTACCTGTTTCTCGGTGTCTGACTGAGTTTGGATTTAACTCTGCATTAAATGTTGGCCGGCTCTTCCCGATTTGTTGCTTTTTGAGCTTTTTACCAGTGCCTTTAGCATCGTCTGTATTTTCTCTTTCAGTGGATGTTTCCCTAGTTTGTTTACTTTTCGTCTCTGGTTGTTTTCTTGCACGACGTTTCTTACTGGGTTTGGGCTTCGCTGGTTTCGTCCACTCGGTTTCTTCTGCTGTCGTCGTTTCGTCCTTCTCGTCGGTTTCTGCCGTATTTTTCAACGATTCAACATTTCTCTTCTGTTTTGTCTCTTCCATGTTTGTTATTGTCTTTTCTATCAAGTCTCCTTCTTGTTTTCTTGGTAAGTTTTTCGCTTTTGTGTTCATGGTTTTGGATACCTCGTCGCACCTTGTTTCTTCAGTGTTCCTTATGTCGTCAGTTTTGTTGTTCCCTCGTTTCTCTTCTTGTTTTCGTCTCCGTGTTCCCACTGTCCGTTATCGTCAGTGGTGGAAACTGCTGCTGATCTTCCAGTGGCATTTCTTCATCTTGTTCATCTTGTTTCGGTGTTCCTGTTCGTCTGAGGTAGGTTAGCGGTAGTACTGTAGGTTGTATGCGGGGGCAGTTTGCTCTGATATGTTGTATTGAATTGCATAGAGCGCAAGTTCTGGGCTGGCCGTCGTATACAACCAGTGCTCTGAAACCGCATACATTGATGTATGATGGTATGTGTTTCGTTATCTCCATTTTTACTAGCCGCACTCCATTTGCTTTCTTAAACCTGATATTGCCTCCCCATTTGTCTTCTACGATCTCTTCCACGTTTCCGAACGGTTTTATTGCTTGTAGAATGGCTTCATTAGATATTTCAAAGGGCAGATTTAACACTCTTATCTGTCTTTTTCCCATTCCTGCGTTCGTTACTTGAACATTGCTTACGTTTCCATCGGCATGATGGAATTTTAGGTTCCCGGTATTTGATTCAATTACACTAACACAATGTTCCTCGCTTATCATTTTAACAAAAACGCAGTTCTGGAACGAGTCTAGTTGTATTCCCAGTATTTCTTCGTCAATTAGCTTTACTTTATCAAACAACCACTCATGTATTTCATAGGCCGATGGTCTTACGTATGCTCGATCGAATGTGAATTTCACTGTGTTTTTTCTTGTTATGGCGGTGGAAGCCATCTCTTACCTTTTACTGCAGAATCGCCTAAATGCGGCTGCGTTGATGGGTTTTCAATAGCTCACACACAAACTTCACACTAACACTGTTATAATAGCTGCGGCGTTAACGGAAGTTGCTGACAGCACGTCCGCGTCTGACCGCCGCTGAACGCGGAATGGTAGTAAACCATCACATCTCAGATATCTTCATCGATCTGTGGAATTAAAAAGTTTTGAAGCATATCGACATACACAATACCAGTAAAAGTTTTCTCCATGGAGTAAAAAGGGCAGTACACTTTTAGTTTCCTAAGAGCACAAAACACATTAACTTTGGGGCTATCACGGATGTGTTACAGAGTTACATGTAGATTTTCGCTGCCCCTTATTCTGCAGTTATGGGTTCGTTTCATGAAAACAAATTACACAGCGAGCACGCGATAAGCATCCATTTTAACTGTGCACTACGCTGGCGCTCCTGGTGGTGGACTGGTGTACTGCTGTATAAATATGTCTGATGTAGTTGTATCTTCGTCATCAAGTATTGTACGGAAGCAGCGACCTGTATTGCCGCAGTCGGGCCCTTCCGAGCTGAGTCGATATCGTTTCAAGAGGTTGCATCGTCGAAACAACCCACGCCTCCGGTAGCAAGTACGCCACGGCATTTAGCAGAAGTCAACGCCGGTGAGAGTCCCGCCCAGTACGACACCCCTGCTTCGAATCGTCAAGAGGATTCCAGGTCGGAGTTGTCGGGAGTGGACGAGTCATCGTGAATGTCATGGTCGTCACCAAAAGCCGCTCTCATCGACCACGACGATTCCAAGAAGGAGGAGAACGTCATTTACTTCTACTGCGAGAGCGCAGGCAATAAGTACAAGTTCAAGCCCTTCACACCGAGGAAGTTCGAGAATATCTATTACGCCGACGAATCTCCACTCCAAGTGCAGCTCCGAGTCAAAGCCGGGGAAATGCTATTTGCGTGGGATATCCCTAGCTAGACCTTCAAGAAACTCAAGCAAACTCTCTCGGATCCGGCACAAGTAATAAACGCCAAGCCCATCATCTATAAGAAGAGAGACTGGTCTCGTCATGTTAAACTACCACTCGTCCTCTCCAAGAACTTCAAGGAGGAGGAGTACTTTGCAGACCTCCTTTGAACACTCCACAGCCCCCGGAGCCCAAGCAACAATATAGAGGAAGCGATGGAGCAAGAGGCCTCGTTGACGTCGAACCGCGGTGACTTCGTACATCAGGAAAGCAGCAGACTTCACCAAGAAAACCTCCATCAAGAGAAGCCCATCAGAATGAGTCCTCATTTGCGCATACATGCTCATTGCCAATCCAGCTGCTGGTAACCTGTATGAGCGAAGAGGACCTCGAAGAAAACAAGAAATTCCTAGAAACTAGGATCATAAGATACAGCATGGACTTCCAAGAAAACACTCGGTATTCAACAACGGGTATTCAACAAAAAGAAGCAGCTCCAAGAAACTCCTGCAACATGGATGAGGAAACACTCCAAGATGACAATTCATCCTCACTCCCTGCACCAGACAGGAGAGAGCCTGAGGCAACCAAGTCCACCTCCCCAACCAGCAGCCAAGTCATGAAAAGGACTATACTGAATTCCAACAAGAGGCCACAGAAGCGGAGACCGATGGCAAAGTTACATCAATGCTTCCGCTGCCAAGGCTTCGGGCATCAAGCTTCTGACTGTCTCAAGCAAGTGCGCTGCGTTCGCTGCGGACGGAGCAATAACAACTTGGTTTGCACACGTCCGTGTGACGCAACGCCGACGTGTACAAACTGTGGCTCTGACCACGCCGCCAGCTATGGGGTATGCCCCATAAGACGAAAGCTTCAAGCAGCCATCAGAAGCCGTCAACGCCAGTGCCAACCCAGTTACTCCCAACGAATGGGAAGACCGGAAGGACCTCAGAGATAGTCATCAAGCCACTTCAATAATCATCCGACGACCAAATCAAATGACCAACACGGGCACCAATGCTGTAATCAAGAGCCAAGACGAGCAAATCAGCTGGAGAAAAGCGTCGAGTTGTTAACACAACTTATTGCGGCAATTATCCCCAACTGACCACATGAAAACAGTTAGCTATCGAACGAATAAGAATATCAAAAGGGTTTCCACACAGGCCGTAATCACTACAGTCAAAGCCGGTTTTCCCCCAAAGTGTACAGTTCGAGAAAATAAAATCCATCACCATCAGTGAAACCACATATGAAGCTACAAATCGTAGCGGGGCTGTATAATGCCGTTGAGGCAGTGAGGAAAAAAAAAGAAGTATCTTCGTAGCTTAATGTAATACAAGACCTTGTTACCCTTCTCGGCCCTTTCAAAGAAGCCACTGAAGATGTTAGTGGTAAAAATTCGTAACAGTTAGCTTAGCCATTGCTATTATATATTATATTCGACAAGTATCAGAACAAGTAACTCCTTCGATTACTTTAGAATTCACTGCGCAGTTCCCAGAACGGGATGGGTTGGATGCTGCGACACGGAAGTTAGTTTTCATTTTGGTCCAGGCTGCATTTGAACCTAATCACAACGTCTGTTAACGTTGCTGCTAGAATATCGAAACATGTACCGTACGTGCATTAATACAAGCCACAAACATAAATCTGTTTCTGTAATGTGTCTGTTTCTTCCAGCAACACATAGAAAACGCAGACTTTGTGGGTTTTTACTACTTGAAAGCTTGGGGTCTGGTTTAAAATCTGACTTGTGTCTTAAGACGTTACCACACACTTATTTAATGAATAATCTGGCATAACCTGAAAATTGCTGAATCGATTTTGTAGGGATTTTCGGAAACATTAGGTACGGTACGTCTCAATTTCGACCTATGCATGTGCCAATGTTAACACCACGACATCGGCAAATAGGCACGTGACCATCGTCACTGGACGTTGGCGCAGTGGCAGAGTGTTGCATAGTCTAATGCATCGCGATAGCTTCTTCATCATGCCGATGGGAGGTTGTGAATCCGTCGTTTTCTTGGAGAACAGCTTCTTGACACCTATATTGTGGGACGGAGACAAGCTGGCGGCGGCTCAGTTATGCTCTGGGAACATTCACGTGGACATCCATGGGTCCAATGGAGTTCGTGCAAGGCACCGTGACAGCCAGTAAGTATCGTACACTGGTTGCAGACCACGTACACCCCTTCATGACGACCATGTTTCCCAACTGCGGTGGCATTTTTCAACAAAATAATGTACCATGTCACAAGGCCAAAGTGTTGCACCAATGGATAGAGAAAATACTGGCGTTTTGAAATCTTCGGACCAATCTGCTGCAACAACGTTTCAAAGTCGGTCGAATTCATTCTGCAGAAAATTTCAAAAAGTCCATATCCAATTTCAGCTGTAAGATCGTCTATCAAGTATGTCCCTCCATAGTCCATACACATCTCTACTTTCGAACAAAGAAGGGATGCATTACCGTCAATGTGATCTCCTGCGTCTTCGTGTTTCATTACTTGCCTCCCTAATAAATAATAATGTACGACACACTAGCAATTATTAAGTCATATTCTACCGCAATTTTTATGGTAGGTATAAAAATATTTTACCGCATAAACCGGCGATCCTGAAATAATGACAAACAACGCATTCCTTCCTTGTAATGTTGACAAAAAGTAAATTCTTAACAAACGCCGCACAGATTCGGCCGTATGCGTTTGCTCGCGTTCGCCTAGTGTGTACCCACATCAAGACAAACAAACGAGTCCTTGACAGCGTACGATACCCGAACTGTGCCTTTAGTCTCCGCAGAATTTGGGTTGGTTTCTCGCCTTCAAAAGTGAGAAATTTAATAATTACACGTTGCGCAATTAAAAGGAACACGTCTAACTCCGATATTGTTAGCTGTACTACTGATTGCACATTATAAAGCCAACAATCACTCTCCTCATTCCTGATATCCCCACAAAAAAAAATGTTGAAGCGCGAGACCATTCTGACCATTATTGCGTGCTCAGTTAAAAAAGTCCCCTTTATATTTCACCCACCCTCGTATTATTGGTACGTTCTGATGTAACGGAGCTCTATATCCGCATCCGCAAGTGTGGAACTTTCGGGTGAAATCCTACATCATCTTTCGTATCCTCAATATTTCTTGCGGATGTATGGCAGATGGTTTGTTTACGAGTATATTGCAATATATATTATTCTTTTCTCTTTATACCGGATTCTACCCATCGCCACATAGCTAACAACAACGTGATTGTTTTTTTCCGACGATCTTGCAATAAAAATAACAGTGAACTGGATGGTGTTATTACCTAAGTGACGAATTTACAAGTTCGAACTTACATGTAAAGTAAAACGGCTTATTCACGCTCCAACTTACAGTATATCCGTCTAGAACTACCATATGATGCCCTCGCCCATTCACGCTACTAGAAAGAATCCATCAAAATGTTCCAAGCAATCCTTTCCACTCACACTTTCTCGCGGCACACCAGGTGTCCTTATCGCACACTCGCAGGATGTTTCCTCCAATCACGATCCAACGCCATAGCTTGTTGGACAGCAAGGACCCATTCTGTTGTTTGGGAGTCCAACAACATCCAAAATGTCTGCATGTAGTCCTCTAACCCCTTTCACAGCCTATTTAGAGTCCTTTATCGGAAATCGGATTAACGTAGGTCCTACAAGTTGTACTGTGAATGGGCCGCTAGAGTGGTGGAAAGGCGGGAGGAGGCACGGAGATGTGCGGTGGCGTGGCCTTGTGCTTGACACTTGAATTAGTCGAGCCGCGAACTCAGCAAAGTTCATAGGACAAAGACTGTTTTTTAGACCCGTGTGCAGTTATGTAAATAATTTAATTCCCTTCTAAAATCATCCAATGTTTTTTGTTGTTGAAAGATGAGGCAAAAAATAAATCAATGTGGCAGAATTATATGGAAATAGAATTTACTTATGAACAATTGTAGAAATTGGCATAAAAAATACTTATTTTTATATTAAGTTTATTTTTGATAAAACATGAAAATCTGAATAATTGTACATTTATTTTTCCTCATCCGCTTCCGCAAAACATCCGCGTCAAGCATTGAACATTCGTAAAAATGATTTCCGTTACAACCCTGCTTTTCCTGGCTTAAGGAATTCCTGAAACGCCATGAATAGGTTAAAAAGGAGAACCACGGTCGTCGACCACAGACGTGCGTTACAGAGCAGAACATTCGCACAATTTGTGACCTTATGTTGCACATTGATTGTTTGTATGGACGTCGCACCATCAATGTAGCATACTGCTGCAACCTTTTGGACTAAGATAAGCTTGCTTTTCGGCGAAAAAGACGTGATCAGGCGATAAGGGAAGTTAATCTTCTCCATGACAATTGTCGGGCACGCACTGCAGCTTTCGCTGAAAGAAAATTGGAGAAAATGAGCTGGACATCACTTGATCATCCACCTTACAGCCCTGCCCTATCATACCTCCGATTACCAATGAAAAAAGCACCAGAAGGCCGATGATTTGTAGACGAGAGGTCTTCGCGCGCAATTGACTACTGAAGCACAGTGATGCCAACCTACGAAAACATAAGTCGCTAGACCTGGTCTCAAAACTCACTACATTGCGGGATATTTAGAACTAAAAGATTCGCTGGAAATCGCTAAATAAAATAAAGTAAAATGGTAAGGTAAGTAGTAAAAAAATATTTTAATGATTAGTATGTTCATTAAATTAAAATATAACATTGTATTAAAAATCATCATCAAATTTCTTTAATCAACATTTCTTCTTCATCATCTTGGTTTACCGTTGGAGTTGCAGAACTTGCAGATGTGTAATGATAAAATGAACCGTCAGTCTTAGATTTAAAAGAGTATTCAGCATCCTTACCAATTTCAGCAATCACATCAGCCGGAAGCTCGTTACTGCAGCAATTTTTTTTTTTTTTTTCTAAAAGAATGCTATCAAGAGTATTCACAGCTATCCTATTTCTCAAATTGTTTTTAGGAATGTTCATTGTACTGAAAATTCTTTCTACTGCGGCATTCGAGAGAAAAAGTGATAGGATATGGCTAAATCAGATAACTCCAGAAACGTATTTATTCCACCAGCATTCTTGTACTGGGTAAGCCGTATTCCGTTTTCTATATATTATGTACGCCATTATTTATCTGCGTCATTACAGACGCCATTACCTTCCCCAATTCCAATCAAGTTTTTTGAAACTTTGCAAGATTGAATATCACTAAAATTCGCCAAATATTTTTTAGCGATAACATATTTAAGAATATCGCTTTCGAGTTTCAAGATTCACTAAATCTAGCGACAAAATCGCTAAGGTGGCAACATTGCTGACGCAACCTCCTTTCGTTTACGACAACGGCATCAAAAAGCTTTAGATACGCTGGACAAAATGTATTTCTATAGCGGGAGATTACGTCGAGAAATAATATGTACTTTGTTCATTTGCTATGGTAAATAAATTTTCTTTTAAAAATAAGTCCCGTTTATATTTGATACACACTCGTAGATAGGATCTAGGTCGCAGTAAAGTTACAGGAGATGACGGTCCCGAACCGATTCGCGACGCAATTGTCGCAGGGGTCAAATTTTACGAAGAAGATCAACCCACCTACCCATCAAAAAAATTGCAGCGACTATTTTATCTACAATGGATTTTGACATATTTTTGGAATTCTTTTAGATAATTTGGCTTTAGACAAAAGTATCGTTACGTCAACATTTTTATCTTGATACAAATCGATACGATATTTGTTATCGATATATTTTCTATTTTTAATTTTATTTTTTTATTTGTCCATCCCATCTGAATGAAAGACACATCACTTTCAGTACAATCCAATTGACAAAAACTAACACCAAGAAAAATAGTAGGAATAAACATAGTTAAGATTTCAATTGTAAAAATATATTCACTCATTGCATAGTTCAGGCTGCGAGAGCGACACTGTAGTAGCAGTGACATATCAGCGGTTCACCTCTCTTGTTGCTGAGTTTAAAGTTGGCGTGCTAAGAGAGCAAAGGCGGGAATTCGTGAGAATTTTAACATTAGCTTGCATGTTGTAAAATTCCTACCTCTCCCTTTAATAATTCTTATTAATTTATACGAATCGAACTTCTTACTAAAGATTGACTGCATTCAGTTGATGATATCACTTATTAATCTCGATGAAAACGGACACAAGGTTTACAAAAAAATATAATGAGTCTATAGATAAACCACAATATTCAAATTATAGCCTGTTCTATTCAAGCAAATTGAATACAACGCTCAGTAATATAGAGTGGATCACGGATGCAACTAAACAAATTCACAGAAATCTTCCGAACAGATATTCCAAATACTGATAATTTATCTTCAAGTAATGAGTTTCCTCCAAACATTCACCATAGCAAGAGTGGGTATTAGTACAGAAGCACCGAGAGAGACGATAGAGTTTCCTCATCCCTCGGCAAGCTTCCGGTGCAATCGGTCACAGCAATACGTCACACTGAACAAAACTGAGCGCTCTATTATATATATATATATATATATATATATATATATATATATATATATATATTCTCTCACTACCTTAACGGATTTTTGCGAACAATCCCGCTACTATTTGTAGCTTCATCTGTATGTTCAATTTGGTGGTTTCGGAATCATTGGAGTTGCACTTTAGGGAATAACCAGGTTATGGTCGGTAGGACCTTAATAGGAACCCCTTTTTGTATTCTTACATATTGAACATTCTTGCTACAGCTTACTCAGGGATCCACAGGGTTCGTGATAATACTTAATGGCACCTTGTATTTATGCCAGGTCATAGGTACAACCATGCCTATGCTAGAGTGCTAGCTCCACGTACCGGTGGTCGCCGGTTCGAGTCCGGCCGGGGGCATGGGTGTTTATGTTAAGTTTGTGTTGTATGTGACGTGTGTTGTCCTACAAATTGAGCGTTCACATAAAAAAGTTGGAAAGCTTCATTAACGTTGACTACTGAATGGCTACAGACCGATTGCAAAAAAAAAAAAAAAAAAAAAATCGTGCCTATAGACTCTAGTCTTGGAACCTGTTGGCGAGCTTCCTCTACTCTGTTGAAGAATTTTTCGGTTCATTGGAAAATTTGCGTATGGATATATGGAAAATTTGTCATATCATGGAGGAGCGCTGTTGGAGTGGAGTAACTTGCCTGTGTGATCATTTGGATGGCTTTATTCTGCAGTCTCTGAATGTGCATTCTGTTGCAGTGGTGGGACGTTCCCCAAGCTTGGCAACCATATAAGATGAAAGGAACAATGATTGACTTGTAAATACGGATCTTGGTTGATAAATTTATGTTGTCACTCCTCAGGATCGGTGCAAGGTTGATCGTCACTACTAGACTTTTTTTTCTCCGGCGTTGATGAAAGAGAAGTTTTTTGTCAAGCATTATGCCCATATATCGAGTCTCTGTCACACATGGAAGCTTTTGGCCCATTGTTTCAAGCTGTGCTTCTAGTACTGGTCATTTCCTTGAGATATACATTGAAGAACATTTCGTCGGGTTGAGTTTGACTTTATTTTCTCTGCACCATATGTCAAAAGCATACAAGCCTTTTTGAGCGTTTTGGATATTACGTGTGTGGTTGCCTCCGGTAGAGTAGATGACCCGATCGTCAGCGAATTTAGTCATAAGTACGCGAAGAGCTAAAGGAATGTCATTGATGTAGATTTTGAAAAGAGTAGGCGCAAATACTGAGCTTTGTGGAATTCCAGTGTGAGTTGCAGATTTTTAGCCTTCAACTTGTACGAAGAATTTTCTATTTTTTAGGTAGCTAGCAATAAGAGAGATGTAACATTCTGGGATATCTGTTTGATGATAGAGTTTATCTATTAATTAGTGTGCCACACTTTATCGTAGGCTTTTTCGATGTCAAGGAAAACGGCAGCAGTTGATTTTTTCCAGTTGAAGCCTTTGCTTATATGCTCCGTTAGTCGCACTAGCTGGGTAGTGGCTCCTACACGTCTTTCAAAGCCATACTGTTTATGTCGAATGGTGTTTCCAAACTCCAAAATGGTGTTAATTCTTTTTAGCAGTAACCGCTCTAATATTTTGGAAGGAGCAGACAGTAAACTAATCGGTCTGTAATTACTTGGAATTTGCTTGTCTTTATCCCTTTTTGGCAGCGTGATAACCTTTGCAGTTTTACATATCGATGGGTAGTAGCCTTGAAGTAGGCAGACTGTTAAAGATTCTGGTAAGAATAGTGTTAAATTGAAAAAAAATGTTTTTTCTCAGATTTGTGAAAAAAATATAGCACCCTTCGTTTTTTTTCTAAATTTGTTTTTTTTTTCTTTCAGAAAACAATATATTTGATGAATTATAGTTTTATTTACGCAACTTCCATTTTAAATGTGTGTTTTAAATCATATAATGTCTTACATAATGATTCATAAGTATATATATAAGTAACATTATTTTTTATTCATCCTCTATGTCAGTACCACATTCACTAGTATCAGTACTACCAACACGAGTTCGGTGGGAGTCGGAATTTTCTGTTTCTTATTCTGTCTCCTCTAGACCCATCACTTCAGAAATAGTTACTTTTTTTTTACTGGTTGTATTGTATGCAAAAGCGGCAATTTTAAATTGTGAGCAAAGTACACACTGTGCATAAAGACTGCGCCGATTGTTCTGTATTACTGTCTATTAAGTTGGAATTTAAATCTATTATCATACAAAATAACAGATTTATTTCTTTTCAATCGTTGGTTCACGTCAACGGTTACAAGGGAATGATTCATAATTACTGAAAAATTAATTATTCAGTATCCTCCCTTTTTGACATCGGTTAAAAACGAAACCGCTTACTCCCTTACCCCATTTAATTTCTGTAAATGTTCTTTACACAAAGCTACAGTTTTTATCTGATTTCAATAGAACTGTGCACATGTATATTTTTAAACAAAGAGAAAAATAATGTCCACACTAGCTTTACAAAAACCAAACTACTCTTTGCCTCCACACCTCTTAATTGTTTTTTATATATACCTAGTCTTCATCTGATGTCAATAGAAAATTACAAATCAGAAAAGACCGTCTATATTTGCTATACAAAGCTCAATCCCTCTTCCCCTTTACCTCCGCCAATTTCCAATGTTATTTACAAAAACCCACAGTTTTAAATCCCATCATAATCAGTTAAGCAATTTTTAAGTCATGTCAGAATATTCATAAAATAAATGTGTTTTAATGTATCAACTTGTACACCAAACTTTCACGTTGTGAAAACCAGTTAATATTCTATATTTTCTGTGTCAAAACAAACAGACAGATTTGTTTATTTGGTATATATTAATGCCCTGATGTTTAACAGATTTTATGATTAGGTCGAAACACAACCTGGACGAAAATGTAAACTGACATTCCTTAACACAGCATACAATTCAACCCGTTCGGGAAATTGTTTTTATATATAAAGACAGTTAAAAAAAAAATACGCTGAGTCAGCTTATTAGATACACAAATAAAAAACAAAAGATTAATTATGAACATAGATTGGGGAAAGAATTGCTTGCTGAAGACTTTAAGTGTAATTTCTTGGCATTACATTTACATTTGATAACAAGCTTAACTGGGCAGGACACATTGGACAGGTGGTTTAAAAGGTTTCAAAATTCTGTACTTGTTGGAGAGAGTGATGAGGGGATGTACGAGAGAAGTAAAGGAATTGGTTTACAAAACTTTGGTCAGACCATTGCTCGAATATGGTGGTGTAGTATGGGACCCTCATTTTACGTATCAAATACAGGAGTTGGAGAGAGTGCAAAAAAGGGCTGCTAGATTTGTTTATGGAAATAATCGCGGAATGCAATCAGAGACAGATATGAGAAAGGAGCTGAAATGGGATTCATTGCAAGACAGGAGGAGGATGAGGAGGGTCATGGGAGTGTACAGGGCATATACTGGCAATGAGGTATGGAAAGATATTGGAGTAGGTATGAAAAGTAGTGCATGGAGTGGAAAAGATGACCGTGACCACAAGCTGGCACTCGATTTCAGGCACAAGGGTGTGGAAAGATTCTCTTTTTTAGGTAATGGTGTCAGGGATTAGAATGAGGAAAATGATGAATAAATTACCGAAAACGTTGAAAGAAATTAAAGTTAAAATTTGTAGAAGGCAAATGTAGGTTGGTGTAGGATAAGGGGAGGATGGGTGTGTACGGAAATTGCAACCGGAGCGTGTGTTACATTGCAATTAAATTAAATTAATAGTGAATCGTTTCCGTACAACCGCTCGTGTGAACCAACGATTGAAATAAAGCTCATATATTGTTTGATTATAGATTTTATAGATCTTAAAAGACCAAAACATTAAACTATCGGCTCAATCTTTATGCACGGTGACACGCTCGTTGGCATGGCTTACAAAGCAGTGCCTTCCAAGAAGGCCTAACCAATATCCGAGAATCAAAGGGGTCGCAGTTTTAAACATTTCGTGTTAAAGAAGATATGCTAAATTTAGTGTCAACAAAGAAAATGTGTGGCCGCTAAAAACAATAGGCATAGCAGCAGCAGTAATATATAGGACATGTTCAGAGATACTTCTAACTTTCAATGTAGAATATTATTTTGTATTTCTAATGTTAAAGACCTGGAAATAAAAAGTATTCTTCACTTTGACTCTTTCTTCAACAATTATTGCTTCAGTCTTTCAGTTAGCGAGTCTCCGGATTTTAGTATCAAATTTACGGAAATCTTAGCACCCATCAACGGATATTCAAAGCCGGCAGCAGTGTTGTTCATACAAGTTTAGTTACTAAATTGCTGGCTACTCGACTAAATTACTAGCGTGGTGCAAGAGATGATGGTAGGGTTTTAGTGTGGCGGGGACCCCACTAGGCCATGGATCCAGGTTGTCAGGAAGGCACAGTGGAAGCCGGTGGTTGTTCCACCCTGGCATGGATTCGTTTTACATGCTAAGAACTGGAAACTCTGGTCAAACTGTATCGACCATAATGTTCAGCTACTTGCAGCCATTCATTCCTATAAGTTCCCAAACAGGAATAGACGTTTTCAGGTCGACAATGCACCATGTCACAGGGCAAAAATCTCTCAAGACCGATTTGAAGAACTTCCTGGAAAATTTCAGCAAATGATCTGGCCAGCCGTGAATCGAATCGAACATACCAGGGACACGATAAAAAGGTTAGTTCGTAGACAACATCCTGCACCGGCGATTCTTTAGCGATTATCTGTTTCTGTAGAGGAAACATGACTGAATACTTCTTCAAGGGACTTCCGACTAGCTGTTGAGTCAATGCCACTTCGGGTTGCCGCATTTCGTCATGAAAAATGGAGCCCCACGCGATTTTCTTCTTCGCCACTTTTTTTTTCCAACATCAGGAGTCGGCTGCCTTTGATGAGTTTTAAACATCATTGGCGTGCCCAAATCTGGAGATTTTATACCTCCTACCAGGTCGTAATCTTATACATATATAAACACTAGCTGACCCGGTCACGCGTTGCTGTGACTTAGTAATTATAGTACGTTGGATTAATGTCATTCTAAACTTCCTGAAGTAGTCAAATTAATATTCACTAATAAAGACAAAAACATTGTAGTCGATTTGGAAATTCAAATGTAATTGGTAAAGAATTACGGAAAGTTGAAATTAAGTACAAACGATCATAAAAAAATTAATTTACAATTTATTACGAATTACTTAATTGAAGTTACATAAAAATTGATATTTATAAATAAATTAATTTTTATTTATTTATATAAACTGAAATTTCAGTTTTATAAATGAGGCCTATGAAGTTGATTTTTAAACATTTTTAACAATTATTTTCATTATTTTAAATTATTACAGTTTATAATTTTAATTTATCTAAGCGCTAATTGGGGCACCATATTTTTAGTTAGCCTGTCTTTTGCTAATACAAATAGATTTAATGGTTTCCCTACACGTGAGCAGGCGACATATAGTTGCCCATGGGAGAAACACGTATTTTCCAAATCCAAGCCGCAAACGGACATTGTTTGATCTTGTGACTTATTTATTGTCATAGCGAAAGCCAAACGAATCGGAAATTGAAGCCTTTTAAATGGTATTGGATATTCTGATTGTATCATTGGAATACGTAGCAACAGGACAATTTCTCCTTTAAACATTCCAGTCAAAATAGTTGCTTCAAGAACATTTCCGGTGATCCTTTTGATTACCAAACGTATACCGTTGCATAATCTAGGTGGATTCAAACTACGAAAAAGAATAATCGGTGACCCAATCTTTAACCGGAGATTGTGTGGCAGCATTCCTGTTATATCCAAAGAGTTTAAAAACTCATTTGGAAAATTTACGGCTTCATTTTCATCTACAATAGTATCTATTGATTTAAAAGACATGTTATCACCTGGCAACAACTGTCGTATCTGGAAGTTAATTTCATTGACATCAACAATTTTTGCTGCCAAAATAGTACGATTACTGATCCAATTATGATCTAAGTAATTATTTGATATATCCAGAAATACACGCTGAGTTAGTTCATTTTTGAGTGAACAACAGTGCAGAATTTGTGTTCGTGGAGACTTTCCCGGCGTACTGAAGCAATGTAGTCTTCACGGGTGTGCAGCCGGATGGTGTTTTGGAAAACAGATGTCTGGGAGGCTAAGCCACGCGGTGACTGCCAGCTTTCGTCAGCCTGTAGACACCGGACACCTGACGAAGACAGCCGAGCTGGTTGTCGAAACGTTGTGTTTCTAAAACACCATCCGGCTGCACACCCGTGAAGACTACAGTGCAGAATTTGTCTGGCAATTTTATGTATTGTGTATTTCGATGCAGTGCTATTTCACCTTTTCCAATATCCAGCAATTGCTTACAAAATACTTGTGCCGATGGATCATTTTGCAACTGTACTCGCATGTTCATGGTCAATCAAAGTGTTTCGACATTCCGTCATAAAAACGATTGTTTTAAACATACATTAATCTCATCGGCAAAAGTAAAGCGAGGAATCACTGGTAACGTCTGTCGGAAGCCACCAGATTCTTACATACGACGCTCAGCTGTCCTGATTCTTTGAACTTCCTTACTTGCTGCGATTTGTGTTGCTGATTGATTAGCTCTCTCGTCGTGCGTCGTGCCTCTCTGCTACACGCATTGTCGAGGTTAGATTCTTTGGCGACATGTCACTGAAAAATATTTGAATTACAACAAAAAGTGCCTTTCTGAAAGCCTTAAAATAAGACACTATAATACAGTGGTGAAACCGGAATTTTTGGGTCCATTGAAAAATACAGTAAAATGTTAGTTAAGAACTAATGAGGAAATATATAATAACATTGAAAATTAACAGAAAAAGAATGATATTTTTTTCGATACATGTATAGCATGGATAACACCAGGCTTTCAAGAGGTTTAGAAAGATTTGAAACGTAATGATACCAGTGAACTGTATGGAAAGAAAATTTTTTCGATAGCAGACTTTGAATATGGCAGGAGTGCAATAATGAAGGAGTACTGGGGAGGAAGAAAGAAAAAACAACAGAAGAGGAACTGAAATTGACACATGGTCTCTAGCTGAACAAAAAGAAGAAGAAAAATGATAAGCTAGCGAGAAATACTTACACGATTAAAATTTTTCGTAACGTTTTCTTCAATGTTATATTCATGTGTGTAATTACTTTGTTGTTAGGTATAATGACACACAAACGATGAACAACAATACAGTATAATTATAACACAATACACAGCACAATTAAAATTGAAGAAACTCACTCATATTACGTGGAATAGACTGTAGCATAAATAAATCGAAATACAACGCCATCTACTTGATGGTTCGATAAATTAACACACCGCCATCTGTTAGGAATAAACTGTAGCATAAATAAATTGAAACAGAACGTAATATACTGGATTATTACCCAACCTAGCTAACCAAGTGTTGCATCGATAAGTTAACACATCATCATCTGTTAGAAACTTATGGAACATAATAATAATAATAATTTCGTGTGGTTGTAATGACCTGGAGACATGGTTTCTACTGGCTGGGCATTCTGCCACTGTCGTAGGCGCCTTTACCTAGCCCGCCCATCCTGCCTGGTACAGGGGACCTACATTTTAACGTCGAATCCGAACCACAGTACCGTCCTGGCGTATTATACCTTACACAGCACGTTGTTAATGCCAGGTTAAGTGTCTATAAAAATCCCCGCCGAGACAGGGACTCGAACCGTGAATCTTTTCATCTCCAGTCAGACGCCCTAACCACTTTTTTTTTTTATTTTTTTTTTTTTTTTTTTATTTTTTTTTTTTTTTTTTTTTTTTTTTTTTTTGTAAATTTCTTCGATTACACCTGGCAGACAAACATCATGAAAAGAATTACCAGTACGTGGAACGGAAGTGATAATCATGACTATGAACCTTTATTGATTTCAGGCTTAAGGGAGTGGGGAAGTTTTCATTTGCTGGCAGGAGTAACTGACTGTGAAACAAAGGGGAATTTAAACTGAAAATCTGACGTAGTGCAACAAAAGGCGCGTAGTAAAAATTGGCATTCTATGTAGTAACATTGAAGAACTAACACAATTTGGTTGATCATCATCCGGGAACTTCTTTTTTTTTTCTTCTTCTTTGGAAAGTCTTTGTTAGAGTTTATTTTGGATTTAACTGAGCGATTTTTATATTTGGTGGATTATTTTATCCTATAGTAATAATATTAACAAATAAAAATGACTGCCGAAACCCGGGATCGAACCAGGGACCTTTAGATCTTCAGTCTAACGCTCTCCCAACTGAGCTATTTTTTTTTATTTTTTTTTCGTTAACCACTTTTTTTTTATTTATTTATTTTTTTTTATTTTTTTTATTTTTAATTTCTTCTCAAATCGACAAGCAAATTAAAATTTAGGTTTAGAAATTAGGTGTATAATTCTTTGTTGTAAAATAAATAAGATCTTCTTTTCTTTTTTTTATCATAGTGCTGTGGGCACCAATGTACTAAAGACTGGATTAAAATAAATATTTCTTCTGTTCATCTTCTTCGAATAGTGATATAGGCGAAAATAATAATAATAATAAAATAATAATTTTTTTCTGATCTTCAGGATGTGGAAGTGTCGATCTTGCTCTTCTGCCAGTCGTTGTCTTGAAGTACAGCTGGTACTTAGTAGGGCATTATGACAAGCAGGAAGCGTGCAAAGTTTTCCTTATATTTTCTCGATTTGATTATTTTGCTATGTTCATTTGTTAAATAGCTCCAGTAGTCTACGATGGTCATCTCTTCTCTTTTATGTACAACATAATGGGTGTAGTTGGCCAGCAACCAGAAGTGGGCATTTCTCTTAGTAGTAGGATATATTTTCGTGTCAGGGATTGTTTGGGGTGGTTCTATTTATTATTGTCCATCTCCAAATATAAGGAGTTCTAGTTTACTTTTTATCTCTGTTTTCAATGTAGAAGGAGCGGAAGTGGTTTAAGGTAGCGTTTATGTGACTGACGTCAACGGGTGCTTTGTTGCTATGCGGTTCCATTGCATTTATTATGTGTCTTGTAAGGTTTGTTTGTGTTGTTCTACATTGACTGTACATATTCCTCATGAAGATTGCAGTGCATTTCGTACGTATATCAACCAGATTTAATCCTCCTTTTTCATACGGCATCTGCAAAACTTTATGTTGAATCTTCAGTATCTGTCCCCTCTGTACATACCAGCTGATTGCCGTTTCCATTTTTTTAGCTATTTCCACAGGTATCTGAAATATGTGAGCTATGTACCATATTTTGGAGAGCGCTGTGGTATTTATCAACCATATTTTCTGTATTGGGTTTAGTTCTCTATGGGTGAAATCATGCAGTTTGCTTCGAATAACTGCCAATAGACGTCTCCAGTTTACTGCGGAAGCTTTTTGCAGAACTTTATTAAATTCTACACCAAGAATCTTTATTTTGTCACATGGCTTTATCCATGTTGTGTTGTTTAGTTCTATACCAGCGCCTATGTTTAGTATTGCAGATTTATCTAAATTCAATTTTGCGTTTGAAGCTTTTGAATACGAATTTACCAACTGTCGTGTGTTTTCTAGGTCTTCCAAGTTGGTTATGATGATATTGATATCATCTGCGTACGCACACACCACTGTTTTTGTTCCTTGGTACTTTAAGCCAGGAAGTATATTATGCACTGCCGCTAAATATGGTTCAGCTGCAAACGCATAAAGGAACATGGATAAAGGGCATCCTTGTCTAATGGATCTGGTTATTTTTATTGAATTGGTTATAGATCCGTTTATAGATATTCGCGATGTGGCTTGGTGTAATAGCATGTAAAGCAAATTGCATATTTGCTGGCTGATACCCATTCTTTCCATAGTAACTTTTAAATAAGTATGATTAATACGATCAAATGCTTTATGGAAATCTTGTGATAAAATAGCCATTTTCACGTTTGCTGCCTTCGAGACTGCAGTTACATCACGAATATTTGTTAGGGTTTGCATTATATTTCTGCCTCCACCAATGCAGGTCTGGTATTCTCCAATCATCTTTTTAGCTACAGCCCCAAGTCTAGTGGCGATAATTCTACCGAATATTTTATAATCTGAATTGAGAAGAGTTAGAGGTCTGAAATTTTCAACATTTTTCTTATCTGTTTTTTTCGGGATTAATACAACTAATCCTTCTAGCATTTCGGTTGGAGCTGACTGCATAGCTAGAATCTCATTATACATTTTTATAAATTCGTATTTTAGAATATCCCAATATGATACGTAAAATTCTATTGGGAGGCCATCAAGACCAGGTGATTTCATTCTCGGACTCCGTTGAATTGCGTTTTTTATTTCTTCTTCCGAGATTTCTTCATTCAGCATTCCGTTCTCTTGTTCTGTTATTACTGGGTTTATGTGACGTAACAGACTGCTGACTTCTTCATTATCAATTGCCTCTTCAGTGTATAATTCAGAGAGATACTTTTTTATTTCTATCTCTATTTCTTTTTGGTTGGTAATGATACATCCCTCTTCTGATTTTAACTCCGTCACGAGTTTCCTGTTTGCTTGATGTCTTTCTTTTATGAGATGAAATGTTGAAGTTATTTCTTCTTGTTGAAAGGATTCAGTTTTAGCTCGTATCTGGTATCCTATTAGTTTTTTTTCTAGTTATATTTGTTATTCTGGCCTTGGTATGTTTTATTTTTCTCATATTTTGGATGCTATCTACGTCGTTGGTGCACAGTTCTCTTAGGACCATGAAAAGGAATTCTTTTGTTTTGTTTTCCCATTTCTTCAAGCATCTGCTGAAGTTTATCAATGTATTTCTGAGGCGTGGCTTTGCACACTGTAACCACCATTGGACAGTTGTATTGTACTTGTTTTTTTGTTTCTTGCATTGATTCCAAGTATTATTGACTATCTGTTCCAATTCTTTCTCATTTAGGATGGAGGTGTTTAATTTCCAGTATCCTCTGTTTCTAAAGATTTCTTGGCGCCGCAATTTTATTTTGCAATGATATGCACTGTGGTCCGAAAAGGCTACTGGCCATATCTCGACTGATGTTACTTCACTCGATATGTCCGGTGAAATATAAATTCTATCTAATCTACTTGCTGTGCTCTCAGTTATAAATGTAAACCCGGGAATTTGCCCGTTTCTTATTTCCCAACTGTCTAACAAACTTAGTTTATTTATTAGGTACTCGAGTTCCTGGCATTTGTTAAAATTAGGGTACTGATCTTTTTGAGATAAAACGCAATTAAAATCTCCTGCAAGTATGAGACTTTCACAGGTGTTTGTCAGAAGCTGAGTTATCTCTGTTTTATAAAACTGTTTCCTACTTTCTCTATTCTGATTTCCGGAGGGAGCATAGATGTTTATTACACGTGTTCCTGCTATTGTGCAGGCTAATCCTCTTCCATTTTCTAAAATCTCAACATCTTTGATTTGAATACCCTCTTTCGTTAGAATTTCAGTCCCCAGACCATGGTCGTAACCAGGATTCTTCAGTTCATTGTACCCGGTGACATTCAGTGCACCTTCCCAGGCAACTTCCTGTAAGAGCGCTATATCAACAGATGCCGCCCATAGATATTCTTTGAGGCATTGTATTTTAGTTTGGATCTTTATTCCGTTTAGATTTAGGGTAGACACACAGTATGTCTGAGTGGGCGTTGTTGCACTACGGTCTGCCATTTAGATCAAATGTTGTCACACAAGGTTGAAAACGAGACAGTTATTTTTTATTTTTTTTTTCTTCCCTTTCACGTTTATTTAATACCATTTATAATCTTGCTTTTGCCTCTTATTTGCTTGACTTATCTTCTTCCTCAGTGTCATTTAAGTCGTCCGACCAAAGAATTTTATTGTTCCCGCGGTCATTTCCCATTTCAACTATCTCGCTGGTCTTGTTTTCATAGTTGTTGTCTTCCTTATTGGAGTTGGCGCTTTGGGGCATTTCTTCATCAATTGTCTCCATTTGTAAGGTGGTTACTTTCCTGGATTTTTCAGCTAATTCTTTCGCTATCAAATCTACTCCCCTCTTATCAAGTCTCAGTCTTTTGGTATTTGGTGTATTTTCGTGCTTGCGTTCTTCCATGGGCATAATTTCTTTTTTCTCAGATGATGGCACTGTCACATGATGTTGTTTAGCATTTTTTTTAATTTCTTTTTTCTCAGTTGGTGATATTTCCAGTAAATGTAGATTAGAAGTTTGGTTATTATCTTTTCCAGTTGGATAGTTTGCTTCTTTTTCCTTCGGGGGTTCATCAGGTACTGCGTCATTATAAGGATTCTCTATTTCCATCATGATGTTGGTGGCGTCATCTGTTTCCATGCTGAGAGTAGGTTCATCATTTCTATGTACACTGGTTGATTGATTACTGTTTGCCACGCTAGCGTATGATGCTTTTAAAAGTTCGCCTCTGAAAGCTGTATCAGGGGCCAAGCGCTCAGATGGTAGCTGCAGGGGTTTCTTCCTGGTGCATTCAGCCTTGAGGTGTTCGTTTGAGTTGCATATGACACACGTACGTGGTTGTCCGTCGTAAATAACGAGTGCTTTAAATCCGGCAATATCTACATACGATGGTACGTGGCACTTCAGATCTATTTTCACAGTTCTAATACCACTATCTACGACAAATCTTTTGCTACCGTATCTTTTATCAGAGGTTACACTCAAAATTGTACAAAATTTATCCAAAGCTTTTCGTATTATGTCTGTATTAATTTCAAAGGGCACATTATGGATTTTTACATGTCTTATTCCCAGGCCTGCATGTGATATGGAAACGGTGCTTACCTCGCCATTGGTGTGTACAAATTTTCTTTCTCCGTTGGTTTCCTTCAGTATTCGCAGACACTCTTCTTCATTTCGTAGCTTGACGTATATCACATTGGCCAGGAAATCCACCTGGATACCGTGTACACTTTCTTCTCGTAATCCTATTTCACTATATAACCACTCATCGATTTCAACTGCTTTCGGACGCATATATCCATACGCAAAGGAGAACTTTAGCGTTGATTTTCGTATGAATTGATTCACTTCCATATTTGTTGGTTTTCACTATACTTTGCTTTTATTTACTCTGCAGGCACTTGTCACACGACACAGCAGGAAAAGTGTGATGCGACCGCTCGCTACGGCAGGTCGCGAGCGACTGAACCACTGAGCCACAGACCGCTTAGCCTTGGTAGCTTACCTACAAATAATTACAAACTATTGTCCTATGACAAACATTTAATGAACATTTATTTCACAAATAATGAATATTGAGGTCTATAATCCAGATAAAAACTATCCTATCTTTTAAGTTGGACTAAATTACACACAGTAAGCCAAATTTCATCTAAATTGGTTATGTAGTTTCGGAGTTCATCCCGGACGAACATCGTGACACGAGATTTTTATATATGTAAAGATAGACGTGTGTTTTCCTATATTTCACTTTTCAGCCACCACTACCTAGCACAGATCACTGGTCTTTGTTTGTGGAAGTAGCACGGAGTTTCCTGTCGTGCACAACGTTGGCCGAATGTTGATAGCTGTGGGGGTGTGGGAAATATGATGGTTATAATTGGTCGATGCAGGGCATTTTTGTATTTCGACCAAAGACATGTGTCTCCCTATATGTCACACTGTTGTCACAACTACATAGCATAGACCATTGGCGTTCGCGTGTGGTAGTGGTATCGTGTATCCTATCGTGTACTATGGTGGTTAGATGTCGGTAGCTATGGGGGTGTGGGAGATATGGTGGTTGAAAAGGGTCGACCTGCGGCACTTTCATATTTCTAACAAAAATGAATGTGTCATGGTGTATCACTTTTCAGCAAAAACTATCTAGAGCAGATCAATGGTGTTTGTGTGTGTTAGTAGCACAGAGTCACCTGTCGATCAAAACGTTGGCCGAATTTCGGTAACTGTGGGATTGTGGGTGATATGGAGGTTGAAATTGGTCGATCACGGATATTTTCGTATTTCGATCAAAGATATGTGTGTCCGTATATTTTACTTTGCTGCCTGAGCTACATAGCGCATATGACTGGCGTTTGTGTGTGGTAATAGCTTCGAGTCTCCCATCGTGCACTATGGTGGTTAGATGTCGGTAGCTGCCGATCCAAATTCGTTACAAACACAAACGAAGTCGTGGGTACCAGCTAGTAAGTAGTAATGGAGGAACCGATGTCTCGACATTTGTCTGCGAAATGTGTAACAGTGACTAGAGTATTTTTTATTTGTGAAATGTATAGTTTATGAGGCGGAGATTAGGGGCCGTCCAAGCATTCTCCCCGATGATTGTGAGAAACAGGAGGGACGGTACATGGCGACCTGGACTTGTGGCCGGTACCGTTGTACCTCCCATATGCACTGTGCTGTGCTTCAGCGCATTGAGCCACACTGACGATTGTCCCACACGATATTAAAAGACATCCCCTCACTTATGGCATATCAGTGTATACATTATTATTATTAATTTCATTGCTATGGAACATACGCTCCGGTGGCAATTAACTTACAAGGGGAGGGCACGACCTCGGAATTTTATTTTGGGATGAGACTTTGCGTAATAATTGTACCCCTTTAGGATGTTTACCTCCTGCAATCGTAAGGCGCAACGCTCAATAGATTCGCATTTTTTTTTTTTTTTAATTTTTTAATTTTTTATAGTAACTACCCTTTAACTTAAAATACTATAAAACTATAATAATTACAATATTATATTAACATCTGGTTGTTGTGGGCCATTTCCTCAATTGCGATAAATAATATTTATATGAATAATTACGCCTATGCAATTGAATATTTGTTTATTTCACCGAATGCGTTTCACTTCATGTCTGAAGCATCTTCAGCGGTTCGTTAATTTTCCATCAATTACAGTATTTGGCATAGATTATGCCGGTAATATCATTTTGCATCTTCATTTTTGCGAGTATCAAGTCACTAGCACTGAGCACTGAATTCAACATTTATTCTGTGTGTTGTACTTTCTTACGATAATTACCGTGTGTGTTTACTGTGGTGTATTTGGCATAAATGTTAAATTCAGTGCTCAGTGCAAGTGACTTGATACTCGCAAAAATGAAGATGCCTAATGATATTACCGGCATAATCTATGCCAAATAATGTAATTGATGGAAAATTAACGAACCGCTGAAGATGCTTCAGACATGAAGTGAAACGCGTTCGGTGAAATAAACAAATATTCAATTGCATAGGCGTAATTATTCATATAAATACAATATTATATTGTTGAAAATACACTATTACGAATGGTTATAATAATAATATTTATTCATAAGTAAAACACTGCCATGTTTTTTTATTATCGATTTTATTTAACATACATTTTTATTACAAACATAAGCTGGGATGATAATCATCATAAAAACATTTAAAACAATAATTTTTTGGCATGGAGCACAATTAATGAAAGCGGAATATATACGAGAACAACGGTATTTTAGAAGATCAGTTGGAAAACAAACATCATTAACATTGAAGAAATTTAAATTAAATACTCAATAATATTGAATAAAAACTTATTCAACTGTAAAAACAAAAACAAAAATAAACAAAAAACAAAAATAAAAAAAAAATAGACGAAATCGAGATTCGAACCCACAGTGCCCACGCACGACGCAGGCTCGTTACTGACTGGGCTGTTCCGCTGCTGGCCTGACCGGAATTTCACTAGTATATAAGCTGGGCTTGAATTTTTAAAGGCCGTTTTCTCCGAATCTATTGAGCGTTGCGTCTTACGATTGCATGACGTAAACATCCTAATTTTACAATTATTACGCAAAGTCTCATCCCAAAATAAAATCCCAAGGTTGTGCTCTCCCCTTTTTAGTGGTCTTAATACTATTTTTATTATCTTGTATAATTTACGTGTTAAATTCCTCCCCTATCTACTTTCGCGATTTACAAATTTTAATTTTCAGCTCCTTCAGCGTGTAATGTCCTGCCTCTGATGTCATTAATTTTTTGTCGCTTATCCATATATTTATGACATTTCGTCCAGTAGCACGCCCAGAGCCGTTCTGTGAGACAGCGGAAGGTGGCACATTCCTGTCAGGCGACAGGTTGCCGGCGCGTGTCTGTGTCTTTGTTTAGGCCCATTCCCACGATCCCTTGTAACGAGACGGGACGGGACGGGACGGGACGAATACTCAACCACACGCCATGGAAACAGGGCCGCCTCTGCTAGCGGAGACGAGACGCAGCTACCCACCCTGAGTCGGTAAACATCACAGGCGTGTGTAGTGGTGCGCTGTTGCCGTCGGTTTGCAGCAGCGGTGCCCACCCCTTCTGTTGCTGTATAGTGCTCTGTGCCAAACGACACTAGGCAACGTGGTGGGGAGGTGATGGCGAGGTAAGCTAGGACCAACCTGCGTCCCGCGGTCGTCCCTACACTTCGGCTAATGAGGTCCCGTCTCGTCTCGGCTTTGTTACAAGTGATCGTGGGAACGCGCCCTTTGTTTGACGCAGGTAGAGATGGGGCTCCCGTAGGCTGGAGGGGTGCGCGTGGTCAAGCTGTTGAGGACTTGTGGGTGAGGCCCCGGCAGAGTACGCACGTGTGTGTGTACGGGTACTTGGCCGGGTGACCCCGGAGAGTACGCACTTTTGGTGTGTGCGTGTGGACAACAACGTGGACGCCACGTTTTGTCGCGGCATCTCAATGTCGCGATTGTTTCATCCGTGTGGTGAACGTTGTGATTCTGTTTCGCGAAGGAAACATTAAGGTCGCCGACAGAAGCCGCACTTACGATAAGTGACAAATTTCATATAAACAATTTTGACCCAGTAATACGCCCAAACTGAAGGAGTTTCTTGCTCTCCCTAGTCGGAAACATTTGTGTTTATTGTCTAAATGTTTGCTTCTGTTCGTTCTCTTTGCAGGCTGAGTTCATTTTTTTGTGTTGTGTAAATTAACATCTCAGTGATATATCTTATAAATTGATTATTTTATAAATTCTGCATTCGAGTTCCTTTTTGTAGTTAGAGTGTGTAAGGTAAATTTACACCTGTCCATCCGAACTAAAAATATTCAAAAATACAATTTTAATACATGAATTTTGCATCTTATGCAGAGAACGCAAATGTTTCTGGTCATAAACAGCCGAGATATTGCAAGCGTTTTTGGTAAATTATCATCACGTCACTTGGTAATTTTTTCCAATCCCTGATACCCTTACGCATAAAAGGAAATTTTCCCACTCCCTTATGCATGGAATCGAGTGCAACTACTGGTATTGGTCATCTTTTCCATTCCATGTACTATTCCTAATTCTTCGACCAATATCCTGTCAAGCCCTAGCACCGACATATTGTATGCCTTGTACATTTCCAGCACTCTCTTCACCCTCTTCTTGTCTTCCAATGACTTCCAATCCAGCTCCTTTACCATATCAGTTACTGATAAAGGAGCTGTACAGGTATGTCCTATTTATTTATTTATAAGGATAGTGCACCAGTTCCACTCGAGCAGCCGAGGAGGCAACTTCCTCATACGGGTTAAGTCGGTCTCCACGTTTCGTTTACAGTGCAACAGTGTTTCTACCGCCTGTTTATTAGAAGTGCTATAGAAGTAGCAAGTAAACAGTACAAAGAAATCTTAATATTACGCTCGTCAGCACCATAGTGTTCCAGAGACTTAGTCTCGGAACACTATGGCAGAAAACTCCGAACATTCACCTTCAATCAGTCAGTCAGTGGGCGCGGCGATACAGTCGTATTACAGAATGGAGAATGCAGCAGAAGAGACAGCCTGGGTCAACGAAGAACTACAAGCCCCTCTCTCACCTCAAGACAACAGCCAATCTCCAGCAGCTCATCTACCACAGCACGGACAAGAACCAGCATACCCTGAACTCCACCCGCACTCAGCCACCGAAGAGATGCAGCTCGACCAGTTGGAAGTTCCAACTGCTCTTCAACAAATTCGACAGACTCCAAAAGGGCGACTCCACACTCGCCCACGTTCACGCTCTCCGCAGGAAATCAACCAGCCAAATCCAGTGAGTAAACGAGCGAAGCAATTTGACTTAAAAGTGCAACAGGTAGAAACTTTAGAAGCAATGACGCAGCCTAGTGTTGAATTAGTTCCACCAACTACGGAAAGTACACCAATTTACGATTCAAGCTCAACCCCAGTACTAACAGCTCAGCCGCAGCCGGCTTCAACTAGTAACCAAGCTAGTCCTAATAACCTTTTAATTCAAAACAATCAAAGCAATAGGTATTCACCTACAGACAATGGGCCCTACTTGGTGATAGTGGAAAGCAGAAATAATAATTTAGGCAGACTCCACCCCATGGCAGTAGGGAAAATACTTTTTCAAATTAACAACCAACTTAGATCAGAAATTATTAATATTACATCTACCGGTCGCAACAGAATTAGGATTGAAACATACTCCAGTGCCTCTGCTAACTCAATAGTTGATCTGAAGATACTTAAGGACAACCTTTTAGACGCATACATCCCTTTTTATATGACCAGGAAGCAGGGAGTAATTCGGAATATTGATACCAATTTATCCCCAGATGAAATCCTAAGCGAAATAGCCTCTCCCTTCCCAGTTTTAAAGGTTAGGAGATTCACAAAAAAAGCCATTAGTTGAAAATGGTAGCCAGATCCGCCCTCTTCCAGTGTGCATGCTAACTTTCCAGTCACAAACACTTCCCCAATTTGTCTACCTGTTCGGAATGCGATGCGAAGTGCAACCGTATGTACCACCTGTCATCCAGTGCTACCAGTGCCTTAGATATAATCATACCCAAACCCAATGCAAAAGCCAACCCCGATGTAGCAGATGCGCAGGGCCCCATATCTTAAAAAACTGTACGGCAGATGTCCAGCCACACTGTATTTATTGCCAAGGAAACCACCTATCTACAGACCGGGTGTGCCCAGAATATAAACAGCGAGTGGAGAGAAAGCAAAAAATGGTAAATAACAGTACTCATTTCTGGTTTCCACCCGTGAATCCACGATCATTTGCTAACATAGCAGCATCAACCCCGCATCCTGTCGAAATAGGCAATCAATTCCTAAAGGAAGCTCCTACTCTTGCAGTACCCAGCCACCCGCCCCCGCCAACTGCCCTTCCCACTTCCTCTATAGCGCACGACGGTAACAGCGGCCAAGTATACCAATCCCATATTCATGATAATATCCGAAATACTATCTCACGCCGCCGGACAAAAGCAAACCCGGTCCCTCCCAAAGCAGCGGGAAACAGAGTCAATATCCCCAGTCATCTTTTCTGGAGGAGTGATGGCCCAATAAACCCAATAATCAATAACCTCCGGGAACCAACAACCCATTCTCCAACTATAGATTCAACTCAAACTCTAGGGAGTACAGTAACTACTACTCCAACTAGCAAATCCTCTCCACTAATTGAAAATCTTCTGTTTTTTATCACTTCCATGATCGAAGTGGCCAGATCAGGAGGCCCAATCGACCCGATTTCCATCGGCAATCAACTACAGGAAATACTAACCAACAACGGAACCTAAACCACCCAACTATGGACAGCAACACAAGCAATTCTTTAACCTCTCAGCAACTAAACATACTTCAATGGAATGGGAGGTCGGTATGGTCAAATAGAGAGAGCCTTATTACAGAATTAATACGTAGCAGAATAGATATAGCAGTGTTATCTGAAACATGGTTTAAACCAAACACAAAAATCACGTTTAACTCATACACCCTCTACAGAAATGATAGAGCAGACGGAAAAGGAGGAGTGGCCATAATGGTACACAACACCGTGCCTCACGACCCAGTCCAACTCAACACGGACAATTTACCTTTCCAAGCAGTGGCTGTACGGGTCCGAGCCAACCAATTATCATTCACTATAGTGTCTATTTACTGCAGCCCTAGCTCAGTAATCAGACCGAACGATTGGTCAAAACTGAACGGACAAATAAACCCACCATTAATTCTGGCCGGAGACTTCAACGCACACAATAAGAGTTGGGGGTGTCATTACAACGACCCACGTGGTACGATAATTACCGATATGGCGGAAGATTACAACCTGATAATCGTAAACGACGGTAACCCTACCATGCTCCGCAAACCAGGTAAATTTCCTTCGGCTGTGGACTTAACCTTATGTTCACCTAACCTGGCCTCTATTTCTAACTGGGAAGTTCAGAGAGACCCAATGGGATCAGACCATTTCCCTATTTTATTAACAATTGGCTGCTCATACACGAAGGATATCGCAAGCCACCCAACTATCCAATGGAACATAAATAGAGCGGACTGGACCCATTACAGGAGACTAATGGAGGAAAAAATAAGCCAAACCAATGAATACTCCACGGGCACCGAAACTTACAGAAATTTGGAAAATATAATTTCAGAAGCAGCTGAAATAGCAATTCGTCGGAAAAATTTTGACAACACTAGGAAAAACCGTCCACCTTTATGGTGGAATCCATTATGCTCCAAAGCAGTGGCCCAAAGACGTCTCGCACTATCCGCATACAGAAAGAATTCTGATCTGCACCACTACATAGCATTCCTACAGACCAATGCCAGGACCAAAAAGATTTTAAAAAACCAAAAACGCCTAAGCTGGATCAGTTACTGCGAAACCATGGGAAAGAACTCAAACGTTTCCTCTATCTGGGCCACAGTGAGAAGCCTCAAGAATAATAAATTCAACACGGGCGCCCCTGCTATCAACGCATCGATTTTGGAAGAGATCTTGGACAGAATCGCCCCTGCGACAGTACCGAGGGAAGAACCAAACTTCAGATTAACCCCTGACGAGCCTTCCGACCACTTTCTGTGTAGGCCTTTCGACATGAAAGAACTACATCAAGTCCTCAAGCGATCATCTGACACCTCTCCTGGGATAGATGGTATCCACTACTCGATGATATCAAACATGCCCCAATCTGGCCTGCAGCTACTTCTAAATACTTTCAACCGGATTTGGATGAATGAACCAATTCCACTAGAATGGAGAACGCAAGTCATAATTCCTGTGCTAAAACAAAACAAAGACCCCCTGGCAGCAACTTCATACAGACCCATATCTCTTATGTCCTGCGTAGGAAAAACGCTAGAACGACTAATAAAAAATAGATTAGAATGGTGGGTGGAAACGAAGAACTTGATACCTAACTCCCAAACAGGATTCAGAAAGGGGAAAAACACAACAGACAACCTTGCTATATTGACCTCAGACATCAACCTCACATTTCTTAATAAACAATACCTCGGAGCGATCTTCCTAGACATACAATCCGCATACGACAATGTTAACATATCCATCCTCATGCACAAATTGCAAATGCTAGGAATCCCGAAGAAATTTGTGGCAGGACTTTTCTCCCTCCTGTCAGAGAGAATAATATACGTCAGATCGAAGAAGAACAAACTAGGTCCTCGCATAGTCATCCAAGGACTGCCTCAGGGAGCTATATTAAGCCCGCTTCTATACTTGATATACTCAATGGACATTAATTCCCATCTTCCGACCAGAATCATTTCTTTACAATTCGCAGACGACGTGGTGATCTACGCCATTAGCGATACTCAGGATGAAGTCCTCACTCTTTTGAGCGAAGCTATCTCAGCCCTTACTATTTGGCTACATAACAACGGACTAGATTTATCAAGCGCAAAGTCATCAGTGGTCTTCTTCTCCAAAAGGAAAATCCTCTACAACTCCAGCAACCTACAGTTGGGGCCATATAGTCTAGCTTTGAAAAGACAAGGCCGATTTCTCGGGATGATACTGGATCACCGCCTCAACTGGGCCCAACATATAGATCAACTGATAACAAAAGCCATCTCCCGCCTCAACATAATAAAAACGGTATCAGGTGTCTGGTGGGGCGCCCACCCCCAAAGCTTACTCCTCATATATCGATCTCTGATCAGACCACTAATCGACTACGGCAGCATGTTTTATCAAAACGCTAGAAAAGATGCCCTGAACAAACTGGAGAGGCTACAATCACGCTGCCTAAGAGCCTGCTTAGGAGCCGTTCGGTCCACTCCCACAAATGCATTGCTAGTTGAATCAGGCGAACCTCCGCTCCACATTCGACGAGCATACCTATCTGAAAAGTTTTTAACTGAAAGACTATCACTCAATAATCACCCAATTCATGAACGTCTCGAGAGACTATCAACAATAGCAAATAGAGGGAAAAGTCGAGCTCGTCTTCCCCTATTAAATGCCTACAAATTTTGGCTAAAATACAAAGACAAATTATCCTCGTATAACATGCTACCGATCTTTCAAGAACCTTTCGAGCTTCGTCTAGAAAGAGTCCATACAATCCTCTGGGAGGAAGACAAATCCGGAAATTTGGTCCACAAGGTATCCAGATTCCTATCAAAATCAGACAATAGCACTCTTAAAATATTCACAGACGGATCGAAAACCACTGGAAATAATAGAGTAGGAGCGGCATACTTCTGTCCCAACACAGGTAAATCGTCTCAATTTTCGCTACCCGAAGAGGCATCCATCTACACAGCTGAAGCAAAAGCCCTGCTGGAAGCCATCAGATACAGTCAAAGTACCTTCATGGACAAAGTCGTCATCCTGTCGGACTCCCTCAGCGTACTAAAGAGCTTAAAAAATACTACGTGGAATAGCCATACTCAAACTATTGTATTGGAAATTCTTCAACAGTTAAAACGGAACAGGGAACTTGGCATTACGACGACTCTGATGTGGATCCCATCTCACTGCGGCATCGAGCATAACGAACGGGTGGACGCCCTGGCAAAACAAGCTATCCATGAAGGAGAGGTAATCGACATGCAACTCCCGATCTCGGATATAACACATAGCATCAAAGTAAGAGCCAAGGAAAAATGGCAAGAGGAATGGACGATCTCCTCAAAAATCAAAGCCTCATATTATGCAATCATTCAACCGATCATATCTCCAAAACCTTGGTTTTACAACTGGAACAGTAGCAGACGATTAATCACCACGATATCAAGAGCCCGCTTTAACCACGGTAACTTCCCCAGCCACCTACATAGAATAGGGTTGAGAGATTCCCCATATTGCGACTGCTCAGACCAGGCAATAGGAGACATCAATCACACAATATTTTCATGCAATAAGTACCAACAACTTCAGGACCGAATGATGATAGATCTTTCCAAGAATGGCTTCCCCCTGCCGACAAACGTAACCCTCCTTCTTTCCAGCAACAACAGAGTAGTACTTAATATCCTTGCCAGATACTTAAAAGATGGAGGGATAGAATTCTAGCCAACCCTGGAAGTTAAAACAGGAAATGACTATACTTCAAACCCAAAGCCCAAACCACAGCTCAACCCCATATCCGCGCAAGCACAATAACCAGCATGGCAAAATCAACAGTATCCTAGATTCAATAAGATTGTAATAATTTAACTTAATAGAGATAAGGAAAAGTGTAAATAAAAAAAAAAAAACCTTTTACTGTCTATAATATACTATTTTGTTATAATTTCAAAGTGTTTAAAAAAAAAAAAATATGATCTCTAGATGTATATTTGTAAATTGTTTTGAAGATGGTGTTATATGAAACTCATCAGCTTTAGTAGTACAATGTAATAATTATGTAACTTTGTGCTGGCTGTATGGTCTTGTAACCAAGTGCCAATAAAAAAAAAAAAAAAAAAAAAAAAAAAAAAAAAAAAAAAAAAAATATAAGGATAGTGAGCTAATGAAATACATAGAAATATCTACAATATATACAACAACAAGACCGTTGGTAGCATTCACAAACTGATGTTCAGTAGTTGCAGCCATTCTATGAAGGAAGTTGTAGCACTGAAAACATCTTGAAATGGTCCATCGTACTTCCTTAGAGGGCATTCCTTGATGATATGCTCCACAATCTGGGAAGGAGCTCCGCAGTCACAAACGGAACAAACCTGAAGTCCCCACTAATAGAGCATGGCGTTGCATTTGGCGCGGCCTGTTCTTAGGCTATTTAGTTTGACCCACTGATCTTTCTTCAAATGGAATCCCGGAAGTACAGTTGTAGGATCTTCAACATCTCGATGTCTCAGATATGAAGAGTTCCAGCTTTGTCACCAATTTTCCTTGACATCGAAGTCATATACGTTATGCCATACTGGATTTAAGACGAGTGGGAGGTAGGTTATTTAGCACCTCATGAATTGGGAGATCCTGTGTGTGGTCAGGATAATGTAGTTTTATCCATTCACGCGCCGTTGCTTCTTGACTTCTTACCTCTGGAGGTGTTACTCTCATACACTCGTTCAGCCGGACGTCGATTTTTCTATATACACTTTAGATAAATAACACATGCTGTCGGAGAGTTTTAGCTGAAGTCACTGTGCCTGTACGGACAAAGCACAATTTTTGTATGTTGATATTCGTCGGTGTCACTAATATTTATTGCGAATCGCCAGGGAAGACAGGATTGGCGCAGTGAGTTCTGTCGGCTGTATTGTCAACGTGACCTGGTCCGCAGCCGGCAGCGTGCAGTGCCTTCTGTCACAGGTATTGATAGGAGACAACTTTGTTATTGCCGGGTCGCACGCATTCCTGGCAGCAATCCAAATTAATTACCACCCCACAGCCTCTCTGTGAAACAGCCTGCAGAGGGCGGAAAAAACTTCCTCTTCCCTGTTAGGATTCTTTTTCCTATCACGTCAAGGTACGGGGGGTGAGGATGTTTTTTTTTTGTTCTACCGTCCAGGCCGACTTCTTTCAGAAACGCTCAAAGGCGAAACAAGAATTTTATGCTGATTAGAAGACCGGGCCGCCTCGGTGAAATTGCAACGGCAATTTGTGATTGGTCGAGGACGAAGTAGCAGGGTGGGAGGGGTGGGGGGGAACGTCCCTTTTGTTTGTAGGCGGAAATCGGTCCTCTCGCTGGGGTCTGGCTTATTGGCTGCGACAGTGGCGCCTCTGTTTCGGCCGGAGCTCACCTTTTTCTAGCTGCATCGTTTCTTCAGAGGACTTCCCCAAAGTTTGTAGATAAAATGATTCGCAATTTGCTTCGTTCGGTAAGGAACCTACGACAAAGGAATATAAATTACTCAAAACCCGTTTGACGTTGAGGGTACAATTTTGCTTCCTCTATGCACCGCAGTACCGAATACACTGAAAACTTACGGACGTCAAGCTATAGGTGAAAATTTTGTTCATTTTCCAACCATTTCTCATATATGTGAGGTTGTAAAACATGCTGTCAAATAATTCATTTAATTATTTTACCTCAAAGTTTGTTTAGCCTGTTGCGTTTGCGGCTGTTATATCCTATTATAAGATTTTTCGTGGTTTAATTAATACGATAATTAAGTCGTCCACGATACATTTTCATTTAAACTTGATTTATTTGCATAGAAACGACGTCAACGTTACTGTTTATACGCATTCATACAATCCAGAGATTACATACTACACTTTTCCACAGACAATACAATCCTTCGCTATCGTAAATTGAGACTGTTTAAACTACTACCGTACTTCTGTTGATTTCTTTATATAGGCTCTATCGAAATTTCTAGAACACTTGAAAAAGATTACGACAGATATTTCTCGAACATTAACAATACTTAAACAATTGAAACATATTAAAAACAATAAGAATTAATACATAATTATTTACAATCAATAGAAAATGGTCAGAAATGGAAATTAAAAAACTTAAACACAAAATTATCCACAGAAATCATTTTAAACTGTAGAAAATTGTCCTTTAGACATCGTAACTTGCATTAATACTTGGAATTACGAACATTTAAGCAATTCTCTTGCACAATTCTGATCTTAAACATATTAAATGGCCTCTAAATAATTTATTTTCATACTATATACACTGCTTTACAGGAAATTGCAAAACAAACATACCAGATCATATTCAACCAAACTCTAGCTTACTACAAATGATTCATAAAATACCATTACATTTAATTTTAGGTTTGAAGGCTGTTACACTATCTTGCATCATACAAGGTGTTTAACAAACATATTTTACACATTACTCTATACAACACTTTTCCACATTTTCCTTATGGAATTAACTGAAATCTGAATAATACTGGCGTTTTTCTGGTGAATCAGTAAAAGAGGCATAAAGTAATGCTAGTAAAGGTTAAAGAAGAAAACTATGCCAACTAAATACTGATGAAGGCTGGAGAAATATGTGAAAATAGTATAAATTCATTCAGTTGAATTCTAAGAATAAGTCACATCTGGAAGAATAGGTTGTTCAGCTAGTGCTGGGACAGATAATACTTTTTCAGAGTGCATTTAAATGGACCGATTTATTTGGTAGTTTTAATTTTCAGGGGAAGATCATTCCACAATACAATCCCTGAAATGGATGAAATGGCAAAGGTTTCAGAGCTATGGGAGAGGCTGGTTTGTACATTTGGGTTCAGGGATTTCTTATTGATGTTAAAGGAAAATACCAAGTATGTTATATTACAATAAAGATAGGCGGGAATTTTCAGATGATGATGAGATAAAGAAGACAGAGTGTGGTATCGTCTTCGATCGCATGGGCGCAAGCAATGTAAGCTTTCATTTGAAAGAGAGACGTAGTCGTACAGAAGCAGCTAACAGATGAACCTCACACAAGAGTTCATAACGAGTTCAAGTAATCTAATGTCGGCCGAACTTTATTTTCTTTTATCTCTCTAACAGCGAGGTCCTTAGAGACGGGAAAGGATGGGGGACAATGAATGGGAAGGAATTCGGCCATGGCCTTTTGATGGAAGCATCCCGGCATTTGCCTGGAGTGATTTGGGAAACCATGGAAAACCCAAATCTGGATGCCCGGACGGGGATTCGAAACGCCGTCCTCCCGAATGCGAGGCCAGAACGCTAACCGTTACACCACCACGCTCGGTTTAATTTTTCTGATGAAGAACCACCAGCTTGGTTTTTTTTTTTTTTTTTTTTTTTTTTTTTTTTTTTTTTTTTTTTTTTTTTTTTTTTTAAAAAAACATGTGAGTAATATTTTCTTACATTTATACAGAGCATGAAAACAAGAGAAGGCTTTGTGAGATACTGAGATAGTGTTCCTGAACAAGTTTAACTTACCCTCAAAGATCTTTTAACGTATCGCTGTAATTAATTTATTTCTGTTTTCCCTGAAGCAATACTTTTGTCAGACTTGATATGAAGTGGCTACATCGGTTGGTGTTGCACTCAGGTATAGTTGTAGGTCTTCGGCGTAAAGATGAGAGTTACACTGGCCATATCGTTTATACATACATACGTTTGTTTAACATAATACCATTACTGGATATTTTGTATTTATTCCTTAAACTGGATATAACTGACAATAGTTCAGTTCTATCCTTTTCTAAAAGATGGTTTGACATCAAATGAGATTCGGTTCCAACGCACGCATGATTATCGGGTTCTAATTGATATTAAGAACCTGGCTGGCAGAACTTCGCTCGGCATCTTTCGATTTCTGTTCAATATGCAAGATTTTAAGTAAAAATTTTTTTGAAGGCTTCCTAAGCATTTTGAAGTGCACAGTTCCTTGCTCTAGCCAAAAAGAAGCCTAACTATCACCATGAGGCTTACTGGTACCTGCAGCTTCTCCGAGATGAGGTTATAGCTGTTTTCGAGATACCTAATACAAGAATTGCTGATTTTTTTTTGTAAAATGCGTTTTTCCAGGGAAGACATCTATTTAAGCAAACTTAAAAAACGAAACGTTATCTAAATATGAAATTTTATCAAAATCATTAGAGCCATTACGGAGATCCCAGATATATGTATATACAACAACTGCTCGTTTAATTACATAAGATACACTGAAGAGCAAAATAAAATGGTATTGGCATGCGTATGCAAATACAGAGATATGTAAAGACTCATAGTACGGTGCTGCGGTCAGCAACGCCTATATAAGACAACAGGTGTATGGCGCAAGCGTTAGATCGGTTACTGCTGATACAATGGAAGGTTATCACGATTTAAGTGAGTTTGAACGTGGTGTTATAGTCGGCGCACGAGAGATGGGGCACAGCATCTCCGAGGTAGTGATGAGGTGAGGTTTTTCCCGTACGACCATTACACGAGTACACCGTGAATATTGGGAATCCGGTAAATCATCAAATTTCCGACATCGCTACGGCCAGAAAAAGTTCCTGCAAGAATGGGACCAACGACGACTGAAGAGAATCGTTTAGCGTGACAGAAGTGCAACCCTTCCGTAAATTGTTGCGGATTTCAGTGCTGGGCCTTCAACAAGTGTCAGCGTGTGAACCATTCAACGAAATATCATCGACATGGCCTTTCGGAGCCGAAGGCCCACTCGTGTACCCTTGCTGAGTGCCCGACACAAAGCTTTACGCCACGCCCGGGCCCGTCAACACCGACATTGGACTGTTGATGATTGGAAAGATGTTGCCTGGTCTGACGAGTCTCGTTTCCAATTGTATCGAGCTGATGGACGTTTACTGGTATGGAGACAACCTCATGAGTTCATGGACCCTTTATGTCGGCAGAGTACTGTTCAAGTGGTGGAGGCTCTGTAATGGTGTGGGACGTGCGCGGTTGGAGTGAAATTGGACCCCTGATACGTGTAGATACGACTCTGACAGGTAACACGTACGTACGCATCCTGGTTGAGCACCGGCATTCATTCATGTCCATTGTTCATTCCGACGGACTTGAGAAATTCCAGCAGAACAATGCGACACCCCACACGTCCAGAATTGTTACAGAGCGGCTCCAGGAACACTCTTCTGAGTTTAAACACCTCAGCTGCCCACCAAACTCCCCAGACTGGAACATTATTAAGCATATCTGAAATGCCTTTTCAACGTGCCTTTCGGAAGAGATCTCCACCCCCTCGTACTCTTACGGATTTATGGACAGCCCGCATGATGCATGGTGTCAGTTCCCTCCAGCACTACTTCAGACATTAGTCGAGTCCATGCCATGTCGTGTTGCGGCACTTCTGCGTGCTCGCGGAGGCCTTACACGAGATTAGGCAGTTGTAGCAGTTTCTTTGACTCCTCACTGATAAAGGCCAGTTTGGTCAACGTGTCTGTAACGTCGTGACGTCACGCACCAGGCCTTCATTGATGGGGTAGCAACGGCTAACTATGCAAGCTACTAATTTAGACTATCTATTGTATTTCCATTTGTGTAATGTTTTAAATCGCAAACCAACCAAAAGGAATACGTATTTCTTTGCTTTCTGTTTGTTTATAACCGTTCGATATAGACGTTGTCATCATCTTCTCTGTTATAGCAAGCTAAGGAAACTGCTGTAACATTACATCACTTTTAAGGTTATGACCGTGTTCAATAATAATTTTGTTTAGCTAAGCAAATGTAAATAAATGAACAGCCAGAACATTGCCTTCAACCCGTTAGTTTTCACGGGCTTAAAAGCTACTTATATTCGGTGCAGATAAATTCGTTATATTCTCTATATCTAACGTCCCTGTCGTAGTAACCCCGAAGAAATTTCCAGAAAACTTCGTTCAAACTGTCATTTTTTACGGACGTAGAAGCTAGTAGTTCATATTCAGCTACTAAAAGATATCATGCTGGATTTATATGTAGACATAGTATAAGTCGATAATCAGTTGCGGAATTTAAAGGCGCATCAATTACACACGTCGATGGAAAAATAGTAAATTGAAGAGTCAACGAACAAAACGTGTTAAGCCCACTTTCCATAACTTTAAGGAAATCTATTTAAATTTATGACTGGTCATATACTTCCCATATAAGCAAAGTTTACGTGTGAAACTTCCTAAGAGGTTAAATATGTTTATCCCGTGAAAATTGGACCAACTCATAGTGTTCAGATTAGATCATTTGATTTATTCTTAAATAAAATACCATAAGTGTGTGATGCATTAAAAGATGACCAACGACGGAAAATGAGTGAAGCTGCTAACCCTTGAAGTAATTGAGAAAAACATGTTGGATGCAGTTTGAAACAAATCTAAATACGTAGTTTGGCTGTGATATTAAGGAAACAACTGAAAAAGAGGCAACGTGGCTATCAAATAAGTCGAATTTATTTGAGAAATTTGCGGAAGGCTTTTACAGTTACTGTAATTTAGAATAGTTTAAAAGTAAGTACTTTAAATCTGAAGTAATAGGCCTTCAGGGTTCCATATACAGTTAACAACACTGCGAAATTTAATGATACAGGTAACTCTGTGACTCACTATTGTCTTTTCACCGTTGTTGTTTTACGTCTTCGTATTTATGTATATATATATATATAGCCTAATAATCTAGTGACTTAATTAGGCCATACAAATTAATTAATTAATTTTTAATTGTTGACTGCAAAGTTTCAGGAAATTTGCAAGAAACACTTTCATGCAAGGAATTTGTCATGTAATTCTATTACACTTTGACTTATTGTCACCGAGCGTGGTGGGTGAGCGGTTAACGTTCTGGCCTCGCATTCGGGAGGACGCGGGTTCTAATCCCCGTCCGGACATCCAGATTTGTGTTTTCCATGGTTTCTCCAAATCAGTCCAGGCGAATGCCGGGATGCTTCCTTCAAAAAGGCCATTGCCGAATTCCTCCCCGTTCCTTGTCCCCAGTCCCATCCCGCCTCTAATGACCTTAGCCGTCGACGAGGCCTAAAGCAATAAGTAAATTGTCTAATTAACTCTATAATATTACATTTAGTCTTACTTACAATTATAACAGTTACAGCTGCTATTGCAAACTTTTTAATATGCATAGTTATATGGTAATTATTTTTTATTATTATTGCAGCTATATCAATCCTTTTTTCAGGATGTAGCCTCTTTAAGCCTAATGAGCTATATATTAGAATTTAATTCTACATAGTGTTGCTGTAGTTCTTTCCAGGCCGATCGATCCTGAGCCGCCCTCTTCCAGTTCACGCCTGTAACTCGACGTATATCCTTATCCCAGCGATCCGGGGGTCCTCCTCTTGCTCTTTTCAGGTTTCTTGCTTATTGTTGTTTAGTTGTTATACACCGTATGTCCTATTTACAATTTGTTGTTAGAACTGACATTTCCAGGAGCTGAGCTTGTACCCTCCCCTCTGGCTACTACTTAGAATCGTATTCTACTGTTGTTCTAAAGCTTAATTGGCTTTTTCTTTTGCTAATATTTCTATTACTAATGCGCAATGGAGTTTAGTTTCACACTTCCTTTGTAGCAGAATCCAGCATTGCACTGGTGTTTTACAATTTCCTAATATGATTTTACTGCAATATTTCAGTTTTCACAGAAGTACCACAGCATTTCAGCGTTGTTTTACTACAGTATGCAAGTTATTTTTAAACTGCTCATTGTTCCATCGGTACATTACTAAAGAACTTTGTTATCGACTTAACTTCTTTACAAATTTTATTATTGAAAATTTTCAGTCCTTTTCGCATTAGCACGCCTAGGAGTTTGACGCAGGAGTTTGGTGCACAATCTGGTGGTAGGAATTATGTACCACCTCTTCGGGAACTGCACCACTTTGGTAACCTTCGAGAAACTGGTACGAACCTGTTGACATTTACATCCGTCGCTTCGTCAACATGTCCTCTTCACGTTTTGCGATCATACATTGCGGAAAAGTAGCTAGAAATTTAATTAAAAAAATGCCGAAATATAACATGACGCACAGCCGTTAGATGCCACCAACGTTGAAAAAATCAGTGACAGTCTCTTAAAATGTTGATTTAATCCTTTGTTGTAATGTTTTCATGCCATTTCAGCTCTACTCCGTTGTAAAAAGTCGCACAAAATTGACAAACAGGCTATTTTTATCCGAGTTGTAATACGGTGATGCCATCTTACATAGCAACGAGCAACCAGAGATAATTGATTGCTTCCTTTGTAAACAAATACGCCATTTGCGTGTTGTATGCCGCATAGCCAAAATTACGTATTTTTTTTTCACTTGGTCCAGGCCGTATTTCAACCTAACCACGATGTCTATGACAAAACTAAACTGTTCAGGTTGAAATGATCCCTGTACCGATAATTTTTATGTTATTTTAGCAGTGCTGGTAGCATGTAGCAGTTGCTCAGCCTTTTATATTTCGGCATTTTTAATTTAATTTCCAGCGACTTTTCCTCAATGTGTGATCGCAAAACGTGAAGAGGACACGTTGACGAAGCGACTAATGTAAATTTCAACATGTTAGTACCAGTTTCTCGAAGGTTACCAAAGTTGTGCAGTTCCCACCCCTTCTTCTCTGTTGGCCAAGACGTGATGGTCAAAATTACTTCCCCCACCACTAAGCCTCAAACTAGCTAACCCCGTGTCAGTGCCGGACACCATCACAGTGCCGCAACCACCTGAGGCATCGGGGTGGATTCTTTTTATTTCGGGAAAATTAATTAATTCAAGGATTGTTAAACATCCGTTTTTACACAACTCTTAGCTTCATGATGTCTAGAGCAGTCGTTTCCTAATAGTTGTTCGCGCAACCCCAGGGGTACGTGAAGTTGCTTCGAGGGGTACACGCGGTAATCTCTTGGCTAAGGTAATCACTACAATAATTGAAAAAATAAACAACTTCGAAAATATTACTATCAGTAAAATATATTTTAAGACAGTGAAAGCATGTGTGGGTTATACAGGGTGTCCAGGAATCATAGCATAATCCAGGTAGGCCACATCATGTCCTACTATATAACAAAATTTTATTTTAGTCTCTTTTAGTAGTCTCACCATTTTCGAGATACTGATTTTTTTTTTGATTTTTTTCGAAACATGTGACTTTGTTCAGTTTACTCCATGCCATTTCTATAAATTAAGACTTTTTCAACCCTGTTTTTTTTTATATAATTGCTCAGCGATATTTGGGTGAACTAAAACAATATTATCATTTTTCTTAAAACGCTAAAAAAAACTTAAAAATCTTTTTTTTAAAAATCATTATCATTTTTACTACATGTTTAAAGTGCACAGCGGTCTCTTTAACAGATTGAACTACCATAAAACCATCATTTTAAAAGAAGTATAAAATAATTATACCATTTAAGATTTTGTTATAGTTTTTTAACTTTTTTTTTTAAAATTGTTCCAGATGACTCAAATATTTTTGAGTAAATTTGAAAACAAAGCAGGCTCAAAAATTCTTAATTCGTAGAAATGGTATGGAGAAAACTAAACAAAGTCATATGTTTGGAAAAAATATTTAAAAAATCAATGCCTTGAAAATTGTGAGACTTTTGGTAAAATAAAATTTTGTCGTATAGTAGGAAATGATTTGAATTAGCTGCGGTTGCATTTCTGGACACCCTGTATATATTGTCCAATAAAACTCGAAAAACTGGTTTAATTTTTCATTTATCATTTCAGCTATTACGGGTACGCGAGGTTAGGCTCTACCTTGCAGTGATACTCGGGAAAAAATGACTGTGAACCACTGTTCTAGACCAATGGATAGTGAAAGAAGAAGGCGCTGCAAGTGACTCTGTGAGCTACAGTGTGGAACCAACGTATTTACAGGTCAGTGTGTTTGTATTCGACTGCAGAGTGAACTCTGGTGTCTCTGATACGTCTATTTGTATTTGACCCGACTGTGGACTTGGCAATGTTCGCACCTGCCAAACACGCGTTCGAGCCCTTTAACACGGTACAAGCTTTGTACCACCATTTCACGGAGAGCAAACAAACAGCGTTGAAAATATTTACCGAATGTCGCTGGCGTGAAATCCTGCAGCAGGTTAACAACCGACATTTTTTCTGGCATTAAAACGTAGTTAATATCGATACTGGGAGCAGGGAGGCGATGATATCATGCCCAAATGAGCTACAGATGCCGTCGAAGTAATTTCAAACTTCAATAACTCGTCCAAAAATAGAAATAACGCAGCCAACTTGGTCTGGTTTTGCAGGAAAAAAAAAGAATGTTTGTGTCGCTACCACCCCGACATTTAAGGCGATTGGATGTCTTGAAGTGCTCACGCAATATAAACACATGGTTTTTGAATTTCCCAATTGGACATTTCTACATAAAGTGTATCATACAGTATTTCAGATACTAATTATCCGATTCGAGAGAACCAAGCACCGTATTTTTAACAGGAATGAAAATGTTACAACTCACTATGGGCTCAAAGTCTTAAAGTCAAAAAACTGATAAAGATACTAGATTGTGAATTTTAAAAAGTTTAAGATTACCAGTTTTTTTTGTCATTTTTTAATAAAAAATTCTTTATAAAAAAGTTGCAAGGAACGATGACCCAGTACACTTAAAATTTCAGAAATAGGGCACTAATGCTTACATAACAAATTCAAAATACTACCAGATTCGATGCATGATTTCTACTTCCCTCTCTTATTTGCTTGAGATGCAATTTATGTATATAACTATTAGTGTCAGAATCCGATTAATTAGACTTTTCAGCAAATAATTTTTTATTCAAAAAATTTCGTTCCCTTATTTTTTTAAATAATTTATAATTCATTTCAAAGAGAGACATGCAAAGATTATAAAAAGTTTGGATTGCCTGTGTAAAAGTACCAGCTGTTAATTTTTTTTAAAAGTGTTTTACGTCTTTCAACAGCGAGGTCTTTAGAGACATCGGGGCAAGGAATGGGAAGGAATTCGGCCATGGCCTTTTTGAAGGAAGCATCCCGGCATTTGCCTGGAGTGATTTGGGAAACCATGGAAAACCCAAATCTGGATGCCCGGACGGGGATTCGAACCGCCGTCCTCCCGAATGCGAGGCCAGAACGCTAGCCGTTACACCACCACGCTCGGTCTGTTAAATTTAACGCACCGTCTGTCAGAAGATATGGTGCGCTAACTCTCTCTCGCTCTTACATTATCTCTCCTACAGCTGGCGATCCCTAGTTTCGCAAAGGCAACCTAAACTTTTTACGTTCTTTACATGTCTCTCTTTGAAATGAATTATAAGTTATTTAAAAATATAAGTGAACGAAATGTTTTGAAAAAAGAAATATATTTGTTGAAAGTTTAATTAAAAGTACTTTCGGACGTATTTTAATAGACAACCCCGCAAAATCGTATTCTGCTATTAATAATTGTACACAGGAGCGGATCCAGGATTTTGGTTTGGAGGGGCTTGAGAGGAATTTGATTTTGGGGGGGGGGGGGGGAGGCTAGAGTCGTGAAAATGGTAGTATTTATAGTCTCCTCGGGCCTAAAGTCCGTAGAGCTTATTTTTTTTAAAAAAAAAAAAGTCTCCAAAATTACAACGTCGGAGGTGGACCTGTATACTTTTGGTGGGGCTTGAGCCCCCTAGCTTCCACCCCCCCCCCCCTGGATCCGCCCATGATTGAACATAAAAATGCATTTCAATCAAACAACAAATGGACATTGGAATCATATAGCCGTATCTTAGGATAAAAGTTAATAAAAAAATAAAAAAAAAAACCACCGTCCCGAACGAAAAACCAATGCGCAATCGCGAATATAGCAAAGTAGGTTGCAAATGAATTAAGGAATTAAATTTAATTAAATAATTTATCGTTATTATTTGTCATTGGACTATATCAGATCACGCAAAGCCTTGATTCCCATCATTGCTTGTAATTAAAAATTCGTTCAGTGTTTCCACTGGATTGCTGGAATCAAGATTTGCCAGGGCATGAAGCAATAGGGACAGTTTAAATATAAATATATATCTATTTAATTAAATTTCAATGCAGTGCACGCTCCGGTGGCAATTTCTTTACACACCCATCTTCCCCCTTTCCTGCATCCACCTACATTTGCCCTCCACAAATTTCAGCTTTAAATTCTTTCAATGTTTTTGGTAAATTATTCACCATTTCTCTTGGTAGCTTATTCCAATCCATAACACCCTTACACCCTTGTGCCTGAAATCGACTGCCAGCGTGTGGTCATGGTCATCTTTTTCCTTCCATGCATTCATTTTAATTCTTACTCCAATATCTTTCCATGCCTCATCATCAATGGAGTCCTTGTACACTCCCATGACCCTCTTCACCCTCCTCCTATCTTGCAATGAAAAATTCCATCTCTTTTATCACATCTTTTACTGATTGCGTTTTTTCGGTAATTTCCAGAAACTAATCTAGTGCCCCTTTCTTGCAGCCCCTTCAACTCCTGTATTTGGTACTGAAAATGCGGGTCCCATGCTAATACTGCCATCTGTCTGCTATTTTTTTGAAACTTATGTTTTCTTTGGTATGTGTATTATTTTTTTTTTTAAATGTAGTTTTTATGATACTGATATTGGGTTCGGCACCAGCATTCGGGTATATGACTAGGGAAAACCGCCTTAAACCTGCAATCAATGCGGACGTTACGGGGGGTTCAGGACTCAAACCTGGTACCGTTATACCTCTCAGATTCAGTGTGGTGACGCCTTAATGCTCGCAGTCACATCTGCAGGTTTGCTTTAATTATTATTTGTTCTATTATTTCCTTTGATCTAATTTCAATTTACTTTACACGAATGAAAATATTTGCGGCAGTGGTAGCAACTAGGGATGTAACTGAAGTCCGCATCCGCTAGTGCGGAACTTCCGCGTGAAATCCTTCTTCCGCTTTCACATAGGCATCCGCAATTTTCAGTGCAGACGTATAGCGGAGGTATTGTTTACACTGTAATATATATTAATCTTTTCTCTTTATACAAGATTCTGCCCATTGTCGCTGAGCTAACAACAACGTGGTTGCTTTTTTTCTTACGATCTTGCAATAAAAGTAACAATGGACTGAACGGTGTTATTACCTAAGCGACGAATTTACAAGTCAGAAATTGCGCGTAAAGTAAAACGGCCTATTCACGATTCATCTTATAGGACGTCCGTGTAGTACTATCATAGGATGCGCTCAACCTTTCAAGCTACTAGAAGGGACCCAACAAATTGTTGCAAGCATCCTTTCCACTCGTACTTCCCCCTGGCACACCAGTGTCCTTATTGCATACTCGAAGGATGTTTCCTCCAGTCATGACCCAACGCCATAGCTTGTTGGACGGCAAAGACCCGTGTTGGTTGTCTGGGAGTCGAGAAATATTGAACACGTCCTTCAAGTAGACCTATAACCACTTGCACAGCCCATCAGGAGTTCTTTATGGAAAATCGGATCATCGTAGGTCCTACAAGTCGGACTGTGAATGCGCCGCTAGATCGGAGGAAAGGCGGGCGGCGGGCACGGAGATGTACGGTAGCGTGACCTTGACGTTTGAATTAGTCGAACCGCGATCTCATATAACAAAGACTGATTTTGGTTGTTGTTGTTTCTTTACGCGTGCGTATTTATTCCATGTTTTTGTTATTGAAAGATGAGGTAAAAAATAAATCGATATGGATATTGAGTTTTCCTATGAGAAAATGTACAATTTAGGATAAAAAGATGCTTATTTTAATTTTAAGTTTATTTTTGATAAAATATTAAAATGTAAATAATTATAAATTTATTTTTCCACATCCGCTTCCGTTTCCGCAAAACATCCTCATCCGCTGATGTCTGTCACTGAACATCCGCAACTGCATCCGCATTCGCAAATATGAGTTCCGTTACAACCCTATTAGAAACGTACGCCATTTGGTCTCTGCTGAACAGTGGTAAAAAGTTGTAACTCGTTTCTTTTTGCAAGCTGATCGCTAATTCTGATCCGTCACTCAAATGTATTTGAAGATCGGTGGATATGGACATTTCAGAATTTAAGACATCGATATACGTGTGTCCGTTTCCAACAGTTCCCACATCCCCTGAAAGCAATGTATAAGCAATACCGATTGCCATAGATTTAACTGCCACCGTAAGTAATTCCAAGTAACTTCCAAACGCAGGACAGGAACAAAGCAAAACTTAAGGTGTTAGTTAAGTTTGTTGATCTCTACGCATAAAGGAAATTTGAGGCCTATAGCGTCAACCGTAGCAAAGCAATTAAGCATTAAATATGCGCCAAAAACTTTCACGTTAATTGTTGCGCAATTTCTGACTTGTAAATTCGTCGCTTAGGTAATAACACCGTTCAGTTCATTGTTACTTTTATTGCAAGATCGTAAGAAAAAAAGCAGGGAACTTCTTTATTGTTGAACATTTCTTATTAATTGGGGGTGAAATAATCCATGTGTACCAAATTACAGGACCACAGGAAGTATAGTAGAATTATGGTGACGGGGTATCATAGTGATTAAAAAAAATTGAACTTCACTAATTTACAAAGTAAGGAGAGTGAGGAAGTAAAATTTAGCACATTAGTAAATCTGAGGTATATAAACTTGGTAGGTTAGAAAGCGGTTTCACTTATGGTGTATATAAGGTGTAGATATATGGAAATTTATTAGTTTCTGACTATTTTTTAATAATCTTGGTGTAATATTTTACATATATACCAAATTTCAGCTTTCTACGACTATGATAAATACATTAGAGTTTCGAATCATCAGTCAGTGAGTGAGTGAATGAATGAAAAAATCGGTGAAATTTGCAAATAAAGAGAAATAAGGCAAATAAAGGAAAGGAAAGAAATAAAATTTCATGTGTTTTCAAAGACTGCTGCTATATGTATAATAGAAATTTGTGGCATTTAGCGTCACTAGAAAGAACTGAGGGGAAAAAATGGCTCTAACCACATTGAGAAAAGGGTAGGCAGTCAGCAGTTTCACGGCATTATAAAACATAAAATAAAGAGGAAGAGAAAAATAAAGAAGAAAGTTTGGATAATGATGTTTGAACGAGACTGTGAGCAGTAAAAGAGTTACTGTAATGATTGATACGCCTCTTGATTTAACGAGCAGAGAAGTTACTTGCAGCGGGCGCAGTCCATCAGAGATGTTACTTGAGTGTGGTGGTCCAGGTATCCAGTCCGCTCTGGCGTCAACACAAAAACTTTCGCTATTGAACTCACCAAGAAATCTAATAAAAGTCTCGGCGGCTGCTCCCCGCATTCCCTTTTTCTCATCTTCCTCTCCTCTATCTGTCCCCGCCGCTAAGGTTGGAGAGTAAATACCAACTTCGGAAATGTCGCGCTCCATATCTTCGCTACGGATAATCTCGTAAGTAATTCGGAACCGCGGCGGGGATGGGGTTACACTTTTAATGGACCCGATAGAAGGGAAATGAGAGAGAACAGATCACAGCTCTTCAATCAAGCGATGGAGCATTACTCAACTGTATTTAAACCTGGCAAAAACCACGCAGTGATCTGACGATGCATTTCTTCGCAGTTATAAATAGTTTTGTTGTTAAATAACATTTTTATTTGTGGTTTTACGCCTCGTCGACGTTGAATTCATTTGAGGCGGGATGTGCGTGGGGACAAGGAACGGGAAGGAATTTTACCATGGCCTTTGAAGGATGCATCCCAGCATTCACCTGGAGTGATTTGGGGAAATCGTGGACATTTTTTATTATTATTTTTACTTATAGCTTTAAGCCTCGTCGAGGTCATTAGAGGCGGGATGGGATTGGGGACAAGGAACGGGAAGGAATTAGGCCATAGCTTTTTTTTTTTTTTGAAGGAAGCATCCTGGCATTCGCCTGGAGTGATTTGGGGAAACCATGGAAATCAAAAATCTGGATGCCTGGACGGGGATTCGAATCTGCGTCCTCCCGAATGCGAGGCCAGAACTTCAACCGTTCACCCACCACGCTCGGTGAAACCATGGAAAACCGGAATCTGGTGTTAAATAAAGTAATGTTGTACATATTTCTTACGTAACTGTAACCAGTGCTGTCAATTTAGCGTTTTCATGGCTAAATATAGCTTCAAGTGATTTAGAATGAAAAAATTAAGTTTATCATGTAGCATATTTTTTAGCATTTTATTTCCTTATGAGTCGACTATTTTCTTGGAGTGAAAATTTTAGTATTGTTCATTTATTTATTAGAATAATCTTTCACAATTAATTGTCAAATATGGATAATTTTAAGTTGATGAATTTAAACATTTTAGAAGTGGCTATTTAAAAAATACTTTTGTTTAACAAATTTAAATAATTCAGTTGTTACAAAACATTAAAAAAGTGTTGTTTACTGTTATTTTTAACTACAATATGTATTTTCTATTTCAAATAATATTTCAAATAAAATTTTCATGTCACGAGTCACGACATACGTTTTACCGACACAAGCTAAATAACATTTTCTTCTCTTTTCACTGCATGATACATAGACATTTTTCGTTTTTCTGGTAGAGTTCAATTCTGGTAGAGTTGTTTTTCGGTAGTATTAGGAAATGATAAAGTTACCTAAATGTATGTTTTGTTGAGAAAGATGTTTGGGGGCATAGAATTATTGTTTTATTTTGATAGGTTTACAAATCGGTCCACGTTTTAATGGTAGGCTTACGAGTGGTAGAGGGTAAAAGTGGCAGACATATTTATGGTAGATTTTGCGTTTGGTGGAGATTCCCGAGGTAAAGATGTTTTCCATGGTAGAGCTTTCATGCTGTAGGTTTCGTGAATGATAGAGATGTTACAAGGCAGGAATAATATTTGGCGCAATAGTTTATTGGTATAATTATTTCTTGATGGCATTTTATTTTGATAGAAGTACTGAATGGCATTACTATTACAATTACTCAGCGATTCACTAAAAGCGTGTGTCGGAGGGTACATTACACCTGTAGGGAAGGGTAATAGTATGGAAGGGATATAGGGGACATGGCAGGAGGCGCCGTTGGGCTATTGTGAGGAACCATCCCAGCATTCGTGGTAGACCTGTTAACGGTAGAGATTATTTTGGATAGAGATTTTTCTGGGAGGCATGTTTAATGTACCCATTAATTATGTTGGCATTTTTTTCAGCATTTTCCGAAACCTTTAGCAAATTTTTGGCATTTTCTAAACGTGTATTAGGCATAAAATATTTTTAAATGTTGGCAACACTGGCGGTAACAATGAATTCAATGAACAGAGAATATTGTACAAACTTTTGCCCTGAACGTTCTTGAATAATAACTAATAACTTCCTCCGAGAGTTGTGGGAAGCGGGAATGCTCTGGCCTCGCATTCTGAACCCCACTCGGTCATCCACATTCCTTTCTCAACGGCTTCGCGGAGTCACGCTGGATGAATGCCGGGATAGTTCCTTGAAAAGACTGTAGCCGAATTCTTTACCGTTCCTTTCTTTTTCTTTTTCTTCTTCTTCTTCTTCTTTTCAGCTCTCAAGCTCCGAGGGCGGTTATAACCGCGCTAAAGTCAGTTTCTGCGTCGTTTATTGTTTATTTTTATTTGAAATAAATAGATTTTATAAACAGAATTAATATTTATCTTTTGCAATTTATTTCCTTTTGTTTGCTCTGTCTAAAATCCTCTCATACCAACAGTATTTGACCGTGTCCGGAATATCCTTTAATTAAATTCGTTCCCAAAGATTAGCATGTTCTTTTCTATTCAAGATCTATTTAAATTTTCTCTCCGCAATTATTATCTTTGAACTTCTCGCTATGCAACTATTATTATTATTTCAAAACTCAATCCTCTGCTCGATTATCCTGCATTGCTTATTCGCCCTTTCTACCAACAATTCCCCTAACTTCTTCTTTATCCAGAAATCCTACATTTTCAAACATATCGGAGCAAATCAATCTTTATTAATCCTGCCATTCTTTTAATTAATTCTTTAAACTTTTATTTTGCCAGTATTACTCCCTTTATCAGTCTAAATCAATAATTTTATTTATTTTAATGAATTGCTATGTTACAATACCGTTATAGCCCCCCCCCCCCCTCCCCACACACACACACACAAAGTCGATATCCGCGTCGTTTGTGGATTATCTTTTTTTTTTTTGATTTACTGTCCTTCAAGAATATGAAATTTCCGTCGACCCCCCTCCCCCTTTGTTAGATTTGGTAAGATTTCGCCAGACCTCCCATCCCCCTATTTCGCCACACATAATTAATGGGATCTAGACGTTGACAAAGCGTTAAACCCTAATTTAAAAAATTACATGTGGATATAAGCGAAACACATACTTTCCTGAGCGGTTTATTTGCAGTTGAAACATATTGAGCCAATACGGAAGTGTAATAGACGACGTAAACTGTTAGTTTGATTTCATAGCAACATCTGTGGACAAAAAGTCTAATCATCTCAGGTCGGGTGCGTGACGTCGCTTCTAATGCAATGCTACGTGAGAGAATGAGGAGTTATTAACAGTTCATATCACAACTGTTAGTTTATCTTATTAGTGTAATGGCACAATTTATAATTGTTTGATGACGCACTTCTGCGGACAAATTATTTCTCTTCACACAAAGTTAAATTCGTCACAGTTACTGTGCATAATTCATGTGCATTAGAGCCCTACAACACCGCATACTTTATTTAATAGTAACGTGGAATTCAAATGAATTTTTTAATAGATATTTCGAATATTCATCTAAATTTCTAGAAGATTAGAACTTCTTATTTGTTCGTCGCGACTCAATATTTTACTGAGAACGGTTGCCAGAAACGATCTTAGATGGTTGTACTAACTTTTCGGAGTTAATTGTAGGGCCTGTATGAAATATCAACATCTAACCAAACTACCAATACAATTCTATGTTTGTGTAATATAACTTCTTCTACTCAGATTGCATGTCCGTCTGTTAAACTCTACCTCTAAATCCTAGGGGGCGTCCATTAATTACGTGAACGCATTTTCCCGGGATTCTAGACCCACTCCTCGCCCCTCCCCCCCCCCCCCTCCCGTGGTGAGATTTGATGAGATCTGGCCCCCCCTTATGATGACGTCAGGTCTTGAGGGGACTACCGAACTCGTAGTTAATTGAGACCTTTTTTACTCCCAGTCGGTATCGGCTTCGTTTGTAGACCTTTTTTTAGCTCTACTGTTCTTCAATAAATTAAAAACATGACGAGAGATTTTCGTCAATCTACCCCTCCCCCACCCCTTGGTGGAATTTTGTGGGATTTCACCGGACCCCCCCCCCCCCCTCCCCCACCCTATTTCACCAAACGTGATTGTTTGCAGATGACATAATGCTGTATAAAAGAATCAAAACGATAGAGAATTGTAAACAGTTGCAGGGTGATCTGGACAGGATATCTAGTTGGGTTGGTAAACATGGAATGAAGATAAATGCAAAGAAGAGTCAGCTTATTAGATACACAAATAAAAAACAAAAGGTTAATTATGAATATAAGGTGGGGAAAGAATTGCTTGCTGAAGACTTGAAATGTAAATATCTTGGCATTACATTTGATAACAAGCTTAACTGGGCAGGACACATTGGACAGGTGGTAGGAAAAGGTTCTGCACTTGTTGGAGAGAGTGATGAGGGGATGTACGAGAGAAGTCAAGGAATTGGGTTATAAAACTTTGGTCAGACCATTGCTCGAATGAGGTAGTGTAGTATGGGACCCTCATTTTACGTATCAAATACAGGAGTTGGAGAGGGTGCAAAAAAGGTCTACTAGATTTGTTTCTGGAAATTATCGCAGAATGCAATCAGTGACGATATGATAAAGGAGCTGGAATGGGATTCATTGCAAGACAGGAGGATGAGGAGGGTCATGGGAGTGCACAGGGCATAATACTGGCGATGAGGCATGGAAAGATATTGCAATAGGTATGAAAAGTAGTGCATGGAAGGGAAAAGATGACCATGACCACAAGCTGGCACTCGATTTCAGGCACAAGGGTGTGGGAAGATTCTCTTCTTTAGGTAAGGGTGTCAGTGATTGGAATGAGGTACCAAGAGAAATGATGATTAATTTACCGAAAACGTTGAAAGAATTTAAAGATAAAATTTGTAGAGGTCAAATGTAGGTGGGTGCAGGATAGGGGGAACATGGGGGTGTAGGGAAATTGCCTCCGGAGCCTGTGCTCCATTGCAATTAAATTAAATTAAATGTACTCTCTCTTTCACCTGCAACGTGCGTGGCTACTGACAAATTTTTAAAGTGCATATCGAATACAGCCCCATAAGTTGTGAAAAAAATATCTTTCTACACAGTAAAATCCCAGCACGCCCTTCGTTTTTTCGCTAATTGTTCCACAACAAACAATGTGAGATAAACAGAATAAACAATGATGAAAGCAGACTCGCAGGAAAAAAATGCCTTTCTTCCTGACATTATAATGTTTTTACTACTTCCACAATGCCCGTCAAAAAAAGAAGGAAATTTTTATTGCTACGAAAAAGTTAGGAATGAAATCATAATTTCTGAAACGAATAACTATTTGGACATCAGCTTGTGAACGCTACCAACGTTCTTGTCATTGTATATATTTATTATTGTATTAGTTACTTGCCATACGACAAATAAATAAATAAATATACATCGTGACTTCTTACGTTTTGGGTATATTTTCTCTGAGTTTTAATAAACTTCCTGTTTCTTATTTTCTGTCATAATATTCTTGGGTTGTGTTGCGACCTGGTTCTTGTAACTGCTACAGATAACGGAATGTAAACATGAGACGCTTTTCTCCTTACATGAATTTATGTCTCTAACCTGACATTATAATGTTTTTACTACTTCCACAATGCCCGTCAAAAAAAGAAGGAAATTTTTATTGCTACGAAAAAGTTAGGAATGAAATCATAATTTCTGAAACGAATAACTATTTGGACATCAGCTTGTGAACGCTACCAACGTTCTTGTCATTGTATATATTTATTATTGTATTAGTTGCTTGCCATACGACAAATAAATAAATAAATATACATCGTGACTTCTTACGTTTTGGGTAAATTTTCTCTGAGATTTAATAAACTTCCCGTTTTTTATTTTCTGTCATAATATTCTTGGGTTGTGTTGCGACCTGGTTCTTGTAACTGCTACAGATAACGGAATGTAAACATGAGACGCTCTTCTCCTTGCATGAATTTATGCCTCTAACCGTCGTAAATAAACAAATGGCAAAATGTAAATTTAAACGAACGACGTATATATCTCTGCCACGCATTATTATTTTTTATCTCTGCCCGATGCAGTTACTTCCTCAACAAACAGATGCCCCTGCAACGAGAAACAAACACGCTAACCATACCCTACCTGGCCAGGGCACGTTGTTTTTATGTACGGTAACTTCAGTTTTTTGTTTTTATAAATAATTGTTTCTCTCCTATAGAGTGAGATATTCTTTTTCTTCTGCTGCTGGTCACGATCCTACATCAGTTAAATGTTATTAACAATTTAGTTGATTAATCACTAATCCTTGTTTGTGCGTTACTTAAAATAGCAACTCCATTTTCCAATATGATTATATATATATATATATATATATATATATATATAATTTTTTTTTTTTTTTTTTTGGATGACCGGTAAATATCATGGAGGAATGAAATGTCAGCAAACGACAGTATCATCTTTGGTAGAAATCAAAGATTTTGACGATCAGATTAAAAGTATATAATATTATTTCAAAAACTATAAAATACCTGTCTCATTTTTAGAAAGTGAAGAAGTAGAAAATAATGCAATGTTGTTGTAGGCCATTTTTCCGCAGTTTCTCAGTAAATTAATTCATAAAATAGAAAATAAAGTAGAAAAAAGTTTACAATTTCTTGTCAAAATATGTTCATCTTATAATATCGTTGAACATTTACAACTACTTAAATAAATTTAGGTTCTGCCCCTTTTTTCATAACCAAACAGTGTTTTCCAATGCCAATTATTTTTTCTAATTTTTATGTGATTTTGTCTTGTCCAACTAGGACTAAGTCAAGCCTTCGTTTGGCTTGGATTTACTTTGGATATGTACACATCCGTGTTCCAACTAGGGTTCTTAGCCCTAGAGTTCAACGTGGAATCCGAACCACGGAAGCTTTCTGCCGAACTTCAGATTGACAGCAGATGTGAAGGTCGGGACAAGGATTCGAACCGGAGACTTTCGGATAAGATGTCTTAACGATTAAGCCACCACGCCGGTCTTTTTTTATTTTATTATAAAAGAAAAATAGAGAGAAAAACAATGGCTTGGACGACCGTTGCGGGATACGTATTTGGTAGCACATATTAAAACTCTAATCGTTATCGCGCCCTAAAGCCCCAACAACAACAACATCTAATCGTTATATGTTTCAGATCCTCATAGGAGTTAATTTGAATAGAAACGTAATTATGCCATGGCTCTGCCCCTTACATGGCTTCAAACATGGCGCACGAAACGTAACATTAGAAAGCTTTACAGTATAATCAACCTCGCTATTAGTTCGTCTATCTGAATTTTTCCCCTGTGAAACTCTTTAAACATACATCTCTGACGTCGCCACTCACTCTGCGTGACACGTCAGGACAGCGCAATAACGAACAAGTGACACGCGGCACCCGAAGAGATATGCGACAGGTATTTGTCAGCGTTGCGTGCCCCTGTTGCCGGAGGAGTAGTATATGTGCTGATCGATGGCGCCACGTCATATACCGCCGCCATGATTAAATTCACAGCGCAATGCGATTGTTCAATTCTCGTGGCGGAGTCCGCCCCGAAAATTAGAGTTGATTGCGGAGGGCGCGACAGAGCAAAACAATGCAAACATCACGAGCAAATCTGCGATATTAGATTTCGTCAGACGTTTGTGACTCGAACTGGGCTGTGAAGTCTGACGTTAAATTTGTTTAACTGAGATTCCAATTACATTTCTTTAGTTTCTTATATACTTGGTGAGGGAAAGATATCGATATGAGAATTTTTTTTTTTTTTTTTTAACAGTTTAACGTCCCTTTTTAACAACGTGGTCTTTAGAGACGGGAAAGGATGGGGGCAAGGAATGGGAAGGAATTCGGCCATGGCCTTTTGAAGGAAGCATCCCGGCATTCACCTGGAGTGATTTGGGGAAACCATGGAAAACCCAAATCTGGATGCCCGGACGGGGATTCGAACCGCCGTCCTCCCGAATGCGAGGCCAGAACGCTATCCGTTACACCACCACGCTCGGTATATATGAGAATTAAGAGAGGAGAATGGAAGGGTAAAGATGACCACGATCGCAAGCTCGTACTTGATTTCAGACATAAGGGTAATTTTCTTTCGCAAGCGAAGGTGATAGAAATAAATTACCAAGAGAAATGATGAATAATTTGCCAAAAACACTAAAAGAATTTAAAGTTCAAATTAATTGAAGGTAAAAGTGGGTTGGAAGAAGAGAGGACAAACAAAAGTAGTGTATAGGGAAATTGCCATCGAAGCGGGCACTCCATCGCAAATATATCAATTTTCATTTTTACTTATGGCTTTACGCCTCGTCAACATCAAGGTCATTAGAAGAGAGATGGGATTTGGGACTAGGAACAGGAAGTAATTCGGTTTTGACCTTTTGAATGAAGCATTCCGGCATTCACCTGGAGTGATTTGTGGAAACCATGGAAAACTCAAATCTGTATGCCCGGATGGGGAATTAAACCGGCGTTTTCGCGAATGCGAAATTATATCAAATCGAGGGCGTATCCAGGATCAGAACGGGGGGGGGGGCAAAATCTAAATTATGGGGTGCAACTCGTATTTTTTTCGAGGAAGTGGGGTGGGGGATTGAAACATGACGATTTCTTACAAAATGAAACTCAAACCTATTGAGGAAACTATTTTTATTATTGATTAACATAGTAATCCAAGGACCTACAGTTAATCAAGATCGTAACTCAATTATAGTTTTTTTATGTAAACATTAATCGTCTCGGATTCTCAGTAAAAATTTTAATAACTTTATTTGTCAATATCTCACGGTGTACTTTCAGGAAATTTCGATGTACACTCATGAGGCATAATCCAGTCAATCCTTCCTCTCCCATAGTGCTCCTGAGCCAGTTCTTCACTCGTCGAAGGGTACTGAAGGCAACTTGATTTTTTTCTAGGGGGGAGGGGGGCAGCACCCCCCCCCCTGCCCCTCGCTGGATATGCCCATGTATCAAATTAAATACACACCTAAAAATTAGTGCCTTTAACGTGATATAGACTACATATATATTTTATGTTATTTGTTTTATTTTAACCGGCGGACAATACCTACGTACAGTACATGCTACACACATCTTTGTGCTCTATCCACGTAAGGTGCTTGATCTGAGGACACTCCAGTTAGATTTCTCTGTACCTAAGTAATATTACAGTTGGACATTGAACATAGTGACATTTACAGAACGTATAACATATCTGATATTTAACAGCCCTTTAATCTAGATTCATAAGCAGTGAATATTTAGAAACTTTTGCTGTAAAATTCTCGTTTTAAAAGTAAGAGAGGAATTGGTTAGAAACCGGAAAGATGACGCTTGTACTGTACAATGAAAACGATTGTAGCGGAAGTGTTTGAACTGTTTGATGTTAAATTAATTTTCTATTAGCTAATACGAGAGTCGATCGAAAAGTAAGTGATGCATCTTAATTAGTTAAAATGTTTAACAAATTGGGATAAACTTTGTATTTATTGAAAAATAAATATAAAAGTATATTTTTACACTGTCACCCAGTAAGATTTTGTGACTTTATGACTTTGCACAAGTTTAGAAATATCGACTTAGCAACAGTCAACTGTGGCTAATTACAGTTCTTAATCTGTATGATAACGCCGCTTCGTGACTTCATTTTTCGTGGATCCAAGCACGTGAATATAACACAGACACAAACACGGATTGCTTTGCTTGAGGCGGTTGCAAACTTACAGAATACGTTCCAAATATAAATGTTCTAAGAATAGTTATCGAACTGATAATGTGATAATCATATCAGTTGCTCCTGTTAAGTATGATCTATGGCTAATGGAAAAGGAGACTGTTATTATTGTGAGACAAATTAATGTATCGGATATCGAGCAACGAAAATAATTGCGATGGAACGCTTGCGCTCGTGGGAACCTTCCAACGCGTCTTTTAACAAGCACGCTCAGCAAGGGTCCAATCTAGTTCTTCTTTCCTTCTTTTATGACTTGGAGTAGTTTTCTCCTTTCACCAACCCATTCCTGCACATTACTTATTTTATCAACCCAGCTTATCCTCTCCATTCTCCTCCACATCCACATCTCAAATGCTTCTTACCGTTTTTCATCTTCTCGTCTTAGCGTCCAAGTATCTGCCCCATAAAGAGCCACACTCCATACAAAACATTGTCCAAGTCTTTTCCTGAGAGTTTTGTCTATTTTTTCAGATAGTGATATAAGCGGTTCAAAGATTGCCGCACATCTGTTGATAGTGGCCCAACCTCAGGGCGGCCTTCAACGACAAAAACATCGGATAATATTAAACGTGTGCTACTTTAGATCAATGAAGATCGTCAGTTGACTGTAGGAGAACGAGAATGTGATCTTGGAATACCGAAAACTTGTGTTTGGAAGATTTTAACTAAACATTTGTTAATGGTTCGCTAACGGTGGAGCAGAAAAACAATCGTCTCGAAATCGCTCATGCCAATAATGATGAAAATCTGCTTAAAAAGATTATAACTGGTGATGAATCATGGATTTGTGGTTATGATCCCGAAACAAAAAGACAATCTTCGAAGTGGAAGCTGTCGTCGGAGCCACGACCGAAAAAAAGAGGGGGGAAGTCGGAGAAATGTCAAGTCGTTGCTGATTTTTATTATTATGAGGGTGTTGTGAGAGGTGGTTATGGGGCCAGAACACGCCATACCTACGTTTAATGTGGAGTCCAATTACGTTGATGAAGCCATTAATTTACGACGTATGTATTGTGAAGCAAACAAGCAGCGACAGTTCGCAGTTGGCTGAATCTGCCAGGATCCACATTTAAACGGGGACAGTTCGCATACTAAAATTCAGCAAGTGCCAGGAACTTGTAACTCTCGTAATTCGGGGATTCCACCCAGTACCGAACAGGAAACATATATTCCCGTTAAAAAAAAAAAAAAAAAATTGAAGAACTGTCGAACAAAATGTAATAAATACACTTCTGCTCAAAGCACTTTTTTTATCCCTTAGTCTTTGGCCAGCTAAATCTGAATCTAAACTCATTTTCAAACAAAATCGCATAAAACTGTACTAAAAGTTGGCTCTAAGTTTTTGATTTGGATCAAAACGGTATAACTATAGAAAAAAAATTCAAGAGCTTCCGAGACACGAGACCGATTTCGTTCAAAATGGAATAATTTTCATAAAAATTCGTCAAATGTTAATAAATAACATGTATTTTTTATTTTATATATTTTTTTTTCACTTTCCACTTTTTAATAAGGCAACACTAGCTTTTGTTTTTAATAGTAGAGAAATTAGTAAGCATAGCATTGTAATATAACTATTGTTACAAAAGCATTTCGGAAGCAAACTTATGAATAATTAAGTTGGTACAAACAATGTTTAGGAAACCTGCAGGAAAGCAATGAGAGTGAGAGGGAAGATAATGAAGAAGGATGCCTGGAAGATGGACGTGACGAAGGTTGTGACTCCGAGGAAATGGACATTGTGCACAGAATATAGTAAAAGCACTGATGTGTGTGTGTGTTTTTTTTTTATTATAGAACTGACTATTTTTCAGATCAGACTTAATTTTTTAATGATTAATAAGTTAAAATATTATTATAATAGAGTAAATAAAGGTTTTCCGAACTACTTATGCTTTAATTAACCCAACCTAACACATAAATATATTAGCGTTTGCGGTCAAAATCGCTTAATTGTATCCTGGTGCGTAATAATTGCATCGGTGGCAAACAAAACGGTATAATTGATTTTTTTTGAATTTGAATATCTTCCATTTTATTACTGATAGGAATTTTGATTTTACATTACATCAAACGGAATTGAAAACACCGTATGAGTAAATAGAAAAACTACCATAAAATCTAACTGCATGTATGTTTTTTCCTATAAAATTTGAATTTGTGTAATTATTACAGTTTGTTCGCCAGCTCCTCAATTCTTACTGATGTGCAGAAAGACAAAATTATTTGTGTATTATTCAGGAAGTGATAACGTAATTACAGCGCTACCTTGATTCCAGTTGCCAGTGTAGCGGTGGCGTGTCATTGCGCGGTGGACCAGTTTAGCAGTGGTGGACAGAGCCGCAGAGTACTTATCGCGCGAGTTGTCCTCGCAGACGGGCGACCGGACTGGCTATCTGGCCGTCTGTTTGCAGAGCGAGGGTCAACACGCCGGCCAAACAATGGCGGCGGTGGTGGTGGCGTGTCTGTGAACTGGACTGGAATGCCGACCGCACTCTGCCAGATTAGTTTAACGCCGCCAGATCGAAGTCACGGACTGTCCTCGCTCACTGCGAGCAGCTTCCAAATTTACATTAAATTTGAATTTAATGCCCCGAAAAGGAACAAGGGCCGAAGCAGAAGTTCCTAATGGAGGCTTAAAATAATAGAACTAGGGCATACTTTTTTATTATCAATATTAATCAGTTACTGCTTGTCGACTTGGAATTTATTACGACCATTTATTATTATTATTACTATTGGCGAATTCTCCCAATAAATGGAAGACGTTAAGCAAATGACCCAACCAAATTTTCTTTGAGTTCTTCTTGTTGTTCCAGTAGGCTTTCATTCTTTCCGAGAAAGCTTGTTTGCGTTCTTCCGACCACTTTGGTCGATATTGTTTTTGTTTTGGTTGCTCAGTTGTAACTTTCCAATTTTACTATTATTATTATTATTATTACTCCGCGATTCACTAGAAGTGTGTGGCGGAGGGTGCATTGCACCTATCCGTAAAGGTAATGGTTTGGAAGGGATATACGGGATATGGCAGGAGGCGTCCATGGGCTATTGTTAGGAACCATCCCGGCATTCGCCTGGAGTGATCCGGGAAACCATGGAAAACCCACATCAGGATGGCCGGAGTGCTATATCGAAAGCTACTTCTGCCGGATTTTAACTTTACTCTCCCGGTAATTCCCTAATTGCTCGTGGAAAAAATGAGTACAGAAATGAATCTGTTTTGGCCCTGATTTCTCGTATCTTATTTTGCGGTCATTCAGAGATATGAATGTAGCTGGTGGAAATATTTGTTTGCTGTCATTTCGAAATACGTTAGTCGAGAATTTTTCAATTAGCTTCTGTCGAGAGAAACGCCTTCGGTGTTCCAGGTCTTTCCAACCTAACTCCTTCAACATAGCACTTTAGCTCTCCCTCCAACTATATATACCTGTCACGAATCGGGAGGCTCTTCTATGGACCTTCTCTAATGCCTCCATTAACCCTTTTTGGTGGGGACACCATACAGAATAACAATATTCTAAGTGAGGACGCACTAGTGACTTGTATGGACTCGATTTAACTTCCGGAGTCCATTGTTTTAAATTACGACCTAAAAATCGGAACATACTATTTGTTTTCCCAATTACATTCTCGATGTGCTCATTCCACGACAAATTATTACGAGTTGTTACCCTTAGGTATTTAGCAGAATCTACCGTCCTAAGGACAGTACCATTAGTTGTATATTCAGATCTAAATGGTGTCATATTTTTACTTAAATGCATGACGCACCGACTGTCCTCGCTCACTGCGAGCATATTTGAAATTTACGTTAAATCTGACTTTAATGCCCTAAAAAAGGAACAAGTGCCGAAGCAGAAGCTTCTAATCGGAGCTTAAAATGAAATAATTAGAGCGGACTTTCTTATCATCAATATTACTCAGTTACTGCTTGTTGACTTGGAAGTTATTACGGCCAATTAAGCAGGATGAAAATAGGGCGTCGTAATTACAAGTACAGTATATGTGAAATTTTTACAGAAAATCTAAGTATAGATTAAGTGAAATAACTCGCTGAATCGTGCGATGTAATTAATTGTATATCTGAGAATTATCATAGAATTCGCCATGTGTTTGTACTCTAAATAGTGATTATAGCGTTATTAAAATATTTGTTTCACATGGCGACAGAGACATGATTCAGTTGGGCTATTAATTCTAACACTACTCAACGATTTTTTTTTTTTTTTACATGGTGGCCGTGCAGGACTTTGCTTCACATGATTTCCGTTACAAGACTCAATTAAGTAATTACTTATAGCACTATCCAACAAGTTGTATCGCATGTCAACTGCGAGAGAGCGATTTAAACCATGAAAATTCTCAACAAGTTTCATAATAGCCTGACAAAATATCGAAACATTGTCCTTCTGAACGAAATGTATGAAAATTGCTGAATATCTTATTAAATATTTAAGTTACATCGAATTATAATAAACAGTCTAAGCAGAAAGGAAAATTACCGTGTGTGTATTTGCCTGTACGTGTATATTGTAATCTCCCCGCTTATTGTGATTATGATGATTCTGCTTTTACTTTCTAGGGCTTGTTGTCATCTTCTTCTAATTACCTTCCGTATATTCCTTCGTGTCTTTCTTATTATTTATCGGACTTCTTATTCCCAAAGATTGTTCCCTAGAGCCATATACACTTAAGAAATCTTAACAGGGTTAACTGAAGAGAATTACAATAAAATTAATTATTAGGATGACTTTCCCCATTTTATTAAAACCTTCAAATATAGCTCATCACTTTACTAATGTAAACTTCAAGAGCTTACTACCCCTTTCTTCTGAATGGGATTTACTGTCTGATTAGTTCATTAACTTTAAACATCTTCCTTACAACAACATTCACAATAATGTTACCACTGCACAAATATTAGAGAGAGTAGAGTATTAGTTATCTTAATTGCCACATGGCCTGGTTGTCGTCATAGTGCAGCTTCGCCACTGACTGCACTGCCCTGATACAACACGCTGAGAGTGAGTACACGTGCCTTAGGCTTTTATAACGCATGTATAACGGGATTCTTAAGGTGAGCCAATGATAGGGTTTCACTTTAGTCCGGGTCTAGACGGAGCTACCACCCTCGACAAACGTACCTGAAGGGAGCTTACCATAACACCTCATTCTTATGGACTCTAAGCCGCCCACACACCTACCAAGAAATAGATTTTATTTTCCAAGGTTGGTGGGCTGCAACTGAGTTAATGCGCCTGCATGTCTGGTTATTAACGTCACAGCGAACAACCCGCCAAAACCCAAAATGGCTGCCACATGAGCTTCTCTTCTAAAATGTCTTTCACCTTTATTATATTACCTTACTCCTCTCTCCCCATATACCAAAAATATTGCTCTTAATTATTCTTAATACTAATCCTTACAGTTCTCTAGTAAGTTCCATTTTTTCCCCGTTCTTTGCAGTTATTATTTATTAATATTTCTCGATCACCACTACCGCATTATTATTTCCGTGACGCCACAATGTATTTGTGTGTTTGTCAGTATGTGTGGGTCTATTTGTGTGTTCGTCTGTATGTGTGTGTATTTTTCGTGTGTACATATTTACCCACAGTTTAGTAACAGTGCATACTAAAGTAGTTTTCTGTATTCTGAATATTCCATTATAAATAAAAATTCAGGTAAATTGTTAGTGTAAACGTATAATTAAAAAAAAAAAAACTAGAGGTTGATTATGACTATAGATTGGGGGAGTAATTGCTTGTTGAAGACTTGAAATGTATAAATGTTGGCATAACATTTGGTAATAAATGGCAGGGCACATGGGGTAGATAGTACTAAAAATTTTCAAAATCCTCCATTTTCTGTAGAGAGTGAGAAGGGTATGTACCAGAAAGAGGGAACTGGGTTACAAAGCTTTGGTTAGACCATTACTTCAATATGGTACTGAAGCATGGGATCCACATTTGTGCCATCAAAAACAGGAGTTGGAAGGAATCCGCAATTAGGGCTGCATATTTTGTCTCTGGAAGTTCCTGTGGAATGCAATCAGTAACTGGTATGATAAAGGAGAGTTAGAATGGGATTAACTGGAAGACAGGAGGAGGGTAAAGAGAGTGGTGGAAATGTAGAAGGCGTAAATATAAATTTCTTACAGGATTAACGCTGCATTGAAATACTCCTACTTCTTCTTCTTCCCGACGTTTCGACCAGGGCTTAGGTCTTCTTCAGGAGCCGTCTACTGAATCTGCTACAGACTGGGATCTGCTGGAGACTGGCATGGCTGGTTTTTTTAAATATTTATTTGGCGTTTGGTACAAACCATACAGCCAGCTTGGTTACAATTTAGTTATTTATACATGTGAGTTTTGAATAGTTCTGACATCTGGTTTCATTTGTTATACGTTGATCTACTGGACATCATAAAACACGTTCTCAATATAACACCATATAATAGAATATAAATATAATATAAAAAACAATAATACAATATGATACAATATTGCAATGAAATACAATATAAAATTCATAAGATACCGTTTTCACATAAATTATTTACAACTTAAAATACAATATATAATTTGCATCATGTAAATACAAAATTCAGCATACAAGTTTTCTAATTTGTTCCAGTGGTTACGTGTACACTTAAGCCACAGTATAAAATATACAGCCTTTGGCTGGTTGTTCATGTATTTGTACTGTCGATTGTCCTACACTATCGATTAATCCAGAGATATGCTTTCTACGATTTAATATCTATGGATCCAGAGTTAATTATTTATCTAACACAAATTTCGAACCCTGGCTAAGGCCGTAACCACCATCCTTGTTGAGGTTGTTTGGCTGTTTGAATATTTCAATAGCCTCTCTTACTTTACTTTGTAGAAAACCTTCGGCTTTAGCTAGCACTCTTGTATTTTCCCACAGTATTTTATGTTCTTCTTCCATCTGGTGTTCGGCAATAGCTGATTTCGTGGGATGTCTCATACAGTTCGGGTGTGACTCTTATGTTCACGTATCCTCGTTCGGTTTAGCCTGTAAATACCTTTCCGCAATTACAGGGTACTTTATGAATTCCGCTGTTTTGTAAAGGAGACTTTCGATCTTTGAACGTTCGCAGTTTTTCTTTCACTTTGTTTCCACTTCTAAATATGGGTAGAATGTTAGATTGCGTTAAAATTCTCCCAATTTTTTCAGATACACCTTTCACGTATGGCAGCACAGCTTTTTGTTTCTGGTCTTTACAGTTTTTCTTCTGCTTAGTTGTCATTGCCTTTATTATCATATTAGACCCATAGGCGTTATCTGTGAGTGATCGTTTAAGATGTTCTTTTTCATTCATTAGATGTTCTTCTAGTATTCCAATACAGCGTTAGTCCCGTAAGAAATTTATATTGATATGACGGCTGCGAAAACAACAAAATCTTTTATAGAAGGCGTATTGGTGATGTGGCGTGGCAAGATATTGATGGAATAATTAATAGTGGTGCAGGGAAGGTAAAAGATGACCATGACCACAAGTTGGCCCTCGATTTCAGTTAAGGGAATTAGAGATTAGAATAAATTATCATGGGATGTGAAGAATAATTTACCAAATTCGCTGAAAGAATTTGAAATTAACGTTCGTAGAGGGCAAAAGTAAGGGGATCCAAGTAAAATAAAAAGTGGGCGAGTAGGGAACTTTCCAGCGGGCTGTGCGCTCCGTCAGTTTACGTAATATGTCCAGTTAAATAAGCCTCTGACTCGTTCCTCCAGGCAAATTCGAAAGAGAAACGGAACTGGAAGAGTAATTTCCAGACTGCTGAGGGCATAAGTCTCTCCCTGAGCCGCATTTAACGGGAATGCCTCTTTTCCGGGAGTCTATATTTCAGGCCTGCTGGAGTGGGCCCACACGTCACGTGCAGTCGGCGCGTCATCAGCGCTCCAGCAAGGCCCTGGAGGACTCTGGACACTCCACAGGTAATCGAAGTCGTACGTCAGACCAGCCGCCCCACCTGGAGAACGAGCAGTCCTTCGTCAGGGCCCGCAGTACTGATTGGACGCAATGTCTCTAATTAATTGCAATCTATCCCGGCATCATTCTCTCCAGTGATGCAATCCTCCAGCTATCTATATCCTTAGCTAATCTTCTCACTTACACGCACCCAATGTCCTGTTACTTGCTTCAGGTACCATAATTCTGAAGCAGTCATTTATTTTGAAACAAAACTCTGACCATATCTACTATATAATTTCCTAAGTTCACTCACTCGCTCGCCTCGATAGCTATTGGCTGGAGATCGGTGTCACGTGTCAGTCTTCACTCGTAAAACAGCAACTAGACAAATCTTTAGAAGAAATTCCAGATTATGTCCAGAATTTAATAACTAAACAACTGCTACAAAATTAATTGCCATAACACATTCATTAAGTTTGCTTTCCGTTGCATTTCATAGATTTAAAAAAAATCGATAAACTATACGCCTGAAAAAACGTGGAAATGCTTTTCAGTGACATGTTAATGAAAGCAACATAAAAAACGTAAAAAAAAATTAAACTTTAAAAATATTTAACTACTCATGGTCTCATGGCTGTAACCACGAATGCCAATTGTCCTTCCGGCTTAGAACAAATTTAAATTCAATTAAAACTTTCACTAATGTTGTTGCTTGACCAAAGTTTATGCATTACTGTTTATTTGTTTTTTAGGTATTTTACTGACCACTTTCGGTAATGGTCTTTGTTCGTGTTCGCTGTACGTGAGTTATTAGGTTATTTAAAGTGGACGTAAGACCAAATATGTTACGGAATCGAGTATTCTGGTAATTCATTTCTTTGGAGTTGCTCAACTGTTTAATAGTCTGGAATCTGTATTAAGTTCTCTGGCCGTTACAGGCACAATGACCAAAGATTACACTATTAATTTTTACCTAGTCTCAATAAAAAAGCAAACAGAAATTCTTCAAATTTTACAGGAGATCTTTAAGTGTCAAATACAAGTCAAGTTTGTATTCAGCAAATTCGAGTCTACGACATTTGAAACCATTATACAATAACGCGATCGTCCCTGTGCGTGTTTAATACCCACGTCTACTAATACTTCTGAGTTCTTCAAGCTCAACCATGTTATTCACCATAAAGGTGTAACTCAGTCACGTTCATTTTTGGTCAGATCAGGTTAACCCTAGAAACTGGAACTATTCTAGACCCGTGACGATACGCAAAAAACTATTGTATTCATAAAAACATTCATATGATATTATAACCTAAGATCCGGCTGCATGGTTTCTACGTCCATCTATTATTTGATTGAAATGCAATTTTTATGTATAATTATTAGTAGCGGAATACGATTCTGCTAGGTGGCCTATCGAAATTTGGCCACAAGTATTTTTATTTAAATTTTCAACAACAAAAATTTCAAAAAATTTCGTTCACTGAGATACCGTTCTACATTGTCAACATAGTTATTTCCCAACTGCTTCGCTGGTATCATCGTCGTGATGATTAAGCTGCGCCAATCTCTCCGCCTGTCTGTCTCCAACTTCGCTCGATCCTATGACCCGTTGAGTCCCGAGCCACTCAGAAGATTCTAAGAGAGCTTAGAAAATTCTAGCGCCGACCGACGGACTTATGGCCCCTGCACTCTTGTTTTTCTCGTCACTTCCCCCACTTCTGCCTGATGGTGGGGAGGCTTTTCGAACAATGACTATCTCTCGTGTCCTCCCAACCTTTTGGCAAATGACGTCTTTGCTCTGCTTAAATCGCTGAGTGTCTGACCTAGTCGGGCTGTGTTGCATCCTACTCACCACATTCCTCTCACAGGTTGTTTCTTTTTACTGTTGCAATTGACCTGCTTGAAGCTTGCGTTGTGAGAAATCACAACTGCCTTAATATTTTATTAAAAATCTCTGTGGGCCACCACAATTTATATTTGCTGTAGATATTTTCTTTATAGTCACTGGCCACAGATGTTGCTGGTATAGTAAACTTGAAGAAATGAATTGCCATAACACTGCGTTTAACCCCTGCTTGGGTACTAGTACGTAATTTACAAGGGACAACCAGAACACAAAAATATCATTTTGGTAAATAAAAATCAATCAACCTATTTTATTTGTTAGTCGGTGAGGAGGTTGTGGTGTTGTTAGCTTCCATTTTCTCGTCAGTGTACTGCAGCCAACATACTGTTAACTTTGTGCCAGCCCTTGCGTATCAGCCAGGATCCTCGGTCTACTGCATTATTTCCGGGCTCATCACAACACTAAGTATTTATGACGCACTCAGCCCTCCTCATAGATTTATCTAGTCTCTCTCCCCACAGGCCGTTAAGGGGCAAGCAGAGATGAGGCACTCAAATCATACTTCACCTTGCTTCTGTTAAGGTTCTGCTCATAATTCCAAATTCATAGTGTCACGGATTGAGACAGTAACAATTTATGTAGGTCGTTATAAAATTCTTGCTAAATCCCAAAGGAAGGCTATCAGCCCACGTTGTGGATGGTTTCGCATTGGGGAGGACGCGGATTCGATTTGAGTTTTTCCATGGTTCTCCCAAATCACTCCAGGAGAATGCCGGTGTAGTACTTACAAAAAATTTCCATTGCCGAATTACTTCCCGTTCCTTGTCCCCAGTACTTTCCCGCCCCTAGTGACTTCGCCGTCGACAAGGGTAAAGCCAGAAGCATAATAAATAAATAAATAAAAGGAAATATCCGAGATGAATATCCTTCCTTAAAGTCGTGAGCCCTGTTTTTCAAAGCGTTACCGAGATGGTTCTGGATGTAGGGATGTAACGGGTCTCCACATCCGCAAGTGCGGAACTTTCGCGTGAAATCTCACATCCCCTTCGCATCCGCAATATTTATTGCGGATGTATAGCGGATGTTTTGTTTACATTGCAATATATTCCTTTCTCTTTATACGAGATTCTGCCCATCGTCTCTTAGCTAACAACGATGTGGTATGGTCTGACGATCTTGCAATAAAAATAACAATGACCTAAAGGGTGTTATTACCTAAGCAACCGATTTTCCAGGTTAAACTTGCATGTAAAGTACAGCGCCTTCTTCACGGCCCAACTTACAGGACATCCGTATAGAACTAATAGGATGCGCTCACCCATTCAAGCCAGTAAAAGGAGTCCAACAAAATTTTTCCAAGCAATCCTTTCCACTCATTCTTTCTCGCGGCACACCATGTGTCCTTATCGCATACTCGCAGCATATTTCATTCAATCATGATCTAACACCATAGCTTGTTGGACAGCAAGGACTCGTGTCGGTTGTTTGGGATGCCCAACATCCAACATGTCCCGCGTGTAGTTCTCTAACCCTTTTCACGGCCCATCAAGGTTCTTTATCGAAAATCGGATGAACGTAGGTCCTTCAAGTTGTACTGTGAATGGGCCGCTAGAGCGGTGGAAAGGCGGGTGGCGGGCACGGAGATTTGCTGTGGTGGCTTGGCATTGTGCTTGGCGGTTGGATTAGTGGAGCCGCGGACTCCGCAAAGTTCACATGACAAAGATTGTATTTTTACGCTCGTGTGTCGTTATTTAAATAATTTAATTCACATGTGAAATCATCCTATATTTTTTATTGTTGGAAAATGAGGCGAAAAAATAAACAAATGTGGCAGTATTGCTTGGAAATAGACGTTACTTTTGAAAAATGTAGAATTTGGCATACAAAATACAGTTATTTTGATTTTAAGTTTATTTTTGATAAAATATTAAAATCTAAATAATTATAAATTTATTTTCCATTTCCGCATCCGCATCCACAAAACATCCGCATCCACGGATGTTATGCAAAAGTATCCGCATCCGCATAGATGACTTCCGTTACAACCCTATTCTGGATGAAGACAAAACGCATGACAATTCTGGTAGATTGAAAATGTAAGAAGCCGATTTGTCAATGAAAATATCGTCCCTAAACTAGTAATTTTATTCCTATACGCTCAAAAGCGTTTCAGCCTTGTTGGTTGGGGCATCATCAGTGAGATTTTTGATACAAATAGTGACATGTTGGTCAGGAAATAGCTGTAGTTGAAAATTTTCGGAGAACACAACATCTTGCTGCCGTTCTGCATTAATTCTTTTTTGACAACGTCAATGTTTCACTGTTTCTAAATGGTGACCACTTAAAAACAGTGACGTTGTTAAAAAAGGAGCGACGCAGAACGGCAACAAGATTTTGTGTTCAACGAAAAAGTGCTACTACAGGTATTTCCTGACCAATATGTGATTGTGTCAAAAATCTCACTGATGATGCCCCAGTCGACAAGGGTGAAACACCGTCTGAGATTATAGGAATAAAATAACGATTGTTAAGAGACGGTATTTTCATTTACAAACCATTAAAAAAACAACTGCCGAAGAATGGCCAGTAACTAATTAAGTATGAAGCCGACTTTATAAGGTTTTTAAAAACCGGCAATTGCCTATACGTACTAGTTATTTCGCCTCGTGAACCTATATTGAATTGGTAAAAGACGCTGGATGAAAACCGGCACAAAAAATATCAAAATAACAGTAATCGAATGCTCTCCGTGGCCGGAATAAAAAGTTTACATGATTCCCGGATAGCACCGGGTCCTAGTATTAAATTCCGTTTTTATAAAACATTATTAAATTCCATTTAATACCAGGAACCTGATTGCATGGAAACGAAAAAATAATTTTTCGTTCTTCTCGTATTTACACAAGTCAATCGTTGCTAACAAAAAGCTAAGCTTGGTCACCGTGCCAACGTGACCATATTGCTGACGTCACGCATCCGGTCTTAGTTGGCTGTTAGCAACGACCAGGGATGCTACTACCAACTCGAGATTATGCACGTTACTCAATAACATTTCCATCAGCAAAGAAATTATATACCAACATACTAATCATTAGTTGCTTTTTCTTTATTTACTAGCCGCAAAGCACTTAAAAAATGACATGTTTAACTGACTGTTCTGGCAAGTCACATCTTCACAGTTGCTGAACTAAATAGAATTGTTACAAAGCAAAGCTCAATGGAATGCTTCGTGCCTTGCTGCTGTGGCAAAAAGTATCAGTTGACATCATGGTCCAGGTAGCATTTCAACCTAACCACTAACTCCGCTAATACTGCCCGAAGAAAATCAAAGCTTCAATCTACGAATTCATTCATTCACTTTATCGCATGTTAGTGACATCGTGCATCGCGACATAAGCTTGGTCCAAAATCTTCACGGGTTCTTACAGTTTCTTTTTTGTTATCCGTGATTCGGATCGATATTACAACTTTTGAAGGGTTGAAACAGTTGCATGCGGTTAATACGATGATATCGTCATGCCAGTAAGATCAAGGATGTTCCGCCATAAGTTGGGACTGGTAAAAGCTGACAGTGCAAAAGGGGTTGAATTACGGTAAGATAAAACAAGCTACGGACAGCACAGCTGGAGGTAACGTGACACAATTATGAAAGTAGTAAGGCACGGTCGTTTGCAGTGAGAGTATGTGTAGTAGTATACTGAATATCTGAAGGGTAGCTGACGGCAAAACGGATCTCTAAATGTAAATAGGAAACTCGTTTAATTATGTTTTAAAAGCTACACCGTTAGACGTTGTTGATCCACCAACGAACGATGAGTGCGTGACGGAGTCATTAATTTAATTTAATTGGAATGGAACTCACGCTCCGGTGGCAATTTCCCTACACAGCCAACTTCCCCCTATCCTGCACCCACCTACATTTCCCCTCTACAAATTTTATCTTTAAATTCTTTTAACGTTTCCGGTAAGTTATTCATCATTCCCCTTGGTAACTCATTCCAATCCCTGACACCCTTACCTAAAAAAGAGAATCTTCCTACAACCTTGTGCCTGAAATCGAGTGCCAGCTAGTGGTCATGGTCATCTTTTCCCTTCCATGGACTACTTTTCATACCTACTCCAATATCTTTCCATGCCTCATGGCCAGTATACGCCCTGTACACTCCCATTACCCTCCTCATCCTCCTCCTATCTTGCAATGAATCCCATTCCAGCTCCTTTATCATATCTGTCACTGATTTCATTCTGCGATAATTTCCAGAAACATACCTAGCAGCCCTTCTTTGCACCTTCTCCAACTCCTGTATTTGATACTCAAAATTTGGGTCCCATACTACACTACCATATTCGAGCAATGGTCTGACCAAAGTTTTGTTACCCAATTCCTTTACTTCTCTCGTGCATCCCCTCATCACTCTCTCCAATAAGTGCAGCATTTTGAAACCTTTTCCTACCACCTGTCCAATGTGTCCTGCCCAGTTAAGCTTGTTATCAAATGTAATGCCAAGATATTTACAGATATTTAAAGTCTTCAGCAAGCAATTCTTTCCCCACCTTATCTTCATAATTAACATTTTGTTTTTTATTTGTGTATCTAATTAGCTGACCTTTCTTTACATATATCTTCATCCCATGTTTACGAACCCAACTAGATATCCTATCCAGATCACCGTGCAACTGTTTGCAGTCCTCTATCGTTTTGATCCTTTTATACAGCATGTCGTCTGCAAACAATTTAATTTCAGATAGACATTGACCAAGGTTAGCGTTTTATAAGCATAGTTATTGATTCGATGTAGACGATTTCGTTAAATTATTATTTGACAGATATGTAAGATAAAAGCTTTAATTTGCGAGTAGTAATCTTAGCGGGTGTTTTGACTGAACTGAAATTTAGTCTGGGTATGAATGTCATTTTACAACACGGGATGGAGCATGTGTAATTTAACATTTACAAAAATGATTTTAGTTGTTTTCATGAACGCGACGTTACTGAAAACGTTATTTCGTGCGGATGAAAATAGTTCCACATTTATTGCGATCTGCGGCACGTCAACTCTTTGCAATCTTAATCGCATATTATATGGTTCCACTGTTCTATGAGTCCTCCGGTTTATTCCAATCCTGTGTAGCACTGATCTAGCCACACCAACGAAACTTACGTTTTACAAAGCAGTTATCTTCCCCTTCATACTCTACGGATGCCAAGTGTGGGGGAACAGCAGCTAAAATCAACATAGATCACCTCCAGCTACTATAGAACAAATATCTACGAGTTATATTAAGAGCATCTAGATTCACACCAAATGTCTTCTTTCATGATACAGCGGACATCAACCCACTACATGTAGAAATTTTCAAACAAACAGAAAAATTTTATGGCACAATAGAAAAATTCGGACAAACTGACGAGAGGCTCCATACTCTTGGAACAATGCCAATGCGCTGGCAAACTTATAAGTGTCACTAAGTATTATATATCAGGCAGAAGGGAACTTATATGATTTTTCACATGATCGTCTTTGACGAACCATAGCTATATTTTCGCATCAAGGAGTTATAAAAAGAGCCCCCAAAATTATCCTTAACCAATACAGAGTGTAATGTCCAGCCTCTGCTGTTTTTAATATTTTGTCGCCTCTCAATATATTTCGCTCAGCCGGTTTTGTGAGACGGCGGAGTGTGGAATTCCAGCGAGGCGGCAGGTTGACAGCGTGGCTAAATCCTTTGTCAGTTGGACCCAGGTATAGAGGACCCCCGCCCCCGGGAGCCGGGAGGGGGTGAGTGGACATGAGTAGCGAGAGACACTTCGGGTTAAGATCCCGCATTGTACGCACGTGTGTTGTATACTGGATTACCGGGTGGATCCCGGAAGACCACGCACGTCTGGTGTGTGCGTGTGGACAACAACGTGGACGCCACGTTTTGTCACGGCATAGTGCTGTCGTGATTGTTTTTCTACGTGTGGGAAACGTTCCAAGGAACGTCTGTTTCGAAGGAGACCGCTCCAGTTTGTAGCATGCAGCCACCGTCTCGACGAAACTGATAAGTCACAATTTAATTTGAGTCTTTTAGCCCCATTTTCTTGGCAGTGAAACACTATTGAACTGATCGACGATAGCCGGGAACAATTTAAGAATTAAAAGCATTACATTTGCTGGCTGAATCCATTTTTTTGCTGTAATGTTAAACAACTTGTATTTTTTTGTGTTTTAGTTTATGAATGTAACATTTCCCTTTTTGTAATTAGAGGGTGTCATTTAAATTTTAGCATGTTTTTTTGTAATTAAAAAAATTTTAAAACAACTTTTTTGTTAATAATTAAATCTTTCATCTCATGCCATTAAAAAAAATGTTTTCTCGGCATAACGAACCCAGACATCTCAAGAGTGACCCATAAAGCAGACCTACCTTGATAGCGGACTTTTCGCAAACACACCGAAAGACGAGGCAAACAAAAAATACTGACCGTTTCTTCTGGGTGTTGCAAATTTCACAAACAGTAGTTCATATAGAGCTGAGCTCCCATCCCGACATCTGCAATCTCCTCCAACAGTGGTTACGCAGGGCTACATTAAACAGGGACGGCGATACAAAAGGAATACCGCTCGCAGATTAACACAGGTAACTCAGAAGCAATGAGGCAGGTGCTCCTTCATCTCCCAGTGCATTTTCTGTGCCGGAATTAAAGATCAAAACGACAGAACCATGACGTTCGGAAAGTAATCTGCGTTACAAACGGTAAGATGAAACACGGGTGGGGATATCACATTCAGAAAGCCGCCACTTGCAGCAAACAGTGGGATTCTCCCGAGAAGAAACAGTGATTAAATATTACGTGAAACAGAGGTCAAAGATAATACGCTGCCAGTGCTACGGTGAATTTAAATTTTGCCGTCTGCATATGAAGATTAGCGGGTTGAAACGTTTAATGGGGACTGTCAAAGGATTTCTAGGAACCCGTAGATAAAAGTGGTATACTTATAATCTCGTTATATCGTATCGGATGTACTGTAGATGACTTTCCGCCGTATTTCTACGAACAGTGATGAAATTTCAGATAAACATGTATTCTGTATAAAAGTTTCGTAGACACATACTAAAAATCAAAATCAGGGTGGTACATCACTGTGATAAGTATCTCGTTAGTTACTTTTTCTTCCTGTTTAGTCCTTTCGCGGAAGCCATGATAAGCTTTGGGTTGTATGAAATAACTACTGCCAAGAACCACTTTCACTTTTATTTACTATCCCGTGCGCTCTACAGTAACAGTACACAGTACAGGTATCGACTCGACTAAAGATACTAAGCACAATTATGCAAATATTCCAGCGATTCTAACTTTCAATTAACTTGCAACTCAACTAAGCAACTAACTCTGCTCGCCATCTCCGCACTTTTATACGAAATATCCAGGAATGAAAGGATAATCCTGGAACCACAGATAGGTCACACCATTTCCTACTATGTGACAAAAAGTCTCACCATTTTCGAGATATTGATTTTTTTTTAATTTTTCAAAACGTCTGACTTTTTTTAGTTTATTCCATGCCATTTCTACATATTAAGACTTATTGAACCCTGTTTTTTTAATTATTCACAGATATTTGAGTCATCTAAAACATTGGTCTTTTTAAAAAAACCTTATAAAAAATCTTAAATGGTATAGTTATTTTATACTTTTTTTAAAATAATTGTTTTATGGTAGTTCAATCTACTAAAGAGACCATTGTGTACTTTAAAAGTTTAGTAAAAAATGATGATAATGATATTTATAAAAATATTTTTTAAGGTTTTGTAACGCTTTAAGAAAAAATGAACATTGTTTTAGATGACTCAAACATCCTTTAGTAAATTAAAAAATGGGCTTCGAAAAGTCTTAATTTGGAGAAATGACATGGAATAAACTAAACAAAATCACATGTTTCGAAAAAAATTAAATCTCAAAAATGGTGAGACTTTTACTAAAATAAAATTGTGTCATATAGTAGGACATCATGTGACCTATCTGTGGTTGTAGGATTATCCTTTCATTCCTGGACACTCTGTTTAGACGTTACAGAAAGATCCAGAATATTTTAAAGAATTCCGACCGACGTTTCTCTAATTCTAACAATAAAGGTCCGGTCAAACAGAACGCGGACTCTGTGGTTCATAGTATTGCATCAACCTAGTCAAACAGAGCGCGGAATACCGCACGGCGGAAGCCCAGTCCGCGGCGGGCGGCGGGCAGGTTGTGAATTCCACAGAGTCCGCGGCGGGCAAATGTGGACGAGTTAGAAAGTCTCATTCAATGCGTTGGAGAATGTTCATTTTTATAAGAATCTCGGCATTCCCGAGTACAAAAACAAGCCATGAAAGCAAAGACGTGGAATGAAATATCTGAAAAGCTCAACCAGACAAGAAAGTATACATTTATTTTATACGGCATCTTTTATTTTCCATAACCCATAGATGCAATAATTTTTTTTTCTGTCGTCAGTCTTTCGACTGGTTTGATGCAATCCTCCATCCTTTCCTATCCAGTGCTAACCTCTTCATTTCTACATAACCCTTACAGCACACGTCCTCAATTATCTGTTTCATTATTATAATATTATTAGTATAATTATGATAAAATTAAAATGAATTTTCGATGTTGAAGCAATTTAGAAAATGGTTCCGTACCGCATAGGCAGCATCAGTTGATCTTTCTCTCAATCGACTTGCGGTTGAGAAAGCTTTGGCATGTTGATTTGTTATTATTGTGTCACCTTGTAGTTCAATTTTAGTGAACTGTTTTGTGGAACTTCGTACGAAATTGTGAAGGCAACAGGCAACATGTAGCTTTTACAGCTTCGACTGCGCTATCTACATCCAACTCTTTAGGCCAAAAAAAAAAATATACGCCACGTCTGAGCTAAACTTCCAAAGCTATTTTCTACTACACGTCGTACCCTACAAAGATTTTGAATATTTTCCCCCTTCATCATTTACAACTGTACTTTTTGCAAAAGGGCGCATTAAATAAGTTTGTAGTTTGAATCTTCCATCGCCTAAAAATACGTGAGGAATGGGCGTGTCTTTATCAGGTAATGGTTTAGACGGCAGGATGGTTTCGTGAAGTATAAACTGACTTTATCGCCGTGAACTATTTAAAGCGAGCAGAAGAAGCAACTCTTCTTCGTCGGATGAACTGCTGGACACGTTAATAAGGAGAGGGCAGACTCAAATAATAATAAAAAGAGTTACCCCTTCCTTCGTCCACGATTGCTTCAACACTGGTCCGCCTTTCAGCTGCCCGCGCTCTGTTCGTCCACTACAATTTCGGCGGACTGCCGTCAGACCGCCGCGTTCTGACCGGGCCTTAATTTAACAATTATATCCATAGAAAAATAAGTAAAAATTGTACAAAAGCACTCACAGTCATTAGAAAACATCTTGAAATGAATGTTAATAGTGTTTACATGCATTTACACATAACATTATCAACATAAACCAGTGAAAACAGTCGCAAATAGCCCCAAAACATCGTGGCTCATATAGATACTTACAGTTACAAGCTTTTAATTAAGTTTAATACATAATACCGTCCTTGGACACGTTACATAGCATTTACGTAAGTTTTGTCCATGAACCGAGGTTCATTTGCATGACGCCTATACACAAATTCGTAACAAATCACACAAAATATATACAAATCCCTAATTAATCAAATCCCAGCGTGCCATACGTAATTCTTCAAATAACATTTCATACAAGGGCTGGGTCTGAGGGCTATTATAAATAATTTCGACGTGAAAAGTATTCATTTTGCTCTTTAGGGGATCAGTTGCTGAAACCGTATCGATGTTAATAAAACGTTAAGTTTGGTCACTGTGTCCCTAACGCCGACGTCATGCCCCGGCCTTCGTTGCTGAACTAACAACGGCCAGAGATTTTGTAGTGACTTGCCTGCCACCCCTTGGGGATGACCCTAGAAGTCACTCTGTCCTGCCGAGTGGTGCGACAAGGACAGATTGCTATAGGGAGGCTTGGATAAGCGTCTACATAGAAATCGACGGTTGTTCAGATATGAGTCTTGAGATAGGATTACTACTTGGAAATCAGGGCTAATCACTGCTGAATATTTACATATTTATTTACAGCAGGTTCTGAAGGCATGATACTTTACATATATTTACACAAAAATGGAAATAGCTGTGAATGACATTTACTATTACTATTACTGTCTCAACTGATGAAACTGGTGCAGTGGCGCCTTGCTAACCACCACCAACATTATGGGAACGAGGAGAGACAGAGCGAGCTTACAACATGGGTACCTCTAACCCAAACACGACAGGACTATTGCAATACCTTGAACTTCTGCCTAACTGAACCTATCCGTCTCATATCCAACTCCTTCTCAGTAGAGCCTACCTTCTGGTTTAAAGTACAACATCTCTTTGGCTGCAATGACTCCGCTCGGAGGCCGGAGCCTGGTGGATTCTCCGTCGACTCCTGGCTGCACAATGCGACAATCAGATCGACCAACAGACAGACCTATCTAGCTGTGCTCAGGATTTTACTATGACAACCCCCACTCCACACTCCACTCCAGCTCATTGGAGAGGGTAAACCCTGCCATCACCTAACTGCATTCGGTCATAATGCCAGCTTGCGGTCTGGTTTCAGCGCCTGACAATTGCCGAATCGCTGACTCGTGTTCTACTTGCAGGTTGTCGCTCTCGTAACGTTGCTTAATTTTGCTAGCTCGCCTGTACTCTATCCCAACCCAAACAAATGTATAAATTTCACAAGTAAAACCTCTGGGTTTACCACAATTTAATTAATAACAATTTTATTTAATTAATGAACTTCGAAGAAATCTTTGGCCGCACATCTAAAGAAAAGTAGTGATTTTACTTAACTTGACATATTAATTATTAGTTGCTTGCTGATTATATGTATTCAGTAGGTGTAGATATTTCATCCTTATACTCTCTGTCCAGATATATGGCTGGTACAGTAAACTAAGTGAGAAAGAAATATGTATCATATTAAGTCATTTTAATGGTTATGAGCGTCACTTAATAACAATTGCTTTTAGTTAAGCAACTCCGAGGAACACTGCAAACACCTACATCGAATAAAAATAGCTTCCAAAACCATAAAAAAATAACGCATTATTTTTTTATGGTATTTATATTCCATGTAAATGATTTCGCTATATTGTCTGTCACTGTAATAATAAGCTTGAAGAAATTAATTGCCGGAATCCAGCGTTTAACTCGTCATTTTTGGTGTATTTACAAGGTAGTAGGTATATAACGATTACTGAGCACTTGTTGAACCTTCAGGATGCCGACCTCGGCGGCCTACGGACTACGCTAGGTCCACGCGCCGAGGATCGTCGGTTCGAATCCAGCAGAGGGCATGACTGTTTAGCTTAAGAGTTGTGTTTCCCAATAACTGAATAATAATACAAATATAGGAAGACGGATTAAGATATATATATATATATATATACAGGATGTTTCATAGAAATCTTTCCGATATGATAAGGTCGTTGCACGAACACGGGCGGGAGCAGAAGGGTGGGGATAGTGTCGTTAGACGCGCCAAGACATGCAGTTTTCAGTGTGAGCAATGGCTTGGTCGGGACAACAACGAGTGTTCGTAGTGGAACAGTACATTCAAAATGGCGGATCGGTGATTAAAACACAGCGTGCGTTTCGTGTACATTTTGCTCTTGTTCGTCATGATTCCGTTCCCACTGCACCAACAATAATGAATTGGGTATCTAATATTAGAGAGACATCTTCGTCATTGAAAAGAAAACCACCAGGCCGAATTAGGACGTCAACGTCAGCGGAAAACCTGGATAGAGTGCTGGTTTTAATTAAACAATCCCCCCAGCGTTCTTTTCGTAAACACGTCGCTGCACTTGGGTTATCTGCTAGTAGTGTCGGAAGAATCGTCCATAGAGACCTTAAATCGAATCCACACAAGATGCAGATGAGTTAAGTGAAAGAGACTTAGACACACAAACAAATTTGTGGCGCGGCATTCTTCAGAATATCCCTCATACTGCTGTTTTGATCTGTAGTGACGAGGCCCATTTTCACCAGGTCGGAAGTGTAAATAAACAAAATTTCCGTTACTTTGCTCAGAATAACCCTTGGAGTCTTCACGAATGACCACTCCACAACCCTCGAGCGACAGTGTTGTGCGCTGTTACATATTTTGGTGTCTGGGGTCCCTAAGATGATCAAGCTGTAACAGTGACTTCTGCTGGGTATTGTTACGTTCTTGAAAATTTTTTAACACTGAAATTTAATGAATTATTGCACGACCATGACCATGACAACATCTGGTTCCAACAAGATAAAGCTATGGCCCATAAATCGCGTCGATCGATACAAATTCTGAGACAAATATTTCTAGGCCATCTTATCTCTTTGCGAGGGTGGCCCCCCAGATCGCCTGATTTAGCCCCATGCGATTTTTTTGTCTGGGGTTACCTCGAGGAAAAGGTGTTCGGGCATCGTCCGCGAACTATGGATGAATTGAAGGCTTCCATACCTGAAAGAAATCAATGCTAAATATATATATATATATATATATATATATATATATATATATATATACACGATCATATAAATACATCGAGTGCTGGCTGTATGGTTCTAAGGCCGAGCGCCATTAAAAAATAGTTCCAGAACTATATATTCTGTGCCATTTTGTGTTGTCTTTACAACGCGGTGTCGCTTGTATATAAGCAGAGGAGGGACATTGTGGGCAGCATTGACAACTCTGTGGTTTTCAGTCCCAGAGGAGAGAGCAAGCGTAGGCTCAGTTCGGACAATTTCTGGACCTCTGGGCAGTGGCTGAGCCACGCAGCGGCGGTTTTAATATTAACGGCGAAATTAGCCGCCCTTGTTGTGCCCGGCTAAAACGTGTTAAAGACCCAGGAGGGCCGTGGAACACACGCTGCCCAGTATAACGGAGACTGCTACAGTCACGGGAACAGTCAAACAGGGAACAACAACTGTCAAGAGCATGGGACACTTAACTTGGAGCAGAGAATAACTAGAAAAGTCATGTCCACGAAATAAAGTTTGATGTTGAGGTATAAATTATAGAATGTATAAAATAGAGTCGTGCAAAGGCTGTCCAGGTTCGCTCGGTTTGTCGCTGCCAGCGCGACCTCAGCAGCCACACCCAAGTATCTGCTCCATTGAGCAGAGTTTGGTGGAGTGTTTGTCGGTAGACATTTACTCCAAGATCAGTATGATGTGGCATATCATCTCTGAAGGCGTGTCGTCAATTTGGCAGTTTTTCTGGTATCTTCAAGGTATGGAGTCTGACGCCCCTTGTCCGCAGGAATGGTCAGCGCCTCAATCAGATTTATGGTGATACTCCAGTTAGCTGCAAGCTGTCAACTTTGAAATCAGCTGCGTCAGTAGTTGGGCGATGTTACTCAACTGATCTTCTCGGCGCAGCTCCTCTCGGCAGTCATATCTGCAGCATCGTCAAGTTTGTAGTTTATTTGTTGATAGTCGGTTTGTTGGTATTCCTGTTCTAAGGTAGCTAGTGTGACCTTCATCTATTGATGCTTGATGTTTCGGGTGGACTAGGTGGGATGGAAGATCCATTGTTCGTTTTAATTGGTGCTTCTTTTCTTCTGCTGGGCGAGTGTTTGCAGTTGGAGGATGGCACCTGCTGGAGGAAGACTGGATCTTCTTTCTAACTTGGCAGGCACCATAGCATGCGGCGTGGTCGCCGCTGCAGTTGGCACAGGTCGGTGTATCTTCACGTGAACGCAAGCGGTCTAGGAGCTGTGCCCCTCACCGCAGCGGACGCATCGCACCTTAGATTTGCAATTCTGTGCTAGATGTCTGAAACCTAGGCAGCGGTAGCACTGCGTGACTGTCTTCTTCTTCGTTCTTGTAGCTTCCTTGGGGGGTCGGTCAATTCGATTCTTGGATCTTTGTCTGGTCGACGTAAGTCCCGCTGGCAGTGGATTCGCAAGAGGCTGTATGCATCAGGAACAGGTATTGTATCCAGTTGCGAGGCCGTAGGTTATTCGTCAGGTACTTCTGTGTGTGGACTGGTGGTGTCGGGCTGGTTGCCTCCGAGACACTCCTTGGCTGCCTCGAAATCCGACTTGCTGGCGCATACTTGGAGAAGTTAGAAAGTTTCCGACACTAGAAACCAGATGCATGTCCAAGAACTTCCTGTACCTCGCCAGAAATCTTGGAACAGTTTCCTGAAAAGAACAGCGCCTTTGGAGAACCGACCCGAGACGCGTCGTGTGGAATTGTGGAGGGGCACTCTAGACCATCAGAATCAGAAAAATTGCCACAAGGAAGAACTACCAGCAGGCGACAAATTAAAATATACCACATAGCGGACACTCAACCGATTGAGATCTGGGGTCTCCAAATATAAATCTAATTTGGTGAAATGGGAATATCAGGATGATGACAGATACGACTGCGGGGAGGTGCAGGATCATGAACACCTGCTCAGATGCGGCATCATGGGAACCGTCTGCTCAAACGAAGATCTGATTGAAGCAAATGACAAGGCGATTAAAGCTGCTGAATTGTGGGAGAAGAGAATGTAAGTAACGTTTTTTCTGGACACGGAAAGTAAAGTAAGTAAGGTCAACCAGGATTTATCAGGTACTACTGCAACTATGCGCAGCACCTACATGATTTTGTCATCGTGTTCCAGTGAAGTCAAAGTTGTCAGTTGGCCCAAGACTTCCTGAACAGTAGTTAGCAGACCAATGTTCTTGGGTTCAACTCTTCCTCGAACCTCGGCATGGGTGAGGTCTCTTCAGTCACATTCTAGTTGTGATTGAAGCTTGATTCGTCTGACTTTTGGGTGGGAAACAGGGTTCGGTGGATGTTCACTAGGTACTCCTCCTCACTTAAGTCTTCGGAGAAGGCGTTCGGGAAAGTAACGTGTTTTGACCAGTCCTTCCCTTCTTGAATGACTGGTCTGGCGAGGTGGGAGAACTTTGGGTTGTACAGGGTGCGCCGTAAGTTCTTGAAGCTCTGCACTGGGAGATACCAGGAGAATATGTGGTTGCGCACCCTGAGTCGAAGCTGTGCCTCCCAAGCGCCTTCTTTCTCTTAGTGATATTTTTCAATCTTCGTTATTGAGACCCGTGTGGGAGATAGTGAGCGGTGTCTTTGTGAGTGAGGAATAGATTGATTGTAGAGTCGTCTTCAAAGTCACTAGTTTCTTCAACTAGTGAATCTCTGCCATCCAAATGCCGGAAATACAGCGTAGAAGACCGAGGCTGGACGTAAGCTCGAGCCTGACAGTTGGCTCGGTGTGTTATTCGTGTGCTGCGTGGGGACGAAGCCACGCTGGTTCTCGACCGGTACAATTGGAACAGCCACGAATAGCGTAGTAATCTTAAAATCACTAAATCGAAGAACGAAGTAAATGAAAAATTAAAGAGTGGAGAGTATTTATTGTCTTCTTCTTATTTTCTAAGCAAAACTAATTTAATTTTCGAATGATGATATTGGTATGTCAATATCATAATCTTGCTTGGACTGTGTGAATGCGAAAGTGATTTGGAATGTGATAACGTGGCTTTAGTGAGGTGTGCACATTGTTCTGTTGCACATTGTTTTAACCACTTCATCGAAATCCCGCATCTGCACTTTGAGGACTAATGTAAGCCCCATCAGGTGTGTGGTACTGCTATATATGCGTGTTTTGCGCTATGTTAAGTACTTTAAGCAGAGAATTTTTGGATCAGTTTACGCCACATTTCAATATCTCTGTGGCGATGTTCCGGGATTTCATAAAAGTGGAAAAATCTTTCTTCTGAGCACATGAATGATCTTTTGTTTATTTACAACCACTTGTGAGAGTTGTATCAGTTATGTCATTAAAGTCAGTTTAATGTTGTGCATTAATAGGTACAAATCCTTGAAATACGTCAAATATATTTGAAACATCTGTATAAATCATAATGCACTAATTGTGGATACAGGGTATACTTTATGTATGCCAGTAATTATGGGTAACATTTATGCTGTGGTTTTCGTTACGCTGTGTTCTGATCTCATAGCTTGTAATACTTCTCTAACACTCGTTTGTTAAACAGATAAGGTGATTCACTTGATAGATACACAAAATGTTGGTAGTAGTCATCCATATACTGTAGATTCGAGAATACCACTGCTGGACAGTCTTGACCAGTTTATTACGCGCCACGGGTGAGGAAGACACTATGTGATATTCTTGTTTTGACGACAATTCATATGTCCGCCGAACCTTCGTTTTTACCCCAAAATATAATCAGACAAAATAAATTTAAAACCGTTTTGAGCCATTTTTAATAATTTAATTCATATGCTTTATCACGGGAATCTGGAACAGAATCCGTTGTGAAGCTCAAAAGTTGGTATCTCGACTGTGACCTTACATGTAATTTACGCTTAACTACGTAGTCCGTGTAGTATAATGGTCTTCTGCCTAGCTCGTAAAGCTGGAATAGGTAGCGAAGTTTAGCACTTAATGTGCACTATTCCCGTAAGTATCTTTGTTACACACTACGTAATTTTACTCTGTACCCAGCTCCTTGTCTAGCGAGACTACATTAAGGTCGTAAAACAGTGAATACTTTCGTATCTGTTCTGAAAGAGTAATTTGAAACTATTACATCTAACAGATAAGCTAAATAAATGGTAATACGTGGGAACCTACAAAAATTGTCCTATCGGTGTGAAATTTTGTACACACATTACTTAGGCGATAATATTTGGCTGAAAGTATGTAACATAAGTTTCGAATGCGTGGAAATAATATTTGGCAAAAAGTGTATAACTTAAGCTTCGAATATGTGGAAATAATATTTGGCTAAAAGTGTATAACTCAAGCTTCGAATATTTGGAAATAATATTTTGCTAAAAGTGTATAACTTAAGCTTCGAATATGTGGAAATAATATTTGGCTAAACGTGTATAACTCAAGCTTCGAATATGAGGAAATAATATTTTGCTAAAAGTGTATAACTTAAGCTTCGAATATGTGGAAATAATATTTTGCTAAAAGTGTATAACTCAAGCTTCGAATATTTGGAAATAATAATTTGTTAAAAGTGTATAACTTAAGCTTCGAATATGTGGAAATAATATTTGGCTAAACGTGTATAAGTTAAGCTTCGAATATGTGGAAATAATATTTGGCTAAACGTGTATAACTTAAGCTTCGAATATGTGGAAATAATATTTTGCTAAAAGTGTATAACTCAAGCTTCGAATATGTGGAAATAATATTTGGCTAAAAGTGTATAACTCAAGCTTCGAATATTTGGAAATAATGTTTTGTTAAAAGTGTATAATTAAGCTTCGAATATGTGGAAATAATATTTGGCTAAACGTGTATAACTCAAGCTTCGAATATGTGGAAATAATATTTGGCTAAACGTGTATAAGTTAAGCTTCGAATATGTGGAAATAATATTTGGTTAAACGTGTATAACTTAAGCTTCGAATATGTTGACATAATATTTTGCTAAAAGTGTATAACTCAAGCTTCGAATATGTGGAAATAATATTTTGCTAAAAGTGTATAACTCAAGCTTCGAATATGTGGAAATAATATTTGGCTAAAAGTATATAACTCAAGCTTCGAATATGTGGAAATAATATTTGGCTAAAAGTGTATAACTCAAGCTTCGAATATTTGGAAATAATGTTTTGTTAAAAGTGTATAACTTAAGCTTCGAATATGTGGAAATAATATTTGGCTAAACGTGTATAACTCAAGCTTCGAATATGTGGAAATAATATTTGGCTAAACGTGTATAAGTTAAGCTTCGAATATGTGGAAATAATATTTGGTTAAACGTGTATAACTTAAGCTTCGAATATGTTGACATAATATTTTGCTAAAAGTGTATAACTCAAGCTTCGAATATGTGGAAATAATATTTTGCTAAAAGTGTATAACTCAAGCTTCGAATATGTGGAAATAATATTTGGCTAAAAGTGTATAACTCAAGCTTCGAATATGTGGAAATAATATTTGGCTAAAAGTGTATAACTCAAGCTTCGAATATTTTGAAATAATGTTTTGTTAAAAGTGTATAACTTAAGCTTCGAATATGTGGAAATAATATTTGGCTAAACGTGTATAACTCAAGCTTCGAATATGTGGAAATAATATTTTGCTAAAAGTGTATAACTTAAGCTTCGAATATGTGGAAATAATATTTTGCTAAAAGTGTATAACTCAAGCTTCGAATATTTGGAAATAATATTTTGTTAAAAGTGTATAACTTAAGCTTCGAATATGTGGAAATAATATTTGGCTAAACGTGTATAAGTTAAGCTTCGAATATGTGGAAATAATATTTGGCTAAACGTGTACAACTTAAGCTTCGAATATGTGGAAATAATATTTTGCTAAAAGTGTATAACTTAAGCTTCGAATATGTGGAAATAATATTTTGCTAAAAGTGTATAACTTAAGCTTCGAATATGTGCAAATAAAGCTAAATCACTCGAAATGTGGGTAGATGCATACAGGTTATTACGCAAGAAATACACGTTATTATATGTTGATATTTATTCTGCGTGTTTCTTCCTCTTAATTCTTGGTCCAGGCTGCATTTCAACCTAACCACAACTGCTTTTAGCAAAACATTATACCAACTTAAATGCTCTGTATCAAACATCGGTTATGGTAGACGCCATGTTTTATCCTGATTGTTGGGCTGACATTCAATATATCTAAATATGAAATCTAATATGTCAGCTACGCACAGAGAAATTGTAAATGTTACTGATTTTCTTCTTATTCAGTATCTGCAATTTGCTTGTGGAAAGCAGTTTTTATTCAACAATGAAGACTTAAAAACACGTGGAGTAAATATCAACAGCTATTAACGTGCATTTATTGCGTAATAACATATATGTATCTGCCCACATTTCGAGTGTTTTTACTTCATTTCCACATATTCGCAGCTCAAGTTATACACTTTTCGTCAAATATTATCACATAAGGAATGTGTGTACCAAATTTCAGACCGATAGGATAATTTTAGTAGGTTCCGACGTATTAACGTGCAGCCAAATAAATAAATAAATTCTCTGGCTTCCAGACGTGTATAAATGTTACATTCTTAGGATGTTCCGAGGGAGTCATCTCTACCCTCATTTTCAAGTTTCGTTCTTTCAACAAATGAACTGTTTACTATCAACATAACCACACACGATTCGAACAGAGAAATATTTCAAACTGAGTCTTGTCGCTAGCCAATTAAATTTTTTTTAGGAGAAACTAGCCCCAAAGCCAATCAAAAATGACGGGTTTAACGGAGTGTTATGGTAATTTAATTCTCTGCAGTTGCTTAACTAAACAGAATTGTTATAAAATAAAGCTCATTGTAATTTCTCGTCCCTTGTGCTGTAGCAAAAAGCTTCAGTTATCAACTTGGTCCAGGTTGCATTTCAGCCTGAACACATTCTCCACTAATATTGCTGCTATAAAAGCAAAGTTTCAATCACGCGTTAATTAATACATTCCCTATATCGCATGTCAGTGTCATCATGCATCGCGATATAAACTTGATCCCAAATCTGCACAGATTCTTTTACACTTTTCTTTCTTAATACCTGTGATTCAATTAGAAAATAATGGAAAGAACAGTGTAGAATAAAAACTTTGTACCCATGAACAGCAGTCTCACAAATGCGAAAGATACTAAACTGCTTTCACCGAATAAATTTTTAATAAAATTCCCAAAACTACGTGATTTTGCATGTCGGTGATACACATATTCAACTCATACAAAAATTGTTTGCTTTTAGTTACTGCTTCCCACAAATTAATTCTAGATGTGATTGCTTCTATTTCTTTGAGAAACCTAGCATTTGTGATTTCGCATTTGTGAATTCCCGACCATCCAAATTGTGATATTTCCGTGATTTTCCAAAATTGCTCCAGGCGAAGGATGAATTACTCCACCGAGCGTGGTGGGTGAGTGGTTAGCGCTCTGGCCTCGCATTCGGGAGGAGGGTGGTTCGAATCCCCGTCCGGGCATCCAGATTTGGGATTTCCTTGGTTTCCCCGAATCACTGCAGGCGAATACCGAGATGTTTCCCTCAGAAGGCCATGGCCGAATTCCTTCCCGTTCCTTGCCACAGTCCCATCCCGCCTCTAATGGACTCGACGTCGACGAGACGTAAAGGCATAAGTAAAAAAAATGAATTCCTTCCGGTTTCTTATAAAGTATCAGTATCGTATTATTTCAGACAATGTTACTTTCCGAAGTTCCATAACGAAAAATTTTTTTAATGCAGTAATGTGTAGGCTAATTAGATCAAATGCCAGTCTGATTTAAAATCTACTTAGATAATGTAGTATAGTTTTTCTGTTCGCGGACTCGAATTGAACTTCTAGGGCGTAGGAAATTTTAATCATTATTATCCATTTAACGAATTATTACATCTTTTGGGGTTATAATAATTATTCCATAACTTCATGCCATTGAATAGCCTTCTGTTGACTTGGGAGCGAACTAAATTCGAAACGGCTTTTCCAATGTAAGAAAAATTTCACAAAAGAAAATAACTTTTTTTTTCTCAACGAATACGCGACGATGCAGCAAAATGATAAGTAGAGGAACTAGTTTTTGGAAAAATAACAGTAAGGACAAACCTCATTTCCGTTCCTTTTCATCATTTCGATGTCGATTTTTCAATCAAATTAAAAAAAGAAAAATTTTAACTTTACTTTTTCTGTATAAAAGTTATATGTGTACCTACGTGATTTATTGGAAGTGATTTTTCATTTAAAGCAATCAGTTCTCTTTAGTCTTCTAAACACACTACGCCGTTAATGTTCAGTTAGTTGACAGCTTTTTAAATCAAATTATAATTACCTTCATAATCTGTGCAAGAGTGATTGATTTTAAGTATTCATGCCTTGCAATAAAACTAAACCCACACAGCGTTCCGTGAGTCTGTGCTATTGTGTGGTTTACAACTAAATGATGATTTTCTATAGACACGTAGTCTTCCTTGCGATAATCAATCATTTTATTAGCAAACGAAGATGAGAATATGCGACAAAATTAGTTATCTGTATGCTGTATTAGAGTGTTTATTTTGCGAGAGCTATATTACTAGCTCCAGATTTGTTTAAATGTTATTATTATTAACGTCTATTTCATGCTGCAAAACTAAAATCAGTCTTCTTCTTCCTGTCCAGTGTTAGGCCCGCCATTGTAGCGGGCCAAGTTTTGGTGTAAAAGATTTAGTTGTGTGATTTAGAATTAAACGAGTGTCAGGTGAGTCGTGACAGTACGCCAGAGTCGCGTGCCGTCCGCACGAGAGTAATGAGTCAGGTTTTGCTGACGAAAACGATCAGCGCATACCACAGCCAGGGACACTGGCCGGTCAATTGCAATATAAGGAGCGCAGGACATGTGTTCGGTCTTCTCAGTGACAGATTGACAGTAGGCACGTCACTATGCCAGTTGGATAGTCAATAGCCTCTCTCTCTCCTATGGCCTGGTCTCGCGTTAGGGTCAACAATGCTGCAACACTTGGTGAAATCCTCCGATAGCCATTCTACATGTATGTAAGTAATTGTTCCATCATCTAATAGTACTTCAGAAGATGTAAATCCAATAGAAGCCTACGGGGATAGCCTCGCAGACGGCGTCAAAACGGATGATATGTATTCAGTCAAGGACGAGCAATAAACAGTATCGTACTGCAGTTAGGCCGTGTTCCCACTGGTAGAATATAAGAGAACCTGCTGTTTGCCATAGTAAGCCTAAGTTGGTGAAGCCATACTAACAACCACACAGGTCTGTGGCCTTAATCCACAGTGGTGTCAGAACCTGATATTAGTAAATAGCCTTACAGCTGAGCTGGAGAGTGGAGCCGAGGTCGCCGGAGGTCAGCAGCAGCAACTCCATTAAAGGTTAGTACCTTAGTTTCCAGACACTCTCTGCCGATTCCAAATTACGCCCACAGAAGAGGAGCTAGACCACTCGACTAGTCCGTTACACCATCTTCTTGATGGTCTTCCTACATTTCTCCTGCCTCTGGGATGGTACTTGAGGATTTTTCGTGGGATCCGGTCCGTCATCATCCGTACTACATGATCTGTGCAAGAAGTTTTTTAGTTTTGCAGTTTTGCAGTTTAACTTTGAGTTTCATTAGGATTTCATCTCATCTTTTCTGTTTCGTAGTGTGTAGTCACATAGCATTGCCGTGGGCGGTGCTCGTGAAGTAAGCGTTTCTGCCGCTAGGCATTTATAGCGCAACTCATTGTCAGTTCAGTGCCACCTGTGTTGTCAACCTGGCTTGTTCTGTTAATCTGCAGTGATTATTTTTGCTATCGCTGTTTTGTTAATGTTTCGTTATTGGTGATGCCAAGTTTAAGTGAACAACGTGCAGTAGTGAAATTTTGATTTCTACTCATTAAATAAGCTGAAGATCAGTTTGGGTTTAGGAAAAATCGCGGTACAAGGGAAACAATTCTGTCTTTAAGATTAATACTTGAAGGGCGGATCAAGAAAAACAAAGATACTTTTATGGCATTTGTTGATTTAGAAAAAGCTTTTGATAATGTTAGGTGGGACAAGATGTTCAAAATTTTAAAGAAGTCAGGTCTAAAGTATCGAAATAAAAGAATACTCTGTAAACTATATAAGAATCAAGTGGCTGTAATAAAAGTAGAGAATCACGAGAGACATGCATCGGTTAAGAAGGGTGTGAGACAAGGTTGTAGTCTATCCCCGTTAATATTAAACTTGTATGTAGAAGAAGCAATGAAGAAAGTCAAAGAAAAATTTCCATGCGGCATAAGTTTTCAGGGAGAAAAAATCAGTATGCTACGATTTGCTGATGACATTGTCTTGTTAGCAGAGAGGGCTGAGGATATTGAGAAGTTATTGAATGGCATGAACAAAATACTGAAGGAAGATTTTGGACTGAATATAAATCAAAGTAAGACAAAAGTGATGAAATGTAGCAGAAATGATACCAATAGTAGCAGATTAAATATAAAAATAGGATCGGATGCTATAGGAGAAGTGAGTGAGTTCTGTTACTTGGGAAGCAAAATTACAACCGATGGCCGAAGCAGGAAGGATGTTAAAAGCAGAATAGCACTAGCTAAAAGAGCCTTCATGAAGAAGAGAAACCTTTTAGTTTCAAATATTGATCTAGGGATTAGAAAGAACTTTTTAAAACTCTATGTTTGGAGCACAGCACTTTACGGTAGCGAAACATGGACTTTACGAATACCGGAAAGAAAGAAACTTGAAGCATTTGAAATGTGGTGCTACAGAAGAATGCTAAAAATTAGGTGGACAGACAAAGTAAGAAATGAACGAGTTATGGAAATGATGGGTGAGAAAAGAAGTTTATGGAAGAAGCTTACAGGAAGAAGAGACAGGCTTTTAGGTCATATTTTGAGACATGCTGGATTGGTTAATTTGTTAGTGGAGGGAACAGTCGAAGGTAAGAACTGTAGAGGTAGAAAGAGATTAGAATATATGAAGCAGATATATGAGGACGTGGGTTGTAAGGGGTATGTAGAAACGAAAAGGTTAGCACAGGATAGAAAGGGATGGAGGATTGCATCAAACCAGTCTGAAGACTGACGACAGCAAAAAAAAAAAAAATAAGCTGCTGAAACTGTTTTATGTTGAAAACAGCTTACAAAGATGACGCTATGGGAAAAACTCAAGTGTACGAGTGGTTAGTTTGGTTTAAAAATGGCGACATGTCGACTGATGACAAATCTCGTTCGGAACGTTCATCAACTGCCCGAAAACGAAAATGTTGAAAAAATTCGAGAGCTTGTACTCTCAGACCGTCGACAGACAATTAATCAACTGTTGGAGATTAGTGGGTTATCTTGGAGATCGGTTCAGCGAATTTTAACCGAAGATTTTGCGAATGAAAAGGGTTGCTGCCAAGTTTGTTCCTCGGGCTCTGACTGACAATCAAAAAGAACCTCGAGTTGAAACATGTCGTGCTTAGAAACATCAGCTTGAATTTGATCGAGATTTTCTGTTAAAGGTCGTTACTGGTTCTGAGTAATGGAGCTATGGTTACGACCCAGAAACAAAGCAAGTCAAGCCAATGGAAGATGTCATTGTCACCCTGTCCAAAAAAATGTCTTTAAATCAAATCATACATCAAAATAATGCTCATTTACTTTTTTGATGCCAAGTACATAGTTCATTCAGAGTTGGTTCCCCCTCATTATACCGTCAATCAAGCCTTTTATTTGGAACTTTCAAGAAGATTACGGAACAGTGTTCGTTTAAAAAAAAAACAGGAGACTGGTTCTTCCACCACGACAATGCACCTGCACACACAGGTGTCACTGTTAGACAGTTTTTGGCTAAAAATGTCATGGTTCCCCAGATCCACGCACCTTACTCGCCTGACCTGATTCCGTGTGACTTTTTCTTATTTCCACGCATTAAATGGACATGAAAGGACACCGATTTGACACCATTGAAGAGGTTAAGTGGGGGGGGGGGGGGAATGAGCTGTCAGACATTTCTAAAGATGACCACAGAAAATGTTTCGAACAGTGGAAGCAACGGTGGGACAAATTTATTTGTTGTAATCGATAGTATTTTGAAGTGGAAGAGGTTGTTCTGCAATAAATTTGAAAATATAGCTATAGCTTTTAAAAAATAATTCCTTTTTTTTTGGGTAACCCCTCGTATTTAGTTAACCTAAATTGAAAGAAATGAATTATCCCAGTACTGTGATCAAGCCGTGATTTTTGACTGACTCAGTAGCTAGTTAAGTAACAATATTACTGGTTGTGGGTGAACTCGTGTGGAACTCATAACAATCATTGGTACCTCAGCTCTCGCTATGGAGGAAATAAATAAATGGAGACGACGCAAGGGACTTTCACCACACATTGAAATGATGCGGGGGGGAGAGGAGTGGAGAGGCGTGTCCGCCATATTACCTATCCATACAGACACGGGGAATATGAGCAAAAACGTCAAAGGGACTCTAGCATAAACGTGACGCCGCAATCTGAAGATGGGTTATTATGTAACTCGATGAGACAAATAAAAAATGAAGAATAATTATTTTTTTTTGTATCCTGCTTACTTTTCGAGATATTCTGTCTCAAACGTGAGATGTTTTTGGTTGAATTTCAGAAGAAAAAATTTGTCAATGTCAAATTTGATGAGACAAATAAAAAATAAAGACTAAAAAGTTTCGATATTTTGCCTAGTTCTCGAGATATACTGTCTCAAAAGTGAGTTGAAATGCAGAAGAAAAATTTCTCAAAAAGTGTAATCTGATGACGGATTCTTATTATTATTCTCGTATCACAAACATCAAAATACACAGTTAAATACATTGTGCAAATCAACAACCTTAAACACACTTAGCCCAGTACTTCGCAACCTCAATTGCATTGTGTGTTGCTTGAAACAAGTCTTCATTGTTGCAGGATGATGGGCACATAGGGCACTCGAGCATATGATTCATAGTTTGGTCTTCACCACATTCGCACTTAATATTTGTAGCATCAGTATAACCCTATCTGACTAGGTTTTCCTTGGACCTGCCCACTCCTGTTCACAATCGATTTAAGGAACGCCAGACGTTCCAGTCCTCTGCATGACCAGGTGGCAAGCGCTCTGCAACTGTCAGTGGTCCTGAGATGTTAGGAACCTTCATTTTCCATAACTGTACTCTTGCCTTTTCAGGTGACCCAATTAGTTCCCGTGATGTTCTCAGAAAGCTTTTCCTGGATTTGAGTCTCTGGACTGGTGGTGTATGGCCATGCAGTGGATGAGCGCTTTCCCGTTCTACTTTGGTCCTCTCCTTGTTCGCAGCCACTTCACTGCGGATACTGGGTGGTGCAATGCCCGAAAGCTGGTAAAGCCTATCAACTGGGGTAGGCTTTAGGCAACCTGTCACTAGCCTACAGATGTTATTGAGGGCTACATCCACCTGTTTGGTATGAGATGACGAGTACCAAACTGGGCATATTCAGCAACAGAGTAACAAAGGGCCATTGCCGATGTACGTAAAGTTTGTGGTTGACTGCCCCACTGTGATCCAACTAGTTTGTGCAGTAAGTTGTTTCGTGTAGTGATCTTCATTTTGCAATTCATGAAGTGCTTCTTATATGTGAGGGTTCTGTCCAGCCTCACTTCCAGATATTTTGGGGTGTTACATGTCTGCAGTTCGATACCTGACCACATTACTTTTAACTTATGCTGAGCTTTCCTATTTTTTAGATGAAAGGCGCACACTTCAGTTCTTGAAGTGTTAGGTCTTAAGTGGTTTTCCTTATAATAGCTTGATAGGCCTTCAAGAGCAGCAGACAAATTTCTTTCTACAACTTCAAGCTTTGAGCTCTGTGAGGCTAGAGCTAGGTCATCAGCGTACACGAAGCTCCTGGTAGCTGGATGTAATTGTTGATCGTTTGTATAAATGTTGAAAAGGATTGGGGCCAGTACACTAGCTTGAGGTAGACCATTCTTTTGTACCCTCCATCGACTGCGCTGTCCTTGAAAGTGAACGAAAAACCTACGATTATGAAGAAGAGTAGAGATGAGCTTGGTTAATCTGGTGGCCGTTGTCAGATTGTAAACCTTTTCAAGTAATAGTTTGTGGTTAATAGTATCGTATGCTGCTGAAAAGTCCACAAAGACCACGCCTGTGGCTTTACGGGTCTCAAATCCATCCTCTATAAACTGTGTTAGGTTCAGCAGTTGCCCAGTACTAATTTTGCCAGGACGGAAGCGAGCTTGTCGTGGAATAAGTTTTGGATCAACCACAGGCTGGATACAATTCAGAATTAATCGTTCAAATATTTTGTAGAGATGACATAAGAGCGCTATAGATCTAAAATCTTTAGGATTGTTTCCTTCTTTTCCAGGTTTCAGCAGCGCAATGACTCTCGTCCTCCGCTACACCTTCGGAATTTGATATGGATTCTTATGTAACACGACGAAAAAAAATCGAAAATAAAGAATAAACGTTTTAGATATCATGCTTAGTTTTCGGGATATACTGTCTCCGAATAGCAATTGTATGGATAGGTAATATGGCCACAGCCACCACTGCGCATGCGCAGTATCAGCCGAGAATTTAGAGGCTGCGTCACAGAATAAGCGGTATTTCCTTTCCATATATTTCTTTCCTCCATGGCTCTCGCCAAGAGGTAAAGTCTCTGACTACAGTGTTCTCTATGCCAGAAGTTTGGACAATGAGTGGTGTGAGCACTAGGCGTTATTGTTCTGCGTCTCGCACAATTTCTTAGTCAGTCTTCAGAGCCTGTCGCTCCGCGTCATTGTCGCAGATCTGCGCTCCGTACATCCAATCAGCTGTGGGCCGCTTACCTGGAATCCACCTGCCGCCTGCTAATTGCCTCGGGATCTGCTCGCCAAGTGTCGGATGACGAATGGAGTTTACGAGACGGGTCTGCCGACAGCTGGACTATCTTACTCAGCGCTGCAACACAGCAGTGGAAATTCGTTGCTGGCAGAGATTAATTAGTCTACCGAGATTGTAACACCTGTCATCTGCAGAGGAGTACAATGGCGGACGCCTCAAGACGTAACTGGCAGCGGGATACGTTCAAGTAACAACCGGACAAGTGGGAATCGAGGTTTAACAGGTCTCTTGTAAGTAGTAGGTCACAACATACCTCCTTGGAACAAAATCAGGGCCTGCCACATTTTGATGTTACGTAGCGAATTCCACTCCACCGCTCTACTACGCCCAACCAAATTGCCATTCTCACCGCTAGTGAAATCGTTCGGTTCCAATAACTTTTGTGGGGTGAGTACTACAACTAGGTAACTACAATTCAGCTGCTTCGAGTAAAAATCAAATTAATGTTTTTCTTTCACGATTTTTGGAAAATGTGATACTTTATTAAATGTTATTTCACTACCATTTCAAAATTTTATTTAATTAGAGGCATCTATGTCTTGTTTCGAACAATAATTTTCAACAAAAGCGAAAAATACGGTATTAAGAAACATAGTCTTACCGGCTTTAAATTTTCTACCCTAGTACGGAAGATAAAAGATAACTAGACATGCCGACTTGCCTATTTGTTGCACCTATCTTGTAATCCTGATATTTTGAACAACTAGATAAGTGAACTCGTCCAGTTATAGAATTGATTTTTTTTCTGATGATCAACTTATCTAGTTTTGTAAATTGTAAGTAGCACCAGTGAATTGTCTACAACATTTACCTAGTTGTAGTATGTGAACGTAACGTAATGGATTTTTTCCTTGAAATTACCCATATTTTTCCAAATTTATAGTTACCTAGTTGCAGTACTCATCCCACGATTTATGATACGTATCTTAGGATTTTTTTTTTTTTTTTTTTTTAATATTGTCAATATACAGAAATGTAACTAACCTCAAAATTAAAACTTTTCCCCTTTTGTCTATAACATAGAAAATATTTTAGGTGTGATTTGACAATGCCTTCTACTCCATCCAAGAATTTATGTTGAAGGTATCACAAGATGACTGCCAATAGTTTGTTTAAATGTAGTTGATACAATTAACGTACACACATATTGTTTTGCGACTGTGCATCTTCTGGTGTATTCATCTATGTTGCTATGCAAATGTTTGTCTGCAAATTGAGAACTTTCCATATCCCACAGGGCAGGTCTCTTATATTGGTATCTATGGAAAATGGATATACAATATTGTAATTCACGATCGATATTGGGGACAAATTTGATGTTACTGGGCAATACTGTTTTTGATATAGAATGATGTAGAGTCGGAGAATGAAAATGATTTCAACAAATTTTAAAAAAAAGGTTTTGGAATCTCTGGCTTCAGAAGTGTACATAAAAATTACATCTTTTGAAATAAATATTATTTGCAAGTTTTGTTTAACTTTATTATGCAGTACAGATTAAATGCCTCCTAACGACTTAAAAATTTAAATTCTAAGGTAAAAGATGTTAAATATGTACGTTGCCTGAGAACCCAAAACACACAATAGTTTCGATTGTAATTATTAAGCACAATCTCATAAGCCCTGTAGTGACCTAAGCGGTAGGCCGCCTCAATACCCAGGGTTCACAGCGATCAATCACCCCCTGGTTCGTTTTACCTGATATATGTGATCGGAGATATTACATTCATACTGTTACTCATAACTAGTAAATTAGCAGGAATTCCATGTTAGAAATTGAAATAGCAGGAGAAAGATAAATCAATTTTAATAAATTCACTGAAATGGGGTACATAGACAAATTCATGGAAATCACAGAAATACTTAATTGAAATAGCTCTGATTCAATTCAATAAGATTACTGATGAAAATATCGTCACCTGAAGTGTCTTTCCCAAGCCAGCAGTGGGATAGAGAATGCTTTAGCCAGTACCTGTCAACTCGGACACGGAGGTCCTTGGATTCTCCTTCCTTCGAACACTTCCCCCCCTGCCACCCTCCCTCCGTCGTGCAGCCAAATTTCTTCTTCAGCACTTCAGCTTCAGAATTCATTATTGAACTTTTTGCCTGTTTGGCATTTCCTTCATTTTCTCTTGTAGACGTTTAGTTCATGTTTCTTTCTCTTTTCTTTATGTCATTTCTTTTGGGCTCATTTTTGTCTGACCTAGTATTTATCAGTTTTTGAGTTGCTTCTATTTATGGATCTTATCTGTCTTACTGCATTATAGTGTGGTCCTTGATTTAATTCGTATTAAGCGAGTGAATTTATTATTGTGTTCGTACTCGTTTGTGCCTTATTGTAAAAAGTGTTTACCAGTTTGCGATATCTAACGTTGATGACAGCTACTTGATGGAGTTGAGCAGATGGGAAATCCCTTTTCTGTACCTTATTTTGCAGTCTTTGCAGAGAATCAAGATGAGTTGCAGCCGCGTATACCCAAACTGGGGAAACGTATTCCATCAATGGTCTGGCAAGTGCCTGATATAGCTGGATGCCAGTTCTTGTTTTTAGGGTGCTGATACGATTGACCACTGGATGTAATTCGCCCAGTCGCCGCTGGATCCCCGGAATCGTCGAGAGCGACTGTAGGATAACACATTACTTAGAGAAACTATAAAGCAAGAATAATTTCTCTGTGAGAATTGTTTACTAGGGAGATGAAAAAGTAACAAGGAGTTAGGACGAGCGTGAGAAAAGTTCGGGTGTTCGTTTTGAATGGTAAAAGTTACTACAGCAAAGGAATTTTAGTAATCTTCAGAATTTGTTAATAAAAGGAGTCAAATTATAAAAAAGGGGAAAAAAGAAAAAAACAAACGGGACATTCGTCTCTGACAAAAAACAAACTAAATAAATAAATATAAAAAAACCGAATTCTGATAGTCCAACAATAAGTAAGAAGAACAAGCATTTTAAAAACTACAACAGGACGTGGCTGTAGGCCGGGAGAGGGGAGACTAAATTTCATTGGCTGTTCATCAAGTGTCTAGCAAGTGCCTAGCCCATAACTGCTTGATTAGGTAAGTACGATAAAGACACATAAATGAGGACAACCGAGTCTTAAAATGGAAGGAGATGCAGAAATTTGCAAAAACTTCCGCCTACTCTGGGGACTATGAAACTTCGGAAGAATTTGCCCTGGCGAGGGTGGGTGGACGGCTTCCCACGTGATGTAACCTTGGAGCCAGTCACTTAAATAAAGAATTAACTTACATGAACCGAGTAATGGAAAAGCTGCTTCAAATAAGTATGCTTTTTTTTTTCTTTTTTTTTTTGCCGTCGTCAGTCTTTAAACTGGTTTGATGCAATCCTCCATCCCTTCCTATCCTGTGCTAACTTCTTCATTTCTACGTACCCTTTACAACCCACGTCCTCAATTATCTGCTTCATATATTCTAATCTCTGTCTACCTCTACAGTTCTTACCTTCAACTGTTCCCTCCACTAACAAATTAACCAATCCAGCATGTCTCAAAATATGACCTACCAGCCTGTCTCTTCTTCCTGTAAGCTTCTTCCATAAACTTCTTTTCTCACCCATCATTTCCAAAACTTGTTCTTTTCTTACTTTGTCTGTCCACCTAATTTTCAGCATTCTTCTGTAGCACCACATTTCAAATGCTTCAAGTTTCTTTCTTTCCGGTATTCCTAAAGTCCATGTTTCGCTACCGTAAAGTGCTGTGCTTAGTGTTGCCAGGTCCGGTTTGCTAAAAATCGGGACGCAAGGTCAAAAAAATCGGGATTCAGGGTTACAAATCGGGACGGCCAAATTTTTTTTTTTTTAAATTCAAGTTTATTTTTATAATTTAGGCTGGGTAGGAGTAATTTCTATGGGAACTGTCTGTCATGTGATAGGAACTTATGAATCTAATTACTAAACATTATCATAATAGTAAGGTTTGTTGTCTAGGACAAGTAGCGAAATATTACGCGAAAAATTGTATTTTGAAGTTGAATTTTAAGAATTTATTTATGCTGTAATAAGTATGAAGTATTTATTTTTCATTAAAATTTTATTTTGTTATTTTTGAATGCATTAGACATAGTACTGTTATTAAATTCGCTAAAAACAAAATGAAGTTAGTTTTAACTCGTTCCTCTGCTGTGACATGCTAGAGTGATAATCGGTTTCGTCTCTTAGAACAAACTGTAATAAATTAGCCTGGGAAAATATCCTTTCAGCTGCCGCGTTTGGAACCTGTATTGAAGCCCTAAAATAAAATATTTTTTGGCAGACGGACAAGATCTTTATTTTTAAATATATTGAGTCAATTATGTGGCAGCGTTATTTGTTCTGCACTGCTTCTTTAACGTTACATGCTTTCTCATAAAGTTCAGCCATTTCTAAAAACATGACAATTTTTAGTTTGACGCCAAAGTAAGAAAGTCATCTTACAAAGAAGGTGGCTTGAATAAGTCGAATTTACGTTCACTGAATTCGTACTTAGTCTCTACGTAATTTAAACCACTTCTGTACTAAGCACTACAATCTTTTTAACTTTCGAAATTGTATCATCCGGCAAGTATTTGAAAAATTGCCGCATTGAAAACTTATAAATAATAGTGATCGCCCAGCGGTCGAATTCGACCGTAATTCATTAAGTTGTTTAGTTTCTTTCATGAAAGAGTAATAATCTAGTAATTCTCTGCATTACCTATAAAATTAAAACGATACACTCCACGCGTGACTGTGTGCTAAATTTGAGCTTCTAATCTAACCATAGCAAATGATGAAATGTATTTATCGGTGGTTCATTTGAATTTAAAATATTCATTTTGACTTAAGGCTGAAAAACTGCTTTAGTTTTATGAAACATGAAGTAAATGCAGTCCTTTCAACGGAAGTGACTTCTGAATCGAAATGTTTTTCATTGCGAAACCTGCATTGTAAATTCAAAACTGTAAAAATTTCGTGGAATGACATTCAGTGCGCATTTAAATGTATCTATCAAAATAATTTCGTCATTTTGTGTGTTCGCTATTTAAATTTGGTCTATTATCATTTTGAATTTCACGCAAATAAGTATTCCTTATTTCTTGTCTCTCTCTAATGAAATTACTGAAATTAAAAAATCAAAAGACACTTAACCAAAGTTTAACATTTTAAATAAACAAATGACCATATAGTATCTGGGAGAATCGGTACATTCCTTTTCGAAGTATTGCTTTTATAACTTCAAAGATTAATCTTTACTTTATCCGAGTTTTTCGTTTTACCAAAGAACACAGTGTCTCAATGCGGGGAATTCACGTAAGAACGTTGGCTCCGATCTTATTTCACGCACACACACACACACACGTTCACAAATTAATTTTTTATTTGAATAATCTGTTTGTAACATGTATTAACTATGTTTATTATATTTTTTTCTTTACTGCTGACTAAGATGACAGACATCGGCAGATTCGCTTACCACAAAGAAAAAAAAATGTAAAAAACGAATTTTTTATTTAATTTGATATATCTGAAACACATATTATCCACAGATTTTAGCTTTCTGCACTTCATCTCCATATAAACATTAACTACGCCAAATCTTACACTTTTCAGTGCGTGATGCATTTCTTTAAGTTCCTCCGTTTGTGCACGGCACTTATTCTTAAAAATGAATCCGAAATTTTCGCTTAGCAAATTAATATATAGGTTTGTAAAATATATTATATATAATTTTAGCTTTCTGTATTTCTTTAAGTTCTTCCGTTTGCACAATATTCCGGCCGCTAGTTGCGCTATCTACCAGCCCTTCTTGCTTCTATGTAGGTTCAGAGATTACTCTCGACTGTTTTGTTTCACCAAAGACCACACCGTACGCCATCTATCAGCTAGAAATTTTAGCTTTCTGTATTTCTTTGTTCCTCAGTTTGCCCAATATTCTGGCCGCTAGCTGCGCTATCTGCCAGCTGTTAGGTGAAGCAACGCCCAGAGCTGGTGGCATCTGAGCAAACTATGTAGGCGAGCGAGTGTTTTATTTAATTTAATTTAATGTATTTGTAACGCATATTATATATAGATTTTAGCTTCCTGCACTTCTTCTCCATATAAACTTTAACTATACCAAATCTCACACTTCTCCGTGCGCGCAATATTCTTAAAAATGTATCATAAGTTTTCGCTTAGCGTATTAATATATAGATGTCTTCAATCCTCTGCTTAAATTTGTTAGGGAGTCTAACCATTACATCTTAACTTCCGAAACACATAAATGTTTCGTTTTCGATACTCGATACAGAATCTTGTAGGGATCTTCAGTGCATTTTGGAACAAAGTCATGTAAGGTTCTGTTCCATTATAATTAAATAATATCCACAGTGCAGTGGAACATTCGTTTTCTCCTATATTATAGATATAAAGTAATCTTTTAGGACGTCGAATGATTTCGAGACACGTTCAACAGCGGGTAGAAATGGCATGTCTTAAGGCTGTAGGAAATTCAGATTCAAGCGTCTCATACAGTAAAAGTCTTTTAAAGCTTGCGCACATATTGCTTAGTATGAGAAATGACTATGTAGCTTTAGGATGAAATTTTCCAAGTCAAATGTATCCAAACCCTAACATATTTTACATCGTTATGTGAAATGTGTGCGGGACATTGCACTGATATAATTTTGTCATTATCATCGCCCAAATGACTGTAAAAACTGAATTGCGACACCCAAAGTTCAAATTTGTGTTGTCCGCACGATTTTTAGTATCAGCATTGTTCTCCATTAGTTGTGTCACTCAATTTTTATCCTTGAATGATACAGTTTCAGTCGCGTCTTCATAAAAATCAAATACGCAAGTTTTTAAATATGTAGCTGGACTGTAAAATCCTACAACCAGTAGAAAAAAAATTGTTCCACCGTGATTGGAGGCGTCTGTAGCACACTGTAAAATGTTTCCTTTTGAAGAGCTTCGATTGCTTCTTGAGTAGATGCCGGACTTGAAACATTATGTTCAATCGCATTAGCATTTGTTCTGACAATTTTTCAGCAATTTTAGAATCGTTATGCAAAGTATGATCAAGTTTTGATTCACAACCAAGAGAATTGAATGATAAGTTGTGCTTGGTCGAGTGGTAGTCATTGTGAGTTCGGCAGCTTTCTTATTGGATGCTCATTATTTCAAAAATATTTTCAGGAATGTTGTTACTTTAAAAAAATGTTTATTACATTTATTGCGGTTTTATATATCATTTTCGCCACCATGAGATATGTTAAACTGTTTTTGGCACAATGTACAATAAATTTGCTTTATATTTATTATCTGGGACGTGTTTGATAAAGGAATAGCTTTTCATCCAAACATCAAGAAAAGAACACATTGTTTGTTGTTGTTTCGTCCTCGCAGCAGCATCGTTCCCCCCCCCCCTCCCGAATTGGTGTTCGAATCGCTCATTTTGATGAAATTTTGAAAACAATAAGATTATCTTTCCGACATCAACATACGTAAGTACATAACAAACAAGCATATAGTACAAATAGATTCACCCTTTATTCCGTTCTGTCTTCTATACAGTAGATTAAGAGCAGTAAAACCAATATCCCTTCGTCGAAAATTCTTAAAATTTATTTAATCTCGTATAAGAACGTGCGCATATACATATTACTAAACCAGACTGAATAAACTTTCTACCCAAATATTAAACTTAACCTTAAATTCCGTGGAGAGAGATGATATCATAGAATCACGTGAACAGACTAGTTATACATAAAGTAATTTATTATATAAATAGCTCTAACACTTACCCGCAGGAACGTTTATATCTCCTGCCTTGACTGATTAAAACTGTACGATATACGAACCTTACCTGAACATAACCAGTGAACGGACAAACGATGAATGGATGAGTTAAAAGTGCGATTGCGTTTCCAGCAAGCAGGAGAGAGATAGCTTCAACGATGCACATTTGCGGCGAGAGAGAACGGGCCAGCACAAGCGCTGTGGGGAGAGACCATATACTGGACAAGATATTTGGAGTCATGCAAGACAATAACGGAAAGAAGGAGCGAACTCACCCCTAACCGAGGAGAATTACAGCTTGGGTACCTGTCACCGACTCTAATGCTCCAGGAATCTGTTCAGTGAGCTATTACCACGCTCAAGGGTAGTTGGGTCTGTTACACCATAAGTTGTGAATTGTGTTGCTGGTTGGGTGCGATGCGTCTCGACGTGTAACACGCGATTTCATATTTTGCGTTGAGTGATGGCTTTTTATCACTTACTCCAAAAATCGGGACATTTGGCGTCCCGATCAAGAGTTAATCGGGACACGTCCCCAGACCCCTGAAAATCGGGACGTCCCGCGCAAATCGGGACACCTGGCAACGCTTGCTGTGCTCCACACATAGAGTTTTAAAAAGTTCTTTCTAATTCCTAGATCAATATTTGAAACTAAAAGGTTTCTCTTTTTCATGAAGGCTCTTTTTGCTAGTGCTATTCTGCTTTTAACATCATTCCTGCTTCGGCCATCGGTTGTAATTTTGCTTCCCAAGTAACAGAACTCACTCACTTCTCCTATTGCATCAGATCCTATTTTTATATTTAATCTGCTAGTATTGGTATCATTTCTGCTACATTTCATCACTTTTGTCTTGCTTTGATTTATATTCAGTCCAAAATCTTCCTTCAGTATTTTGTTCATGCCATTCAATAACTTCTCAATATCCTCAGACCTCTCTGCTAACAAGACAATGTCATCAGCAAATCGTAGCATACTGATTTTTTCTCCCTGAAAACTTATGCCGCATGGAAATTTTTCTTTGACTTTCTTCATTGCTTCTTCTACATACAAGTTGAATATTAACGGGGATAGACGACAACCTTGTCTCACACCCTTTTTAACTGATGCATGTCTCTCTTGATTCTCTACTTTTATTACCGCCACTTGATTCTTATATAGTTTATATAGTATTCTTCTATCTCGATACTTTAGACCTGATTTCTTTAAAAGTTTGAACATGCTAAGTTTACTTAAAATTAAGTCGCTTCCACGAAGCATTGTTGAGCGCGGAGGCGCGCAGTGTAATAAAGTAATTGTTGAGGGAGTCTGAACTCTGAAGCTGGCCGCCCCGGGAGACGGATGAAAAGTATAATATAGCGCGGCATGTTTAGTTATAAAGTGAGCCATGCCTCCATTATTTAAGTAATGAGTTGGGCAGAAAAGAAATATGAAGCTGTCCGTTAATCATTCATGACAAGTCTTTCGTGAAGAACGACGAGCCGGTAGCGTTTCACGGTCGGAACGCGGTGTGTAAATCAACTAGACTGAAGCGTGGTCAGAATGTGAAGTCGGAGGAGATGAAGTACGATAAGCCTTATCCACGGTCAAATAAACAATTCTAATTAGTGATGGTGGAGGGTTGTGAGAATGAATCCAGAGTGAACTTTAAAGCGAGCCTTGATATTATTACCTCTGGATCAAGTCGATCCTGCAAGACTAACAATCACATAAGCACATGGATTATCGCGAGCCTATGCACATATAGTTTTCTATGTTAACGCCGCAAGTGCGAGCAACCCACATGTCACCAAGCTACTTAAATCGCCACAATTGTACGAATATCATAAATAAATAAGAAGCAATTAATTATTAATATGTTAGTTAAGACGGAATACACAGTTACCATTCAGTGTTTTGGCATTTCATTTCTGAATGTTTCAGTGAATAGAGCTGTTATTAAGTAACGCGCATAACCTCGACTTCGTAGTTACATGTCTGGCCGTTGTTAGTTCGGCAATAAAGGCCGGCAGCGTTACAGTCACGATAACACAGTGATCAACCTCATGCTTTTATCAGTGTTGATGGCTCACGACGATCGCAGAATGAAAGGTGTCTCTCAGTACATATAATTCATTCCTTGTAAGTCAGGCCTTCCTTTTCTGACATGTCCGAATTCCTTACCAATTCCTTGACTTCTTCTTCTACCTCTAATTGCCTCTCCGTCTACGTCAGCCAGTGCCGGATCTAGGAAGGGGTCAAAACGGGGTACATGTCCCGGGCGGCAACTTCAGGGGGGCGGTAATCTCAGGTTTCGTGGTTTTCTGACCCCTTCCCTCCTCCCCCTCCTCTTTCGAATACCACATTTTGTTGAGCTCCACTCCTTTTCATTGCAATATCACACATTTTGTTATTTTAAATTTAGAACCCGAATAAATCAACCCTTAGATCATGACGTCACGTAGCTTACAACGTATCTCCCTACTCCCTCTTCCATCCACTACCCACCTACCGACCCCACCCCCTAGACACACATTACGGAACGCGCATCGGTTAACTTTTTCTAGCTTATGGCTACACACCTCGTCTACGGATACGTCGAGGTCATTTTAACCGGGAAAAGACTGGGAGCAAGGAATGGGAAGGAATTCAGCCATGGCCCCTTGAAAAAACCATCCTAGCATTCGCTGGAGTGATTTGGGGAAACCATGGAAAAGCCCAATCTGGATGGCTGGACGGGGATTCGAACCCACGTCCTCCCGAATGCGAAAGCATAGCGTTGCTGCTCACCCACCACGCTCCGTCTTCTATTAACGTGTGATGTAATTTTTGGATGGCCCTTAAACCCCAATAAAGGGACGGAGAGAGTGGTCTTCAAACGCTTAGGCGGCATAAGAAGCGAACACGGTGCTCTGAGCGGCAGGAAATAGGTACGGAGAAAAATAGAGGCACCAGAGAGAGGGAATGAAGAAGGAAGGGCGTGCTAGGGCCCTGGGCATTCCTCGGACAGCGCTAAATCTTTTTAACAACAGCAACGGGTGAAACAAGACGGGGTTAGAAGGCGGCACGAGGAAATTGAGAACGAGGAGATAGCGGTCCGGCTGAATGCCGGCTTTATCTCGGCGTGCGCATTTCAGCTGTTGGCCAGCCTGCAGGGCGCTTATCGCCTCCGCGCCCGTCCTTCTTATTAAGCTCGCTGGACCTCCGGAGAGCGCGAAAACAGCGCCTATTACACACCTAGCGGTGGCGGCGCAAACCACCAACTACGTCAGAAGGTACCGACCAGCAAGCTCGTGACTGGGGTTAGGATCTTTATGACCAAAAAATAAGTAGAGAAATATGCAGGCAAATATGACCTTAAAAATGGGTAAATATGACCAAACATTTAAATTTACTATACATCATAACTTGCTCAATTACACATCATTTATTTTATCTAGTAGTGTCGCTTTCACGTAGACAGCATAATTTGCTTCCGTGCATTCACTGCACCATTGCGAAGTTAAATTTTATAACATTTTGCTGTAGTCACTTTAATTTCACATAATTTACAGAAAATTTCATTTGTAGCCTACTATAATTCGCCTCTCCATATTCACTTACGTAAATCTGTACCTTCGCACTTTCGGAAAATTTTGTTTTTGGCATGCTTAGTGTTGCAAACTGAAAAAAAAAAAATTTCAGCTTTGTGAAAAAAAAAACCTAGCACCCTTGTTTTTTTCTTCAATTTTTTTTTTCAGAAATCAGAATATTTGATAAATTATAGTTTTATTTATGGGACTTACATTTTACATGTGTGTTTTAAATCTTACTGAATCATATAATGTCTTACATAATGATTCATAAATGTATTTATATGGGTAGCATAATTTTATTCATCCTCTATGTTAGTACCACATTCACTAGTATCAGCACTACCAACACTAGTTCGGTCTGTGTCGGAATTTTCTGTTTCCTCTAGATATATTACTTCAGAAATAATTGCATTTTCTTTTACTGGTTATCCTTGTATTGTACGCAAAAGCTTTTGAGATTGCAATTTTAAATTGTGAGCAAAATACACACTGTGCATAAAGACTGCGCCGATAATTCTGTATTAAGGTCTTTTAAGTTTGAATTTAAATCTATTATCATACAAAATAAGAGCTTTATTTGTTTTTCAATCGTTGGTTTACGCCAATGGTTGCAAGGAAACGATTCATAACTACTGACAATTTTATGACTCAGTATCATTATACGCTGAGAGTTTAACAAGTATATGAATATAAGTAAAGCACAATAAGTAATAAAAAAAAGAGGCAAAAAGCTGTAGATAAATTTAAAATTCCTAACTTTTTGAAAAGATCCGTAGATCTACAGATAAATTCGCAGGGTTGGCAGCACTAGTTCAAATAGCAACAATGAATCCAAACAACGGGGAACGGGGATTCCTTCTCGTGGCAACATAGCCTCTTCGGGAAGTCCCTGTTCATAAAAGAAAACTTCAGTCAATGTTGCCAATATTTTCGTAATTTTCTTTTCTACTGAACCAGAAAAATATAGTAGATTTAAAAATTAAGATAAGTACTTAATATTAACTCTAAAAGTCATATTAAACGATAAATGCCTTAAAAATTTGAGATTTAGTAGTTATAAAAAAAAACGTGTCCCGGAAAAAAAAACGTGTTTTTTTTCAACTTTGTTTTTTTTTTTTTTTTTTTTTCAAGTCAGAAAAAAAAAAACCGTTTTTTTACAACACTAGGCATGTTGATATTCACAGATCCAATGCAGATTTAACACTGACTGAGGAATATCTTAAAAAGTATTTCAATGAGGCATTGATTGACAGGGATCGACACAGGCATGCTACTGCTGCATTGTCGAAATTAAATGGCGGGAGGAACATTACGTTTAGAGAGTGACTATAATGTATAATTGTGATCAATTCAGTGACAATTAGTTTTGCTTTTTTCCTCCAATGTATAATAGTAGTAAATTTTTGTGAATAATTATCCTAATTTCTTCTCGTCTATAACTTCTAGCGAATTTCCGGTACTAATAAATAATTACCAGATTTTTCCCCAAAATCGGACCATATGACCCGAAATAATATCGTAATATGACCAAAACTAGGGAGATGGTCTGAAAATGAATTTATATGCTGTATAAAATACAATCAGAAATGTTTAATCGATGTTTAATTCAGCATTACAGTTCCAAAACATGGTAGGGAAAAAATATGACTTATCCGAACACTACTCATGACTAAACGGTGTTCTTTTTTTGTTTTTGGTAATGGATCTAAGACTCGTCGACGTCGAGATCATTAGAGGCGGGAAAGGATGAAGGTCAAGGAACGGGAAGGAATTCGGCCATGGCCTTTTGAAAGAAGCATCCCGTCATTCGCCTGCAGTGAGTTGGTGAAACCATGGAAAACCCAAATCTAGATTCAAACGCACATCCTCCCAAATGAGAGGCCAGAGTATACGGTGTTCATGTCAACAAGACGGTTAAGCATAGAAATCTCAATGTCCTAAGATAGTAAATAAAATGTCATCTGCATAAACCTGACAGTTTTAAATCCAGATTGAAAAAGTTTTTGCTTCAGAACTCATTTTACGCTGTAAATAAACCTTCTTCTTGGAATTTGGCAACTAAATATGAGTGAAAAAAAAATACACGTTGGGTGAGTCGAAGGGAAAAGTTACTCACCATTTTCATTGTGTTGAAATTGTTTACAAATGCAGCAATTAGATTATTTGAAAATTGTAATCATACAGTATATATTAACTAACAAGAGCAGCCTGGTGGCCTAGTGCTAAAGGCGTCTGACTGGAATTTGAAATCCATGTCCCAATGGAGATTTTTCATAAACACTTTTTAAAAAATGACATTTGGCCATACAGCCAGCTCAATTTGTTTTTTTCTTTTAAATTGTACAGATTTCATCATAGTGTGAATATTTTCCTTCATTTGTTAGGACGAAACAAGACGAACACAACAATTAATAAAACCACCCATCCCCTTGGCCGGATTCGAACAGGCGACCCCTCCAGCGCGAAGCAAACACTCTACCCCTATGCTACCGGGATCGGCCATAAGCACTTAACCTCACCTTCACCTCTCATACAGCTTGTTACGTAATGTGAAGTACACCACAAGTGGTTCAGATCCCACATTAAACTAACCTAGTTGTAACACGGATGCATACACATCCAAAGCAATTTCAAGTCAACCGGAGGCTTAACATGGTCCTAGTTTGCCCAAGCGAACTTACACGTATATAGTAACTAACATGGGATGTCCACGAAAAGAGTCCCTCATTTCAAAATCTTTAAATCAAAGATCAACAGAAGAATGCAACTAACGATATTTTTACTGTGAAATCTGTAAGAATTTCAGACAGAAGTTTCGAAAAAAGTTATAAAAGATGGCGATGTACGCTGTAAAACTCGTATCAGAATGCACAAATAATCTGGTCCTCTGCAAGTAATCTTTGCTGTGAATGTATCACGTCACAATGTTTTCAAAATGTCCGCCGCTCGGAGTACGGAAGTGTCGCAAATACAGAATGAAATTTGCAATTACATTCTGCAATGTCTCAACGGAAATGGGTTCAGATCAACGATTCAAGCTCTTCCAGCGTGGTTGGATGGTTTCGGTAGACAAGGTCTTTCAATGTGACACACAACAAGTAGTCACAAAATGCATCAGATCGGTAGAATACGGAGGCCAAACCATACCTGCGCCACTAAATTTGGGATAATCCAGCGCAATATGTTAATCCAACGCCACCTGTTAACAACTTTTGCAGCGTTTACGAAACTTCTATATGAAATTCTTACAGCACGCTGTGTGTTGGGTGAGCGGTTAACGCTCTAGCCTCGCATTCGGGAGGACGGCGTTTCGAATCCCCGTCCGGGCATCCAGATTTGGGTTTTCCATGGTTTCCCCAAATCTCTCCAGGTTAATGCCTGGATGCTTCCTTCAAAAGGCCATGGTAGAATTCCTTCCCGTTCATTGTTCACATTCCCATCCCGCCTCTAATGACCTCGACGTCGACAAGGCGTAAAGCCAAAAGTAAAAAAAAAAAAAAAAATTCTTACAGATTTCACAATAAAAAATACCGTTTGTCGCATTCTTCTGTTGATGTTTGCTTAGGAGATTTTACATTTCGAAATCAGGGTTCTTCGTGGACATTTTGTATATTACGTGAGTGCAGTTAACAAAGGAAGTGAATTATTTGACGGGATCTCAATTAACTAACCGGTTATCAACAGTTGATAATACGAGTATTATTGGTTTCTTAATAATTGTATGTACTGTTCCACTTCTCCGAATCTGTTCTCACAAGTGATCAAAGTGAACACTTGTAATCTAATCTAACCTAACCACATGTTGCGTGTTCATGAAAGAACTCATCAAAATTCCACCAGTAGCTCTAAGAGGACACAGTTACTCCCAAATATCAGCAATAAGATACGGAAGCAACTGACTGATATTCTTTAGGGCATAGGAGCAGGGTGAACAGAGTGCTGGGAGTGTACAGAGCGTATATTGATTATGAGGGGGGGGGGGGGGAGGCTATGATATCGGTGGAAGAATTAATAGATAGTAGAGGATGGAAGGGCAGATGATGAGGTCAGAAATTGGAGTAAACTACGAATAGAAGTGATGACTAATTTTACAAAAAAAAGGCTGAAAGAATTAAAATTCGTAAAGGGCAAAAGTAGAGGGTGAGAAAAACGATACTGGAAGAATTTAATATAAAGAATACTAAAAATATGGGTAGATAGGTTTGTAGGGGAATTGCCAAAATTAAATCAGACAAAAGGTATACGTAATAAAACACAACCTTCAGTCACTTTATTGTATTTCCGAAGATTATTGTTTTTATTTTTCGTCGTGTTTTTATGCTTCTTAATAAGTTCGTGGTTTTACTGCGAAGTGGAGCTATTTATTTTATTTTCTGAATGTGCAGCTAAACTAAATAATTGAACTGATAGTCTTTATACTCAGCACAGTTTAACTTAGTTTTAATAAGCTCCAAATAAATCACGTTAATTACATAACTGGACTTCTTATTCGCAAGTTCTTCTTAGGCGCTAAACAACCTAGGCAATCTCCTAGTGATGTCTGTATTTGTTGTTGCTATGGAAACGTTTCAAGGGAACCCTAAAATTTCAAAGATATGGGAATAACAATAACATATGTATTCTATGATCTTTCTGTTATACTAAAACTTGAATGCAAATTTATTGCACTACACAATGCATTTTGGATCCTGTGCATCCATCTTCAGGTGTCTGTTGTATTTACGTTGGTTTAATTTTGTCTTAAGTGAGATGCGTGTCCAGTATAGTATATTCCTGTGCCGAAAAACGATTTGAAATAAGTGTTATGATCACGTGTCAACATGAAAAGCAAGGAGAAAATATGAATACATTGTGAAACACTTACCACACTGTAAATACGTATATAAGTATGTACATAAAATTAAAATTGATTGTTTAACTTCACATGTGGTAAGTTTTTCACAATGTATTCACATTTTCTCCTTACTTTTCATGTTAATACGTGTTCAAAAAACTTATTTCAAATCGTTTTTTGCCACAGGAACACACTCTACTGGACACGCCACCACTCCCCCTCCCCCCCCTCGCATTCCCCCCTCCCCATACTGACCAACCAAGTATTTATTTTTAAGATTTTTTTTTCTATCTTGCTTCCTAGGGCGGTTATTAACCCCCCCCTCCCCTAAATTCAGTATCGGCGTCATTTGTAGACCTTTCTTTTTTACTGGGACAACCGTCGACGCCCCCCCCACCTGGTGTGATTTCACCAGACCCTCCCCATTTTTAACCTCACGTAATAAATGGACGCCTCCTTTTGACTGTAGTATCAAATTCGACTCTGAGCATGTTATTTCACTCATCGTTTTATATCGTTGCAATATTTATTTCCTACAGTACAAAATCCATATCAGGCTCCTAACAAATACTATGTGCCTATCTTGACATATGCTGCTGAAACATAGCCAATGAAGAAGCGGGACATCAGCAGAGTACAAGCAAGCTAAATTAAGTTTTTAAGAAGTAGAATGGAAGTTTCTAAAATGGACAAAATAAAGAACGAAGTGCTTAGATGCACCATAAAAAAGGATAGAGAGGACCAGACAGATGGTATGGACATGTAAAGAGAATGAAAGTTCAGAGAATCCCAAGAAAAATCCACGGAATTAAGATGCACGGTAAACGACCCAGAGAAAGACCAAGAGACAGATGGCTGAAAGGAGAGGAGGAGTGCGTACGGAAGAGAGGAGAGGACTGGAACAAAGTGGTGACAGAGAGGTGGTGGGATGAAAGATGGAAATGGAGTGGCTTGTGCACGAAGCAGACGCGGCCAGTGGCTGGAAACTGTTGAGGTTGATGATGATGACACTACAAAATTACCGGGTCTATTTTGCCAGTAGACCACCACATCGGTCATTTTCCGTTTCCAATTCGTTTTAGGTGTGCGCGAGAGTTTTACAGAGATGGAACCAGGTTCTAGGAATAGAACGCTCAAAACGTCTATTAACGTTTTACCAGTAACAAGCCAAATTACTGGGTTTATTTCGCTTCTGGACCTCGACATCTGTGATTTTCTTGGAATCCAATTCGTTTTAGGGATCCGGGAAATGTTCCAGAGATGAAACCGGTTTCTAGAAATAAAAGTTTCGAAGCGTCTATTAACGTTTCAGCGATAATCGAACAAATATTTTGGCGGAGGATTGCGTGCAGTGGAACGGTTTGGGCGACGCCATTTAGGTAATGAGGGTGGCCAGCAGGTGTCGTTTGCATGCCTGGCGCGGCTTGTTAACTCTGATTGCGTCCTCGCCGCTATTATCCGCGTCCTTACACTGGTACACGCCGCCGCGGTGACCGCTGAAATATCGCCGGCGACAAAAGGCCCGTGTTTGCGGCGCCGGCCGTCAATCAGCGATAGTGCTGCCGCCGTGTAGACACGGCCGCCGAGGACACAATTCCATTTGGCCGGCGCAGAGTTCCAGGGCCGGCCGTGTCGGACACGGGCATTGAAATGGACAACACCCAGGTCGCCACCTCCACAGCACGAGCTGACGCTACCAGTGCCCCTACCACTGCTACTGCCTTCTCCAACCTTTTCCAACGATGGACCTCTTAGGGTTTAGATTTCTTCTTCCGAACCAGTGGCGTAGCTAGGTCAACAAGGGTCCTGGTGCAAAAAATTTATTTTGGGCCCTCAGGTCAGATGGGCGACCTTTTTTTTGCTTTGTGTTACTGGTAAGGGCCCCCTGAGCTGAGGATGGGGCCCTGGGGGCCCTTGAGGTGTGCTTAGGGGCCCCCCTGAGCATTGAGAGGGCACTTAGTGAGGGGCTTCCTGTGTCTCAGGGGCCCCCCATAGACGACTGTAAAGCTTAAAAAAAAAAGAAGTTTGCCCAGAGATGCGCTTTGGAGCCCCCAGAGGAATGCTTGGGGGCCCCGGTGCACTGCACCGCCTAGCCCCATAGTAGCTACGCCCTTATTCCGAATAACCCATTTCTAGAGTACGATAAATCAACTTGGCCATGTTTCTTTGTATTTAATTTGCAATGCTTCCAAACTTCCTACATTCTTTGAGAGTGTTGTTCCTTTTCTTCCTGGGTCCATTTTCTTCTCTTCACGTATTACTGTTTTTCCTGAAAACCTACCTTTTGTATTACTTCTCAGAAGAGTGTTCTGTTGTCTATTATATCTGTTTTTCATGCCCTTTTCAGTTTGTAACGGGGTTTCCAGCTGGGGTGTTCTCCATTGACTACATAAAATGCAAATTAGGAATGTGACTAGCAAGAATATCTAGTTGTGGGGGATTACATTGTAAGCAAACATCAGAATTTATTGTGTCTTATGTCATATACACCTCTGGGAACATTTATCGTTATTATAAACATGTTAAAAATCAGTATCAAGCAAGGCCCAGGTTTACAATAAGTCATAAAAAAAGGATATAATCGTTGCCTTTAACTTTACTCAATGGACAACCTTGAAATTGAACACAGGATTAGTCAAACACGCACTATAAAACGTTGTAGGATAACAGACAGGTTATCCCAGAATACATATTTTAATGTCATTCTATATCTTTGTAATGTTAGAGTTCCATGGCCTGTTAGTATTACTCTTTTAAAAGGTTTCTATAGTAACAAGATATACGGGTATAACTAGGAGATTGCCTAGGTTGTTAACGTTAAGAAGAATCTGCAATTAAGTCCGATTATGTAATTAAAGTGATGTATTTGGAGCTTATTAAAATAAGTTAAACTGTGCTGAATATAAAAACTATCAGTTTATTTATTTAGTTTAGATGCACAGTCAAAAAATAAAATAAATTGCTCCACTTCGCAGCAAAACCACGGAGTTATTTAAGAAGCATAAAAGCACGAAAAATATAAACAAAATCACTTCGGAAATACAATATGGCGACTGTGACAGGACTTGAACCTGCAAGCCATAAAAATGATATATATTGGGCGCTATCGGAATGGGAACAATTACCATCCGAAATTGTTATACAAAATTTGAAGTGCAAGATGCCTTCTGATTCAAGAATAGGCTGTGGCAATGTTCGCCTAGCTCAGTTTTAAACAAGGTACAAAGTGCAGAGACCATTTGTCTCAAGAGCGCTTACGGGTTCATTAAACAGTCTCGTGGAACTAGTGCAGGCCCGGTTTGGATACCACTTTACCGTAGATGATGGTCAGCGCCGTGTGTGCCGCATCTAGTAAGAGATGCTGGTCCATCTTCCATCAGCACCTCAAGCGTAGGCGAGCCAGGTCATCTCCGAGTCACGTTCAGCGATCAAGTCACGTCTTGTAGGTGCTCCTGCCAGCAAGTAACTTCTTGCCCTGCCTCCGTTGTCGAAGACAATACCCATGGACAGAGAAAACCCACATTTTTAAATCACGCGCCTCGTGATTATACTATGATTGGTAGAAGGCGTGGTCGCTGAAATCACGTGTCTCCTAACACTTAAGGCCCAGTCAAACAGAGCGCGGACTGCCCGCGCGGTCAGAACGCGGTGGTCTGACGGCAGGCAGTCCGCCGAAGTTGTAGTGGACGAACAGAGCGCGGGCAGCTGAAGGGCGAGCCAGGGTTGAAGCAATCGTGGACGAAGGAAGGAAGGGGTAGTTCATTTTTTTTATTTGAGTCTGCCCTCTCCTTATTAACGTGTCCAGCAGTTCATCCGACGAAGAAGAATTGCTTCTTCTGCTCGCTTTAAATAGTTCACGCCGATAAAGTCAGTTTATACTTCACCAAACTATCCTGCCGTCTAAACCATTATCTGATACAGACCAGACACGCCCATTCCTCACGTATTTTTAGGCGATGGAAGATTCAAACTACAAACTTATTTATGCGCCCTTTTGCAAAAAGTACAGTTGTAAATGATGAAGGGGGAAAATATTCAACATCTTTGTAGGGTACGACGTGTAGTAGAAAATAGCTTTGGAAGTTTAGCTCAGACGTGGCGTATATATATATATATAATTTTTTTTTTTTTTTTTTTTATTTTTTTTTTTTTTATTTTTTTTTGCCTAAAGAGTTGGATGTAGATAGCGCAGTCGAAGCTGTAAAAGCTACATGTTGCCTTCACAATTTCGTAAGAAGTTGCACAAAACAGTTCACTGAAATTGAAATGCAAGGTGACACAATAATAACAAATCAACATGCCAATGCTCACTCAACTGCAAGTCGATTGAGAGAAAGATCAACTGATGCTGCCTATGCGGTATTTCTAAATTACTTCAACAACGAAAATTAATTTTAATTTTATCATAATTATACTAATATATTATTGCATCTATGGTTTATGGAAAATAAAAGATGCCGTATAAAATAAATATATACTTTCTTGTCTGGTTGAGCTTTTCAGATATTTCATTCCAAGTTTTTGCTTTCTTGGCACGTTTTTGTACTCGGGAATGCCGAGATTCTTACAAAAATAAACATTCTCGAACGCATTGAATGAGACTTTCTGACCATGGAGGAAGGAAATATATGAAGACGACGCAAGACACCTTCACCACGCATTGAAGTGAAGCAGGGCGGAGGAGGAGTGGGGGGGCATGGCCGGAGTGGAGGGGGCATGGCCGCTTCCATACAGACACAGAATATGTACAAAATCCTCAAGGGGACTCTAGGATAAAGGTGACGCCGATATCTGGTGATGGATTATTATGTAACTCGATATGACAAATAAAAAATGAAGAATAAAATTTTTTGATATTCTGCTTAGTTTTCGAGATATTCTGTCCCAAATGTGAAATGGTTTTGGTTGAAATTCAGAAGAAAAAGTTGGTTAAAGTCATATTTGATGATGGATTCTTATTTAAAAAGACGAGACAAATGAAAAATAAAGAATAAAAATTTTCGATATCTCACCTAGTTCTAGAGATATACTCTATCAAAAGTGAGGTTTCTTGAGTTGAAATGGAGAAGAAACATTTCGCAAAAGTCAAATTTAATGATCAATTCTTATGTAACACGACGAGACAAATCGAAAATAAAGAATAAAATTTTTCGATATCTTGCTTAGTTTTCGGGATATACTGGAAACATCGCAATGTTTGGAAGCGCAATACCGCTGCTGCCGCCATGCGGGAGAGTTTAGTGCCTGCTTCACCGATTTAACGTCACTTCTCCTCCATATATTTCCTTCCTCCATGTTTCTGACTCGTCCACCATTGCCCGCCGCGGACTCTGTGGAATTCACAACCTGCCCGCCGCGGACTGGGCTTCCGCCGCGCGGTAGGCCGCGCACTGTTTGACTAGGCTGATGCAATAGTATGTACCACAGAGTCCGCGCGGGCTGCCCGCGTTCTGTTTGACCGGGCCTTTATTTCATTCGCGACCCCGGTTCGCGCTTCTGTCGCGTGCCTCGGAAACGTCGGCCATATTCGGCAGGTGGTTATTTCCCATCACGAAACTGCCGCTCAGCGCAGTACAGTGACCTAACAGGATCTGGGAGAGGCCGGAAGGTCGTCCCATCGCCCTTTGTCTGCCCTGGCGACAATGCGTCCAGCTGCCGTAATGGGAATCTGGGACGATGCCTACCGATGCTGCACGCAGGAATTTTTTGTTTTTCGTCTCACAGTTATAGCACCATATTTAATAATATTGTCTCTTTATACCTGAGCAGCCTCTGCGTATTAATTAACAATTTGAATCGCCCAAGATCTAAAGTACAAAATTAATTTGATCATAAAATAAAATAATGTGGACAACACATAAATGTAGAATGGCGAGACGGGTCATATTACAAGTTTCGGTGAGCCATGTGGGTTTGGATTTGTATTTGTTTAGTAAGGTGAAGATCTGTTTCGTTAGTCTACTACTATCAATTCTGTATATATTCCCGTAAAATTGCATTCTTCTATATAACTATTAATTTTTCGATTTCAATATATAGTTCTCGGTTTGGTCCTCATTTTTATTCAGCATTACGATTACGTTTAGATCAAAATTCTTCTTTCTAATTTTTCCAGTTTTCCAAAATCCCCATATCATGTTACCTTAAGTGTTATTGCCGAATACAATGTTTCTGGTCTAACCACTGCTTGATAGTGCCTTAGATTTGTGTTCCATGATCAAGATTTTTTGTTATATACGTTATTTGTCATATGAAATGCTCTTTCCATTTTATGTATTCTTGTTTCTGTAGTAGTATTTACTTTTGTGTCGCTCGTTATTCGTTCTCCTAGATATTTTTAAAAAATAAATGTTTTAGCAATTGTGCCATTGCGAAATTTAACATTTTGAGGAGCATCATTGATGTATGTCTTGGAATGTGTTTTTTTTTTTTTTCGAAAGATATTTGTAATCCTACTTTGGCTATCTGTTTCTCTAGTTCTTCGATTTGTTCTTTTGCATTATCCAGTGAATCAGAAATTACCATCGTGTTATCTGCAAAAGGTACACAATCTATGGTGCTTTTATTTGGATTTCTTCATAGCTGAACACCCTTAGTGTTAGTGGCTTTCCTCCATTCCTTCACTACTTTTTCTAATGCACAATTGAAATGTAGCGGAGACAAACCATCTCCGTGTGTCACACCTGAATTAATTCCAATCGGCTTGAAGAGTTTAGACTACGATAACAATATTAACAATTATACTTACTTGTATATGCATTACTGGATGATTATAAACGACCACGAAGATGGCGTATTCATGGAATGTATAGAGAAAGAAGCGATCTAATTCTTCTATTAAGAAATTAACAAATGAGTGGTCATTACAAAAATTTCACGAGAATCTCTCCAACTGATTTTGAATATCTAATGAACATCATTGGGCCAAAGATAGAACGAAGAAATACTTCGTTCCGAGAAGCAGTGTCAGTTCAAGACAGATTAGCTGTGACGCTGAAATACTTAGGTACTGGTGATTCTTTTACAAGTTTACAATATCTTTTTCGCATTTCCAAACAAGTCATAAGCTGAATTGTGCCTGAAGTGTGCCAGGCGCTGATAGGAGCTTTGAAAGAATAAATCATGGCAATCCTTTATCCAATAATAATAAAATAATAATGTAATTTTTTTTTAAATCATACATAATTTTATAAACTCATATCTGATGAATACTCGCTATTGTTGCTATACGGGGAGTATGGCGGGTTATGTAGAGGAGTTTGTTGGTTTTGTTATGGGGAAGAAGTGGAAAGGTGAGCTATATCTCGATTTATAGTGGAGGAAGAAGCTGAAGGGTGTAGAGCTTGTGTAGTGGATTAATAACAATAATTTGGTATGGAGTTATAATGTCCTTAATCAGCACGCATAATTATTTGAAATATTTCATGTTGAATTGCATTTTTTTATTTCCTTAGTATAGTTTTTCTATTTTTCCTGTATAAAATCAAAGAAAGACCGTATTTCCGTATCCTGTTTCCGTATATCTGTCGCATTTTTCAGTATTCCGAAATCCTCTATCAGAATTTGTAATTTCAGCTCTCGTTTTAGCTTTTTATTGAATGGCTCACCTAGTGCAGCGTCCCTGTGTTTTTGTGTTACCATGATCAATAATTAATAATTGAAATAATTTTATTTATTTAAAGGTTAATTTAGCCTTGCAAAATTAAGACTGCCAATCCTTGGGATTCCATAGGACACTGCTTTCGTGATAGGCTTCTATCAGTTCAAGACATTTATCTTCTGTCCATTCACTCATGATGCTTGAGGATACTGGTAGGTTCGCAGCGTGCAATAACCTTCACTCTCGACGTCCACGAGCGCACAGCGAGCGCCCTTTGATTCGCAGCAAAAACCGACAGTCGTCTGCTCGCTGCGAATGCAACGCCTTCCGCCCCCGGCAGGCTCGCGAGCCACGTACTCACTATCGTATTTGGTAACAGTAACGTGCAACGGTTACAGTTACAGCTCGCTAGTGCGTACGCGGCTTTAGAGGTGAGGCGATCCTCGGCTGGTAGTCCGCCCGAGCGAACGCGCCAATTAACGGCAGCAGTTGAACCAAGGTAATTAGGGTACTTCCAACTAAAAAGCATGGAAAGTCGAAGATAACAATGTCGGCAATCCATACACAGAAAGTAGGAGAGAGTAATACATAATTAAATCTTATATTTGAAACGTGTGATTGTTTTTCTGGAAATTCTGTTCACATGTGAGCCGGGACATGATATCATTGGTGATTCAAGAAGGGCGCAGTAGGGAGGATAGGGAGAAGTCAGTTTTCAACGCCAGAAGGGCTAGCCCTGGGCAGTGCAGGGGATAGCACGCAGGCTTCGCATTGTAAAGGCCGTCGGTTCGAGTCCGGCCTCAGGCATGGGTGATTTTAATTAAGTGTTGTGTTCACCTTGTGCTGTCCTCACTGTAGTGTCCACAAGCTGATAATTAAAGTCTGACACAACAGTTGGTACGAAAACAAATTGGAGCTGGTTAAATGGTCACAAATACCGAAGGTCACATTAAAAAAAAAAAAAAAGTCAGAAAGAAGGTCTTACTACGACGGCTGGTAGAAAATCGTGAGCTGGTGGTATTACTCATGCAGACTTGAAGTGTTCAATGTTTTGTAGCCCACATTGGCTTGTGCGGGCTTGCGAACATCAGACGACTCGTTGTGCTGCTGACGAAATTTGAGCAATTATATGCGATGAAGTGCTTACATTTTGCCAGAGTCAGTGTTGAACATAATCCACTACTCTCCAGTATAACATATCCTATAACGCTTTTAATGTAGGGTCCCACCCTCTTGGTCATTCTGAATCGAGCTGTAACCATAACTTAATTTCGAAAAAAAACATTTACTTGCCTGGTACCTCTCCCCGAGTCTTCAATTTACTCTGAGTGAATAGTATTATTTTTCGACAGTCAGAAATAACTGCACCAGTCCGCCGCTCTATGGTCCTCGGGGCTAAACCGCGAGAGTTCTCGCTTAAAATGACATCACATTTCCATTTAATCCCGCTAATAGCTAATTGCCAGTTTACATCATTTTAATTTGAGCTCATCACTCTCTCACGCTCGACATCAGTTAAACCGCAAATACGGCGACGGTAATTAAAAACCGAAAAAAAGTGTCGCGCGGCATTATGGGTGGTAAGCTCATTATTGTGTGTTTGCTCTTCTTCGAAATTTGAAATAATGCTCGTGGCAGACGGTCTGAAAGGCACGCCCAGTGTGAGCGAACCACACACTCACACACCCACGTCGCGTTTCAGGCATCGAGATAATTTCATCAGCGATTCTAACAATATTCATCAGAAACCAAGCATATGTTTCTTCAGAACTATGGAAACGTGATAAAACCATCATTATTATTCATTTTAATTGCCATGGAGCTAACCCTCCGGTGGTAATTCCCCTAATGGTCTAATTACCCCTTTTCATATTACTTTTGTTATTATTTTATGATTTACTTTTTTGATTTAAATTCCCTTAGCTTTTTTGGTAAATTATTCATCACTTTGTTCCAATCCTTGACACCCTTATCAACAAAAGACATTTTTTCCGCTCCCTTACGCAAGAAATCGAGCGCCAGTTTGTGGTCATGGTCGCCTATCCCCTTCAATCCACTATCCCTAATTCTTTGACCAATATCCCTCCAAGCTCCATCACCAATATATGCCCTATACGTTCCCGGCAATCTCTTTATCCTCCTCCTGTCCTCCAATAACTCCCGATCCAGCTCCGTAATCATATCAGTTACTGTCTGGGTCCTGTGATGATTTACACAAACAAATCTAGCTGCTCTTCTTTGCACACGCTCAAACTCCTGTATTTGATATCCAAAATGTGGGTACCAAACTACATCACCATATTCAACCAATGGTCTGACCAAAGTTTTTTAACTCATTTCCCTAACTTCTCTGGTACATCTTCTCATCACCTTCTACAGTAAATGAAGGGTCTTGTTACGTTTTCCTACCACCTGCCCAATATGCTCTGCCCAGTTGAGTTTGTTATCAAACGTTATGTTAAGATATTTACACTTCAATCCTTCATCAAGCAATTCTGACCCCACCCTATAATCGTAATTAACCTTTTGTTTTTATCTGTCTACCTAACAAGCTGAATCTTCTCCATTTACAATTAAATAGCTAAACACGGTTCACTCTACTAATGGCATGCATTTTCATTTTGAAACTATACTCTTGGAATCAAAGAAGTGAAAATTGTAACAATATTTGTCTGAAATATTATCGAAAAAGTCAAATGTTGGTACTCTCGAAATAAATGTAACAGGAAATAAAGCAAAATAGAGCAAGCGTTTTATTTCAGATAGGGAAAGGAAAATGGAGTAGAGAATGACGATATTGTAACTGAAAACTGTGAGCTAGACTAAAAAGCCATTTGTGTCTAAAAGAAGTTACTAAAGATGATATAGAAAGGTAAAAGTACTATAATTTTGAATTGCTTAAAAAGTGGTCAACGGTCAAGGGTAGTAAACGGTTAGGAGTTAGATAAAATGTTACGTACTGTTTTTGCGTCCATATTTTTTTTTCCCCATCAGTCTCTCGACTGGTTTGATACAATCCTACATCCCTTCCTATTTGGCGCTAGCCTTTTCATCTCAACACACCCAGCGAGAGTGGTAGTGTAACGGATAGCGTTCTGGCCTCGCATTCGGGTGGCCGGCGGTTCGAATCCCCGTCCGGGCATACAGATTTGGGTTTTCCATGGTTTCCCAAATCACTCCAGGTAAATGCCGGGATGCTTCCTTAAAAAGGGCCGAATTCCTTCCCATTCCTTGCCCCCATCCTTTCCCGTCTCTAAAGACCTCGCTGTTGAGAGACGTAAAGCAGTTAAAAAAAAATCAACATACCCCTCACCACCCACGTCCGTCCTCAATTATCTGTTTCATATATTCTAATCTCTGTCGCTCCCCTGCAGTTCTTACTTTCGGCTGTTCCCTACACTAACAAGTTAACCAATCCAGCATGTCTCACAATATGACCTACCATCCTGTCTCTTCTTTCTGAAGCTTCTTCCACAAACTTCTTTCCTCGCCCATCATTTCCAAAACTCGTTCGTTTCGTACTTTATCCGTCCACTTAAATTTCAGCATCCTTCTATAGCACCACATTTCAAATGGTTCAATATTCCCTCTTTCTGGTATTCCTAAAGTTCATGCTTCGGTGGCATAAAGTGCTGTGCCCCACATACGGAGTTTTAAAAAGTTCTATCTGAGTTTTAGATCTTTATTTGAAACTAAAAAATTTCTCTTTTTCATGAAGGCTCTCTTCGCTACTGCTATTCTGCTTTTAACATTATTCCTACTTCGCCATCGGTTGTAATTTTACTTCCTAAGTTGCAAAATTAACTAACTTCCGCTATCACATCCGACCATAGTTTTGTGTTTAATCTACTGTGATTGGTATCATTTCTGCTACATTTCTTCACTTTTGTTTTGTTTTGGTTTATATTTAGTCCAAGTCTTCCTTCAATATTTGTTCGTGCCATTCAGTAACTTCTCAATCTCCTCAGCCTGTTCTGCTAACAAGACAATGTCATCATCAAATCTTAGCATACTGATTTTTTCTCCTTGAACACTTGTGCCGCATTCAAATCTTTCTTTCACTTCCTTTATCGCTTCTTCTACATAGAAGTTGAATATTAATGGGGATAGACAACAACCTTGTCTCACGCCCTTTTTTACTGATTCCTGTTGTTGCTGTTTCGTGGGTCGTCCACTCACACCAGCTACCACAATGTTTTACTTTAAAACTCGCTCACTGAAAAATAATGTGTATGGTCTAAATTCGTACCGCAAGTTCCTTTTAAAGATGCAGATTCACTAGCACGACGGCCACTCAGTTTACAACTGAGAACATTTAGAAACTACTCAATGAATAAATAGAGTTATTTTAATTCGGTACCTTCATTTTTCTCCAACACCACCAACGTTATAAACAAATTTATCGGACTTCTATCTTTTCAAAGTAACAGGATCTAGTTAGAGAGTAGAAGAGCTTTTTGTACACTTTTCCTCAGATTCACACGTTTACACCTTTCACCACCAAATACACTTCTCCAAGTCCGGCGACCGACTGCCTTCCCTGTGCCTATCACTGAACACACCATGCACCCTCCGGGGTCACACTTCCGTGGCCAAGGACATGGTGCCAATGACGTCACTAACCAGCGCCAATATTTCCGAACCTCCCATGCTTGCTTACAAAGGAACACAAAGTGATTCCGCTACACTGTATCTCATGCTTCTCTAATTTTCTTATAGCTTCTTGATTCTTACAAAGATGATTAAGTATTCTTCTATATCGATATTTTAGACCCGTCTTCCTTAAAATTTTGAATATGTTGAGATTCCCATGAGAAAGTTATACATTCCTTTCACTAACGAAACAGAATTTGCTAAGATTGCTGATGTCTATGTGCCATAGAAATAGGAATTATGTAGAATGAATAAGACCGAAGAAATTGAGGTACAAAAATGTCCCTAATCGATTCGTCTTCGCGCACCCACATAGAGCTGAGGAAAACCTCATTGTGGTTGGTTTGTACATCTTTCGTAGCTAACCAAATTCTCGTACGTCTTCATTAGGATCGTGATTAATGTACTTGCACGTGTAAATTGCAATTAAGAATCACAATAGCAGCGCAATGAGGCAATCCACTTCGCCGACTGTGACAGTAGTAACCTCGACCTACCATTTCACCTGATGAAGACAGCGTTATAGCTGTCGAAACGTCGTGTATGGCAAAACATATCTGGCAGAACACCCATGAACAAAGACTCAATTCTTACAAATTTCAGCCAAATAGAACCCTGGCCTATAACAGACATGACCTTATGGAGAACTATGGTGTAAACCAGCGGTTCCCAAACTATGGGTCGCGACCCACTGGTGAGTCTCGGCGTGTGTTTGGTGGGTCGTGGCACAATAGAAGTTTTTGACACAAAAATGTAACTTTTATTTCATCTATTTAAAAAATATAACATGATATTTTATAAGTGCAATAATAATGAAAGCTATTAGCTTAAATGAAAACTTAGTGAGAAGAAAAGTTTTTTTTCGACAGTCAACAGGTAATAATTAAACGTATTTTTCATTTTCTTTGTAATAAAGCGGGAGGCGGCTGCACAAAGCATCACCTCATCGAGTTGACGGCTGAAATTCCAGGATTAGTTAAAACTCGATTTGCAAATAAAAATGTCACTGATGTGCAAAGTCGTATCTTGGTGGAAAACACCTACAAATCCCATTTTAGTGGTTGACTGGTATGTTTACCACTGCGTTTTCCTGCTCCATATTTTCATTCATTTGGGTGCATTAAAACACAATGATAAACCTAGCAATCAACTAATATCGGGTCTGCAGGTGGTTTCTCCAAAAAGTGACTTGGCAAACCAGTTGCATTTTAATATGCTGATCGAGTTACTTCTAATCGTGGAATTTCAGCTGTCAACTTGATGATGTCATGGTCTGTGTAGCCGCCTCCCGGTCTATAATATACAAGGGGTGATCAAATGAAAAGGCACGAAACGACACGGTGGGTACAAATGTAGACTTTATTCAAAATATACACCATAGGCCTGAGCACAACGATCAACGATCCCACTGATGAACAAGCCGCAGGATTCCTTGTTCCCAGAATTCCTGTGGCCGTGACGAGACCCAGCCCTTCACAGCGTCCTTGAGTACGTCGTCCGAGTTGAAGCGCTTCCCTTTCAGGTGTTTCTTCAGTGGACCAAACACACGGAAATCGCAGGGCGACATGTCCGGACTGTAGGGCGGATGTTCCAACGTCTCCCACTTGAACTTGGCCAGTTCCACGTGTGTGACTCTGGAGACGTGTGGACGCGCGTTATCATGGAGCAGAACCACACCCTCCGTGAGCAGCCCCGGTCTTTTGTTCTTGATGGACCTGCGTAGGCGTCGGAGTGTCTCACAGTACACATCCCCCACCTGTACGCCATCCTGTCCTCATACAGACTGCCGCATCATTTGGACGCCGCTTTTGATAAGAGCCTCTGCTCTCTACTGCGCATGCGGGCGCCTGCGCATGTTCCGACCCCAGTCAGAGACTCCAATCACATCCCGAGATGTCTCGCTACGTTCTCCCATGGCGGAATATGCAAATATTTAACTGTTACGTTTTTACGTCGTTTCGTACCTTTTCATTTGATCACCCCTTGTATTTGTTGTTTTAAGTATTATCAGTTATTGTTTTTGTTGATGGTATATCATTTGCACGAAAATATGATAGGATAGTCGATAACGTATCGAGGTCATAGAACAGTTCCCACTATGATATTAGACAGATTCTCATATTAGGTGGGTCGCGAATTTTTTTTAACTTAAAAGTGGGTCGTGTACCAATAAAGTTTGGGAACCGCTGGTGTAAACGCAATGCTTTCTATGTCAGGCCGAGTATTAACCAAGCCTTCTTCGTACTACCGGAGAGCACCTCAGACGAGACGTGAGCCTTTCGCTCAGTGCGCACGAACAAACCGCCCGGCTCTGGCGGAGCAGCGCCTTTGACGCACAGTAGTTGGCCTGAGACCCGCTCCTTGGAGACAGCCGGCAGAGTGCGACGCGTATTCCCACAGCGCGGGAGTCGGTTTTCGGCCGAGCGGGCGACATCAAACAGGTCCGCGGTCTAATGAGACGTCCTGGGAGGAGGAGGAGGACCTAATCAGGTCCGTGTGTGTCAGCGCCAGCGCTGGGAATACGGCGCGGCGGACACCGCAGTCGGAACACTGTGCCAAGTGGGACCAACCACGACGACCGCGACGCCTACAGGGGAAGCTATGACAAAGTAACTCTATCTGTTTGTTACGTATTCACGACGAAATGGCTAAACCGATCTTGATTAAATTTCACAACGAAATACTATATACTATTAGCAAGAACTTAAAATACATTTTTGGGTGGCCGATCTTCGTTCGGCTTCTTTCGATTTCTGTTCAGAATGCAAGATTTTGAGTAAAGTTTGATTAAATTTAAGGTTTCCTTGAAGGCTTGCTAGGCATTTTTCAGTGCACAGTTCCTTGCAAAGAGAAGCTTAACTAACATCAGTATGCATACTGGTTCTGAATCCTACGAGATGAGGCTAGAGCCGTTTCCGAGACACCAAATCCAAGAGTTTCTCTATTTTTGTAAAATCGCATTACAAACTTGAAAAGTAAACCGTTATTTACATTTGAAATTTCATCCAAATCGCCAGAGCAATTTTCGACACCGTCTGGTTTACCGCCTCATTGCTTGATTTACTGCATAGTTTTAACGGCAATCTGACGTCGTTTATTGCGAAGATATTACATATTTCCAGATCCGTCTTGCTTAGCAACGCCAATTGCTAAATCCTGGCCACGGGTAGCCAAAATACAACATCCTTACTCTAGCTTCTAACAGCTGTTTCGAGCGTACAATCAGGTTGTCTTCTCCCCCCACTTTTCTCAAAATAAAACTCACTTTAATTATTTTCTTATTCTTTTATTAATTCATTTCCTCTGTTAAATGTTTCAGTGAGAGGTATTATTATCATACAAATAATAATACAATATGCGCTTAACTTCATTTATTGTAGAACTCACTGTAAAGCAAATTAAAATTCCAAGGTCTTCACAAAAAAAAATTACTATTAATATTTTTCAATTCATGTACACATTTTTAATTCTACTCAAACGTTCAAATTAGTGGCTGATGTCTCGGCACCCTACATCCTAATGCCACCTCTCTACCGATCGACAACCTTACGCGGACTGTAATGTATGTACTATAAGGCCGGACTCACATTGACGCGCAGTCGACGCAGGCGGCGCAGCACAGTTTCTGTGTCTCTATGTTTTGGGGCGGAACAGCGCGTATTGAGATGCAGGGTAGGGCAGCACAGTACTGCGCCGCACGTGAACTGCGTCACGTTGTGATCACGACACAGGAACTGTGCCACGCAGCTCACTCGTGCCGGTTTAAGCCGTAACACTTCTTGCGTTGTTTATAATCTTGCTTTACTTATAATCACTTTCAACTGTGGAATAAGAAAAAATTATTAAATTGATGGGTAACCAAGCTGCGATTCACAATATCAGTCATAAAAAATACATAAAAATTAAATTTTAAACAAGAAATTTGAACAATGAACCCAATCAGTGGCGAGTAAATTCAGCATTTATTTATCATATAACTGTCTACTTACAATTTTCACTTTTATTTTCTCTTTTTGAATTCATTTTTAATAAAACTTCGAAAAAAAGATTGATATATAGGCTATTATTACATTATTTTTTCTTATTTCTTATTATTTGTACTACATCATTCAATAGTGTCCCCTAGAAACACTTACCGTGGCACACGTGGCACACGTGGCACACGTGGCACACGTCCTAATGAATTGAGCTCATCTGCTTCTTCTCACTCTTCAAGGCAACCTCCGTCCAACTCTTAACGAGAGAGGGAGGATTCTTGTGAAGACAATTTCCCGAATAATTTGGTGAACACTGCTTTTTTAGTTTCAAGTGTTTCTTATGTTCTATTATGTAGTTTTCTTAAAAATATAATATGAAATAAAAAGAAAAACATTCTTATAAATGTCATGTACCGTCAAACGCTAAATAATTAAATAAATAACCACGAAAATACTGCGAGATTATCTTCAGAGCCTAATAGGTATTTGAGCTTTTTCGAGAAAATAACAGGTTACATTATGCCGTGAATCTCCGCTCGAGTCACCCGGAAATAATCTTTTGAGAATTCTCTTGTCACTGCAAAAGCCAGATGAGAGTTTATTCTTTTCATATACTCACTCATGCATAGTTTTATCTAACTCAGCTTCTGTTAAAGTAATTACAATTTTCCAAGCTCGGAATCCCAGTCTGATTCAGAAATAAAAAAATCGAGTTTCTGCATCGACATGCTTGTTGGTTACGCTTTTTTGTCGGTTTCTCGCACAACGCAACAATGCTTTGTAAACTGCCGCACGAAACTGCGCTCTAATATGCGCGGGTAAATGCCCAACACAGTTTCTGTTTTCGTGCTGCCCTGCTCTGCGCTGCCCCTACTGCGCCACGCAGCTCAATGTGCGCCCCGGGTAACTATTTTACGAGTGTTCAGTTCTGCGCGGCAGCTGCTAGCTAGCGAGCCTTTCTTGCGCACAACAACAATGGATTCTCTAAGTTCCGAAACAAGCTTCATTCTTATTTGAATCATTGATACTAGAAAATAAAAATTTGTAATTACTTTATAACAAACTATAGCAATTTGAAATATTATGGATCGGGGTGGGCTAGTTACATGTGGCATATATGTCACAAACCTCACACCACAAACCATGACTTTTCAATTGATAAGAAAACAATCCTCAATAGAGGTAACATTTGCTATGAACATTAATAAACCACAAGGTCAGACTCTTGAAAAGGCAGGATTATATTTATCAGAACCTTTTTCTTCATATGGATACAAGTCATTAGCTTTTACACGAGTTTGTAGATTCATTAATATTTATTATTGTGTTAAATACATATAAGGTAAAAAATTCAACGATGATCACATTATAACTGCTAATATTGTTTTCAAAGAAGTTTTGTAAAGAAGATTGAAAAAATTACTTCTCACAAAGCCAATGTTTTTTAAAAAAATATTTACTTTTTAAATGTTTTACAATTAAACATTCAGTATTCAATGGCAACGACTTTTTACAGGGGTGTGATCTTTATTACTACTCTTCAAAGTAATATAACTTTTATTAATAAATACTTGCATTTACTTATTTCCTCATTATTATATTACCATTCGGTGACTGATCACAATACAGGGTGTCCACAAATGAATATCGGGGTTTTAATGCTTTATAAGATTTATTACATTATCCTTACAGTTATAAATGATATGTCAAATGAAAGAGCAACTCAGTTTTGTTCGTTGGCACTAGTGCGCATGTGCGTGAAATGTTTCCGCTGCGATCCGCTAGAATGTGGTAGTAGCAAAGATGGCGACTAGTGAAGAGAAAGCGTTTTGTGTTTTACAGTTTGCAAAGACTGAATCTGTAGTTACTGTGCAGCGTGCGTTCCGCATTAAGTTCGATCGTGATCCTCCAAGTGACAATAACATCCGTAGATGGTATCATCAGTTTGAAGATACAGGCTGCCTTTGTAAAGGGAAGAGCGCGGGACGACCAAGAGTTAGCGAAGAGACTGTTGAGCGAGTGAGAGAGTCGTTCACTCGTAGCCCAAAGAAATCTGTTCGGAAGGCTAGTCGCGAATTAGAAATTTCTAAGTCGACTGTTTGGAAAGTTTTAAGGAAACGCTTGCAACTACGTCCTTACCGTTTACAGTTGTTACAGGCTCTAAAGCCTGCAGGCCATGGTTTACGTGCCAAATTCGCTAACGAAATGTTGTTACATGACGATGAAGATTTTCTACATCATGTTTTCTTCAGTGATGAATCGACCTTTCACCTCAGTGGACATGTTAACACTCATAATGTGCGGATCTGTGGCTCAGAAAATCCTCAAGAGATCGTACAAGTGCAACGAGACTCCCCTAAAATCAATGTTTTTTTGTGCCGTATCCCGGCGGAAAGTTTATGTACCTTTCTTTTTTTATGAACCGACTGTAACTGGTACTTCTTACCTTGATACACTAGAGCAATGGCTCTTCCCTCATTTGGAACAATATGAACCAGAGAACTTCATTTTCCAGCAAGATGGTGCGCCACCTCACTGGCATAACGAAGTACGCGGTTGGTTGAACGTAACTGTACCCGACCGCTGGATTGGCCGCAAGGGGCCCAATGACAGAGCTTGCTATGCGTGGCCTTCACGTTCACCTGACCTAACGCCATGCGATTTCTACCTTTGGGGTTTCATCAAGGATCGTGTGTATGTGCCTCCGTTACCAGCCGACCTCCTTGAATTACGACAGAGGATTGAAGCAGCTGTTGCAACAGTTACTGAAGACACACTGCTCAACGTTTGGGAAAAACTCGGCTACAGACTTGATGTGTGCCGTGTGACAAATGGTGCCCACATAGAACACTTGTAAGCTTGTATATAAAACTGTTTGAGTTGCTCTTTCATTTGACATATCATTTATAACTGTAAGGATAAAGTAATAAATCTTATAAAGCATTAAAACCCCGATATTCATTAGTGGACACCCTGTACTGTGCGAAATATTCGCATGGGTCAATTAGTATACAAGAATTGTTCGGTTAAAGATATGAGTTCCTTGTTGAAACCAAAAAGAACCAAACTATCAGTAGGCTTTCTGATACCTGAAATGTCTACGAGATGTCGTTAAAGCCGTTACTGAGATTATGAACCACAAAAATTGTTAGTTTTTTTCGGGGGGGGGGGGGAAATTCGAGTTTTTACAAGAAAGACACATATTTAGATAAACTTAAAAAGCAAAACTTTATCTAAATATAAAGTTCCATGCAAATAGTTAGAGCCGTCTCCGAGATACCAAATGTATATATATTGAAAAATGATGGATTAAAGATATAAGATATTTACTCACAAAATTTGGAAAACTAACAGGACGTTGACAGACAGATGGATAGCGTGTGTGAGTCTCTGTAATGTTACATCGGTCACTCAGGCTTTGTTTCTCTCGCAGTCAGTTTGTGTATGATCTTAGCGAAGGACAGAAAAACCTAAAACGTTGGGTAAAAAACGATATTCGCATTAGATGTATCTAAAAAGCGACGTAATTTCAAACCACAAACAAAAACTTCCCGGAGGAACTATGTTAGGTAGTCTTGCACAGTTAACCTCCCCCCGCCCCCACCCCAACCTTAGTTTGCTCCTGTTTGTAATCATGCTGCAAACTGGTTCTCTTCATGGGTAAGGTTGAATAGTAGAATGATATGGTGATGGCTTCTACGTCACAGTATGCGTGCTGTTTGGGACACCTTTTGCGTAACTTACAGCTTTATATAACAAACTTTAGCGATAAAATTGTAAGTCCACGCATACCAAGTCGCAGATAACAGCCGGTATATATACTGTACAAAAAAGGTTGCGTTAATTACTGTGTCATCTTCTCTGTAATGACGCCGTAACGCGCCCGGCTTTCGTTATCGAACTAATTTCGGCCAGTGACGTTACTGCAAAATCAAGGGTATGTGCGTTATTTAATAATAGTTCTCGTCACTTAAACAACCGCGCAAAAATGAATTGCCAGAACACTTCAAAAACGTATGTATGGCATCTAAATTAACATATTAACTATTAGTTGCTTTTTTGTTTATTTATATTCAGCCGATGTTGAAGTTTTCTTATACTCTCTGTCCAGAGATATCAGTGTTGCAGTAAACTGAGAAATGTGATACACTACATTATTTTTAAAGTTGTGGGGGTTATTTAATAAGATTTATATTTAGCTAAGCAACTGCCAGGAACAGGTATTACATCACTAAAGTAATTCTTCATAAATTTTAATAAGGGGGTGACCATTAATTACGTGAAGTGAAATAGGAGGAGGGGAGGTCCGGAGAAATTTCACCAAATCTCTCCAATGGGGGACAAGGGGGGGGGGGGAAGAGGCGGTTGACGGAAATTTCACGTCAGATTTTTGAAGTACAGTTGAGCTAAAAAAAGATGTCGACTTAAAAGGGGGACGGATATAAGGTCTAGATACCGCCCCTGAAAGCAAAAAAAAAAAAAAATCAAAAAACTACGAAGTCGATCAGCAGGGGGGAGGGGGGTTGTTTCCGTCATCTTAGGGGGAGGTCCAACCAGATCTTACGAAATCCCAGCAGAAGGGGAGGGGGTCGGGAATTCCTGAAAAACACCTCACGTATTTAACGGACGGCCTCTAAGAATGTAAATAGAATTGTTAAGAGTTTTTTAAGTGTAAATCACTGCAGGTGTTTGTGATGTGGCTGAGCAAAAATGAACAAAGGTGGTGTAGGAAGAAGACAATGCGGGTGGGGTAGCATATTCTCCACCAGCGAAAAACTGTTACTGACCTGTTGAAATTTGGATTAACTGCTTCCTTATAATGTCATCTTCACGTTTTGCACTCTCCTTTTCCGGAAAAGTCGCCCCCAATTAAATTAAAAATGCCGAAATGTGGGACGCTCCGCAATGGCAAAATGTTAACAGCACTGCAAAAATGACACAAAAATTATCGGTACAGGGATCATATCATCCTAAACAGGTTCGTTTTGTCATAGTGATCGCGGTTAGGTTGAAATTCGGCCAGGACCAAGAGTAAAATATTTACGGGAAATTCGTTCTGCGGCAGCCATCTCGGAAACTGCGCATATGTTTTACAACGGAAGTAATAGATTATCTCTGACTGCTTATATAGACTGTAAGATTGCGAGCGTTGCATTTCGGATAAATATTTTGTATCTGTTAATTTCATGCAACGTTTTACAACGAAATGAAGCTAAAACGGCAAGAAAACATTACAACAAGGGATAAAACCAACATTTCAAGAAATTATCATTGATTTCGAATTGCCGGCGGTATCTACAAGCTGCACTGCAATGCCATATTTCAGAATTTTTGGTTTAAATGGTGCAAAACATGAAGGAAGCAGTTAATCCAAATTTCTACAGCTCAGTAACAGTTTTTCACTGGTGGAAAATATCCTACCCCACCCGACAATTCCTTGTAACTCCAGAACCGGAGCTAATAATCTGCAAAGTAAACAGCCTACTCCCTTCCCTGGAAGGACAGATTGGCAAGGCCTTAACCCCACTACGTTATTAAATGTCTGATCTGAACCCAGGGGAATGAAAATCACCGCGCCGATCAATTGCTGCAGCAATCTGTTAAGGCCTCCTCCACGATTGAAAATTCGCTGCGGTTTTCGCCCGCCTATGCTGTTGGCAATGCCGACTGCGCCGGTGCGCTGACCTTTCGCCCGCAGGTCTCTCCGCCGCTGTTAATTAACCTGCGAGTACGTGCGTGTCGAGTCCTTGTTTGTTCCGCCCGGAGTGTGATCAACACAGCTCGTGTGGGGAAACGGTGCGGATAAAAACCAAAGCCGGCTGGTATAAACACCTGAAACGACAATAGAAAATCTAATATTATTTTTTTAAGTGAAAACTTTAAAACAATATAATTCTATATTTTAAAACTCTTTGTGTGGAGCACAGCACTTTGTGGTAGCGAAACATGGATTTTAGGAATTCCGGAAATAAAGAAAATTGAAGCATTTGAAATGTGATGCTACAGAAGAATGCTGAAAATTAAGTGGACAGACAAAGTAAGAAATGAACGAGTTTTGAAAATGATGGGTGAGAAAAGAAGTTTGTAGAAGAAGCTTACAGAAAGAAGAGACAGGTTGGTTGGTCATATTTTGAGATATGCTTGATTGGTTAATTTGTTAGTGGAGGGAACAGTCGAAGGTAAGAACTGTAGAGGAAGACAGAGATTAGAATATATGAAGCAGATAATTAAGGACGTGGGCTGTATGGGGTATGTAGAAATGAAGAGGTTAGCACAGGACAGGAAGAGATGGAGGATTGCGTCAAACCAGTCGAAAGACTGACGACAGCAAAAAAAAAAAATCCTACTGCTCAACATTCACTGCGCGCAAAGAAGCTTAATTTTTTTTTCCTTGTTTTTTTTTGTTTTTTTTTTTTTTTTTGACAAAATCTTTGCGTTTTCAGTTTTGAATACATGCTGGTTTTGTTGACTAATCACGTACAGATTATCACTTAATATTCTTTGCCTCTAATACGAATAAAATATTGTTAAAGAAAAATACTTGTTTAATTTCCCTGAAGCACAAAAACATTAGCTCACGTAAACTGTTGGAAATATGTTTTACAATGCTATGAAGCCAAATGGAGCCAAGTATATTAAAAAAAAAAAATGAAAAACTATTCCTGGCAGACAAAAAAAACAGAAGTTATTTTAGAATTTGTCATCCAAAATTCTCTACGAATTCAATAAAATATTTCTGGCACTACGCCAAAAAAAATTATTGCCCTCTGATATTGAAGACCGATCCGTGCTGGATAGGGTTTGTTGCCCATTACTTTGTAAGCCATGCCGAACAAGATGGCTCCTCTTCAGGCAGACTGAATTAAATCCGTTGTAACGTAATATATAATATTTAATTAAATTAAAATGGAGCGCGCGCTCGGTGGCAATTTCCCTACACACCCATCTTCCCCCTTTCCTGCACACACCTACAATTGCCCTCTGCAAATTTTAGCTTTAAGGTAAATTCTCCTTCCACGCTCCATTTGTCAGAGAAAATTAGGTTTTCAGTTTTCTTGTCTTGGCGTGAAACTTTGCCCATCAATTAGTTGTAGAAGGCGACGCTCCCATATACGACATACGTAACGGAGGAAGAAAAAACAAGTATTACTACTCTCGGAAAACTGCCTCTTATCGTATTCGCCGAGTGCCTCCCCACACTCTCTCCATACACGGATAAGTATTTGGTGACTGGAAATAACAACTCCGAAGAATCACTTTCCACTTATGTTTATTTCCCCGTGGGCTCTATACCAGCATTACACAACAAGGCATCGTCTCTATCCAAAGAACCTAAGTTCAAACATACACGAATGTTCCAGCTATCAAACTCACACACTTCCGAAAACTAATGACTGGCAACTAACTAACTTGTCTCTGCAGCGCGTGTGAGTAAACAATATAGAAACATCCAGAATCATTCAAAGAGCTCCGACCGACATTTCTCGAATTCAAACAATATTTTAACAATTAAATCCATTCAAAAATAATCAAAAATTCTACAAAATCACTCACAATAATTAGAAAACTTCTTAAAATGAAAGTTAATACTGTTTACATAAATTTAAACACAAAATTATCAACATAACCAGTCCAAACAATCGCAAACTGTCCTCCAACCATTGTAGCTCACATCGATACTAACAATTACAAACTCTGAATTAGTGTTCCATAGTTAACACTGTTCTTGATCGTATTACATCTCATTAAGGTAATTTATTTCCATAAAACAAGGTTCATTCCCGTGATGCGTATACACAAATTCACAAATAATCACAAGGAAAATATACAAATACATTATTAATCGACTCCCATCTTGCTATACATAATTCTTAAGATAAAATTTGCTAAAAAGACTGCGTCTGAGGGCAGTTATAACGTCACTTTTCAAATCTTGTCAAGGTTTATACTTAAAAACTTTACAGACCGTTGCGAAATTCTGTATCCTTATGCCGCGTTTACACTCTCATGCGAATCGATGCAAGACAGCAAGAACACGAGAGTGTAAATCATTGATTCCCAAGCGTTTTAGGCCTACCGCCCAGTGGCAGATCCAGGAAGGGAGGGGGGGGGGGGTAATTCTGGAGACCTTTTTTTTAGCTTTACTGATCTTTTAAGGGCGGCATGACTATAAAGCCTACCCCCTACCCGACTCAAGCCCCCCTTAAACTAAATCCAATTAAGCCTAAACCCCCCAAACCAAAATCCGCTACTACTACCGCCTCATTTTCGGTGGAAAATTTTCTCACCGCCCTCCTAAAAAATACTCACCACCCCTTCAAAATAAAATTACCCACCAGCTCCATCCTATAAAAAAAATTACCTACCACCCCCTCCTAAAAAAAATACTCACCTCCTCTCCTAAAATAATTACTCACCGCCACCTTCCTAAAAAAAAAATTACTCACTGCCGTTTTCCTAAAAAAATTACTCACCGCCTTCTCCTAAAAATTACTTGATGGCACCCTCCTAAAAAACATTACTCATCGACCCCCTCCAACAAAAATTACCTCAACACCCCCGTCCTAAAAAATTTTACTCAACCGCCTCCCAAAAAATTACTCACCAACACCACCTAAAAATATTATTCAACGCACCCTCCTAAAATAATTACTCAATGGCCCCCTGTTAAAAAATGACTCCCCTTCTTGTAATGAATAATGTAATCCACAGACCTGAACCCGTGTAATGGCACACATTTTTCGATAATTTGTGTCTCATTTGTCATCTGCAATCTTAAATCAGCGTGGTAGACAATTGAAAGTCTGTTTCTCTTTTTAACTAATACGCTGAAATTTCAATTAAAAACTTCTTTGATGCCGCTCTTAAATTCGAATGTAATACTGAGAAGCAGAGGGCGGTGGATGTTTCTCAACACCCCCTAAATTCTGTTTGGGCCTCAAACGTCGTGTGCAGGTCTAAATCTAGATTACGATTAATAGGTCGTATTTTGAGGAGTTGTAATGCACATACCAAGGAAATATGGTACAATACACTAGTGCGTCCACATCTGGATTACTGCTTTGGAATTTGGGATCCGTACCGTAACTGCTTAACGTCTATTAACAACGAGGTCTTTAGAGACGGGAAAGGATGGGGAGCAAGGAATGGGAACGAATTCGGCCATGGCCTTTTGAAGGAAGCATCCCGGCATTTGCCTGGAGTGATCTTGGGAAACCATGGAAAACCCAAATCTGGATGCCCGGACGGGGATTCGAACCCGCATCCTCCCGAATGCGAGGCCAGAACGTTAACCGTTCACCCACCACGCTCGGTCCCTTACGAAAGCGTCACAGAATTGATACATAGGTTCGGCTGGGACTGTTTGGCAGACAGACGACGTCGTTTTCGTTTGAATTTATCGGAGAATATGCTAAATTCTGTGAGGTGCGAGTGCAATGGAATAATTCCTCCGCAAACCTATTATGGTCGCAATTACAGGAGGGATAAGATTAGAGAAATAAGATGCCGTACTGATGTTTTTATGTAATCTTTCTTTCCTGGGGCTATTCGAGATTGAAATGCCCATAGTAAGGATTGGTGCTTAGCACCCTCCGGCACCCAGAATATTTATGAACTGCAGAGTATAGATGTGGATGTAGATGTAGAAACGCCTCCTGTAATCTCCTCACTTCGCAGCGGTGGGCGGTGACGCTCCTGTTGTGAACCACGAAGGTGTAGTCTGTGCGCAAGCGTAGTCTGGCCTCGCGTAGTTGCTCGCGCGTGCCGCTCGCCTCAAAGGAGGTTTTTGGCGCTAGTCAAAGGCACCTACACTATTTAAAATCTACATCAACGACATCCCCTTACCTCCTCACGTCCTTCTGGCTCAGTTCGCTGACTATAAGGTCATCTTCTCGACAGGATATAATCACATACGCAATATCCGGAACGCCCAAAAGAGCCTGGATGTCTTTGACAAAGGGTGCAGGGAAAACGAAGTTAAATTTTGAGAAGTTGTAATGCTCACACAAAGGAAATAGCGTACAAAACACTAGTTCGTCCGCAAATGGAATACTGTTGTGCAATTTGGGATCCGTATCGCAAGTTTCTTTTCTTTTTTTTTTTCTTTTCTTTGTTTAAACTGCTTTACGTCTCTCAACAGCAAGTTCTTTAGAGACGGGAAAGGATGGGGGCTAGGAATGAGAAGGAATTCGGCCATGGCCTTTTGAAGGAAGCATCCCGGCATTTACCTGGAGTGATTTGAGAAACCATGGAAAACCCAAATCTGGATACCCGGACGGGGATTCGAACCGACGTCCTCCCGAATGCGAGGCCAGAACGCTATCCGTTACACCATCACGCTCGGTCGTATCGCAAGGGATTGAATGATACGTTAGAGAAAGTACAGAGGAGAGCCGTTCTAGTCGTGACCGCTAGTTACAGTCTTTATGTAAGTGTCACAGAGCTGATACGTGGGTTGGGCTGGGATTGTTTGGCAGACAGACGCCGTCGTTTTCGTCTGAATTTGTTGGAGAATATGCCAAAATCTTTAATTTACGAGTGCAACGAAATACTTCTTCCGCCAACCTATTTAGGTCGCAATGACAGGAGGGATAAGATTCCATAAATAAGATGCCGTACTGATTCATTTATGTATTTCTTCTTTCCTCATTCTATTCGGGATTGGAATGCACATAATTAGGATTGGTGCTTAGCACCCTCTGCCACCTACAGTGTTTGTGATTTTCACAGTATAGATGTAGATGTAGATGAAAATCAACACGACGAAATGTTCTGCTAATATAATTCTCGAGGAAAATCCCAGTACTACAGAATGAACTTGAAACAAGATGGGTCACAAGCTTCCATGGTCGACCGAGAATCTATACCTGTGCTTCTTACTAGTAGGGAAAAAAAAAACTTCTATTTCGCCAACACGTTCTGCACCGTACGAAAAAATAGCTAGTGGTGGCAATGAACCTCGAGCCGATTTTGAGCAGTGATAAACTAAACTTAACAACCAAGATCCTGAATCTACAAATCAATCATTGCACCTTTCATCCTTTACAGATGTCAAGTTTGGGGAACAACTAGCCACTCTAACAGAATGTATATCCATAGAATACAGCCAATGATTACCCAGACAAATAATTTCCACCGACAGCGCTCCTCCGAGATATTAAAAATATTCCATATATACATACGCAAATTTTCCAATCTTCTGAAAAATTCTTCAACAAAATAGATGAAGTCCGTCACGAAGTCTGAAGACTACAGTCTATCGGCACGGTGGTACCAATCACCTGGCATAAGGATAAGGTGCCATTAAGTATAATAATGAGTGCTGTTAAATTGAGAGAAAGTTAAAAGAAAAATGACCTATAAATAACATAAATAAGAATACAGAAAGGGGTTCGTATTAAGGTCCTTCCTCAACCATAGCCTGGTTCTCCCCTAAAGTGTAACATCTGCGAGTCCAAAACCACCTATAAGAATAAACAGATTAAGCTACAAACAGTAGCGGGACTGTTTTTTTTTTTAAAAAAAAAAAAAGTTGAGGTAGCGGAAAAAAAGCAAAAAAAAAGCACGACCACATTGTTTACGCTATTTCATTGATTCAGGGTTTGAAACAGCTTTGAACTACGGATCGGAGAGCTCTTATTGATCCTGCCTCATAAAACCTCTGATTGATATTTACATACTCTTACGCACTATTTTGTTATTGAGTTAATTTGTCTTAAATCATTAATACAAATAATCTTAAATATATATATATATTTCAACCTGCAGCCAGCACTACCTAGTGCAGACCACTGGTGTTTGTTTGGAGTTTCCCATCGTGCAGAACGTTGGTCGAATTCCGGTACCACTGCGGCGTGGTCCTCCTCGACGTGGCGAAGGCCTTTGACTCCGTGTGGCACCGAGGGCTACTCTACAAAATGGCAATACTTGGAGTTCCGGGACCATATCTCCTGTTATTGAAGAGCTACGTCCAGCAAAGAACCTTCATGCTGAAAATAGGCGAAGCAAAATCAACAACAAGACCAATCCGCGCCAGGATACCTCAAGGCTGTGTGCTGGGTCCAGTGCTCTACACGCTGTACATAGCGGATATTCCGTATGGGCAACAAACCAAGCTGGCATTATACGCCGACGACTCGGCGATCTTCACTACGTCCCGCTGCCGGATCCTCGTAGGACGCCGCCTCCGAGTAGTGCTGAAAGATGTTGAGGAGTGGGTCACCAAGTGGAGAATTAAGATCAACATAAGAGCCAGACCATCATGTTGAAGCGGAGGCGTAAGCCACCACGACCGATGCTGAGGCTTTTCGGGGAGAGAATCCCCTTGGTGACCACGGCAAAATATCTTGGGGTGACCCTAGATACGAAACTAACATGGAGGCCGCACTTCGAAGACGTCAGACGCAGAGTTCATCAACGACTGGGGCAACTTTATCCAGTGTTGAATAACAGTAGCACACTACCACCCAGATGCGGCCTCCAATTATATCAAGCACTGGTGAGCCCGATTATGGAATATGCATCCCCTGTATGGGGATATGCCGCAAAAACGCATATTGAGAAGCTACAGAGAAGGCAAAACAAGGCGCTGAAGAGAGCACTCCACCTGCCAATGAGATTCCCGACAGACATCCTCCACGAGACAGCGGGGATCCCGAGACTTCGGGATAGGTATAAAAAAATAGCTAGATATTTTTACCAAAAAACTGAGGAGAGTGACGACCACCTTATTCGATCTCTAGCACAGTATGACATACACGAGGGTCCACATAGAAGACCACTCCAGCTGCTGGCAGAAGAAAAACAGTGAGAAAACCACAAATACAGGGCGAAACGGATACACTTACATTGTTAAATTAAATTAAATTTAAAAAAAATAAAAAGATAAATATAAATAATAAAAAGGCTCAACAGAAATGAAAAACATAAAAGTAAAACAAGCACTTACACGGAACAGCAAATAAAAGAAGGCAATGCCAAGACGGCAAGTACTTCTGACAAGAATCCCTTAACCTAAGGGCTAAAGGAGATTGATAGAACCATGAGAGGTTGGAGGGCGTGGTAGATAACGTGGATGAAAGTGGTCAGCAAAGGGCATTTTCATATTTCGACGAAAGACATGTGTGTCCCTATATTTCACTTTCCAGTCACAACTAACTCGTTCATACAACTGGTATTTTTGTGTGATAGTAGCCTCGAGTCTCTCGTCGTGCACTGTGGTGGTTGCGTGTTGGTAGCTATGGGGGTGCGGGAGACATGGTGGTCGACGAATGGAATTTTCATATTTCGACGAAAGACATGCGTGTCCTTGTATTTTACTCTGCAGCCAAAAGTACCAAACGCAGACCACTGGTAGTTGCGTGTGGTAGTAACCTCGAGTCTCCCATCGTGCACTATGGAAGTTGCATGTCGATAGTTGTGAGGATGTGGGAGATATAGTGGTTGAAAGTGGTCGACGAAGGTAATATTCATATTTCAACGAAAGGCATGTGTCTTTACACATTGCAGAGCCAAAGAAACTGGCGTAGCCGTGCGTAAGCAAACACAGAGATATGTAACCACTCAGAGTACGGGGCTGTGGTCGGCAACGCCTAAATAAGACAACAGGTGTCTGGCGTAGGCGTTAGATCGGTTACTGCTGCTACAGTGGCAGGTTATCACGATTTAAGTGAGTTTGAACGTGGTAATTTAGTCGGCGCATGAGAGATGGGACATAGCGTCTCCGAGGTAGCGATTAGGTGAGGATTTTCCCATACGACCATTTCACGAATGCACCGTGAATATCGGAAATCCGGTAAAACATCAAATCTCCAACATCACTGCGGCCGGAAAAAGATCCTGCAAGAACGGAACCACCGAGTGTTGTGGTGTAAAAGTTAGTGTTCTGGCTTCGCATTCCGGAGGACGGCGGTTCGTATCCCCGTCCGGGCATCCAGATTTGGGTTTTCCATGGTTTCCCCAAATCACTCCAGGCAAATGGCGGGATGCTTCCTTCAAAAGGCCATGGCCGAATTCCTTCCCATTCCTTGCCCCCCATCCTTTAGCAGTTAAAAAAAAAAAGGAACGGGACCAAGGACGACTGAAAAGAATCATTCAACATTACAGAAGTGCAACCCTTCAGCAAATTGCTGCGGATTTCAAAACTGGGCCATCAACAAGTGTCATCGTGCAAACCATTCAACGAAACATCATCGATATCGGCTTTCGGAGTCGAAGACCCACTCGAGTACCCTAGCTGAGTGCACGACAGAAAGCTTTACGCCTCGCCGGGGCCCGTCAACACTGTTGATGATTGGAAAGATGTTGCCTGGTCTGACGAGTCTCGTTTCCAATTGTATCGAGTGGATGGAGGTGTACGGGTATGGAGACAACCTCTTGAATTCATGGACCCTTCATGTCAGCAAGGGACTGTTCAAGCTGGTGGAAGCTGTGTAATGGTGTTGGACGTGTGCAGTTGGAGTGACCCCTGATACGTCTAGTTATGAATCTAACAGGTAACACGTACGTACGCATCCTGGCTGGTCACCTGCATCCATGAATGTCCATGGTGCATTCCGACGGACTTGGGCAATTCCAGCAGGACAATGCGACTCCCCACACGTCCAGAATTGCTACAGAGTGGCTCCAGGAACACTCTTCTGAGTTTAAACACCTCCGCTGGCCACCAAACTCCCCAGACACGAACGTTATTGAGCATATCTCGGATGCCTTGCAACGTGCCGTTCAGGAGAGATCTCACCCCCCTCCTAGCGGTCTGGCCTCGCATTCGGGAAGATGTCGGTTCGAATCCCCGTCCGGGTATCCAGATTTGGGTTTTCAATGGTTTCCCAAATCACTCCAGGCGAATGCCGGGATGCTTCCTTCAAAAATGACATGGCTGAATTCCTACCCATTCCTTGCTCCCATCCGTTCCCGTCTCTCAAGACCTCGCTGTTACAGAGACGTTAAGCAGATAAAAAAAAAAATCCACCCTCTCGTACTCTTACGGATTTATGGACAGCCCTGCAGGATGCGTGGTGTCAATTGCCTTCAGCACTACTTCAGACATTAGTCGAGTCCATGCCATGTCGTGTTGCAGCACTTCTGCGTGCATGCTGGGGCCCTACACGATATCAGGCAGGTGTACCAGTTTCTTTGGCTCTCCAGAGTATTTCACTTTCCAGCCGTAACTACCGCGTACCGGCAACTCGTGTTTGTATGCTGTAGTAGCCCCGAATCTCCCATCGTGCACTGTGGTGGGGGTATGTCGGAAGTTATCAATCAAAATTCTGTACAAACACGAACGAAGTCGTGGGCACCATCAAGTATTATTAATATATGTAAGAATATGTACTTTTTTTAAAAAAAATATATATATATTAAATAATAGAACAGATTAACTTTCAGTAAACTAAATAATAATGTATAATAATACCAAAAAAAATGTTCTTATAAGTATAGCAAACTTTTCTTTCCCTTCTTTATTTCATCGTTTAAGACTGTATGAATAGTTTTTCAAACTTTCATATACAATTATTGGTATTGCTGCGTTTGGAATATGGAACAATTGGAGAATACTTCAGAAACTGTCTCCAGTCTTTAAAAACCATACAGCTATGGTTAACCGAAATTTTGCTAGTCTGGTATCCTGAATCTAGTCTTCTGTTTTGATTTAAAGGTTTAGTTTCTCTCAAAGGAAGTTCAATGTTAGCTTGTGTGGTGATCTCAAAAAGTCACCACATGTTTTGTTAGAAGAGACGTTTGAAATACAAAAATTTGCATTGGGTGACCATGACTATACCGGTCGAATTCGGTGACGAAGGGATTCCAGTTTGGCGCCACATAGTCGTCTGGCCCAAGCAGACAATAGTGCGGCCTTGGAATGTCCAGGCCGACACAGGGTGGCCACAGTTGGTGGAGGGGGAGGAGAGAACCGCTAGAGAGGACATTGCAGCAGAACGTGGCAGGGGCTGCGCAGTGCTGTTTGCTGCGAAAAGTATAATTTTTGTATGTGTGGATGCTGCAGCAACAGTGAGGACTTCACATGGTAATGCACCACCCCTTCTGACTGAAAAGTGTTGACATTTCGCTGCCATAGTGATTTAAAAGCCCAGTACGACCCTGACAGCAGTAAAAATTGCTAATTGCGTCTCCCAACATATATTTGACTTCAGTGAGCTAGCCGTGCAACTTGTTGAATTATTGACAAACGAATGTACGTCCTTCTGGTACAGAACTCCAGAATCCATACATACATATCATGTGTGTCAATTTTGTAAAACTTCATATTTAAATATGTTTCAAATGTTTATGCTAGAATAAAAATTCCATGGTTTTAAATAAATTCCTCATTCTAACATTCAAATGTAAGGCAGAACTCTGTCCCCTTAATTTTTCTCTTTTGGTATGGCACCCTTGGAATCATTTTCATAGTAATTAATTAAATAAGTTTAAACTCAAAAATCAAAATATTCTCATTAAAAAGAGCTCATTAAGAGACGAGAGTAGACAGAGCATTTCACTTATGACATTCTTAAGAATTTCCGTACCACTTCTTGGAACATCTGTTTCATACTTCTCTAGAAAGTAGAATTGTTCAATGAAACGTAAAAACGCTACTATAAACCAATAATTTTGTGATCGAAATTTTATTAAGTAAAAAATATAACTGTTGATATTATATATATTACCATATTTTGATTTTCATGAATGAATTCTAGCGAGAGTGTAAACGGCAGTTCGTGTCAGTGCTCGTGCAGGAAGTGCGAGGCAAGAGTGTTTTGATCCGGCCCGACGCCCTAGACAATTAGCCAACCTTATCTTTGGAATTCAGGCTACCTGAAGCCGAAATTACCATTCCCAGGGATAATTTAAACTATATTATATAGTATTTACGCGGAAAACCATTGAATAGAATATTACAAGCTGAGAACACTTCATCAACGTAACTTTTGTTTAAATATCTTGAGTTTCGTGAAAATTTAATCAGATTATTAGGGTATAATCAGATCTAATTATGAACTCGACTAAAATTGAGGACTAAGTGTAGCCTGCATAAATGATTTAATACTAATGACAGTTTTTTGTTCCGTCCAGATGCCGATGGCAAATGTGGCTTGACTGTGTCTGCAAATACGATGCTGTAATTAACATACGTAATTTATTTAAATAACTGGTTATTTCTTTTGAAATGGGCTGTAAAAACAAAAGGACAAAAATGTTTCCATTCTGTTATTTCATTATCTGATGACAATTAAAACGCGGGGACAGGCGTCCTTTTAGCGTCCGTCATTTCGCAAAAATGGTCCCCGGGGGGCGTGAGCGTGATTGTTTAATTATAGTTGTAATTCCGAAAACGCCCGCTGGCGGCGCGCATTACATGCGCGCAGCCAACGGCTATACCTCTCCCCCCAGCAGTGCGAGCCCGAGGGAAGGTAAGAGAGGAATGGAAGTGAGAAGAGAGGGAGAAAGAAAGAATTGGAAAATAAAGAGGAGAAGGAGGAAGAAAGGTAAGGGCAAAGACGAAACAACAGGAAAATACGGGCAAGGGTGAATCAACACTCGCGTACTCTAATCACAAAAACACACGCGACTTCGTACGCGTGGACTTAAAATTTCATTTCTAGAATTGGATACAGGGCGCTGTAAGTTACGTAAATTTTTTTCTCAAAATCACTATGCCATTCTAAAACTGAACCTGTCTCATGAAGCGTACCAATTTTCGAAACTCTTAGCTAAGCTCAAAACAATAACCTACTGCAGCACAAATTCACATCTAAACCATATCATAATTTATCAGCAGATCATACACAAACTGACTGCGAGAGATACAAAGTCTGAGTGACCGATATAACATTACAGACTTACACACGCTATCCGACTGTCTGTCACAGTTCGGTTGGTTTTCAAAATTTCCATTACGAAGTTTGTTATTTATACCAAAACCAGTATCCCGTGTCCTTCCTAACGATACATTGCATTTTCTTTCAAATTTCATAAAGATTGGTTTAGCCATTTAGTCGTGAAAACGGCAGATAGAGAAAGAGTATACTCTTGCATTTATAATATTACTGTAGATTTCTCGCACGTGGTTGGTCAAATGTCAGTCGCTCGGCCCAAACGTCAATGCCTTACACATTTTGAGATTATGTAGCAGGATTCCATCCAACAGTTGAATAAGACACATCGAACATGTGGACAGGCTGGTCAAAGAAGGTATGCAAGTGGGACGCAAAGACAGCATGGAACTTCAGCTCATAGATATTATTCTCAGTATCAAAGAAAAAGCAATGGAAACGTGGCAAGAAGAGTAGAACAATTAAAAAACCATTAAAGGATCACATTACGGAAGTTTCCAACAAAAGTATAGCAAAAACACCATGGTTTTACATGAGGAATATCAACAAACGCTTTATAATCAGTTACCTATTCCGTCACGGGAACTTCCCAAGTCATCTTCATAGGTCAGTGATTCGAGAATCTCCACTTTTTCAAGACCAATCTTTCGGAGATTATGTAGTATTCTAGTACAAAAAAAAAAAAAAAAAAAAAAAAAAAAAAAAAAAAAAAAAACAGCATCAGGATAAAATATTGATTAACTCTCTAATATTGTCAGACCTGAGTTATTACATACATGTATGACTGATGATCGTTTAATCTTTTACATTGTTTACCAGCTCCTGCCTGTAACTTCGTTCACTTGGTTTTCAATTTTATAAATTTTAATGAGATAATGTCACAATGTCACGTCTTTTATCGAAGTTACTAGTACGAACAATTTGACCAACTAATTAACAGTCAACGCATAGCGTAAAATATGACAAATACACTGAGAAATCCTATGGGACGACGACTATCAGAAATTAGTTTAACGTCTGATGGTAATGATGATACCAGTTTCAATTCTAAAACATATGATGGCGTTGGTACATAACCCGGCAAACATTCCGACTACGAGAATTAACTTTCCTTCAAATAGACACTGATTTGCCGATATTTTAATCATAGCTCCACTGCGTCTTGCCCTAAAATGAAACATCCTAACATCATAGATATGTACGTATATTTATCCGATATGTATGCAACATGTGATATCGGATACTGATTTTCGTTCGTACAAAAATAACGAATTGATGCTTACAATTGATACTCCAAACACATATCGATTCTTGATGTATCGAGAATTAAAATATCAACGATAAATGTCGATTATTTTATGAAAAATATCGATTTTTTCGATACATCGATATATATCGCTCAAGCCTAGAAGTGTTCCAGCACTCACCTTCATGGTTCAACAGAACCTCCTAGAAACCGCAGTCATAACGGCTGTTACGTGCCCGGCACCGTTGTACCTCCCTGATAGTGTGTGTGGCTCCTCAGCGCATTGACTTACGTTGTATGGTTACAGTTTAACGTTTTATTCACCCTTATAATTGACTGATCTCGTGTATTACCCGTCCCAACAACTGACTCCAGTAATGAACATTGCAGGCCCCATTGAGGACTGTGACGTACTGACCTGTCGCACGCAGCTTCCGGATCACGACAAAGCGGTTAAGTCAATTTGATGGCGCGTTTTCGGTCGGCCGGCGAACGGCGTCCGCTCACTCGCGCCGAAGAACATTAGTTCATTGAGCCGGCGCCGATCCGGACCAATAATCGGCCGGCTAATGGGCACGTCCATCAGCGGGCGCTGCAATTAGCCGCTAATGTGTCCGGCTGGCGGTGACAGCGCTGCGAGAGCCATAGCTTTTAATAGGGTCGACCACCTGTCAACAAATCAAGACTTCGATAGGCAGCGCGGCGGCTCTTATCTCTCTCTGACCAGCGCAGGATCAGCTAGCCACACACAGATTTCAATGGAAATTAGAATACAGGTAAACTAAATCAGCTTCTAAATACCGGGATAGAAGAATTCTTTATTTGCGCTTATCTACACTAACATCATAAATGCGAAAGGAACTAAACCTATCTTAATGAAATGTGACAGGGAAATATTATGTGTCATTAGGAAGAGCTTATGATCCTTATTTCGGGAAAAATAACATATGTTGTGCTGTCACCAAATTTTGAAAACTAACCGAACGGTCTACAGACAGACAAACAACGTGTGTAATTCTCTGTAATGTAATATAGGTCACACAGGCTTTTTCTCTCTCGCAGTTTGTGTATGATGTATCGATAAATATCAACTACTGACGCAAGATTTCATCGCCAACTCAGCTGCTTGTCACCTGTATGAGCCAAGAAGATCTCGAAGACGTCAAGAAATCCCTAGAAACTAGGAACATAAAATACAGCAAGGACTCCCAAGAGAATACTAGGCACACAGTAATGACCATACGCGCAGAATAATCTTCAGAAGACTCCATCGAAACACCTCAAGACAGAAACTCCACCACACGCCCAGCACCAGGCAGGAGCGTTCCCACAAAAGCCAAGCACACCGACCTGGCTAGCAGCCAAGACATGAACAGGACCGGACGGAACTTCAAAAATCAACCAAAGAGGAGGAAACCGTTAGCAGCGATACAACAATGCTTCCGCTGCCAAGGATTCGGGCACAAGGCCTCGGACTGCAACAATCAAGTGTGTTGCGTCCGCTGCGGCGGGAACCACAGCAACCTAGTATGCTCACGTCCGCGAGAAGCAACGCCGAGATGTGCTAACTGCGGTTCTGACCACGCTGCCAGCTACGGGGGATGTTCTGTGAAGAGAAGGCTCCAAGCCGCCATCGGAAGACGTCAACATCAACCCAGCCACGCCCGAACAGCCGAAGGACCGGGTGGCCCACAGAAAAGGACGTCAAGCCGCAGCAAAAACCATCCGCCGACCGACACAAGTGACCAGCGCGTGCATTAATGTTGCATCCATGAGCCAAAACGTGAAAATCAGTTGGGGAAAATCGTCCAGTTGCTAACGCAGCTTATTACGGCGATGATCCCCAACTGACCACACGAACCCAGTAGGGGGTTTTAATATAAGGACGCCTACGGCGTCCATAGCCATTTTCCCCCAAAAGTGAAATAAAAATGCGTCCCCAAAACAACACCCAACTGACACCCAGAAGTTATACTACCAAAGGTAGTGGTACTTCAACAACAGCCGTAGAGGCAGCGAAAAAAAAATATTATGCCGAGCAAAATTGTCCTCGTATCTAACATTTGGGAGGATTGGGGTCAAAACCTATCCACCCATCCTCAATAGTTTTCCTGGTTTCCCACACTCCCTTCAGGCGAATGCCTTTGAAAGGACACGGGCGTCTTCCGGAGGACGGCGGTTCGAATCCCCGTCCGGGCATCCAGATTTGGGTTTTCCATGGGTTCCCCAAATCACTCCAAGTGAATGCAGGGACGCTTCCTTCAAAAGGTCATAGCTGAAACCCTTCCCGTTCCTTGTCCCCAGTCCCATCCCTCCTATAATGACCTCGACGTCGACGAGGCGTAAAGCCATAAGTAAATAAAAAGTTCTTCCCCATTCTCTCCCCGTAGGTTAGTTCGCCTGAAGTCTTCGAGACCCTTAACAGCTCGCCTCCCAGCCTTGAGCTGGGTGGAATGAAATTTGAGAAAAAAAATATTGTATTGTAGAATATGTTACTTCTAACCGAGCCAGGCGTGCTTTACTCGGTTCAGCAGAGATGAACCATCCATTTGTGTAAAAAGTAAGGCCTGGTTTTGTGTGTGTGTGTGTGTGTGTGTGTGTGTGTGTGTGTGTGTGTGGTGGATCTTCGGGAGATTTGTCCCATGCGACAATTGCGTCGCAAACTGGTCAGGTCAATCATGTCCTGTGATTCGTTTCATTTCTTCTAGTACGGCCGAGGATCGATGATCTTTGTTGGGAGATCTGACCCCTCATTATACCATCCTGATTTGGGTTTTCCATGATTTCCCGAAACTATTCCAGGTGAATTCCGCTATGGTACCTCTAATAGGCCATGGCCGAATTCCTTCCTGTTCCTAACCCTATCCATTTCCTTTGGATAGAGAGCCATTTGAAGCCTATTGCACCCTGTGGTGCCCTGGTCTAGCTCGGGACATCACAAATATCCTTTAAAAAAAATTTTTTTAAAATAACCTTAGGTTAATTTGTTGCTTTTTTAAAACATTATATTATCCCGACATCCTGCTTATTTTTCCCCCTTATGGCCTTACGCCTCATCGACGTCGTGGTCATTAGAGGCGGAAAAGGACTGGGGATTAGGAACGGAAAGGAATTCGGCCATGGCCTTTTTGAAGGAAGCATCCCGGCATCCACCTGGACTGATTTGAGGAAATAATAGAAAACCAAAATCTGGATGCCCGGATAGGGATTCGAATCTTCGTTCTCACTAATGCGAGACCAGAGTGTTACCAATCACCCATCAGTCTCAATGTGCTTTTTGAGGAACCTTTTACATTACTTTTATCTATATCTAAATACAACAAGGTGAAGTCTTGGGTAACAACTAGTAATCGATATAAGAATCAAGTGACTGTAAGAAAAGTAAAGAATAATGAAAAACACGCATCATTTAAAAAGGGTGTCAGACAATATATAGTCTATCTCTGTTAATATTCAAATTTGTATTCGGAGGAATCAATAAGGGACAGTAAAAGACAACGTTGAATGTGGCATAACTGTTCAAGGAGGAAAAAACAGTATGCTGCGATTTTCTGATGACATTGTACTGTTAGCGGAACGGACTATCTTTCTTCATGCTTCATGTATTCCATGACAGTGATGGCATCTTAGAGAAGGATAACTATCCGTGACACAAGGCTATGATAGTACTACAGTGCTTTGAGGAGCATGATCGTACTACAGTGGTTAGAGGAGTATGGTAGCGAACTCACGTTGATGTCTTTGCCATCAAATTCGGCTGATTTCCACCCGATATAATACACTGGGACGCTATCATGCGCTAACTCCACGTTAACAAATCACCTGCACCTAATGTAGGGAATTGCATGACCTGTGCGTAGATATCTGCCGCCATATATCACCGGAATCCTGCCAAGGGCTTGTGGAATCCATACCAAACCGAATCGCTGCTGTATTACATTCCTAAGGTGTACCAACTCGCTATTGTGCTGAGTAGCTGTCAGCGCATTTGTATGGGACTCCACTATGGCCGCAGGAAGATCTCGTTGTAACAGACTTCCGCCCGCAACGCCTCCTCGCGCCAATTAGGAGCGCCGAAGGCTTCACGCTTGTGGTAGTAGAGGGGTCTGCTAGGTAATTATATTTATATGCATTCCATTTACCATCTTATTAATTTAAATATTAATGGTTTTGTTGATCTTATCAATTTAATAATTTTAATCATTTGATTTTATCAAATAGGAAGAAGGGGCAAAGTGATATGCTATCTTGCATTACTGATGTAAAGTCATAACCCGACAGATTTATTCAAATTCAACATTGAATGCCTACAGACGTCGGTGAACCTTACAATTAATTTAATACATAAAAATCGGATGTTCAAACAAAAATTAACACCGAGTCTAATAATATGAGGCATAATACGTTAATTCTAAGCAAACAGCAGTGACATATTTATGTGAAATTTAAGTACTATGTTAAGATGCTTATTTATAAATCTGTTCACAAATACAAGCTTATAGAAATGAATTCAACGAGGGTCAGATTAAGTCTTGGACTTAAATAAAGTAATATTTTCTGACTGATAGGAATTTATAACAGTCTTCCCGTATCAAATCAGGTTGCTCACGGCTTTTAACACGCTCAGAAAGATTGTAGGAGAGTGATTCTCTGCTCAGATGCGTTAATTGGTCGAGGAATGTGCAAAACTGAGTTCTTTTTAATGGCTGAATGTCTTTACCGTTTATACCGCGGTGGCGTTGCGTCGCTTCCTTCAGACAACAGCAACAGGTACCGCAAGCCAGACGTGGCTCAAACCGTCCAGTTCTAAGTCTCGTCGTAATCGCAGACCCGGCGATGTCGTGTCCTGTCTGTCCGCCAGACACCACCGCAAGACCACCTTCTCCCTCGATGTCGGATCGGAATCCCCTTCCAGCTCCGTCGAAATCCAATCCGTGGGCTCGTAAGACATGTGGGCCCAGAACACACCAAAGGGTTTGTTATTCTTTTGTAACGTTCACGTTGATTGGGAGTTCACAGTCACATGATTCACACCTCGATCTGCCATACATTTTCCTTGGTACTGGCATCTCTCATCTCGCGGCACAATAGGTTGTCCAGCCGAATTATTCACTTGACCGGAGAAGGGTCAGTTAGGCCGGCACCTGCCGGAGATTAGCGGGCCTTTCCTCGCTATTGTGAAATATGTTGCCACCAAGCTCAGGTATGAAAGGATCTCGATTCACCTTTACAGGTGGCTATCTCCAGACATAAAACTAACATACTCTCGAGCAAGATATTCCAACCCTTCTTTCAATATCAACTATTGTTACTATTTAAAACATTTTACAAGTCTGACACAGCAGTATCGTTACACGCTGTTCGATGTTTGAATGAGGGTCAAGAGAGGGTTACCTTCCAACCCACGTTGCTAACGCGTGTGTCTCGGGGACCGCAAGGGTGACGACGAGGAACTTCCGTCTTCTGCTGGGACCTGGCACGCTGGACGACAACACGGCACTTCTGTGGCGGCCATCGTGGGACGCTGACGTTGGCCTGCTAGCCACTGGGTGCTTCGCGGGTCGTAGACAACGCAGCTGCACCGGGAACGTGGTGACCCTGCCTGCATTTTGTGACCTCCACCGTGTTAGCGTGTGAAAGTCTTTACACCGCCTTTCCGGGTTATGGCGTCAAAATGCTACAAAGCGATGACTTCTGCATGCCACCGCCCTGCTGCTCAAGGCCCGCTTTACGTTGGTAATGTACATTTGGTGATATCGCGACCACTGTGATTCTTGTGCTTCACCCTGAGGCTATTACACAGGCAAATTGCAGACGGCCTCCATAATCTTCTGTTATATTGTGGCGCCGGTTTGCGAGAGTGCTCATGCTCCTGCCGACTGTTCGTATTAGTTAGACGCTGCCTACTATTGACTAAGAACAATAACGTTAAGGCAATTAACCTTGACCTTGCACCGGTGATATTCATGTGCTTTCTTGCTTGTTTGTATCAGATGTACTGGTTATGACGTCCATGATGTCAATGTAATTATCCGAAATCTTTGTGTGAAATTAAATTGTTCAAAGTTCAGTTTTCTATAATTATTTGATTAATGATACGAACCCTTGTATCCCAAAGATATATATTAACTTGGAACATTTCTGATCCATTCTTATCGGTGCTATCGGGCATATCAATGGTTGTTGGTACAAAACCTCCGTTTCACGGGTTGAAACATTACACTATTAAGCTGGTTGTCATAATGTTTTGGTTGATTAGTGTTCTTTCATGGCCGCTGTACGAGTGTAGCCACAAAAACCAACATATCATACAATTTCTTCAGTATGCATCAATATTTGCTTAATTAAAAACACTGGAAGTAGTTTCATCGCTTCGCTCTCGTTATATCCTCACAGTCTGTTTTGTTTGACATCCAGTTATGCAACACAGAGATAGAGGGTCGCATATTCACTCCGTAAACAGCTTTCCGATATTAGCTGTGTGTGTTTTCCGCGATATTGCGAATTTAGTTGACATTTCTCTCAGTATCTGCATGGTTGTTTCTACAAACAGTGGAACAAAATACGAAAGTTAAACGAATGTGCCTTCATCGAGATGTACTGAGTAAAAGTTTAAATATATGTGGACGGAAGATTGAAAAACCGGATTTTTCGCTGACGATTCAGTCTTCTGTTGGGTTGCTAAATATTTTTCGAAGTGTACGCATTCGCAAAATTGCAAAGAGAGTTTATCAATGTGAACTATATTTAATGACGCATTTCAGTTGTCCGGAATTTTTTGTTTTCTTATTTTCGGTAACTGATTCCAAAATACATGGTGATTTAGGAGGAATGGTAAATATTGAAGGAGGTGGTAGGATGAGCAATATTGAGTAAAAAAGTTCATGTAAACATGTGTCAGATTTCCATTCGTTTTTGAGATGCAGGTTCTGAAATGTTTGCATAAAACAAACCACAGAAAGTGATCAACGGCACATAAATAACGTATCGAAGTACTAAATTAATGAAAAAACAAACGCAATTTTAAATTACGTGTTCTAAAATCACACCATCGACTTCAATACACTTAGCAGTTCTCTTCGCCACAGTACGTGTAGCTCGCGCATTGGGACTTTAAGTATATACTTCATGCATCGATAAAGTGCTTCAGCTTATCTAACGAAGTCTAACGAAGATATGCGTGTGTATTTGCACTTCATTAAGTTATTTGTGTACACTTGTTAATTTTCTGAGGTATATCCAAAATGAATGGAAATCGGAAACTCGTTTATTTGAAATTTTTTACTCAAAATTGTTAATACTACAACCTCCTTCTATTTTTGCCATTCCTCCTGAATCACCCTGTATTGTTTGAAAATGATACATAAAGATGTTCAACAGTAAATACCGGATTCGGCATGTATGGTCCAGCTCTTTGAATCGTTAGTCCCAGTTACCTATTGATGGTCGTTCCAGAAGCAACTTTCAGTTGAAACGCAATCTAACCCCTCAAACTGTCACTACCAGATCGAATGGTGTATGGCGTGTTGCGTCTCGCCCACGCAGACGCCTTGGACTAAATTAAACTAAAAAATGCGTTTGCATGTAAAGTCTTCTCCACCATCTTTTCGCAACATTGGCGGTCGGCTGCTTTGATTAATTTCCTCAACCTTTCCCTGTTTAAGTGTCCTCTTTTTTCAGTCTTAAGTTCATGAGGTTCTTTTAAACTAGATCCTTCCTGCTTGGTCTCCCTCTGGATCTCTTCCTCCCACAGGCATTCCCCATTTATTGGCTCTTTCTCCCCTTTTCTCATGACATTACTGTACCACCTTAATCTTCCATCTCTCATGACGTCACTAATACTAGCCACTCCAGCTACTTTTCTTATATCTTGATTTCAAAATCTGTCCCTCAGTGAAATACCCAATAGCCACCTTAACTTCTTCATTTCCGCCCTCTACAGGAGGGCTTCCTCTGTTTTACGTAAAGCCCATGTTTCTGATCAATAAATATCTGATCTTTCCATTGTCATATACATTTTTACTTTTATCACATATAACTCCAGCAACTTCTATCCATTTGTTCCATCCAGCTTTTAGTCTGGCTTTCACATTTGGTTCACAGCCAAATTCTACACTTTTAACTTAAATTCAGTGTGGAACGTCGGAAATCGATTAGAAAAAACCTACACCTTTACACAATTGTAAATAAAAACACCGTCTATTAGCAACTGGTTTTATTGATGTAAGCTCATACGCGTTTCGCCCTTGTGGAATGGGGCATCGTCAGTGACTGTGGATGTATATACATGTTGGTGTTAACAAAATTACAATATTAATATACAAAACTAACTAATAATAAACTACATTCAACTTACGACTTATGGTGGAGGCAGTTACATGGTGGTCAGGAATAGCTCCATTTGCACTTTTTTGTGACGTGAACTGTAGTTATGGTTCCACTTAACTATGAGAATAGCTGTTGTTACCCTGTTTTTTGAGGTAACCCTACCACTGTTTTCAAAATCTATTGAAATTGACACTTTTTTGTCTGATGAACAGCAAAAACCTTGTTGTTTACATTCGTTTACAGTGATGCCAACCTAATGTTTTTTTGCTTGTAATATAACGTCTATGTATTATTAAATTATGTCTCTGTTTGTAAAGTGGTGTCAGTGTTGTAATTTACTTTTTATGTGTATTATATTCGTGTGTCTTGGTTATTTTTCACTGTTTTAAACAATGTCTCATTTGTTAAATGAGTGAATTCATTAAGTACAGTTTGCTTTGATGCAATGGCTTTGTGAATATGGTAACTTTCCTGTACTGTAAGTAGGTGTTTCTTGTGATTATTTATTTACATTGTTCATCTCTAAATGTGTAGTTGATAAGAAGGCATGACATTTTTTTTTTTTTTTACTAGAAATACAGTATTCCCAACTTTTATGCTGTCCTTTTTTGGTTTGCAAGCGATTTTTCCATAATTGTTGAATGCAAGAGAATATTGGGAATATTTCGGTTGTGTTTTAAAAATTATTCTTTTCTCAGATCGAAATTAGTAAGTTTCAAAGTGAGAGGATATTAGAAAAAAAAAATAAAACGAAAAAAATTGATGAAACAATAGCTTATTCAAGTGGTACAGAATTTACACTTTTA